>ML675601.1:628462-675385 GCA_007922155.1 Mesoclemmys tuberculata | reverse complement strand
ACTTCACTCCCCTAATGGTTAGAAACCTTCGTCTAATTTCAAGACTGAATTTGTCTAACTTCATCTTCCAGCCACTTGATCTTGTTACTCCTTTGTCTGCAAAGGAACCCTTCGCCTAATCATGTCATCTCTCAACTTTCTCTTCAAGGAGTTCCTTAAGTCTCAGATAAGGGTTGTCTTTATGTTCCTCTGTGAATTTGTCTCTAAACTACAATAAGGAGTCACATTTGGAGAGGAGGACTGGTAATTAGCCACCCTCATCTGGAGGCTAGCTGGCAAAAACACCTTGCAATCCAAGAGGTCCAATTTCTTTGGTACCATTCTTTCTGCATGGATTTAAGCCCCTGTTTGGCTATCTCCTGAACAGATGCCACTACAAGTGAACCTGGTTCCAAATGGGAGTAAATATATTCAACCCCCTTAGCAGAGTCCTGATACCTCCTGTCAGCCCATTCTGAAGCAGCCATGGTAGATGCAGTAGTCCCTCATTTATGGGCATGGTGATCCCCTCTGGGGTAGAAGCATGTAGAATGTCCATGATTTGTTATTTCTCTTGAACTACCTCCAAGGATATATCTAAGATCTCCACCATGCATTTCATGAATTCCTTGAACACCCTGAATTCATCCAGCAAGGCAAGCATAGAAAGATTCACTGCCTCATCTGGGAAGAATGAGAAGATAGCAGTAGGAATCAGCTCTTCCTCTTGCAGCTGCTACTCTTCTTCACTATCCTCCTCTTTCCTCTCCAGTATCCAATGCTATACTAGGTGGCTTATCTGAAATGATGTAATTTGTCTCTTCAGGGAAGGATGAACTAACTCAAGAGACAGAGGATGATTCAGGCTTTCTGGCGTATGACTGTACGCCCTAGGATATCCAATAGGACCATCGCTGCTAAAGGTAGAAATGCTGAGGTAGGGGCACATGGTGGAGGGTGTGGGGGGATTTGTGCCAGAAGGGATGTTCCTTATGAGGGCCAAGTCTTTTTCTGCTACCTCTCATGGAATTCTCTCTAGACTCCTTCCCTGACTCCCACTGTGCTACTCACGGAGGGAAGATGGACAGGTGGGAGAGTAGTCTCTACTATACCCAGAATATGAATACACTTCCACCGACGGAGGGGCCATTTTACAGCAAGTCCTCAGACACTGGAGGAGAGGTTGATACTGGAGATGTCTTCTTAGTCTAAAATACCAGTGACTCTGAAGATAGTGCTTTAGATATGATCTGTGCCTCACTCTCTCATGGAAAAGTGACTCTGCTACTGGGCCCACAATGTCACTCAGCGTTTTTTATGATTTAGGTAACAAGACAACCAGTGCTCCCAATCAATTCTGGTGGCCAAAAGTATCCAATCTTGCATGCAAAAAGTGCATGCTCACTGGGCAGACTTCATGTGGACAAACATTCAAAGGAGAACTTGATATCAATACAGTATGCTAAATGTTACATTGTCTGTTAACAGTGTACCGTATCTTGTTACGGAAGGATTTCTTCATATGTGAAAGTCATTAATGCACGATGACCATAAATTCTGCTGAATCACATATGAAGAATTTTAACTACCATGCCTCACCAATCTACTAGAATACTTTGAGGGGGTCAACAAGCATGTGGACAAGGGTGATACGGTGGATACAATGTACTCAGATTTTCAGAAAGCTTTTGACAAGGTCCCTCACCAAAGGCTCTTAAGCAAAATAAGTTATTATGCGATAAGAGGGAAGGTCCTCTCCTGGTTCAATAACTGGTTAAAACATTGGAAACAAAGGATATGAATAAGTGGTCAGTTTTCAGATGGAGAGAGGTAAATAGTGTCCTCTAAGGGTCTGTACTGAGACCAGTACTGTTCAACATATTCATAAACAATTTGGAAAAAGGGATAAACAATGAAGTGGCAAAATATGCAGAAGATATAAAACTACTCAAGATAGTTAAGTCCAAGGCAGATTGTGAAGAGTTACAAAGGGATAACAAAATTGGGTGACCGCGCAACAAAATGGTCGATAAAATCCAATGTTGATAAATGTAAAGTAACGCACATTAGAAAACGTAATCCCAACTATACATATATAAAATGATGGGGTCTAAATTAACTGTTACCACTTAAGAAAGAGCTTGTTTTCAGAGAACTATCCACAATGACTCCATCCACTCACTGCGCAGTGGCAGTCAAAAAAGTTAACAGAATGTTGGGAATCATTAGGAAAGGGATAGATAAGAAGACAGAAAATACCATATTGCCTCTTTAATAATTCATGGTACCACCCGCATCTTGAATACTGCGTGCAGATCTCGTTCTCCCAGTTAAAAAAAAAAATTGGAACAGGAAAAGATACAGAAAAGGGCAACTAAAATAAGGGATATAGAAAAACTTCTATATGGGGAGAAATTAACAAGAGTGGGACTTTTCAGGTGGAAAAAAAAGACAACTAAGGAGGGAGATGACAGAAGTCTATAAAATCATAACTGATGTGGAGAAAGTAAAATAAAGAAGTATTATTTACTCCTTCTCATAACACAAGAACTAGGGAACATCAAATGAAATTAATAGGCAGCAGGTTTAAAATGAACAAAAGAAAGTATTTCTTCACACAATGCACAGTCAAACTGTAGAGCTCCTTGCCAGAGGATGTTGCAAAGGCCAAGACTATAACGGGGTTCAAACAGGAGCTAAATACATTCATGGAGGATAGGTTCATCAATGGCTATTAGCCAGGATAGTCAGGGATTGCTTTTTGCCAGAGGCTGGGAATGGCCAATGGGATGGCTCACTTGGTTATCTGTTCTATTCATTCCCCCTGAACTACCTGATGTTGGCTACTGTTGGAAGACCGGATACTGGGCTGGATGGACCATTGTTCTGCCCCAGGATGGCCGTTCTTATGTAATGCCTCAACTCCTATGGACATCAGGAAAGAAACACATGCACATATGGACAGAAGGGAGCACATACTAGGGATGTAAAATACCTAATGATTAAACAGTTAACTGTTTAAGTATTAGTCTTAACAATAAGACTAATACTTGTTGGTTAACCAGCAGCATGGGGGATTAACTAGCAGTGCAGGCTCTGTCTCCATGGTGATGGTGTCGGGCCACAGCAGAGGTGGCCGTGCTGCTGCTGCCCAGGGAGGCTGAGGCCCTGGCGCTACCCAGGGCTGTGAAGAGCGGATGGGGTACATGTGGGGGGGAGGGTGCCGGACACAAAATTATACTGGTTAAACCATTAACATATACAATTTTAATAGTTTAAACAGGTCCCTTTTGTAACTGATATTTACATCCCTACCAGATACTAATCGAACTGAAGAAATTATCTTCATGATCATTCTGAACTCTGCTGAAATAGCTCAGCTAGATGCATTACCACCTGCAAAACATGAGCAAGTGCTATGAGTAAGAGTGAAGGTAAGCAAAGTTTCTTGAGCATCAAGTAAGGTTGTAGGAGGAAGACCAATACAAAAGTAGGCTATAGGTAAGAAAATCCTATGCTCTCCATCCAGGAGAACAAGATGAGGAGTCTTAGTGAGTCCCCTCAGTGATTCCCATCAGATAGAATCCCTGTCTTACCTTGGGCACTTACCAGTGTTTAATGTTAAGCAATCATATGTTGCAAACAAACCTTTTGCAATGATAATTTTTAGATTAAAGTGAAAGAATTTTAAATAATTTTTTGCTATTTGCCTTCTGTTTACTCTTATTTCTCTAAACTTGGACATTCAAAATCAATGCAGACATTGAAAATAAATTAAGGTAATTTTAATTTTTATGAGGTTTACCTTCAAGTTCTTAGAACTACAAATCTATTTGGGAATGTTTCCTTAAACAGCTTTCATTGGAGTTTAGGAAGTGTGAAGGATTTCTTTTAGTTGTAGGTTTTACATAAAAGCTTGATTGTTAAATTTTAGTAACATTTTAAATGTAAATTGACCATGTCCCTCTACTATACAATAAATATCTATGAAGCATGTGGTGAAAACACAACCTAGAAAGAAAAAGCAGACAAACAAAAAAGGCCATGCCACACCCTACCTTCCTTAAGTAAGCTATAGCAGAAGAGGCGGGCTCTTTCCAAATCTCCCAACTGCCGACAGATTCCAACATATACTCTACAGAGAGCTTGAGTGAAATTGTGGTTCAAGGACATCTTCTGAGTCTTCAGTTTACTGAGAATAGCATGCAGCAGTGGATTTGCTAAATGCTGTAACAACATGCAAAATCAATTTTTACTAACATTCATTATCCACAGTACTTCAGGACTTCACAAGATTAAAGTACCATGCTGAATATATGCTGAGTAAACATGGTTGTAATATTGTCCTTGCAAGAAATATCATGCTCCCTCTAACTGTACTAAAAAGGTGCATGGTGAAATTTGCAACATTTCTAAAAAGACAAAAAAATCAAGTCGTCAAGGTGAGGTCAGACCTACCAAAAAAGCATTATAATAAAGTGGAGGCAAACCACAAGAAACAGTATGACTTTTCACTGCTCTTGTTTAAATAAAATGAAAATAGAAATATTTAAATTATGAGATCACCCTGACCTACAGTAATATACTACTAAAAAGGACCAATACATAAGATCTTGGAGAAACACCTAGATGAACAATTAATTGGGTAGGCATCCTTTTGCTATGATCGAGCATGCCCAGTGATACATGCTCTAAAAGGGACTAGTCTGCACTTGAGACAGATGGATTCAATCTAAGAGGTCTTTTCCATCTCCCCTATGACACCGCACAGGCTACTAGGTCACACTTCAGGGAAAGGCTTTCTCCGTTTCCCAGTACTTCAGGATTCTTAAATGGATGGTATAATTCTCAATGGCTTGAACCAGGTTTAAGGGAAGGCCTCACCCCAACATAAAAAAAAATTGTGATGTGTGTGGCATCATGGTTTTTTAGAGAAGGAAAAGTCACTATTCTATATTTAGCTATGCTACCAAACAAAAGTTTGCAGACCTTGTTTAATAATAATGATTATTTTTATTTTAAATAATGCTAAGCTCATGTGTTAGGGAAATGAAAACATTTGCACAGAGTTTTGTATCTGCACACCAAAGAAAACATTGTGAAATTCAAAAGCTACAAGACAAACACTTAACTGATCTTAATTTTATGGGGTTTTTTTGTTTAAATTTCTAGAGTTTTATAAAGTGACTGCTAATCTTATCATTTTGATAGTATACATATCTGCATTACAGTTGGCCTGACTGCTAATTTAAGTCCAATTTATTGGACATTTATATTACCTCTATTTGGACAAAGGTGATTATTAAAACATAAAATTCAGAATTATGCTATGTACCTTGTTTGCGATACCAAATTCACAGACAACTTCTTTCTCTTCATTTCTCATTACTGGGACCTTCGAAATATTTCCCACATACACATGACTCCAAATAACAGGTAAGAGGTCAAAACAAGATTCAGCAATTTTCTTCAGTGCCAAAGTCACAGGATCAATAATATTCTCTACTGGTGAAGGCAATTCTGCTAATTGTCTAATTTCACAATCGTCGAGAGAGAGAGTTTTACCTGCAGCACTCTGCACTTCAATATTAAAGTCTCCTATAGCGTTGATTGCAGCATCTTCCTTGGTCTCAAATTGTAGCGGTTCACTGTCTAGCCTCAGCCTCTTTGCGCTTCTTGGCATAGAGGCTGACAACGCCCTTTTCCCAACATGTTTCTGACACCCTGAATCTTTTTGATCTTTGCTACAGTGAGATTCTGAGTTACTCCCTGTTTTAACAAAAGCAGTGGATGTAGAAGAAATTGCTTTGAACACACTGAACTGATTCACTGGCCCTGGTACATTCTTGCTTTCTGAAGGGGCACACTTGTTGGGCTGAATGTTACCTTTGAGAATGTTGAGTGTTCTTGCTCTCGCTGATAGCTCCGGATACATAGCATCCAAGATTTTCACAGAGTTCTCCTGAGAAACATCTGAAGCAGTACTACCAGTTGCAGATGGAGGAAGTCTTCCTGGCACAGGAAGTGCATGCTTTGGTGTGGCAGCACAGAATTGCAAAGGTGAAGAGAGGATTCTTTGACCTAGAATCTCTGAGGGAGGTGGAGTGGAAAATATAGGGGGAGATTTGTATTTTGGAGCATCTGATAACGGAGACATTAGTGGAGGAAGTGGAGTATCTCTTAGAGGGGAAATAAGATCATTAAGAGGAGAAGGCAGAGAGGACTGGCTAGATGAAGACATTATTGGGGAAACAGGACGCACAGTTCTTGGAGGGGTAGCTATCAGAGGTAGGAGTAGGGGAGGTAAAGGTGGACCCATCTCTTGTCTAATTCTAGTGATGGTCTCAGATGACCGTTTGGTTGGTGTAGAAGTATCAGCATTGGCTAGAACTGGCTGGGTTACTTGGACCTGTGAAGTTTTTGTTTTTTCTTTACCTTGAGGTAACCTCTGTGTTAGCCTGCTCTGGCCTGCTTGGATTAATGCCTTGGCTGAAACATTTAAGACATTTGATAGCTCCTGGCCTTTCCACTCTGATGTATGTTTGTTTTTGGATATAAGATCTACAGATGACTCCGACTCCACAACATATGCATTTTCAAATTCTGCTTTCTGTGATTTAGAGGTTTGATTGACTGGTTTAGGGACAGCTATTTCATCAGACAGGGGTGGATGCTGATAGTTTTTGACAGAATTCTTTTTTTTCTCTTTTCTTTGAAAATCTGTCTCATTAAGAAAAGCATCACTGCAATTGCCATCATAACAAGACTGGCAGCCATCTTGAGCAATATGTGTGTTGATATCTGCTGAAGCAAAAGCAGCATGAGTTGTTTCTTCATCATTTAATTCTTCACAAAACTCTGTATGTGCTTTAAACACCACTTTTCCAGCATCACATGACACACACTGCTCCATATTTGATGCAAGCTTTTCATCAAGGTTTATTCGAAAGAAATTGGCTGACGACATACCTGTGTCTAATTTACTATTTTTTATAGCGTTTTTGTAGATTTCTGAGCACTTGTCTAACATCTGATGTGGCAATAAATTAATTTCTGAAGTAGTTTGTTTTGTGGGGATCTTTGCTGATACTTCAGCAGATGTAGATGATTCTTCTAATTTTATCAAGCTATTCTCATTGTCAGACACTGACCCTATTATTTTGGAATTATTTCTCTGTTCAGAAGCTCTCTCATTATTTTCATCATTATGGAATACAGTTCCACGTGTTGTGAAAAGTTTATCTTTAAGACAAACCTGTTTGGTCAAACATGACAGCTCCTTCACAATACTTGGAGAGTGGTTAGTTACACAAGGTATAGCCATATCTGCTAGTGCATCTGAGTACACTGGAGGAGGGAGTTCACACATTTGGTCATTATTTTCATGACCAGCTGTGCAAATTACTGGCACATCCACTGTATAAGTCCTGAAAGTTCTCAATTTCTCAGTGGACACTAAAAAAGGTTCATGCTGTTTTGCATACTTGACCTTTCTAAAAGGAATATCTTCTTCAGATTCATCTCTCCCCTCTGGAACCTCAGAAGTATCTTCTGAAGTTTTATTCCCATTTTTTTCTTCACATACTTTAATGTTCAGTTCTTTGCCCTTGTTCTTAATTGTTTTATCAGACCTATCTTCTGTAGGTCTCCTTACCTGACCTTCAGAAGACCAAAGATGCTCCAATATAGGAGGGGAAGTTTCTTTTAGCACAACTCTTTCTGTAATAATTTCCTTCCAGCTACATGTTTCACATTCTGCTTCTTCAAAAACTAGACTAGTTTCCTTTTCTGGATGTGTACCACTGTCAAAAGAACTCATACCTAAGATCTGTGTATTTACCAATGTTTTTTGTGGTTCTTTGGCACTTGGCTGCTCCTTCTCATTTTCAATTTCTGCTCTATTTTTATTCTCATATTTGTTGCTGAGGCAGTCAAGTGGCTTGAACTTTTCTTTATCATGTATTGTCTTGCACTTCACTAAATTTCCTAGAGAATTAGGCATACTTTGGATAACATGATCATTATATTTTGCATCTCCTCTGGTTAGGGATGAAGCAGTACTAAGCACAGTAACAAAATCTACATTGTTCGTGTCAAACGTTTGGCAATTCTGTTTCAAAGGCTCAGCACACATGTGAAGGTTGAAAGCAGTAAAATCAGTGGACATGGCTGTGCTCTCCAAACCAACTGCCACTGTGAGAGGTGTGTTTATTTCTTCAGTATCTATACTTCCAGTCACCAAGACATCTTCTATGGATAAAGCTGATTCTCCAATAGCATTCTCTTCTGAGACAACCTGGTCTGTGACATCTGAAATCTGGTTTACCATCTCCACACCACACTCTTCCAAATTATTACAGTTATGAATCGCCACAGTCGCACATGATTTGTCATTTAATTTCTCTCCTATTTTATCACACTGAGAATTTTCAGTTATTGAACATGAATTCACAGGTTTCAAAAATTGTGCCCAAGAAGCATGCTCATTTTCTGTTATGACAGATTTCACAGTATTTATTTTCTCAGTTTCTAATGGCCCACTGCTTCTCTCCATAACTTCCGATTGGTCCATTTCCATTTCGATCCCCTGAGGCTCGAATACTTCTATATTTTGAAATTTGGAAGACCTGTGTTCTGATGCAATGAATGTATTTTTGGCCTGCCTCATTTCACTAGCTTTTTCTGTGACATGTTCTGGTGCAAGTAACACATGATTAGTTAAAACTATTTCCTCAGGTTCTAATGGATCATTTTCTCCATTTATACCAAATGCTGGGTTTGGTGACATAAGTGTAATTTCAAAATCTGGTTTCTTTTGCAATAGTTTACTAGCATCTTTTTGTTCTTGGTCTAGTTTAGCTTGCAGACACCTTTCCTCCTTTGCATCTAGTAATTCTCTAACTTCCATAACATGGAGTGACTTAGCAAATTTACATGTTTCTAGAAAATCTTCCCTGTTTGCTGAACTGCCAGTGAAAACCTTTTCTTCCGGCTTTGTTACATTCATCTCAACACAGTGCTCTCCAGTTCTGAGCTGTTCACCATCTCCATCTTTTACAGATACTGAGTGAGCAATTTTGCATACCTCAGCAATGTGATTTTCCCCATCTATATATAATGAATCTCTGCTTCTTTCAGCAGCAAGTACAAATGAGCCATGTCTAAAAGTATTATTGCTTTCTAGTCCATTCTCTTCATTTACTCCATGTTGTTTTGTATGCTCACACTGTTTGTCCAGTGTCTCTTTATTGCTGAATTTTTCTTCAGAGCATTGAGATTTAGTGGAGATATCTTTAGCTTCAGTGTCTATTTCAGTTTGCATAAGTGTTCTCTCACTATCACACTGACACACCAACTCATTGTCATGCTCTACTCTGAAAAAGAACTTAGAATTACTGAAACTAGATCTCACATCTCCCTCTTCATTATGCCTTGGTTCATTATTTGTCTCTACACAGAACCCTTCTGTGATTACTGTAGCTATTACTTCCCGCTGTGTGGTTTCCACTTTTTCAACATGTTTTTTTATACAGAGTGTTGTATTTACTACATTAGATTTTGTTTGTACGTCACTGGATTCGTTTTCCATTGTTTCATTCTCCATCGTTTCCCTTTCTTCCTCAAAATCTTCAGGGGTTACCAACACACTTTCAGTTGCAAAGATTGGTTCCCCAGTTTGCAAATGAACACCGTCTCTGACAGTGGATGCTGGTTTTGGTGTTTCCACTTTTCCTGGTATTTCAGTTTCCTTGGCTTCCATTAATTGACTAGACTTCTCTTTCATATGTTCAGAATTAGCTATAATATTTAAATTTGTAGCTATAGTCTTCTCAGTTGGTACTAGTTCATTAGATTTTTCTTGCAAGTATTGGAATCTAGAGGACGTACACTCAGTTGAAGAGGTTTTGTCTTCAACCTGTATCTGGTCACTATGGACCTCCTTCTCATTGATGGCTTCCAGTTTAGGTGTTGCTACCTTCTCTGTTCTCTCTCTCTCTTCAGGTCCCATATTCTCAGAATCCTCTTCCGAGTGTTCTTCACGGGCCAATATGTTCATACTTGAAACAGTCATCTCAGTTTGCTTCCCTTGAGCATCTTTCTCCTTAATGTAACTTGATTTTGTTGAGAAAGTGTCAATATAAATTGGTGTCTCTTCATTCTCTCTCAATTTAGTTGAGATTTCTCTATCATTAGGTTCATCCGGTTTCTCATATTCATTGTTTTCTTTCACACTGACAAAATTAGAGTTACTCTGTGATTCTGCTTTGCCTTCTAAAATACTTTCTACAATATGAGCATTATGATCAATTTCTTCATCGCTGGAATCAGTGGACTCTCCAAACAGTGCATCCTTTAATTAAAAGATACAAAAGAACGGTTTTTTAAATTGGAGTTTTTCACATTCAATATAATTTATTATATTTTTATGTGAATGTATTGACAAGCACTGGGAACTTATGCAATGTAACCACTTAAACATGTACAGCAGAATCACAACCCTCTCTATCAATGTTCTCTAATAATGACTTAGAGGGAATGCCTTTATAGCAAAAGAACAATTCCGTTTCTGAGTTGCTCTAAGATACCAACTGATGAAAACAGTAAAATAATGAGTAACAGAAAGGAAGAGAAAAAGGACTACATAAGGCAGCATTAAAATGAGGAGGCTTAAGTTATTACGGACTAACTTCTCAATGCTTGGTGAGTCAACTTAGGGTTCTTAAATTATTTTAAATTATTTTTGCAGTACTAGAGAAGCTGAGCTATTGCCAATTCAGACAGTCATACTGTAACTAACCTGCATAGCTGGTGGTGAAAACTGTACTGGAGAAAGAAGAGGCGGGAGAGGCCTGACCCAGTTCAGTATATCAAGCAAGTTTCCACCAAGCTGTTCTTGTTCCTGATCACAGGAATCTGAACTACTGTTTGTCAAGTCTGTCTGTACAACCACCTTGATAGTTTTGTCCTCATAAAAAGCATTGTCACCATTATAGTCCTGCAGACATTCTTCGGTGGTCTTGCTCTCCAAGTGATCACCTCTATGAGGCTCCTTGTCTACTTTTATCTGCAAAGTTGTTAAGGAATTTTGTTTTCCAATGGTTTCTGGTGAAGAATGAAGGTAAGGCATTTTTCCATTGGATTTCCTGAATTTTCGGTGGCTTTGTTCAACTTCTACAAGACAAAAATGTAACAGATTCCTGTATGTTTCATTCTGCTTTACCAAGTTAATAGCATTTTGTGATTTGACACATTTTTATCATGTGTTTCTAAATGATGTTTTCAAAGCCACACCAAAAAGTTTCATTTTCAAAAAATATTGTTCATGTACTGTGATTAAAATTCAGACTTTCATATAGTCTCAAATATACCATGTCAAAAACATATTGGGAATATTAAGAATGTACAGTTAAGGACTCAAGTCAGGAAAGGCTAAAAATCAAGACTGCCTAAGCAACTGTAACTCAGGTCATTTGCATATATGCAAAATAACTATATGATGTAGTATTTCACAAAAACAGTAATATATATTTCTAACACCCTAGATACACATGTAGCATCTTGTAATTTTCATTCTTTTAAACTAGAATAATTTATGTAGTATAGAGTATTTACTGACATAGGGCCCAGATTATACAAACAAATATGCTAGTGCAGACTCCAGGCTTCCAGAAAACCCTTTCCCACACTTATGTGTGTGTTGTTTCAGAGAAAAGTGTGCAAAAGGGATGGGAATTTGAACTGTTTGTGGTGATGGGGACAGTGTAATTTAGGGAAAAGGGTAGAAGTCTGGCATTCCTACTGGGGCAAAATTAAAATACATAATCTGTGGTGTATGACGGTTGTACCAGTGGTAAGGTGTCTCTCTCTGGATTGAGTAATGGTTGCCTTAACTTTTCATTTCTTTGCTTTAGGCTGAATGTTATGTTAAGCACAGACCCAATCTTAACTGACACACAAAGCAATGTTGAAGTGTTTTAGTTTATTATTTCATAATATCAGTGCCTAAGGATTCCAAGGATCAAGACATTATTATGCTAAGCACTGTACAAAAACAGTCCTTGCCCTAAAGAGCTCAAAATGCAAGATTTAGACAAAAAGAAATATTCTCTAACATTAGAGTCGTCATTTCACTTTCTGACTGCCATCTCCAAGGAAATAAAAAGCTAATGTACCAAATAGAACTGAAAAGTTACGTGACTCACGGTATCTGTGGTTCTTAGAGATGTTTTGTACACATAGATCCCACTAGCCCTGCAACATCTTACACATGAGATCAGAATATTTTGATCAGCAAAGTCCATCTGCATGCCCTCATGTCTTCCCATCCCAAGGCATGTGGGGCAGAGCAGGCATGACCACTTTGGTTCCCTCTTACTAGCTGTGGCATTGATACAGAGCTCAGAAATGTCTGCCTGCTCTCCTGTCATACCCTGTCATTGAATCAATTTTTTTTTTTTTAAAGATATTTTAACCACATAGATACTTGACTTAATATTCGGCAACAAAGGTGTTTAAGAGACAGCATAACATTTTTAGAATAGCTAATTTGTAATGGTCTGAAATAATAAAATAGCATTTAGCCTAAATTAGTGCATTTGTGTGTATTAAAAAACTATTGCAACATACCTTCTGTAAATAACTTGACTGTTTTTTCTGGTGTCCTTGTTGGACCCTTAACAGAAGCTGCTGAGAAAAAAAATAGCCATTAGTACAATTTGTTCTCAAGAAGAAAAAAAAAAAAAAAAAAAAAAGAAGATACTTCCAGGTTTCCAAGACCTTTTGCGTCCCATCTCACCCAAGATGTAATCATTTTCCTGGTTCTGTCTTTTTCCTGTTGAGCTATCAATGCACATCCAAAGCTCCTCCAATAGCAGCTTTATTTTTCCTGTTCAAAATAAATACATAAGTGAATTTACCATATCACTTTTGTTCTAACCAAACATTCACATATGACTACAGTAAAATAGAGGATACTAAAATCTAGCATTATATATTATCAACTACAAGCATGAAACAAACAGTTAAAGCAACTATTTTATCTGGGAAAAGATATTCCAGATACCCTATCCAGGAGTTAACCATCCTTTAGGTAGGTGTTTCTCATGGGTTGGAATTTGTATAAAATGCAAAATTGTATGTTTTAATGTACATTTGCTTAGCTACAATCAAGGCCCAATAAACAGTAGATCAGACCTGAATTATGCAGCAGGTAACCCTCTCTCTTTCAGTAGCTCAACAGCACTGCCACTTAGTGCAAAGGTGGCATAGGTGAACCAGTTATACTTGACACATGTAGAATTCACAGAGGGTACAGAAGGTGTGGTTCATGAGAAGACCCAAACCCCCAGTCTATTGCTTGCTCCTCCCCACAGAGTATTTACTAAAATATAAGAAAAATGTTCTCCATACTGAGCTTCTAAGACATGGAGGTGGAGGGCTCTCTTGTATCTAAGCCCCTGGCCTGCTGCTCCCCATGAACTATGCCAGCCACAGTTCTCTCCCCTCCTATAGATCTCAGGAAATTCAGAAGAGATGGAAATGAAACAAGAAATTTGGGAGCAAATTCAATAAAGTTAAAATAAATGGAGGTTTTCAGTAAATTAAAGATTACCTACCTGCCATTTCCTGTTGCAATATTAAGACAAAAGAATTGAATTTAAAACGCACTACAAAGCTAATGAAATTAAGTAAATGCAGGAAAACTGATAATCTGAATGTTATCTTTCAAAGGGATATGAACTGAAATGGTTAAATAATGGAAACAATTACAGCAGCACTAAAAGGAAAAGCAAAATGAAGTGAATGCCAACAATCTTACAAACATATGCACAGCTGCACAGGATCAGACAAAAGGTCCACCTAACGCAGCATCCTATCTCTAACAAGGCAGTAGCAGTTTCTTCAGAGATAGCGCAAGAATCTCTGAAATGGGAAATTATAAAATAATTGCTAATAGGGCAAATTTCTTTTTTACTCCTTCACAGGTTGGTTTATGGCCTAAATACAAGGGTTTGTTTCTTACAACCTTTTTCTTTATATTACTAATGAAATTCTTGATATTTGTTAGACATACAATACATATAAACCTCCAGATATTTTTTGGAATCTTTATAAACTCTTGGTCTCAATGGCTATATCCACACTGCAGTTGGGAAGTGTGATCTACCAGCAGGGGTAGAAGGACTCATGCACACACTGCAGCACAGGCGGCAGCTCACGCTAGCTATTCAACTCCTGGGTGTGCTGCAATGTTCACATTGATATTTTTAGCATGCAAACTCTAGTGGAGTTAATGCAAATCTGTCCACACACACTGGGAATCACATCTCCCATTGCCTAGCTATACCAAATGATTTCCTGTGACAATCAGTTCCTCTGGCGATTGTACGTCATATGAAAAAAGTTTGAAATTTGCTCCCTTATAATTTTGCTGATTATCCACTCCCTCTTGTATAATGTGAAAGGGTAAGTAGGAGTATTTGATCTACTTCTCTGTACAATTCATGAGCTCATCATATCAAAAGTATACTTATATTATGTCCCTTCATTTTCATCTCCGTTATGATGTAAGTTCTCCCAATCTTCCCTCTTTATAGAGACATTTTCCATGTTTCTAAGCATTTTCACTGCTGCTGAATCTTTCTATTTCTGCTATATTCTTTATTAGATACAGTGACCAGAACTGAACTAAGTATACCAGATGAGATTTTATCTCTGTTTTATGTAATGGCAATATATTTTCAGTAGTATTTTTCACCCTTTTTCTATGCACCCTTAGTGTATTCTGTATTAGTGTCACTGGTAGAGGATAAAAAACATAACTCAAGATACAAATGATACATTTTAGGCTAACTGGAACATGTTTATTTTTGACAGGTTGAGAGAGATTACTATCACATAGCTTTGTTACAGTTATGAAAATTGCTGTGCTGTCCCACTTCATCACGACCTTTAATGACAAAAATAGGCATACTATATACAGTGGGCATTTTCCAAAAACCACAACCATTTGCCACTTATGGGTTCTCTTATTTGGAGATATCTACATAGCAGCTATTTTCAAAAGAAAACCCAGCTTCTCATTAATAGCAAAGCTCAGCCACTTCCTGAAAATGAACTTAAGTAGTACACATTTTACCAACGCACACCAAATTAGAAACAGAAGGATGAAGTGAAATGCAAATTGACTAAGATTTTTAAAACCGAACAAACAATAAGTAACAGATGTCAGACTTATTTTGCAGAACTTTAAAAATAATTTTTTGGACCTAAAGTCGTATACAAATGCACTAAAACCAGGAATAGAACTGGTCAGAAAAAAGGAAAGATGCCTTTTTTCTCCTGTTTTTGACTTAAAACTTTTGTAAGTAGTTTTAACAAAATGGAATAACTTGTGTTCAAAAAAAGTACAAGTGAGAATGAATATATGAGTTGCAAAAATTGCAACAACTTAGGCAACCTTTATTTAAGGTGTGGAATCCCTCCTCAGCAATTAAAATTAAGACGCATTCTAGAAGGAGGTTAAGCGTATATGGTCAGGACAATCTGTTTGCTTTCCTTGCTCAGCAATTTCCTTTTAGAATTGGAGAGGTAAAAAGCAGAACAGTCTATTGAATAGTCAGCAAATGTGTTAGCTTTCTGCAAGGTAGAAAGCAGAAGTAATTCATTGTGATGAAATATTCCTTTTAATTTCCTTCCCCCCCCCAGCCCTTCTGCCTGGATTTGTGCCTCCTTGGGGAAGGTAACCTGTCAGTCTGAAACAGAAAAGATTTTTGTGGCATAGATTTAATTAATATTTTGCATCATTTGCTTTACCCACTTCTAAATGATCTGAATTGAGGACACTGAAAAATCCAGTGCAATGATGGAATAGTTTATACTTTGATGATTTGTTTTCATGATGAATTTTGGGTAATTGTTAACTAGTGTTTGCATATGAAAAGTGAAAAATTATTTTAAAGCTAACTATAACTTAATATGAATACATCTTTAGAAACTTATTAGCATGAAATAATGGAAATGAACAATTGCATATCAACTTTAGTGGTGTATATTCTCAATAAAAGAATATTGCTTTTCATTCCCAATACCAACTAATTCTGCTCTTATAATATTCATTATAAATCCATTTCCAACCATCTGCACTGCTAAAAATACTGCTGCCAAGACAGCAAGTTACATTGCTGCAGAATTACAATACATTTCCAACCATTTGTACTGCACAGAAGAAAATCCAACAGAAGTATACCTTTGTCTATGTTTGCCACTGGATCTTCTCTTGCACTCTGGGTCCCTGCATGCTTCAACACTGAAAAAAGTATACAATTTAGTAACACAGAAAACAACATATCTTAAATAGAACTATAAATCTGAAAGCAAACAAACACTGGATACTCACCCTTTTTGCATTTCTGTTTGGGAAAGTCATCAAGTTTTTCCTGTTTAATATTAATTAACTCTGTTAAATTGTTATGCAATGCATATGTATTTTATAATATTAACATTGAAAAGGCCTGTGATCTTTGGTCAATATTTATTTCAAGTTCACTAACTTTATAAATACTATGTAGTGTCTGAAACAGAACTCAGCACCTAAAATACTAAATGTTATAAATCAATATCTTCCAGCAACATTCAAGAGCTTACTATAGTAGTAAATAGTTGAATACATCAAGCTGAGATATTCATGAAATTCAGTTATTGTATATACTTTTTTAAAGAAATACTGCAGAAAGATTCTTCCCGGGGAAAATCGTCTATTACTACCTGTGCCTTTTTTAGCTCCTTTTCAAGGACCTTCTTTTCAGTCTTCAACTGTCTGAAGTCTTGCATATTCTTTGTTGCAGACTCTTTATTTAAAGGAAAAGAAGGCATTAGACTAATGCACCAGTCAAAGTACCTGAAACCAGCAAGTGAATACACATCTACGGAAACATCCTGTATTTCTGGTTTGTTAAACTTTGAAAGTTTATGTGGGATCCATCAATGTCAGCATGATTTCTTCTGAAGTATTTTGCCAGGATTAGAACACATTAGATGTACATTTAAAGTTACAGTAAAACAATGCCAAAGCATCAGAATATGAACCAATGTTCACTCAAGAACTTTAATACAACCCCATACTTCCCAGGTAGGGAAGGCTGGTCCAAACTGGGTGATGAGATTTTTCACATGCCCTATTATCCTATTTAGTGAAGGGGCTAGGGAATTAGAAGTTAAACTGAAATTAAAAATAAAAATATGTTGATGTTGCAAAGGAATCTGGTCAAATTCAGTCCTAACATGAGATGCAAGGCCCTTTGATTTCAAGGGGAGATGTCACTTGCACCAAGGCCGACTATGGTCCAGTTTCAGTATTGGTACCAAAGGTCTTTATATTCAAAACACTGACCTGCAGAAATATTTTTATTACGTGACTTATCAAAATTACAGAGCTGAAGCCAAAAATATTGATTTTAATGGCTTATTATTTATGACATCCTGATATACCTACAGTAGACTCTGGAGTTAAAGTCTAATTTCTGCATTTCTGAAAGCACCATCTAAAAGCCTCTTCTCCACTTTGAATGAGTGTGCTATGGTTAATTCTCAATTTTATCATCCTTCAGATATTTCAGCTTTAGAACATCACCAATGAATGTGACCAAAATATAGCCCATGATTTTTCTTCCCAAACCCTTTCTCCTATCTTCATTCTCCATTATGACTGACAATGAGGGATATCCCTATGCCACCCAGATCTGCAAACTGGAGGTCATCTTCAACTATTTCAGTTCTTTTTCCCTTCTCACATCCAGATCATGACCACATCCATTTGACTTTTTCTCCATAATATTTCTAAAATTTCATAGACTCAGACTCTAAGGTCAGACGTTACCAATACGATTATCTAGTCTGAGCTACTGCACAAGACAGGCCTCAGATCCTCATCCATCCACTCCTATAATAGACCTCTGACCTATGACTGAGTTACTGATGTCCTCAAATCATGGTTTAAAGACTTTAAGGTACAGAGAATCCACCAGCAAGTGAACCATGCTACAGAGGAAGGCGAACCTCCCCTGCAAACTTTTGTTCCTTCCTTTCTGCCCATTGTCAGAATTGCTCAACCACCCCGTTAGTTCCTCCTCCCAGATCTCTTTGATACCAATGTAGAATTCCTCTTATTGTCAAAAATGCTGTTAAAAATGACGTCTAATCTGTTACTCAATAGGATAGCCGTTTCTAGATCCTCATTAAAAATCATACTAAGAGATGGGTAATACTGTGAGTAATATAAAGATCCCATAGTTTCAATATTTACAAGTCAAACATTTTATTGTGCAGTCTGAGAATGAGGCAGCTCTATCTAGACATTTAACCAAATTTGAGGAGTTGACCCAGGAGCAAGCTGGAACAAACATTGAATTTCTAAGATATATATAATTTTGATTGAAAAAGTTGTCGATAAGAAAACAATCCAGATGAAAAGATGGGAGTGGGATTTAGACAAAGAAGCTGATCCGGATGAATGAGTCTCTATATGAGAAAGGAGTATCTTCAAAAAAAATTCTTAATGTTCTATGCAAATTGTAGTACTATATAGATGGCATTTGACTCCATTTAACATCCATCACATTTTTGCTACTAGAAAAGTGCTCTGACGGAGGGCTTGTGGGGAAAGGGGAATATACTTGCACATGTGGTGATTGTGTCCAGGAATTAGATGATTTTGGAATGAAGTTAATAACAAGATTAATTTTATGACAAAATGCTGGCTTCCTGGAGATCCCTTGACCTGCTTACTTGATACTGTAGTAAAGGATCAACATTTTAAATAGAATGAATTTATTTTTTATTATTGTTAGTAGCCAGACTTTGTATTGCACATTATTGGAAAAATGTGACTCCTCCTATGGAATTGTGGAATAGTAAAATATGAAGTGTTCTTGTAATGGAAAAGCTTCCACACCAAGTCATACACAAGAGAAGCATCAAAAGGAGGATAGGCATTTAGAAATCTAGTCACATTTTCAAAGGAGGCAGGCTCTTCAAGCCAGAATCTCAGCCAAGTTCTTTCACTATTAACCTGATCCTGAATAAGTAATGAATTATGTTAGCACGTAAACGTTTCATTTTTAGCTTTGTCTTAATAAAAGGTTTTAAAAAAAAAGATTAAGTGAGCCATTAATACTGTAAATTGAATATGAAAATGGCAATTACCTTCCAGTTTCTTGACTTTGGCTTCCAGTTTCTTCTTCCTGATCATAAATATAAAAAATTGATAAAATAAATTTTTATTTTAGATTTAGATCTCATCATGCCGTATAAGAGGCCAGCCCAACTAAAATGAATCCAACAGCTTTCATATAGAAAGTATACTTGGCATTTCATAGATTAAGTTATTTAAGCCAAAATCTTGTAACGTAAGTGCCTCAATTTAAATACTTAAATCAGTGGCCTGTTTCTCAGAGATGCTCAACACCCCTGGGATAATCAGGCCACTAATTCAAGTACTCAAATATGATTTTAGATACTTTACCTGAAGCAATGGTTTGAATATTTAGGCTTAATTTGTCTGTGCTTTAGTTACCTTATCTATAAAATAATGAATTCGACACCCTAAAAGTTGGGAAGAGTCCATGCTTAACAAGGTTTGAAATGAAGACAAATTAAGATAGGTCACTGAAAGAAGAATAGAACAGAACTCAGGAATGTCCTATATCCCACAGCCTCTGTATGATTCAGAGTATTTAAGTGCCTAGATATGACTAAGTACCTAATTTTTGGTACCCCAAATCACAAAAATTATGACCTCAGTGACTTGCCCAAAATCACCAGTAATTTATAGCAAAACTATGATAAACAGATTTCTTTCTTCTTTACTAGATCATAGTACCTCTCAGAAGTTTTTTTTTATATTTTGTTTAATTATGACTGATATTGCTTATCCACCTTTTTAAAGCTGTTAGTCTCTACTAACATATGACAATAGACTCAGAGTAAAGTATTCTAAATTGTATTTAAGAAATACTATACTAAAGTCTACTGTAATGTATTTAAAGTAGAGAACAGAAAAATTTCATCAGTGTAATTAGACTGACTTTAAATAAATTTTGCTTCCACAGGTGCAATGTCAGAGTTAAGATTACACATTCGCTCAACAATGGCATATCCCAACTTGAGGGCTTAATATGCAAACTTGCTGTAATGTTTTCCTCACAGTAAAGACTAGCATTACTTTAAGATTCCCTTGATAACTGTTTTTGACACAGCTATGACTTTATAGAAGAGATAAAAGATTTTCCTCCCCACATTTTAGTCAAAGACAGCTGAACTTTTAATCTTTCTAGGGGCTCAGTCCTTCAAGGGAATCAGTTTCCAGGTCAATTAACAAAATGAACTAATGCATTTATAAGCAAATAATAAATTGGATATTACATAGACCAGGGGTGTCAAACTCAATTGGTATGGCGGGCCACATTTACATTAAGTTGAGTTCAGGGGGGCCACGCATAACACACACTAGTCTACTCTACCTTTCATGCTCTACTCCCCGCCGAAAAATCTCCCCACAGGGTAAAATTCGGCGGCACAGTAGGAGAGTAGGAATGAGAGCAGGCTCTCACAGGGACTCGCAGACTCCACTCTCCGCCGTGAAATCTCCCTGTGGGGTCACATTCGGCAGCCATTTCCTTTTTAAGACGGACATTTCCTTTTTAAGAGCTCACGCAAGATCTCCCACAACTTGCCTGAGCTCCTCTCAGAAAGCACTGCCAGCACAAGCCTGCGGGCTGGATTTGGACTGCGGGCCAGATAACACAAGCCCGCGGGCCAGATTTGGCCCGCAGGCCAAGAGTTTGACACCTATGACATAGACAATGAAATTGCTAAGTTAGCATTATATTTACTGAAAAAACAATATTAATTTTGTAGATGTTCTGTACTGTCATTTACTGCTGTTGAATTCATAGTAACTAGGAATCTTACTTTAGTTACATTAAGTTAAGGTTTTATTAAAGGTATGTCTGCACTGGAGCTGGAACATTACCTCTGATTGAGATAGCTCACTAAAAATAGGAGTGCAGTTGTGGTGGTGCAACAGGGTAGCCACCCCAAGTATGATCCCATCTGAGAGCACATGTACATATTCAGGGCTGCTAACCCCTCCTGCCAGTGTGGCTACATTTCTATTTTCAGTACACCAGCTAAACGCCCTCATTCTCAAATGGCTGGATACTCTTTGTTGAGGCTTTTAAAGCAAAATAATCTTGAGACATGGAAAGATGGCAAGGAAAATTTCAGTACAAATTGTTAAAATCTAGCAAGTCGGAAGCAACTGAAAATAGGGTCCTACTATGGGAAGCATTAGGTAACCTTAACTATAGGTGTTTATGCCAGCTCCATCTATTACACTTGCATATAAATAGAGTAAATACAAATAAATATAATCTCTACCAACAATTTACAGGTAGCATGTGTATTTCCATTGAAATGATGTGCAAGTTAGTTTTCAGAAAAGAATGCCTCACTTACACAGCATCACTTCTAACAACTTCTTCTTTCACCCGAGCGTATTCCAGATGAGTCTGCTGATAAATCTTGAGAGAACTCTATGAAAAAAATGACAATAAAGCATTGCATTATGGTGGACAGAAAACAGTGGGTTGACACAGTTTTGCCTTTTCTAGAATGCATAAGCGGACAGTGATCAAGGAACATATTCTACCCAGGAAAAAAAAAAAAAAAACTAGAAAAGGAAGTGTTTCACCGGTGATTCCTAGTTCTCTGAAGATACAAGCTGTAACAGCTGTAATTTGTCTGTATTCCCAGTACCTAACTAGATGGAAACTCAAAGTTGAATTACAGAGTGCAAACACTGTGGATTCTGCCCTTGCTTGATAGGTGCCAGGACCACTTACCTCTTGCTAATATAAGGAACTAAGAATATTAATGAATGAATCCCCAAAGTACTGGCTACAGTGAATAGATAAGTGTGGATTTACTCCTATTTATGAAATCAGAAACCATGATTTAAAGGTAACTTTTCTCTAAAGGCATTAGTTAATTAACCTAGTAAATTCCCATACTTGGAGATTAAAAAACATTTATGGATATTTCTATAGAAAACAGCCTCAACCAAACAGTGAAATAAGAAAAACTGTTAAAGGAAAAGTCAAGCAACAAATAGGGAGCAAGAACCAGTGTTCAGACTGCCATAAGAAGTAAAGCATAACAACTCTGGGCATATCCCACCTTTCCTACTGAAGCTTCAAGTAGCTGGAGTGTCTTAAATAAAAACAGTAATATTTTTTACCAGTCACACAGTACAAATCAAGTGATAACACAGATTCATTACAATTCTGAAATTAGGTTAGTCAGCAACTTTGTCAGGCAGTTTTAATTACTTGAATTAAAAAGGAAATCCTTGAGTAACCAACCACTCACAGGAAAATAAAGTGGTATGAATCTTCCCTCCACTTGGACTTCTCTAATATCTTCCCTATACTAAAACACAAGGACTTTCCATAACAGCTAAGATTTCTGTGCAATAGTCTACCTGCTACCTACCTGTCACAGAGTCTCATTAATGCCTCAGCCTGTAACAATATCCTGGGAATGACCCCTTTAGTGTGCCAGGCCCCAAGGACAGTGCTGCAGAAGGGAGCCGCTACCTGTATACACAGGTGGCATGTGTTGCTGGCGCAGGCTCCTTGCTGCAGCTAAGGGGATGAAAAACCAGCGCTCCCTTCCCCCTGGCTGTAGCAAGAAACAGAGCAAAGTGCTCCCCCTGGATCCCTAGGCTCTGGGGTCTGTGCTGGAGCCAGAGGGAGGAGAGCATTGATTTCCCATCTTCCTGGCTGCACAAGTAAGACACTGCCCGGGGACCCAGGTGGAGTGCACTATTCCCCTGCTGCAGACAGGGGGATGGGAGATCCTCTACACTGAACTCCTTCCCTCTGGCTGCAATGAGGAGTGGTGGAGAAGGCTGTTGGCAGAGACTAGTGGCAGCTTTCTATCCACCTTATAGTCCATTCACCCAACCCATAATTCTTTAATTTGTTGGCAAGAATACTTTGGGAGACCGTATCAAAAGCTTTACTAAAGTCACGGTATATCACATTCAATTTCCCCAAATCCACAGGGCCAGCCATCTCAACATAAAAGGCAATTAGGTTGGTCAGGCGTGACTTGCCCTTGGTGAAACCATGCTGACTGTTCCTGATTACCTTCCTCTCCTCAAAGTACTTCAAAATGGATTTCTCGAGGACCTGCTCCATGATTTTTCCAGGGACTGTGCTGAGACTGAATGGTCTGAAGTTCCCTGGATCCTCTCCCTTCCCTTTTTTAAAGATGGGCACTATAGTTGCCTTTTTCCAATTGCCTGCGTCCTCTCCCCAGTTGTCACGAGTTTTCAGAGATAATGGCCAATTGCTCTGCAATCACATCAGCCAACTTCCTCAGATGCATTGCATCTGGTCCCATGTATTTGTGCATATCCAGCTTTTCTAAAAAGTCCTGAATATCTAAAACTACTTAACACACTATAAACTTAATTATATGTTATAAGAGCATAGAAGATAAGTAAGGATCTATGGTACAGAACCAAACACTACAAAGAGTTCCTTGAGTGCTCTCCATGGAGCAGGTGAAGGAACAAAGGCAGGTGGAGGCTGTTATTTTTTATGTAGTCTCAAGCACACGTTCAATGACACTAAAGGGTGCGTGTAGGGAGTCCAACTAGACAGCTTTGAAAAATAATTCTGTGCTTGAGACACCACAGCATGTCATTTCCATGAGTGTGAAAGTAACAATCTTCAAATAATTACCACTGCACTTTCAGTACCTCTGCTCGAACACCAAGGGACAGTGATTCAGGGGGAAGAATGCCTCATATTCAACCACCAAAACCAAGTCTCGCAGCACCTTGGGGACTGAATTCAAGTAATGAGCCAGTTTACCTTGAAAAATGATAGGCCAAAGCATTTGCAAGCTACGTACCTTATAAATTCTGAAGGTACACATTAATACCTCTACACTTAGCCTAGCTATGGGGATATTCTGTACAGTTTGTTACATTTGAGCTAATTTTAAACCTCACTTTAAAGATGGTGTCCTAAATATTCATGAGGTATTTTAGCCCTGTCAAGTTGCCCTCTCCGCACAAGTCTAGAAAGGCTGCAACAATGTTGGCCATGTTCTGTTTGCTACATTGGTTGAAGAGTAAGTACTTCTTGACATCAGTAATACCATTACAATAATTCTACTTTCTGAGTAAGTGTGGCAGAACGTGAAAACTAATCACTCAGAGCTGCCAAGCACTTTGAGGGAGGACTGAGATTACTCCAAGATGTTGCTTAATTGCTGCTAGAGTTAGGATACT
Organism: Mesoclemmys tuberculata; assembly: GCA_007922155.1. Lineage (NCBI taxonomy): Eukaryota > Metazoa > Chordata > Testudines > Chelidae > Mesoclemmys > Mesoclemmys tuberculata. Next base: position 651,042 of record ML675601.1, on the reverse strand, counting down.
GGCAATAAACCAATGGCAAAAAAAACCCTCTAGTCTGTTGCAACAAAGGATTTATTAAACAACGAAGGTTTCAAAAAATTTTAAACAAACCTCAGACTTTTCACCATACCTTTTTCTCTTCCAATTCTGCCTTCAGAGACCCCAACTCTTGCTGACACTTTTCTAGAGGAGATATTTTTTGTAGCATCTGTTCCACTTGGTGGCGAAGGGTGTTATTCTCTCTGAAATGGACAGAGACTATAGAACAGGCAGCCAAAAGCATGGATTTTGTTCAAGTCTAAACTCAGTGCCGTACTTCCTGAAACATAAGCTACATTGCTTTCCCCCTAAAGGACAGTTCGAAATGCTCTCAAGCTACATGTTTTCAGTGTTGTTGTGGCTGTGTGGGTCCCAGGATATTAGAGACAAAATGTGTGTGATAATATATTTTACTGGTCCAAATTCTGTTGGTGAAGCTTACATAGACCTGAAGAGTTCTGCATAAGCTTGTCTCTCACCAGTAGATACTAGTCCAATAAAAGATATTATCTCATCCATCTTGCCTCTCCAACTACTTGTACATTTTTGGTGTGTGAGCCAACTTAACATTTTTCCACAAAATACTACGGTCTTCATAGGGACACATTTACAGAGCACTGAGTAGAGTTTGTAAACCTAAGTTTCCATACTGGCTCACAGACCATAAATAATAATGTAATTCAGCCCTCTGCCCTGAAAGCATTTGAGTCCCAAAACTCCTCTCTTTGAAAAAACGTATCAGAGGCAAGCTCCTCACCTCCACTTAGACCCCTTTGTGCCAGGTAAAAAGGTCTCATAGTCCTGAATCTAGTTGGAGGACGATTCCCCAATGCAGACACTGTGGAAGGTAGCCAAAAGGCTGCCCACAGAGGATCCTTTGCAAGCCTTGGCATAGTGGGCATGCCTAGGGTGGAGTTGTAGCACTGTAGAGATTTCAAACAGCAGTGTGGGCCAAAGGGTGGCCCCAGGCAGCTGTCATTACTCCAACAGGCTGCATAGGTCTAAGGCCTGATCTACACTGCTACGCTGGGTCGACATGAGATAAACTACTTATGTAATGTAACAAGCGTATTTCATGTTGACTTACTTCTGTCTACACAGCGCAGCATCTTCATAATACTACATGAACATCTCTTGTCGACACTATCTTCTGCCTTTTGGGGAGCTGGACTAATAGAGTTGATATGAGAGCACTCTCCCATCGAGAGAGAGGGTCTACACAGACCTACTCAATCAATGCTGCTGCATCAATGCCTGCTGCCACAGCAGTGTAAACATGCCCTAAGTTACACAGGGAGAATATTGCAAACTGGAGACAATTAACAGTCATGTACATTACTCGGTATTAATAAATACTCCTCTTTTCTACTCCAGAACAATTACCAAATTAAGCCCAGATCTAAACAGACTTCAAACTGAATTTTGTCCTTACCTTTCAGCCAACTGAAGCTGTGATATTTTGTTAAGGAAAAAAATGTAAACAGGAAGCTTACCACAATTTTCTCAAAAGTGCTAGAATGGAAGGAGAAATATGCTCGAATCCCAAGAACTGTGAAAAAATATCAAGTCCTCACACCCTTCTTCTTGGAAGACGACTTAGAGGAAGAAAAGTAATGTTTAATGGTACTATGGAACTGTTACAAGGAGAGGTATGAAGTAAATAAATTGGAAAAAAATCAATACCTATGTAGAATAATTGATGTTTTTTAGCACTCTAAGCAATAATTCTCAACCCCTAGTTTCACTAGTTACGGACGGTTTCTTTTACAAATACTAGAAATTGTCAAAACTCAGGGCTGTTAAGTTTCCAAATTCTGAAGCTCAATTTCCACCCCGACTCTATAAATTAAGTTGTTCAATGCTTGTACTTGCTACAAATAAGATTCCAATCTTAATTTTTAACTTCACAAATGTCCCAAAGCCCTATCTGTCAAATGAAATGTTCAAATGTAAACTTCACGTAATATTAAAATATAGAAACAAAGGATATCGTTACACTTCTGTTGATATTCTGTCAGTAAATGGCTGTAAGAAAGAAAAGAATAAATTGTTTACATTGGTGATCTTTCGATTCATTTTTGCAACTGACTTGAACAAAGAAGTTTTCAGATTCATTATAATGAAATGCAAAAAGCTTTACAGTAATTGTATTGTTATAAACCCAATGTAGTTACAAACGAAAAATAAGTAATCCCATTTGTTTAATTTAACAAAGCAAGTATCAAGTTTTAATTTTGTCAGGATTATTAGAAAATTCAAATCTGAACACAATTTTTGAGTATTTAATGTCACTAACTTTACTCTTTCTTCCATTATCAATTTAAGCTTCTTCAGCAACACTTGAATTTTATGCTATTCACAGAACCATAAAAGATTAAGGTTGGAAGGGATCGCAAGAGATTATCTAGTCCACCCCTTGCTCAAAGCAAGACCAACTCCAACTACATCATCCCAGCCAGGGCTTTGTCAAGCCGCACCTTTAAAACCTCTAAGGATGAAGATTCCACCACCTCCCTAGGTAACCCATTCCAGGGCTTCACCACCCTCCTAGTGAAAAACTTTTTCTTAATATCCAATCTAGACTTTCCTCACTGCAATCTGAGACCATAGTTCCTAGTTCTGCCATCTTCTACCACTGAAAACGGCCTAGATTCATCCTCCCTGGTACTTCCCCAAAGGATAACAGATTAAAACAGCCATATGCTACTACAAAATGTATTTTCCTAAATAAAACCAAACAAAAAACCTGATGGTTGTCAAACAATTAAAAACATCAATCATGATTAATCGCAAGATTAAAAGTATTTGCAATTAATCAGCATTTTAATCACACTGTTAAACAATAATAAAATACCATTTAAGTATTTTTTGATGTTTTCTACATTTTCAAATATATTGATTTCAATTACAACACAGAATACAAAGTGTACAGTGCTTACCTTATAATATTTTTATTACAAATATTTGCATTGTAAAAAAGGTAAAAGATATAGTATTTTTCAGTTCACCTCATACAAGTACCGTAGTGCAATCTCTCTATCATGAAAGTGCAACTTACAAATCTGGATTTTTGTTACATAACTGCATTTGAAAACAAAACAATGTAAAATTTTACAGCCTATAAGTCCACTCAGTCCTACTTCTTGTTCAGCTAATCACTAAGACAAACAAGTCTGTTTACATTTACGGGAGCTAATGCTGCCCACTTTTTATTTACGTCACCTGAAAATGAGAAAAGGCATTCATATGGCATTGTTGTAGCTGGCATTGCAAGGTATTTATGTGCTAGATATGCTAGCCTTCGTGCCCCTTTATATACCCCTTCTTGTTTCTGAAGCAAATACTCACCAGCAATCGTACATCATACAACAAGAACAGTAAGCCAGGAACCTATCCCTGCAACAAACCCTGTTGCCAGCTCTGCCCACACATCGACCCTAGTGACACCATCACAGGTCCTAACCACATCAGCCACACCATAAGGAGCTCATTCACCTGCACATCTACTAATGTAATATATGTCATCATGTGCCAGCAATGTCCCTCTGCCATGTATATCGGCCAAACCAGACTGTCACTACGCAAAAGAATAAATGGACACAAATCTGACATAAAAAAATGGAAACACACATAAACCAGTTAGAGAACACTTCAGTCTCCCAGGACACTCTGTAGCTGACTTGAAAGTTGCCATACTCCAACAAAATAAACTTCAAAAACAGACTTCAAAGAGAAACTGCAGAGCTAGAACAGATCTGCAAACTTTACATAATCAGACTGGGTCTGAATATGGACTTGTCACCTTTCACACATTCTCACCTTCTAATCAATGGTCATGAATAGGCCTCAGCTACTCTAACCCTATGGACTTTGCTATCACCTACCCCGCCCATTGTTGTACATTTCCCTTGACTGCCCTGCATCTGAAGAAGTGGGTTAATGCTCATGAAAGCTTATGCCTGAAAAAAAAAAAATTTGTTAGTCTTTAAAGTGCTACAGAACTCTCATTTTTGCTGTATACAGACTAACACGGCTACCCCGCTGGAACTTTGTATTCTGTGTTGTCACTGAAATCAATATATTTGAAAATGTAGAAAAACATCCAAAAATATTTATAATCAGTTTAAATTGGTATTCTATTCTTTAACAGAGTGATTAAAACTGAGATTAATCACAATTAATTTTTTTAATTGATTTAATTTGTTTTGAGTTAATCGCTTGAGTTAACTGCAGTTAATTGACAGGTCTAAAAAATTACTAGCTTAAGACAGTGAAAATGCATTTGTGTAAAATATATCAGTTGTACTTACTCTGTGTCTATTATTTTTTGCTTCAGTGCAATTAACGCAGCTACGTATTCATTTAAATTCTGTAAGGAAAAAAAATTTCACACCAAAAATAGTAGACAGACGATACACCTCCCCTTCCAGCTCCTCCCCCCCCCCAAAAAAGCAAAAACAAAACAAAACTGAGGACACTTGTTAACTGCTAACATTCTGTATACTGTCAGGCTGACTGATTAACCTAATGTCTTTTTTCCTTTTACTCTCCATATTAAATCCTGACAAACACTAAAACAACAAAACTAAACCATGACGCAGTTCTTTTAATTTATCTATGCCCACTGATTTCCTTACAATTCAAATGTTTCTGAGAATACTAGTGTTCATTCCCAATTGAAACTTTCTTTAAAAAAACATACTGGAGGAAAAGCCTATCTTTCATTTAAAATGTGAAATGTATTAATTCAAAATACGGACCTCTGAGTTTTAAGAAATTACAATGAAAAACTGGAGATCCACATTTCCAGATGGGCCATTTAAAACGAACACTGCACCCAATCCAAAGGTGAGTGAACCGAAAAGGATATGTTTATGAAAGGTGAAGAAAAGAAGAGAGTTTACTGGAAAACTGCTCTGCTAGTCTGGACTCTGGAGAGTTAGACTATTTTACACAAAGCAAACTTTTTTGACAAATACATATTTCAGCCTCTTACAAATCCAGTACTACTCTGCACTTTGCAAACACAGTTCCCAAGATTGATGACCAAAGCTTCTGCCCCTGAGGGGGACAGAAAAAAATTAGTGATGCTACCCAAAATCCTAGCCAAATACTCAAAAATCCAGGATATCCCTAAACACATGTACCACTAACCTAAATGATAATCTGAACACCTTCAGCCTCCCTTACTATAACTCCTTCCTATTCTTAAATTCTATTCCAATTCTGCAATGAATTCTGCACAGGAAAACACATCCCTGAGCCTCTGCAGATTGCCACTAAAGTCAAAGGGACTACATGTGCAAGCAAGCTCAAGCACAGTCTGTTGCAAGGTTGAGGCCTTAAAATATAACCACTTTTGGGAAGAAATGCTGCCATTTTCTGTGTTGTGGAACACTTGCAGTGCTGTACAAATTACTACAGACAGATAGAAGAGAAATCAAATCAATTCACAAAAAAAAACCCAACATTTTGGAAAATCCAGCTGAAGAAGTGCATGTTATCCAAGAGTTTTAAGAAATCCGAAAGCGCAGGAGCAAGAGGAACCCGAGTGGAATGGTTGGAAAAAAATGACGAGACCAGGGCCGTTTTCTGATTCTTTATGGGTCAGACGTGACGGGGCTTCTTTCCCTTTGATGTTTACACTGTTCGCGAGTCATGTTCCTGCCCACGCTATTGCCCCTGAAAGGCCACAGACAGTTGGGGGGGGGGAGAGCTCATCATCTGCCCGCCACAGGGCTCAGGACCAAAATGGAGATTCTTCTTAAGGCTTAAAACTCAGCGCTCTCCCATGGGGGACAGGCAAGCTCCCAATCAGCCCAGCAGCTAGGGCCGCTGCGGAGCCTCCAGCAAGAGAACGGGAAACGCGACTGGTTCTGCCGACCTCCCGCAGCCAAACACCCCAGCAACTGCAGCAGCAGCCTCGCTGTGGAGAGCCAAACAGGTAGCGCCGCCCGCCCCGGCCGAGCGGCAGGGAACAGCTCGGAGCAGGTCCCGCTGGCAGCTGCAGGGAGGTGGCCGCCCCGGGCGCTACCCGCATAACGGTTTGGGGCGGGGGCAGCAGGCACCGGACTGGTCCCAGCCCTGCGAGTTCGGGGGTGGGCGGAGGCGCGGCGCGGCGTCCCGGTACCTGCTGGAGCGCACCGCAGTTCGCACAGGCCGTGGCGGCCTCGGCCGCGATCCCCGCCGCCGGCGCCTCTCCGGGCATCATCGTCCCCGCGGCGCCGAGTTCCCCGCACCAGCCCCGCCGTCCGGCAGCCACCTCGCCCTCGGCAGCCGCCGCGCTAGGCCGCCGCAAGCCCCCATCCGCCCGCAGCCCCAGCAGCAGCGCTGAGCCGAGAGGGACGCGGTCCAAACGCAGGGCGCCGCGCCGCAAGTCCACGAAGGACCCTGGCTCCCCGGCATGGTGTCAGCCCAGATGCCTGCCTGGGAGCGGGAGACACCAGCCTGCTTGAGACGCTGTTTGGCGGTGCCGAAGCGGAGGGTCGCTCTTTAAACCCGCTTGGACCCAGATTAACTAGGGGTCGTTCCGGTCGTCGCCGCCGCCTGAGGCAGGGGTACGTTTACAAACAGGCAAGTCTCTAGAAGTCCCGCTCGGGTCCTCGGTTGGGGCAGAATGGCGGAGCCGGAGCGTCACCCACAGCCGCAGCGCAGACAGGTGAGTGACTCTTCCCGCCTCACACGTGAGGGGGATGGTGTGGCCTGGGGAATGAAGGAGAGCGTCCCGAACGTCAGGGACTACAGCGCCCATCATACAGTGCGCTGCGCCTTCCCGAGTGTTGCATGCTGGGAGCTATAGGGGCAGCCCCGCGGGGGTCCCGTTCTCCCACCTCAGTTTGGGGCGGGCGTTGCCCTGAGGGGAGGGTCGCGCTCTGGGGCGCGCGATGGTGCTTTCTTCCCGTCCCCACCGCACGGGGGGGGAATCTCATGGGCGGGGCGGGGCGGGCGGGAGGCAATTGGGTCCCGCCGAGCACACGAGCTGCTTCAGCTGCTTGTCTCGGCCGGGGACAGAGCGGAGCTGCGCGTGAGCTAACGTAGTGGTGTGTAGCCGGAGAGACGGGCGGACGAAGTGAAGCGACCCGTGGATGCCTTAAACCATGGAATGTGTAGACAAGGGAGCGTGGTCACGAAACCAGAGCTTTGACGTAGCGTTTCCCTGTCTTACGCCATAAATAAAATCTCTCAATCCTCGAGTGCAGCCCAAAGTAAACACGTAGTAAACACGGTTATTTGAACCCACTCTGCCTGGGTCATTTCTTCCAGTTGTTGTGTAAAGGGCATGAGGCTCAGCACCGCTGTATTTCAGCGGGAGTCGTAGCCCATGCTGTAGAAAAAAGAGCATGCAGTGGCACTGAAGTTGTGCTGATTATCATGAATTATAAAACTACCGGTAGTTGTTGGGAATGGTCCTGCTATCAAAATAATGTGGATACATAGAACCTGTGAAAATCAGATCACTTTCATTTAGAGACCTAAATATGGGTTTAAGTGTCTACCTCTAGGTAATCAAGATTGGAATTTTTGGCCTAATAATTTAGGGCCTCAGCTGGTGAGAGAATAGGTGGCTCCTACTCAGCACCTTTAGTCTCCACTGACCTCCAGGAAAGTGGAACATGTTTAGCACCTCCGATGATTAGGTATAGACAGAATGGCAACTGCAGAGATCCAACTGTGGTCCCCTGATTCAGGATCTCCTTGTACTGGTGCTAGTCAGTGATGTACAGGGTTGTTCCCAAATCTGTGTCTGCACTACAAAGTTTGTTAAAAAACATGTCAGCATACAACTGCCAACTTTTTTATGTCTCTCAGGCACATGCACACTTGGCTGCTTATGTCAGTGCTGCACCAGGAGTCATCCTGTTTGTCAATAGAAAATGTGGTGAACTCTGGGTAGGTGTCCCAGCGTACCCAACACTGCCATCTGGTGCAACACCTTCTGGGACATTTTTTGTGTGATACCGCAGTTTGCCTAGGGATTTCTGGGAAGTAGGGCCCAGGTTTCAACAATGCGACTTTTGCCAGCCCCTAATACTTATTCCATCCCTTAATTTGTGCTGTTTTAATTCCCATGGTCCCACGTCTCATTTTTTGGTCTTTGCTGTTGTGACTGTAGCCCCCTGTACAGCCTCATGGTGTGATTTGTGTATTTTCCATGTTCACCCATATAGTATAAATGTGTATTGTCTAATGCAAAGTATGTCATGTAAGGTATTTTTGGAATGTGCATGACATACTGAACATTATTGTTATGATAGCATGTCCCCTGCACTGTCATATGTATAGATATGAAACTCTGTAATATCCCCAAATGTGTGTCGCACTTGGCTTGAATAGATCCAGGCAAACAAAGCAACATGAGGGTTCATGCCTTGCAGAAGCATGCAAACAGGATGGACTTGCTAAGCACCTGATAAGGCAATGCTCATTTGACTCAAGTGGAGGAAACCATGCCCCTTGCCAGACATAGCCAATCACCTGACCCCAGGGAGTGATGAGGAAACATTAAAGGGAGAGGTGTTTTTGTCTCTGGAGCTCTCCTTTGGAATCCATCTAGGAAGCAACTGACAAACTGCCCACAGGGGGTGGCCTGGCTGAAGAAGATAGCCAGCCTGTGTGGTAAGGTAACATTAAAGACTGTAAGGCTACTGAAATGTTAAGTTTAGTTTAGAATGTGATTTGTTTTATTTCTTCCTGATCAATCTGACTCATTATTCTGGCTTAGAATCATTTAAAATCTTTCTGTACTTAATAAACTTATTCATTTTATCTAAAGCCATGCATGTGGTTTGAGTGTGTATAGAGACTTCATTTAGAATGACAGAGCTGGTGCATATCAATTTCTTTGATAAATTGACTTACCAATGAGCTTGCAGAGTCCAGGAGGCAACACTGAACTCTGTAAAACAGCAGTTCCTAGGGTTGCATCTGGGACTGGGGATGTTAGCTCGGGGTCACGCCCTTGCATAATCCCATGAGTGACTGGCCAGAAGCACTCAATTATGTGACTTGCAGGTGGCTGGGCATGGGCTGATCTAGGAGTGGGGGTTCACCCAGGGAGGCAAGTGCAAGACAGTCCCTGGAGTGGCAGTTTTGGAGTGACAGTGATACACCAATCCAGATTTCAGAGGGGAACTTCACAGCTATATCTCTGGAAGAACCGTGTATCCTGTACAGCTCAGCACAATTCTCATGACTGTTGCTAATATAGGATGCACATTTCTCTGATATCTGTGGAACTTCAAAGATTATTAATATGACTGGTGATGTAGTGATGAAAATGAGATGCATAAGGATGACAGATAGATGATGGACACGGTGAATAAAAATGTCGGGTTTGTGCTTGTCTACACGAAGCAATTCCACACGGTGGGTAGGCACTTCTAGGCGTGGCCCTCTGACCGGGTCACTCTCTGTGTTTCCCCCCTTTGGGGGAGTTTAGCTCATAGTCTAGCCACTTCTCCCAGGCCTGCCCAATACTCCAGGTCCCGGCCCAGGGACTCTGTAGCTAGCAGCCTCCTGCTGAGCCTCAGATTCCTTTCACTGCTGCTATATCTCCATGGATCTTCCCAGCACCTTCTTTGCCCTTCTTCAGTGCCTGCCACTACCAAAGACTTGTCTACACTAGGCAGCTCCATCGGTGCTGCAGCAGATCTGGTGAAGACATGTATCAAAAGCTTTCCAAAAGTTAAGGTATATCACATCCACCTCTTTCCCCACATTCACAGAGCCAGTCATCTCAACATAGAAGGCAATCAAGTTTGTCAGGCATGACTTGCGCTTGGTGAATCCATGCTGAATGTTCCTGATCACCTTACTCCCTTCCAAGTGCCTCAAAATTGATTCCTTGAGAACCTGCTCCATGATTTTTGTGGGGACTGAGGTGAGATTGACCAGTCTGTAGTACTCTGGATGCTCTTTCTTCCCTTTTTTAAAGATGGGCATTATATTTGCTTTTTTCCAATCATCCGGGACCACTCCCAATGAACACGAGTTTTCAGCGATAATGGCCAATGGCTCGGCATTTACATCAGCCAGCTCCCTCAGCACCCATGGATGCACTGCATCTGGATAAGAGCTGCTCACCTCCTTCCCATTCTGTGCTGCCCAGTGAAGTAGTCTGGGAGCTGAACTTGTCTGTGAAGACCAAAGCAAAGATAGCACTGAGTATTTCAGTTTTTTCCACATAATCTGTCACTAGGTTGCTCCCCCATTCTGTAAGGGGCCCATGCTTCCCCTGACCTCCTCCTTGTTGCTAACATACCTGTAGAAACCCTTCTTGTTACCCTTCACGTCCCTTGTTAGCTGCAAGTCCAATTGTGATTTGACCTTGCTTATTTCACTCCTGCATGCTCGAGCAGTATTTTTATACTCCTTCTTAGTCATCTGTCCAAGCTTCCACTTCTTGTAAGCTTCCTTTTTGTGTTTAAGATCACTGAAAACTTCTTTGTTAAGCCAAGCTGGTCACCAGCCATATTTGCTATTATTTCTGCACATTGAGATGGTTTGTTCCTGCTCCCTCAATAAGGTTTCTTTAACATACAGCTGGCTCTCTTGTGTTGTAACAGACTTCTGTAAAGCATGTAATGTATGTGTGCCCCGAGGCCATTTTATGAGTAACTGCATACCAGCATGGAGGGTGCTCAGTCACAAAAGCAATTATAACAAAAAACAGGTTGTTCCCGAAAGTTTAGCACAGGAATCGAAGCTCATCAGCAGATAAGATAAAGCAAGACTGGTTGACAGTTAAGAAACGGAATTCGCTGCAGCAGAGAACCTGCCCAGCAACAGCAAGTCACCCCAAGGCGTGTAACTTGCCACGGGGGGGGCAAAAGTCCCCTCACAGGTGTGGGACTTGCTGGTTGGACAGTAGCCAAAACATCACAACTGGTTTAAGCAAGCAACATGCTGGGGTGGAGATATAAGGTGGTCAGAAGAGAAGCACATTGGAGGAGCCATCATAACAGGTGCACAACAGGGGTGCACCAGAATCTCACTGCATGGAAGGTCTGATCAACCATCTCGCTTCTCCCCAGCTCGCTGCTCAAAAAAGTAAGATAGGGCATTAGGGCTGATAACCTGGGTGTGAAAGTGATAGAGGTTCCACCTGGATGAAAACCCAGGAACATAACGTAAAGAGTAAGTAAATTTGGCCATAAACTATTTATTGTTTTTGTTGCAACTGAGTTCATCGATCTATGTGGTAAGTATTAAACAAATGTTGTTTAATAGTAAGGTATAGTATAAGTCTTTAAGTATATGTTTGGTATATTTGTGTTAGTACGATTAGTCGTTTAAGTCATAAGTTTTAAGCATTAAGTTTTAAGTTTAAGGAATTGTAAAAGAATAAGGGGAGACAACTTGTGATAGAGAGAAAAAACCCCAATAAATAGTGAATTTGAATTGAACAGAGAACGTGTGTCATTGTATGGATAAATGATAGATTTGTGAGCCGTTGACCATGTCTTGAACTAAGGCAAGTTCCAGCGACACCGATTCCACTGCAAGCCTTGTTGGCGATGACCGGTGTGTAGTTGAACCACAGGTGGAGTGACTGCAGCCACAAGGCTACCCTTTCCCCTTCCCTAACTCACGAGCCCCTGCAGTTCCGTTGCTCAATAGAGCTCCTGTGACAGCAGGAGAGTGACCCCCCTTTGTCTGTCTGTTTGCCTTTCTGCTCTCCTCCCGCTAAATAAGCGTTCCATTGTCGGGTTCATTCAACCCATTGGTACCACGGGTGGAATTGAGACAGTGCAGACCCCTTATGAATCACACCTAAGTTGTATAAGTGTGTGTGTGTAAGTGTGTTTTGAGAAATTAATCCCTTTAGGAAAATCCAACTGTCTCAAACAAGGGATAAAAAGAAAAGAGAGAAAAACCCACAGCAGGCCATACAGCTGTCACCAAGCCATAAACGGAAGTAAACCGGTTAAGAAGTACTTCCTCTCTCCTTTCCAAACCCCTCTCCCGCTTCCCCGTCTGAAGTGAGGAATACAAACGAACCAAGACAGGAGTTTTTTTAACCCTTTGTCACCACATCTTGTACTCCTTTATCCTTCATATTAGTCTCCCGCGGGATCCTGCTCATCAGCTCCAGAGTCAAAGATGTTCAAACTCAGTCTGGGGTCCAGGCTTTGGGAGCACCCCCCTCTCAAGGTCCCAAAGCTCAGGCTCCAGCCTGAGTCCAAATGTCTACACAATTTTACAGCCCTGCAGCCCAAGCCCAGTGATCCCACATCAGCTTTTAATTGCTGTGTAGACATACCTTTAACGTTCTACCAAGTATGGCTGAGATTAGTTTAAATAAGGTATTTTACATACAGTGCCACCTAGTGACTGAACAGTATAATATAGTTCAGCATTCCGTTACATTTCCCCCTTTTAATTCTACATTCTTACACTTCAGAATATTTACACTATCACATTAACTTTGAAGTTCAATATAGATGAATATGTTAAGTGTCTCTGAATCATACTGGTTTTCTAATTACATGACCTGAATGTGTAACAACTTGGTCTTCTGGCTGTCTGTTAGGTGCAATGATTGGCTGTGGCTGGTCTGGAATCCTTTAAACTTGGAATTGTTGTCTTTTTCTTCATCCTCCTTCTTTGTACAATTTGCTCTGTTGATTGTTCTTTCTGAGGCACATATTGGAAATGTCTATGGCTTCTGTTGAACTCTCGACTGTCAGCCTTGATCTCATATGACCTGGGTGCTGAATTCCTTTTCTCCCCCACTCCCCTTTTCTTTTCCATCATTTTTCTTCAGTTTGACATGAACATAGTCATCAGTTTCTGGACCCAGTAGGTCTCTAATTGAGTGTCTGTTGTAAAAGTGTTCATAAGCTATTTTAGCTTTTTTATCCAATTTGACTATTCTCTTCATGTCTGGCCACTTTAGAGAGATTTTTTTCCAAATTTGGAACAGCAGTTCTGAGTTGTCTTCCCATCCAGAGTTATGCTGGACTATATCCAGTAGCTAGTACTGATGTTGATCTGTAACTTAAAAAAGCAAGGAATATATCTTCCTGCCGTAGGATTATCTTTGCTGTCTGTACAGCTCTCTCCACCTCTCCAATTTGGGTCAACGGGTCAGTATTAGAACTATGCTAAGGGTTCTGTTGTGGTCTTCCATCAAAGATCCGTATATCAAAATATTGCTCATGAAAACAATAAGTTCATTTGTTTGTTAACAATTCTCTCTTTCTTTGGAAATTTTCAGTGCACTGGTAATGCCAAAAGATAATCCTTGAAAGCAAAATATCCCAAAAGGCATGAAAAATGTAGTCAGTTTAGCACTCTCTTGAGAAGATTCTAGCAAATTACTTTAGCCAGAGATATTAAGACTGGAAGCAGTATTTTGCAACAGTTTGAATTGCAAACCAGTTCCACAAAGAAACTGGAGATATACAGGATCTCCTTTAATTTATGCCATGGAGAAGCAGCAGAGCATATCTTTTAAATCCTTTGTCTTTATTGAAGACAGTTACAAAGATGACTATGAAAGGGTTCTGGCTATGTTTGATGCATACTTTATACCTCATAGAAATGTGTTTTATGAGAGAGCTTGTTTCCACTAGGCAATTCAAGAGTGAGGGGGGAAATATTGAATGTTTTATAAGGCTTCCACATGCATTGGTGAAAACTGTGATTTGGGGAATGGAAAACATGAAAATATCAGAAACAGGCTGGCTATTGAATTATCAGATACAAATATTTCACAGCAGCTACGTTTGAAGACAGACTTAACCCTAGTCACACACATACTGAAAGCAAAGCTGTCTGAACTAGCCAAACAGAACAAAAGGCAGGAGCAACTTGAAAAACTTGAAACTCGTTTAGCAGCTATAAACAGACACTTGAATGTTAAAAGTTATCATAAAACCCCCAAGGCAAGGAGTGTGGGTACCCAGACTAAGAGGGATAAATTCCAGCCTACATGCACAAGGTGTGGAAAAAGTCAGAACCTCAGATATGTTGCAATCAGGCAGAGGTGCACGGTGTAATAAATGCTCACAATATGGATATTTTGCAGTTGTTTACCACATCAAAGGAATGAGGGTGTTGACTGGTATTAGAAACATTCAAGAGCTATTGTTTCTGGGATCTATCACTTATGACAACACAGAGCCTGCCTGGGAAGTGAAACTGAATATTCAGAGCAAGGCTATTGATTTTTAAATTGTCTCAGGAGCTGACATCATAATCATCTCAGAAGGGATATACAATCACCTTCAACCCTTCCCAGAGCTGAAGTCACCTAGCACAGCTCTAACTAGCTCTGGAAGTATTCTGAACTGCATGGGCCAGTTCACCACAGAAACAACTTATACACTCTGAATGCAAAGTTTTGTATGATTAAAAAAACACCGACCAACATCTTTTTCAGACTCAGCATGGCAACCATGATGGGCCTAGTGAGAAAAGTGAAAGAACTTGATGGACTATTTGGTGATATAGGACTTTTGTACAGGTGATGTCTGGTGGGGGAGTGGGAAGGGGGGGAGCATCACATGGAGTCACATGCCCTTCCAGGTTTCTGTGAGCGCCGAGCTGCCTTTGCAGGGCTTGCTCTGCTCAGCCTGCTGGAAGGGGATGCTGTCTTTCTTCTGCTGTACTTCCCCTCGGCACCTTTTTGGCTCACTTGGCCCCCACCCTGGCAGTCAGGCCTGGGTGATAAGTGGAGGGGGTGGGACAGAGTCACTTCTCATACCAGCTGATTCCATTCAGGGTTGCTGCTTCTGTGCAATGTGGCAACTGCCTGAGAGAAACATTGGCTGAGGAGGTGGCGGTGGTCCACCCCTTCCACTCCCCTCTGAAGCCTGGCGGCCAGGGACAGAGGCTGAGCAAGGCAGAAGTGTGCTGGGGAAGGGCAGGTTATTGGGTAAAACATCGCTGAAGCTGGTGGGCACGACACCTGCTCGACTTGGTACAGCCAGTCTTGAGGGAGCTCAAAGAGGGGCTAGTAAGTGGCCCCTCGTGGGTCTACCACAATGCCATCCACACAGGCCAGCTACTCATATGTGTTGCTCAGCATGGGGTTAACTTTCTGGTTGCTGCAGAAGTCCACCACTACATCTAGTCAGATGTATTCCTCTTTTGACTGGGTTGGTGCGTCATCCATGGCAACCTGTTCTGCTGGCAAGGTAGGCTGATTGCTGAGGCCAGGTTCATCTAACTGCACCTCCATGTCATCAGGGTGGTCTACCTTGAGGTCACATAGGCCTGGTTCCCCTGTCTCTACCTCTGTATCATCCGGGTGATCCCCCCTGAGAGCCATCTGGGTGGTGATTCCTCGGAGGCTGACAGTTCGTAGAGCTAGGTGGAACTCAAGACAGTCTCAGGAATAAATGACTGGATAGGGCAGCCCGGGGCAACTCAAACGAGCACTATCTGGTTCAGCACAGCCACTATCAGCACCACATGGACCGTGCAGTACACCTTCATGTCCCTGTAGACACAGCAGAGATGAATCTGACCTCGGGTCTGGTCACTGGTCAGAATCAGCCACTGGCACACTAAGGTCCACTGTTACCTGGCAACTCTGTGTTCTTGGGAAACCAGGGTGCAAAACCCCTACTCACTCTCTGGCTCACCTGAATCCCAGCCTCTGCTTGAACCAGAAACAAAAGCAATGAAAAGGCTTTGGGAGACACACCTAAAACCCTCCAAACAAGGGTGATAGGATTAAGACAACTCCCCATGCCTCATCTACATAGAAGATGTAAAAAGAGGCATCTCAATTAGCACATGGAATGGAGAACTGGAGCCTCATCTACATCAAAGTTGGAACAAGAATTAGCATGAAGAATGGAGAACCAAGCTCCAAAGCAGGAACCGCACTGAACTCTGGGATTGGCAAAGCAGGGACGCACTGCATGATGGGAGATCTCTGATCTTGATGTAAATGAACTCACACCTACACCCATCCAGCTCACAGTTATCAGACCATTCTAGTTATTGATATCCAAAACACTGAATCTGCCTGGTCGCTTTGTGGGCTCCCTCAAAGAACATTGACCATAGCCGGGAGTGATCAGCTCCTATTGTCCGGCATAAAGAAAACCACCCTGGGGTACTTCATTGAGACATTGTTTACCCATAAACAAACCTGGTTCTACAAAAAAACCCTACCCAAGTTCAAACCCCTGTTCTGATGCCTGGACCCAAAATGCTGTATGCTTCCCCATTTCCAAACTGATCCTGTTGTGGGCTTTGCCTCTCTCTCAAGCGCTCCTGACCCTAAGCTGAACAGCCTGTCTCCTGGGAACTTCTGAGCTGCAAGGATTGGTGAGATTCCCCACTTTCCCCAATACTCTCTCTCTCTCTCTCTCTCTCTAATCCAGGTATAACCTTCTATTTTTGTAATCAAACCTGGGCTGGCCTTCTCCAATACCCCTACTGTAATTTTGTTTTATTGTGTTAGATTGTTTTTCTCTCCTTGTATGGCATCACTATTAGTTTCATAAGTTTTATATACCTGGCAATAAACTAACTCTTATAATCAAGCTGGTTGCCAGTCTTTCTCTCTTTCTTTCTCCCCAAATGCATTTACTGTTTTGTGTTCTTGGCTTCCCTACCTTGCTCTGCAGCAACACTTCTCTTACCTAAGCCAAAGATCCCTGGAGTGCCCAAAATCCTATGGGGTTTGCTCATCAAGGGGGTTACTGCTAGAACAATTGTGTTGCAAAGAGGCATATAAAGGGGGCAGCTGAGAAGTGCTGCTCTGCCTAGCCTACGGAGTCCAGAGGCGCATAAGGGTGACAGCTGAAAGTGATGTTTGGACCCAGCCTGCTCATAAGTGTGCTCCATTCTGGTGTGGTGCAAGGGGCACATAAAGGTGGCAGCTGAAAGTGCTGTGTCACCCAGCCAGCTGAGTTCAGGGACATATAAGGGGTCAGCTGAGAGTGCTGATAGCCCGGTCTGCTCAGACGCACTCAGTTAATCTGGAATGGTTGTGTGTATTTGTGGGGGGTTTATTTGAATCTGAAAACCTTAGGTTCTGCAGGATAGCTCCACTGGGAGGGGACTTCTAGCCATATGAACACATAAGTAACACAAGCAGTATATTAATAGAATCACACCCCCTCTTTCAGAAAGGTAACCCTAATAAATAAGCATACCTCAAAGTAACGGGCAAATCTGGTAACACTGCCGACATCCAAAATTGACTAGGACTTGTAGGCACAGCTTGCCAAGGTCCACAGGTAGTGTCACCTTGGTGGCATGGTGCCAACATGTGCGGTTTCTGATTTTATAAGTACAGTCCCTATGCCAGTGGCCTGTGAGGGTATGTTAGATGGGGTGACTTCTGAGTTATTACAGAGAATTCTTTCTTGGGTGTCTGGCTGGTGAGTCTTGCCCACATGCCCAGGATTTAACTGATCACCATATTTGGGATCGGGAAGGAATTTTCCCCTAGAGCAGATTGGCAAAGGCTCTGGGAGTTTTCTGCCTTCTGTTGTAGCATGGGGGCATGGTTCACTTGCTGGTGGATTCTCTGTACCTTAAAGTCTTTAAAACACGATCTGAGGATTTCAATAACTCAGTCATAGGGTAGAGATGTGTGTGGGTTGAGGTTCTATGGCCTGCATTCTGCAGGAGGTCAGACTATATGATCATATTGGTCCCTTCTGACCTTTGAGTCTATGAGTTCCGCTATCTGGGGCTTTTTCTTATATAGGTACTGTGGTAAGGTGGGGCAGGGGAGGGTGAGGTACTCTGCCCCTGGTGGGTCCTGCGCTCTGCCGGCCCGGCCGGTGATGCATCTGGGGTAGGATCGAGGGACGGGACGGGGCCCGCTCTGCCCCTGGGTACCGCTACCTTCCTTCTGGGATAGCCCGTGGACTGTTCCCTGCGTTTCCAGCGAGGTGCTCTGCCCTTCAGGGCCCCGGGAGTCACAATGGAAACTATAGGTCTCTGTAGGCTGCAGCCTGCCTGCTCCAGGCCACCAACTCCAATTTGCAGACTCTCTAGCTGTAAGCCTCCAAAACCACAAACTGCAACAGTAAAGTAACTCTATATCTCCAACCTCCTCTCTCCAAGCTCCACAACCCACACTGACTGTCTGCTTTGCAGGCTTTTTAAGTGTTTGGGGGCGGGGCTTCCTAATTGGCCTCAGCTGGCCTGATTGGTTAAGCAGCCCCAGGTGGCCTAACTGCCTAATCAGCCCCCTGCTGAGTCACCCGGGGGAACAGGGCTTTGCTGAGCCTGGGGCTGAGCTACCGGCCTCAGGCTTGCTTGCTTAGCCCCCCCTGGGCTGGCCCTAGCCCCCCTCTTCTTTTTCTTTAGCAGCTGCTTTTCTTCTTTTGGGGGACCCTGCTGCTGCTGCCACCCCTGCTTCAGGGCTTTGCTGGGGAGCCTCCCTCCCAGCTAGGAGGGAGGGGGTGAGTGTGTGTGGTTTTTCTATCCTTCCCACCACCACCCCTCCCCAGCTACTTTCTCCACCTTCCCCCTGCTCCTGCTGCTAGGGCCAGCACCAGCTGGGCCCCTTTCCCTTCCCTTTCACTTTGGCTGGCTGCCTCTGCCCCTTTGCTGCCGTGAGCTCCCTTCCCCTGCTGCTTCTGCCCCCTGTGTTTGGGGGCCCCCTGTGTTTGGGGGCACCCTGCCCTTTCTTTTCCCCTGCCCCTCCCCTGCAGCCCCCCCCGCCCTGGCCCCCACATTTGGGGGACCCTGACCCCCCCTTCTCCTCCCCCGCTGCTGTAGCCCCCACGTGCTCCGGCAGCACCCATGGCCCCCTCTTAATTGATTCTCCCTAGTTTTGTTGACCCCCCCCCACACATTGCACCCCCCACCCGAGTTCATTTCACCCCAGCCCCCCCTAGTGCAGCCGGAGGAGCCAACGATCTTCCACCTGGGCTGGTGAGTGCTTTTCCCCCTGCGCCCCTGCCTGGCTTGGCTCCCCTGTCTTTTCCCCTCTGCTGGTGCCCTCCTCCCCTGCTTCCAGCCTAGCGGGGAGGAGCGGTCACCCCCCTTCCCCCTCCTTCCCCTTCTTACCCCATCCCTTCCCCTCCCTTTTCCACTCCCCTCCCCCCATATTCTCCCTCCCTTTCCTTTACCCCCCTCCCCTAACGAACTGTTCCCACCCCTTCCCAAGATGGCGGGTGTGCCTGGGGCCGGGCCCTCCCCCATAGACACTCCTGCCCCTCCCTCCCACCCTGAAGCCCCGTCCCTGCCCTCAACAACCGGTCCTCCTGCCCCCGCTGAGCCGCCGGGAGTTATACCCCAGGAGCGGGCGGAGGACGATTCTGGCAGGGACGCCAGGGACTCTGCTGCCACCACGGCTCCCGCCCCCCCTAATCTGGGGGGGGGGCACTCCCTCGGTTGGGAGGAAAAATCAGGGGGGCAAAAAGAAAGGCAAAGGCCCCGCCAAAAAGACACCATCTCCTGTGGCTGGGGCCTCTCCTCTCCCTCCATCCTCTCCCGCTATCCCTTCCACCAGCTCTGGGGGTGGCGGCGCCCCCAGGGCGTACGCCCAGGTGGCCGCGGGCCCCCCGCCTGCCGCTGCCAAGACACCTGCCCCGACCGCCGCCTCCAGCACCATCCCAGGTGGCCGGGGCCCCTTTCCCACCCTTACCAGGAGGCACGGGGTCCGGTGCCTCCTGGTGCCTGCCTCGCCCCACGTGGAGACCTACGTGCGGGCGATGGCGCGGGTGGTGGGGTCCAAGGCCGTGGTGGCGGCCTCCCGTATGTATGGCAAGGTGGTCTTCTTCCTTGCCTCGGAGGCCGCCGCCCAGGAGGCGGTGGAGACGGGCCTGGCGGTGGGGGGCGTCCACATCCCCGTGGAGCCCCTGGAGGACCTGGGCGTACGGGTGGTTTTGTCCTCCGTTCCGCCCTTCCTCCCCAATGCCGCCCTTCTGCCTATCCTTGCCTCCCTGGGGAAGCCCCTCTCCACCATCAGCCCGCTTCCCCTCGGCTGCAAGGACCCCGCCCTCCGCCACGTCCTCTCGTTCCGCCGGCAGGTACAGCTCCAGCTGCTGCCGGCGGTGGCGCGTGGCGGAGAGGCGCTCGAGGGGTCATTTCTGGTGCCCCATCAAGGGGCCCAGTACCGGGTCCACTACACCACGGGGGAGGCCCGGTGCTACCTCTGCCGGGCGGCGGGGCACGTTCGGAGGGACTGCCCCCTGGCCCGGCAAGGAGGGAGGCCCGGGACCCCCGGGACCCAGGAGGGCGCCAGCCAGACCATCGGCGGCGCCCCCAGCAGCCGGCCGGTCCCTGTGGCCGCCCCCCCTCTGCCGGCAGTTGTCACCTGCGCCCGGGCCCCGGGGGCGCCCCCCCCGGCTCGCCCGGGCGAGCTGACGGGCCCCGCTGACGCCCGGAGCAGTCCAGCGGGGCCTGTGGAGGGGTGGGAGCCAGGGCCGGCAGGGTCGGGCACCGGAGGGGGCATGCCCCGGGGGGAGGCGTCTCCTTCCCTTGCTGTCCCACCTCCACTTCCCCACACCCTGACTCCTGGCCTCTTGCCCCCCGCCTCTGCCCCCGCTGCCCGACCCTCCACCTTGGAGGGTTGGGTGCTCGTGCAGGGTCGGCGCCGGAAGCGCAAGGCCGGAGCCCAGCCCCCCCTCCCGCCAATGGCCAAGGGGAGCGAGAGCCCCCGCAAGGCCAAGCGGAGGGGGGCTCCTGAGGCCAGGCCTGCCGCCGCGCCCCCTGCCGGAGCCCAGCGAGGGGCGCCGACCGAGGAAGTCGTGGTGGCAGACGAGGGCAATACCATCGCCCCCCTGGAGCCCTCGCCGGTAGAGTCCTCGCCCGGAGCCCCCCCAGTCGCAACGCCACCTAAACCCCCCGCTGGTGCCGGAGAGGCCCTCGGGGTGGCAGGGGGGGGCCTTCTACTCCTCCCTAATGGAGGAGATAGACTCCCTGGGGTTGACCCCGGCCTGCCCGGGGGAGGACGACCCCGCCCCCTGTATGGGGGGCCTAGGGCAGGACGTCCCCGAATTGCTCCTTCCCTCCCTCTCCTTCCCATCCTCAGTTGCCTCCCCTGCCCCCACCACCGAGGCCCCCCTCAGCGTCTCTACCCTCCATGCTGGGGAGGTGGGGCCCATTGCCGCAGCCCCCGAAAAGCCGGCGGGGGCTGAAGAGCTAAGCCCTGGGCCACCAGATGCCCCGCCCCTGGTTCTGGGCCTGCTGGCCTCCCTCCCCCCCCCCTGAAATCTGTTTAGCCGCCCCCTCATGGGGCACTAAAATAGGGGGTGCTGTGACCCCAGAGTCAGGCCCCCCAGACAATACTCAACCCATCCCCCCCCCTCAGCTCCCGGCCCCAACCAAGAGGCCGCATACCCCGCCAACCCGGCCGTTCTGGCTGAGGGCCCCACCCCCAATCCTGACCCTGACCCCCTTCCTGCCCCTCCCCCCGACCCCTCCCTTACCCCAACTCCTGATCCCCTCCCCGCTCTCAACCTCTCCCCTGCCCTCACCCCTCCCGTCCCCGTACCTTCTCCCCCCCACCCCTCTGCCTATACATCTGCCGCCCCTGGGGTTGTCTCTTTCCCCCTAAAGAGCTCCCAGGAGGCGGCTTTTGATTTCAGCACTCCCAGCCCACTCGGGGCTGCTGTCTTCCCTCTGCCACTGCCATCCCCCCCAGCCCCCGCCCCAACGGACCAGGGGGCCGCTGCGGGGGCCGAGCCGGAGGACGACCCCTCCGTGGCGCTGCGTGAGGAGCTGCGCACCTTTCTCCGGGACACGCGTGGTGCCCGGAACCGGGTGCAGCTCGCTCTGCAGCGCTGGGGGGACTTCCACCGCGTCCTCCGGGCCGTGAGGGCCATTATGAAGGAGGGGAAAGGGACCGGGCGGCAGAGCGCGGCGGCCTACCAACGGGCCCGCAGCTTCCGTGACGCCCTTAAGATCCATGGCACCGGCCACGGGCTGCTGCGGAGCCCGACGAGGACCGCTAGCGCTCCTGCCCACCAGGATCCACCCCAGCCCTCCTCGTAATGCCTTTCACCATCTGTACATTAAACACGAGGGGCTGCAGGACGGGTCTCCGCAGGAACCAGGTGCTCTCCTTCCTTCGGGAGGGGGGGTATTCTGTAGCGTTCCTGCAGGAGACCCACACGGACCCGGCCGCCGAGGCCAGCTGGCGGCTGGAGTGGGGAGACGGGGTGCACTTTAGTCATCTCTCCGCCCGCGTGGGCGGAGTGGCCACCCTGTTCTCCCCTGACCTGCAGCCCGAGGTGCTGGGGATTGCCGAGGTCGTGCCGGGCCGCCTGCTGCACCTCCGGGTCCGCGTGGAGGGGCTGGCGTTGAATCTCGTCAACGTCTATGCCCCGACTGCGGGCCCGGAGCGGGTGCGGTTCTTCCAGCAGGCGGCTGCCTTCCTCGGCACATTGGATCCGCAAGAGTGCCTGGTCCTGGGCGGGGATTTCAACACCACCCGCGAAGACTGGGACCGCACGGGGACCGAGCCGTGCCCGGCCGCCAGGGACGTCCTCAGGGAGATCATTGACCATCACTCCCTGGTGGATGTCTGGCGCGACCACCACCCGGACGACAACGTCACCTTTACTTTTGTCCGGGTGGAGGGAAACCGGTCGGGCCACTCCCGGTTGGACCGTATTTACATCTCCAGGCAC
>ML675601.1:591934-613462 GCA_007922155.1 Mesoclemmys tuberculata | reverse complement strand
CCCCCCCCTCCTAATGCAGCCCGCGTGACAGTGGGAATGGTTCAATGGGGGGGGGTAAAGGAAAGGGAGGGAGAGTACAAGGGGAGGGGAGTGGAAAGGGGGGGGGAGGGGATGGGGTAGGAAGGGGAAGGAGGGGGAAGGGGGGTGACCACTCCTCCCCGCTAGGCTGGAAGCAGGGGAGGAGGGCACCAGCAGAGGGGAAAAGACAAGGGGTCAGGCCAGGCAGGGGCGCAGGGGGATGCACTCACCAGCCCGAGATGGAACGTTGGTGGCTCCTCCGGCTGCACGGGGGGGGCTGGGGTGTCAAATGAACTCAGGAGGGGGGTGCAATGTGTGAAGGGGGGGTCAACAAAACTAGGGGGAGTCAATTAAGGGGGGAGGGCCGTTGGTGCTGCCGGAGCATGTGGGCCAGAGCATGGGGGGGGGGGCTACAGCAGTGGGGGAGGAGAAGGGGAGGGTCAGGGTCTCCCAAGTGTGGGGGCCAGGGCAAGGGGGACAGCATCAGGTGAGGGGCAGGGGAAAAGATGGGGCAGGGGTGCCCCCAAACACAGGGGGTAGAGCAAGAGGCAGCAGCAGCAGCAGGGGAAGGGGGCTCATGGCAGCAGAAGGGGTAGGAGGCAGCCAGCCAAAGTACAAGGAAAGGGAAGGGAAGGGGCCCAGCTGGTGCTGGCCCTGGAAGCAGCTGCAGGGGGAGGGTGGAGAAAGTAGCTGGGGGGGGGCATGGTGGAAAAGATGGGAGGCCACATACTCACGCCCTCCCTCCCAGCTGGGAGGGAGGCTCCCCAGCAAAGCCCTGAAGCAGGGGCAGCAGTAGCAGCAGCAGCAGGGTCCCCACAAAGGGAAAAGCAGCTGCAGAAAGAGGGGGACTAGGGCCAGACCAGGGGGCTAAGGAAGGGGGCAAGAATGCCTAGATCTTAGCCCCAGGCTCAGCAAAGCCTTATTCCCCCAGGTGATCCAGCTAGAGCTACTTCAAGGTAATTGGGCCACCTGGGGCCTATCAAGGAAACTGCCCCAGCAGTTAAAAGCCTCCAGTTCAGGTGGGTAGGGGCAGCCAGAAGGGAGTTCACAGCTGGAGTACAGCAGTTGTTTGCAGAAGCTTGGGACTGCCACTATTGCTGATATGACACTGGAGACAGAGGCTCCAACCAAGGAAGGCAGGATCACCCTCCTCCTTGGTACCACAAAGCAGACCATGGGTAGCAGGCCAGGAACAGGTGACCCAGGGAAGGTAGCAGGACTCAGGGGCAGGGCAGGCCCCAATCCCCCTGTCCCCACTCCTCTGGCTCACCTCCCCCCAGCTGCACTGCCAGCAGAGCTGGAAAAGCACAGGACTCACAGGAGTGGAATAGATCTTCTACCCCCGGCCCTTGCTACAAAATATAGGAGATATCAGATTAACCGAAGTTATAGATGGTTTCTAGTGAAACTACTTTATTTAAAAACAACAACAAAAGCCTCAGGGAGGAGAGGAGAATGGTAGGTTCTCAACAGAAATTAATATTTACTCATCTTTTATGTCTTGTTTATGGTAAAATGCACTGGAAATAGGACTCAGAGTATGAGAGATTCTGAAGAGAATGTGAGATGACCATATTATTTCACCCAAAATCATTGAAATTAAAACAGAATTAGAAATTTCCTAAAGATATTCTAAGTGTCTCTGGAGAACTGAAAGTCACTTTTAAAAAAATTCTAAACCCTGCCCCCAGTACACACTTGAGCTTTCAACCAACAACCTTCCAGTTCAGAATTGGATGGACCCTATGATGCTAGTCACTTCTGTCTTCACACCACACACACTATTGCAATGAGATTTGTACAAAATATGCCTTGTGAGATATCATATGAAAACTAATAACATGAGTTATTAATATAATTGTAAAAGGCATGTGTTAACATTTCATGTGAAGTTATGGATTTCCTCTGCATGATGTTTAAGACAAGACAGTCTAATCTATTTTTCAAAGTTAGTCCAATGTTAACAAACTGGTTACTGCAAAGCTGAATAGGTTGGACTGCAAATATATTAGAGAGGCCTATCATGGAAAATATAGGAGCCAGATTTTAAATGTTAACATTATTTTAAGTGCTTTGGCACTATAAAATGCAAATTCAGATTCTAGTCTGTTCTGTGCCATCTGTAAATAGCATCGCAGCAATAAGATATCCAATAGCAGAAAATCCTTCATTACTTAATTAATCCTTAATTCATTACTTAATTAATTAATAAAAATGTATCTTTATTTCATTTGCAGACAAAATTGCAAACACTAGTATATTACCCTGCTTGGTTTTTATAAAAACAAATGCTCAATATTTGTGAGGAAGCCAATATTTTATGGCATGAAGTGACACAAATGATGAAATTCTGCAATCTATCCAAATGAAAGCTTAAAAAGAGAGATGATATAGATATTTATACTTAGCTGGGAAATCAAGAATTATTGCCTAGATTGCCTTTTCTAGCTGAAATGTATATAGCATTTGGTAAAACAAACAGAAGTGAATGTTTTTTTCAAAAAATTGAATTACTAAATATATTTGTCACCAATGTTTAAAATGTTTTCATAATCTCCACAAAGAGAAACCTCATATACAGAGTACCCCGACAATTTAACTGGGCATGGGAAACTGACAACATCCAAAATATAATATGACCTAAAGAAAGTGATGAGGTAGTGTTACTACAAATATTGTGTTAACTGATTTGATGATTCAGCAGAAAAATGTAGCAGTCAGCAAGTTCTTTTCTTGGGTTGGGGGTTAGTGTTTAGTACATAAAGAGAAATTCAACAGAAAACCCCCCCCAATTTGGATTTCAACCGAGTCCTACGACCCTTAGGTGTTGACCTGTTAGGAGACAGAGACTGCCTAAACACTCCCTGAAGGCCTGGCCCTGTGTACCTTCGCATGGTAGTGGAAGTTGTATCCTGGCTGGCATATGGTATCATACAAAGAGTTTAAACAAAAAACACAATTTGGCCCTTTTAGGCCCTCCCCAATGTTCATGGAAGTCAAATGAATAACTCCCACTGACTTCAACAGGCTTTGGATCATGCACATAGCATTTTGGATCAATAATTTTCCAGACAAATACCTAAAAAATGTTTGTCGGAAATTCTACATCCCTGCCAACTAGATGAAACAAATATTACAGTCACTAGATTTAGTTGCTTTCTGTGCCCATAACAAGCAGAATACAGTAGAGTCTTTGCAGCCTTTGAAACATTAATAGAGGTATTTATTTAATGCATGAAAACCTGACCTAAATAATACAAGTCAAATACTAGAGAAAAAAAAGTCATTTTATACGTTTTAAAAGTTAATATCCGAAGACACTGATTAGGACAAGCTGCTTTAATTAATATCAATAGATCACTGCCATCAACATTGGCCAACAGTAGCTTTGAGCAAGTCTGTAATAAGATTGTGGCTCCGTGTATAGAGAGGAAGAACAAAGGCAGCATGCCCCATAATCCTTTCCATGAACAAGGGGGCAAGGAATTGCCAAGACATGGCTCTGCCCCTTCCTTCCAATCCCCTGCCCACACGCTTTGGCCAACAGAGCAGACTGGGAGCAAAACAGGGAGAAAGCTGAGCTCTCAGGACTTCAGAAAAGTTACTCCTCCCTCCTTCCCTTCCGTCCCCTCTCCTCCTGCCCCTGCCCTACTGCCCACTGTCATCCCCTCCAAAACACACCCTGGAGCAACAGTAGAGTAGAAGAGGAATTGAAAGGCACAATTATTTCCCAGTTTAGCCTGGGGTGATGCAGCTCATGCATTGCCCCTTAGTCATTTTTTTTTGTAGAACACTATAATAGCAAGGATGAGTTTCACCTTTTCAACTTATCAGATTTCTTCCTTAGCTGCACTTGTTTGCAGGAAGCCATCTAGGCTAAAATGCCTACTTTTAACATTTTTCTTAACTATTGTTGAGGAAATGCTCTCTTACTGCTGACTTTGAGCATCAAACCACTCTTGACTCCAACAGATGTAAATGATAAGTTGATACATTGTTTTATTTATCCCTTTCACTTTCCCTTCCAGGAAAAATATCGATAATAGAATTGAATTCTAGTTATGTGCAAAACATGCTTCTGGATCTGGAACCTGATTCAGATGTGAACTATATGTCAGAGCTTGAATCCCTACTCCTAGAGATTAGGTAGATAACTCATTAATCTATACCCTTGTCTAAATAGTTTGAAAAATATTTCCTTTTAGTATAGTCTCTGAATAGGAGACTATAACATTTACTCCATTCATATAATACTACTCAGAGTAACTGATGATTGGAGCAGTACATCATGATCATGATATAATGTTGTCTGCTGTAGAATAACAGTGAACATACCAAGGTCATTACAAATGTCATAAGTGAACTTGTGATTCTCACTATAAAACAAAGAGTGGGCAGAAAAGCTAAAGGAAGGTGGCATTAGAAGAAATAGAAAATGGATTAATGCAACCTTGCAAATCTATTAGTTCTACATCAAAGCTTTGCAGAAAACTGGAGACCATGGGAGCAACACTTCAAATTGTCTTTGACAGTGTCTGGAAAGGAAAAGCAGAACTGGGCTAATAATTGACTGTTCAGTTCAGTGGCAATTCTGGGGATGGGGAATAAAAATTTCAGTTTGGATCAAATCAATTCTGAAAAAATCTTGGGCAAATTAAAAGAGTCTGTTTCATTTACCACAAAATGTTTGGTTTCCAGCATTTTTAAAGGGCTAGTTTCACAGTATAAAATATTTGAATAGTCATTTGGCCAGAAAGAGATAGATGGAGAGAAAATTATTCTGTAGGCTGGTGGTCAGGACATCCACTTGGGAGGGGGGAGTTTCTAGGGGTCTAGTTTCTGCTCTAACAAATACCCCATAGCCTTGTAGTTAGGGTCTCACACAGGAAGGAGAATGGGGTTCAAACCCCAGTATCCCAGGTGAGTACGGTAACCATTGGGCTGAAAATTATAAGGGGGGGCCAACCACCATCTCTTTCTTCTCTGGCTGCTTCGTGAATCTAGCTCCAAAATGTTTTTTCTGACTGAAGCAATTAAGCAAATTTGTGTCAAATTTACAAATTTACAGTTTCAGGTCAACAGAAACTGCATTTTTCAGCAAATAAACTATTCTTCTGAAAAATTTCACCCACTGTGACAGAATATACCCATGTTCTCACCTTGCACACTATTGTAATAATGTTTGTACAAGGTAAGCATTGTGAGGTGTCACAACCTAGGCAGCAGTGATCATGAGATGGTCGAGTTCAGGATCCTGACAAAAGGAAGAAAGGAGAACAGCAGCATACGGACCATAGACTTCATAAAAGCAGACTTTGACTCCCTCAGGGAGCTGATGGGCAGGATCCCCTGGGAGGCTAATACAAGGGGGAAAGGAATCCAAGAGAGCTGGCTGTATTTTAAAGAAACCTTATTGAGGGAACAGGAACAAGCCATCCTTATGTGCAGAAAGAATAGCAAATATGGTAGGCAACCAGCTTGGCTTAACAGAGAAGTCTTTGGTGAACTTAAACACAAAAAAGAAGCTATTTAGAAAGACTGGACATACACAAGTCCATTGGGCCAGATGCAATGCACCCAAGGGTGCTGAGGGAGTTAGCTGAAGTGATTTCAGAGCCATTGGCTATTATCTTTGAAAGCTCATGGCAACAGGGGGAGGTCCCAGATGACTCGAAAAAGGCAAATATAATGCCCATCTTCAAGAAAGGGAAGAAAGAGGATCCAGGGAACTATAGGCCAGTCAGCCTCACCTCAATCCCGGGAAAAATCATGGAGCAGGTCCTCATGGAATCCATTTTAAGGCATTTAAAAGAGAGGAAGGTGATCAGGAGCAATCAACATGGATTCACCAAGGGAAAGTCATGCCTGACCAACCTGATTGCTTTCTATGAAGAGGTGACTGGTTCTGTGGATGAGGGGAAAGTGGTGGACATGATATACCTTGACTTTAGCAAAGCTTTTGATATAATCTCCCACAGTATTCTTATCAGCAAGTTAAAAACGTATGGGTTGGATGAATGGACTATAAAATGGATAGAGAATTGGCTACAGCAAAGGGCTCAACGAGTAGTGATCAGTGGCTCCATGTCTAGCTGGCAGCTGGTCACAAGCAGAGTGCCCCAGGAGTCGGTCCTGGGGCCGGTTTTGTTCAACATCTTCATTAATGATCTGGAAGAGGGGGTAGATTGCACCCTCAGCAAGTTTGCAGATGACACTAAGCCAGGGGGAGTGGTAGATACCCTGGAAGGGAGGGATAGGATACAGAAGGACCTAAACAAATTGGAGGATTGGGCCAAAAGAAATCTGATGAGGTTCAACAAGGACAAGTGCAGAATCCTGCACTTAGGACGGAAGAATCCCATGTACAGCTACAGCCTGGGAACCGACGGGCTAGGCAGCAGTTCTGCAGAGAAGGACCTGGGGGTTACAGTGGATAAGAAGCTGGATATGAGTCAGCAGTGTGCCCTGGTTGCCAAGAAGGCTAATGGCAAATTGGGCTGCATTAGTACCAGCATTGCCAGCAGATCGCAGGAAGTGATTATTCCCCTCTATTCGGCATTGGTGAAGCCGCATTTGGAGTAGCGTGTCCAGTTTTGGGCCCTCCACTACAAAAAGGATGTGGACAAGTTGGAGAGAGTCCAGCGGAGGGCAACAAAAATGATTAGGGGGCGGTAGCGCAAGACTTATGAGGAGAGGCTGAAAGAACTAGGCCTGTTTAGTCTGCAGAAGAGAAGAATGAGGGGGGATTTGGTAGCAGCCTTTAACTACCTGAAAGCGGGTTCCAGGGAGGATGGAGCTAGGCTGTTTTCAGTGGCGGCAGATGACAGAACAAGGAGCAACGGTCTCAAGTTGCAGTGGGGGAGGTCTAGGTTGGACATTAGGAAAAAGTTTTTCACTAGGAGGGTGGTGAAGCACTGGAATGTGTTACCTAGGGAGGTGGTGGCATCTCCATCTTTAGAGGATTTTAAGCTGAGGCTTGACAAAACCCTCGCCAGGATGATTTAGCTGAGCATAGTCCTTCTTTGAGCAGGGGGTTGGACTAGATGACCTCCTGAGGTCCCTTCCAACTCTAATATTCAATTATTTAAAAACTCAACTTGCTGATCAATAATATCATGGCAAAATGCACATAGCAGTGTTATATGTATAGTTAGGAACATAAACTGAAATCACGACTGAAGTATGTTTTCCAGCTAAGTCTGGAGAGTGGCTAAACAAGTTCCTGAGAGACAAAGGGCAAGCTGAAGCCTCAGCCAGTGTCAACAAGGCTGTTGGACCTGCTAAGTGGCTATTCTTTGGCCTGAAAAGGGGCAAGGACAAAAAGCTACATTTTAGCAAAGAAACAGCATGGAGTTTCCTTTCTTCACTAGACTGCCTCTCCTGTTGCTCCCAGCTGATAATGCTTCTCAAAGGAGAACTATAAAAAGAAAGGGCAGACACCCCAAGACAACCCTCCTCTTTCTTCCTGTCTGTCTCTGGCATTGCACCTAAGACAACAAAGGAAAACAGCTGTTGGACTCTTTGAGTGGAGGAATTCTGACCTGAGAGTTTGGGCAGCATTTTGCTGGAGCATGTTGTGAAATCTAATATAGCTTGTTAGGTTAGGCACTAGTAAGCATTTTATTTTTATTTTTCTCGTAACTATTTCTGACTTTTATGCCTCTTTACTTGTACTCACTTAAAAAAAATCTCTGTAGTGAATATACTTATTTTACTGTTTTATCTAATTCAGTGTGTTTAAATTGAAGTGTATGGGCATTTCTATTTAAGATAATAAGATGGCATATTATTTCCTTAAAGAAATAATGGATTTAATATATTTGTACTGTCCAGGAGAGGACTATGCAGAACAAGACATGCATTTCTGCGAGAAGATCAAGGACTGGGATGTGTTGGTGTCACCCTGAAGTGTAACCAATGCTGGTGAGAGCTATGATGTAGCTGGCAGGCTGCAGTTACTCACAGACTATCAGAGTGTGGCTTGCATGCTGGAAGGATGTTTATGAGCAGTCTAGATAGAAGCTACTACAGCAAGGTATTGTAAGGCACCCACAGATGCAGGGCAGGGGTGACACAGCCCCCCTACTAATCTAGATTATGCCCTGGTATGTCACATCCACATCTGTGGAAAAGCACCTATCCCTCAAAATGCACATGCCAATTCTATTCACTAAAATTGGGGACTATACCCTTCAGGTGTCTGAGTGATCACCACTAGTGATATCAAAATCAGAAAACATACAAGTTTGTTACAAACTTTTGAGATGATTATAACCCATGTAAAATTGGTGATTGAGAGAGAGAGAGAGAGAGATTCTGGGATCATAAACTAAGAGAAGGCTAAACAATGGAATAATTTCTTACTGAGCTAAAAGTAAAAGGATGTGTGAATCTGGCCCCACAAGATTTGAAAAGTTCCTGGAAAATATTGTATTCAGTGTTACAGGCAAGAGATGAAAAGAGGCTTTTCAGACATCCCAGCCACAGAGAGCAAAAAGCAGTGCACATATGCCATGCAGCTGAAGCAATGAGAGCCCAACTCTAGCCCATGGCAATGGATAGTACAATAAAAAATGCCCTGCATATGTTAGCTGAATATGAGAAATGTTCCCAAGGGAATGAAAACACAAGAAATTTGGAATTTATCGAAACAAAATCTAAGACAGACAAACTTGTTTCATTCCCACCCATTTTAAATTTTTATTTTTATTTTATTAAATAAAAGACTGTGTGTAGATGAAGTGATGGTGTAAGAATTTAGGTTTATTGGAAATTGGGGAACCTTTTGGGAAAGGAGGATCCTACAGAGGAAGGATGAGCTCCTGCTAAACCAAAATGGAAACAGATTCCCCTCATTTAAAATGAAAGCGGTTATAGAGGAGTTTTACTAGTCCATTACTAGATGTAATATTAGAATTAGAAATAATAATGTTCTGTTTTTGGGGGGGGACAGGGGACAGAGGGTGTAGCATGATGATAATGGCTGGCATTCTTACCATTTCACGTAACACAGGAGGATGTCAAACAGCAACTACTGCTGTTTAACTGATATTTTAAAATCAGCATATGCAGACAACTTGCATTCAAGAGTTTTAACTTAGCTGTCAGAGGAGCTCACTGAACCATTAATGTTGCTGTTAAACAAGTCTTGGAATATTGAGGAACTTCCAAAAATCTGAAAGTTAAATGTTGTGCCTGTATTTAAAAAGGGTAAACAAGATGACCCAGGAAATTATAGACCTGTCATTCTGACATCGATTCCAGGCAAGATAATAGAGCAGCTCATATGTAACTTGATTAATAAAGAATTAAGCAGAGTAATTAACATGGCCATTTGTTTGGGTTTATGGAAAATAGATCTTGACAAACTGTCTTGATAACACATTTTTGTGAGCTTGCAAGTTTGGCTGATAATGTAATAGGGTTGAAGTAATGGACTTCTATAACGCATTTGACTTGATGCTGCATGATATTTTGATTAAAAACTATAATACAAATTTAACAAGGCACACATTCAATGGATTAAAAACTTGTTATCTGATAGGTCTCAAAATGCAGTTGTAAATAGGGAATCATCTTTGATCAGGTGTCTCTTTAGTATGGTCCAAGAGGGATCTGTTCTTGGCCATACATATTTAACATTTTTATCAATGATGTGGAAGAAAACATAAAAATCATGACTGATGCAATTTTGCAGATCTCACAAAAACTGGAGGGGTGGTAAATAATGAAGTGGATATCGGTCTCTGATTCAGAATGATCTAGACTGTTTGGTAAGCTGGGTGCAAACACATAAATGTTCTAATATGGCCAAATGTATATGCAGACATCTAGATCAAAGAATATAAACTAAACTTACAGGATGGGGAACTCTATCCTGGGAACCAGTGATTCTAAAAATGATTTGGGGATAATGCTTGATAACTTGATCTCCCAGTGTGATGCTGCGGCCAAAAGAGCTAATGAAATCCTTACATGTATAAACAAGGGAATCTGGAGTAGGAGTAGAGAAGTCATTTTACCTCTATATTTGGTATTGATGCAACTGCTGCTGTAATTCTGTGTCCAGTTCTGGTGTCCTCAATTCAAAAAGGATAGGGATAAATTGGAGAGGGTTTAGAGAAGAGCCATGAGAGTGATTAAAGGGTTAGAAAACATGCCTTATAGTAACTGAGCTCTTTCAGTGTATCTATTTAGCTTAACAAAGGGAAGGTTAAGGGGTGACTTGATCACAATCTAGAAATATCTACATGGGGAAGTGAAATATGATAAAGATCCAATGGCTATATTTATATCAAGATTAGATTTTTTTGAAAAAAATTATATGCTGCAGTTGAAAAGGAGGTTTTATGGCCTGTGTTATACAGGTCAGTCCAGATGATAAAAATGGTCCCTTCTGGCCTTGGAATCTATAGTGCACATTATTATGGTCTGTTATTACATATTATTTCTGTCTCGGTTCCTAACTAGAAACTTGTCTTCAAAGACAGCAGTAATGTCCATTTATTACTTCTGAGAATTATTTCCTGGTTAATAGTTACCTTCCATCTCAGTGGAGAGAGCTTACTGCCCACTTGTTTTGCCAAGTTACACTTGTCATTTACTAAACTTTCAGATTACCTAAAATATTTTGTCATTGTAGGAGTTTCAGATAATAAAACTGCAAAACGTGAAAATATAAATTTTTCTGATTTAATTAGATCACAACCAAGTTTGAAAATACAAATGCATTCTGCAAATACATGCTATGTTTTGTAAGAACGTAAACAGCGAAAGAACTGACTTTAAATAAATCATAATTATGTTATAATAGTCATAGAATTTGAGGCCAGAAAGGACCACCAGACCATCTAGTATGACCTGAACATCTTCCAGCACTCGCACACTAACTTCAACAACTGAAATTAGATTAAGCAATGTCTATACTACCACTTAGGTTGGTATAACTTATTTTGCTCAGTGGCGTGAATAAGCCATCTCCCTGAGCAACATAAATTACACCTACCTAAGTGCCAATGTGGACAGCGCTATGTTGGCAGGAGAGCTTCTCCCACCAGCATAGCTACAGCTGCTTGTTGGGGGTGGATTAATTAAATCAATGGGAGAGCTCTCTCCCATAGGCTTAGATTGGCTACACTAGAGAGTTTATAGTTGCTCTTTACTGTAGCCGTTGCCTGAGACATTATAGCCCTCAGGAAACTAAACTGTTAAGTGCCATAGGCAGAGAATAGATGGGATGGAGGTGCATTAATGTCTAAGGCCCTGCAATGGCAGGAAACTGATTAATTGAGATGTACCCAGATGATCCAGGCAAGCAGCCACACCCGAGGCTGCAGTGGAGGGTGAAAAACTCCCAAGGTCATTGTCAACTTCCCCTGGGGGAAATTCCTTCCTTTCCCTACACAGTGATCACAATCAAATACATTACTTTAAATAAATTGTAACTATATTACAATATTCATTATGAATAAACTTGAAGTTATAAATTGCATTTCTGACTCTGTGTAAGACGAGTAGGGGTGCAATTTTTTTAAATTCCTAGCCATATGATAGGAGTTTGTCTTTGGACATGTATGCAATTGTAAACATTTGGCGTCAGTCTCTGAGAGAGGCCACAGTTTGTGGACGCTATGTCCTGTGGGAAGTCTTAAGTTAGAGGGGGGAAATTAGCAGTTCACAGCCTCTTCAGCTGAGCTGGGCAATTCCACAGTCCTGGGCCCCAACTCCAGGTGGGGTGATCATGTAGTCTGGCCTGGACCCTCAGTCAGGGCCAGGTTGGCCAGGCAGATAGTTTCTAGCCTCTGCAGGGCAAGCAAACAGCTCAAAGCCTAGGCCCTCAGGCTGGGTGGGCAGGCAAAGGAGCACAGCTTCTAGCCCTGGATAGGGCGAGCAAACAGTTCAAAACCTGGGCCCTCATCAAGGCAGGGCAGTCAATGGAGAGCAGTTTCCAGCTCTGTGTAGGGTGAGCTAACAGTTCAAAGGCCAGGTCCTCAGGCAGGGCGGGGCAGATGGGTTAAATAGACTGTAGCCCTAGGTAGGACAAACAAATAGTCTAAGGCCAGTCCCTTAGGCAAGATGGGGCCACTAAAGCAAACGGTCTCTGGCACTATTTGGAGTAATCACCCCAAGATCAGGGTAGGAAGGGGGAAGGGGATGCAGGCCCACCTGACTCCACTGCATCCTAGCCCAAGCTCTGGCAGTGACAGGGTGTCCCGTCACTGGGTCAGTGGGGCCCCAGCTGAAATGCACTGACTCAGCTATAGGCTATTACACAGCCAGACTGGTGTCTAGTTTCCCTGGACTCCTTCATTGCCCCCTTTCCCTGGTGTAGGAGCTCCACGGGTGGCTGGGGTCGGTAGGGCTGGAGGCCAGCACTGGCTGCCTCTGGCAGCCGGGCCAGGCTTGGCAGGACAGGGTTGATGAGGCAGAAGTGCAGGTGTCGGAGGGTTCCAGGCCATCATGGGGGCCACTGGTGATGGTGGGATCTCAGCCACTAAGAAATCCTCCCATGAGGTGTATGGCATCACTCAGTGTGGCGAGGCAGTGGTGCATGTCCTACCCCTAAGCAGCAGAAAATGGAGGAACTGCTCAGTGACAATCTGGTTGGCAAGATCTTTTGCAAAGCATTGTTCAGGCTCCAGCCACTGCCAGCACATGTCCTTCAGCTTCTGGGCCTCTGTGCGGGGTCAGGCCCCCTAGAGGTATGTCTTTCCGCAGAATTGACTCTGAAAGTTTTCAGGACTAATGTCCAACATGTATAAGATTGCGGATTTCACTGCCTTGTAGTCACAGGCCTGCTTTTCGGACAGGGACCAATATGCTACCTGGGGAATCCCCATCAAGTAGGGGGCCAATAGGGTGGCCTGCTGCACTGGGGCCCAGCCCGTGGCCTGTTAGAGGCCCAGTGCAATTTGAGTTGCCTAACTACTGTCCTACAGGCTAGCATAGCTTCAGTTGCTTGACTGGCTATTCTGACCCCTGTAGCATGACATGTTCCGGTTGGCAGAAAAAAATAGGACTGCTGAGTAACTTTGCAGATATCTCAGTTTCTGCAGACCATGGCACATAAGACAAAATACACAACATGTATGCTTGCAGCTGCACGTAGATAATGGTAACAGGAACAAGTTGTCCTTGAATGTCTGAAGATACACTTTTTCACTGTCAAGGGGGATATTTTTACACGGCCTCTCCTGTCATCAGATGTTGTTTTAACAACCCCAATTGTCATAGTAAAAATAAAATGTAATCAAGGGTAAAAATGCAATATAAACAATTAATATATAAAAAAATTAGGTAAATGTATATAAAAAAATGTATAAGAAGTCACCACTTGGACAAAGGGGCACACTCCATCAATGCCTGATTCCACGGTAGGTGCTCCCAGTCGGACCAGAGACCACTGACTCTGTGGCAGGGCCCCTAAAGAAAGCCGTTCCTGTATACAGCCTTCTGCATGACTGCTTAGCTATCCAGGCTTAATAAGGCTAATATATTGTAGTTAATTTTATATTTTGTATTTAGCTGGTATATCTATTAAAAAACTTGCACATTAAACCTTATTGATCTGCAAATCGGGCATACTGTGTCTCACTGGTATTCACACTGATCACTAACCGTCCAGTATCAATACAGCTAAGGCGAAGTGTTCAAAAGTTATCAGGACGGCTTCGGGATCATCGCCTGGCCTGAGCTTGGTGAGGCAGAGTGGCATCGGGTGGTTGACTGGGGTGATGGCCCCTCCAGTGGTCAGATCACTACTGCTGGGCCACAGAGCAGTCAGCTACTGCATGCACTGATGCTGCTGTTCCTGCTGTGTACCCGTAGGGTCTGTACCAATTGCTGCTGCTGAAGCTGGGCAGTTTGCTGCTGCTGTTGGGTCTTGTTCCATACCTGCATCTGTAGCAAGATCTCAGGAACACTTGCGAGACGGACACCGAAATGAGGAAACAGCAGTTTATTGATCTGCCGGCAGCCGGCTCAGCGGAATCATTTCCAAAGGCTGAGCCCCGATTATAATGGGTCGAAGCCTTATATACCTTACAAGTTTACATGAATATTCATACATAGCATCATTACACATAACATAATATTATTGGCTCATGATTTCTTAACAGCGTTCAGACCTCCCAGAGGGAGTGGGCCTTATCTTGTTTTTCATTCGTCTATTGGCAATTTAGACAAAATTGCTGAATTGTTGTTAGTAGGGGGAAGTTGGTGAGGGGGTTTCCAGACATTGTCTGAACCTTGGGCCAACATAGACTTCCAAGAAGTCACTGACCTGGGGTCAGAAGGGCAGTTGTGAAAGTGCTGAATGAGTATTACTGGGAGGACATGGGGAAACCGCTGAATAAGTGTTAATCTAGGGGAAGTTAAAGGATTTTGGCAGTGCTTTTAACTTGTTAGTAATAATAGTGTCATATTAGGGTCAGAAAAGCAAATACAGGCTAATTACTTATAAAGCACAAAGGTACCTATAGATAATTTTATGGGGGCCGGGTCCTGCCTCACATCAGCTTCTCGAGGTCATTGTGACTTGCTGAGGCAGGGAGTGGACTTGCAGGCAGCCCCCTTGTCATCAAGGGGCAATCACTGTCTGCATTCTCCCCCATGTGTAAACATGCCCAGGCATGGGTGGGGCATGGTAGCCCTCCCTTGCCATCAATCTCTGAGGGAGGCCTGTGGGGAGGCTTAAACTAGAGGGGGGAAATCAGCAGTTCATGGCCCCTTTGGCTTAACTGGGCACTCTCACAGTCCTGAACCCCAACCCTCAGGTAGACGATCATGTAATCTGTGGCCAGGACGCTTAGTCAGGACCGGGCCAGCTAGGCAGATAGTTTCTATCCTCTGCAGGGCAAGCAAACAACTCAAAGCCTAGGCCCTCAGCCTGGGTGGGCAGGCAAAGGAGCGCAGCTTCTAGCCCGGGATAGGGTGAGCAAACAGTTAAAAACCCGGGCCCTTAGGCAGGATGGGGCAGCCAGCAGAGAGCAGTCTTCAGCCCTATGTAGGGTGAGCTAATAGTTCAAATTCCAGGCTCTCAGGCAGGTAAATAGGCTGTAGCCCTAGATAGGGCAAGCAAATAGTCTAAAGCCCAGCCTATTAGGCAGGACGGGACCGTGAAGCCAAATAGTCTCCAGCTCTATGTGTGGTGATCATCCCCAAGGCTGGGGTAGGAAGGGGACACAAGCCCACCTGACTCCACTGCCTCCCATTCCAGGGCCCTGGCAGTGACAGGATGTCCCATCACTGACTCAGTGGGGCTCCAGCTGAAATGCGCTGACTTGGCTATAAGCCATAACACAGCCAGATGGGTGTCTGGTTTCCCTGGGCTCCTTCCTTCCTCCCCTTCGCTGGCGTACTTTGTCCTCCATGTCACCCTCCATCTCCTCAGGGTACTCTGCCAGTGGGAGGGTCCACAATCCTTTGGCCTTATCGATTGGTGGCAGGTCCAGCAGCTCCTCGTGGCTGTCAGTGGATGGCAGCTCTTCCAGGTCTCCTCTGGTCCATAGGGGTCCTGGATCTCTGGCAGCTCCTGCAGGTCAAATGGCCTGGGTACTTTGTCAGGTACACTGGCTCAGGTGGCTCTGTCAGATCTTCAGGGCTCCAGCTGGGGGACAACTCAGGCAGCTTCTCTCCAGGGTAGCGGTCAGGCTCCAGTCCCAGCACCTATGGAGTGACATCTTTCTCCCTCAGCCGCTCTCTCTCAACTGAGCTGGAAGGCTTGCCCTTTTATATTTCTTCCTGTCCTGCCCCTCTGCTTCTGGTCAGGTGGGGGTGGACTTCCGTATTCTGCCCCCAGAGGGTGGTTTGGCCCACCCTCACCATCAATCTCTGAGGGAGGCTACACCTTTTGGCTGCTAAAACATTATTTTCTCATTGGGTAGCTCCAAAGCACTTTTTGAAGACTGGTAATCAAGTATCACCTCCTCTTTCAAATATCTACATTTATTTAGGGAGTTAATCATGTTTTCCTCTTCCATTAGAAAACTGTATAGTTAAAATAATAAAATAAAAAAACATAATAAAACAAACGCCCGTGGATAGGGTGTAATAGTCTAAGCAGGATTTTAATTTTTATTAGTTACTCTATATAGGGAAGCTTTTTCATCAAATCACACGTTAAGAATTTTACTCACTCTATTTGGTATTACTCTTCAAAAATTTTTGCATCTACATCTATTTATATTATATGGTATAATATTGGGGCATTAGGGTCTCTTCAAGGTCTTGGATTGACTTAATTTAGCTTTTTTTGTAACACTGTGGCTTTTGGTTCTTTGGATTCAACTTGTAAAAAATTCTGTATATTCTTGTAATATTTATTTGCAGTTTTTAGTTTGTTCAGATTTAATACCTGCATTATCTAATATTATTGTTACTACTATTTATGCCACTTTTTCCCTGGATTTTATGGTAAAAATTGATAACAATATGAATTTTTATTATTCACTAATCTTTCTCTGTCAATCTTTTTTATATTTACATTTGAAACAATACACATATCAGAAAAATAATTTGGTATGCACTGATGGAGCTTACTGTAACCATAGAATCATAGAAGATCAGAGATGGAAGGGACCTCAGGAGATCATCTAGTCCAACCCTCTGTTCAAAGCAGGACCAAACCCAACTAAATCATCCCAGTCAGGGCTTTGTTAAACTGGGCCTTAAAAAACTCTCAGGATGGAGATTCTACCACCTCCATAGGTAACCCATTCCAGTGCCTCACCACCCTCTGCATATCGTCCCCACCCAACTTCTTTTCACCTGAGTATCAATAAGAATGTATAGCACAGACAGCGATTTTAAATAGTTTTATTCATGAACACCTACACAAACAAGGGGAAGTCATTTCTAAACATTTAAAAAATATTTCGTACAGAGATAAGATGATGACTGCAATTTTTTTATACAGATAAAGAAACAAAACCTAATGATAACTTAGGGTATCTGGCAAGTACTGAAGCTGTAATACCAAAATATATTTGTAGCCATGACTCATTTTCTTAATTTTCATAATAATTAGTTTAAAGGATTGTGATACTTTCATATATATTTTTTAAAAACTTACTAAGTTTAAAGCCATATTTGCATATACTGACAAATGCTGCACTTTGATGTGCATCCCTAATTCCAATCAATGGCCAGAGTAGGTTATGGTAATGCATCTATGGACTTCTTTCTGCTATTTCACATCATATATTTTCTAGGTTTTTTTAGATACACATTCATAATGAATATTACATCAACGCACTCTTTCATCACACAGTTTAGTAAACATAATTTCTTTAGCTGTTTGATTATGTTTGGTATGTAATGATTCTCTTTTATGAACAGCCAGAATCATTCTGATATGATAGCCAGTTTAGCATATTATTATAAAGAATCTATGATGTGTGTTCCAGTTATCCAGTTTATGAGCTTTGATAGACATAGCTACTTTACCACATATTCTAATATTCTAAACCAGAAAACTGAAAAGAAAGCATAAAACAAAAAATGTGCAAGTTTAGATAATACTGCAGTGAAACTATTGCAGAAATCTGTCAAAACAGGGCCTGGAACAAATAATACTTATTTCTAAAGGTAGCTATAAGTATTTGTAACATTTTTTTTATAGAGCAGGGGTGGCCAAACTTACTGACCCCCTGAGACCTCCCTCCCTGCTGGGCAGAATCCTTTAGCCACATCACCCTGCCCCAGGGCAGATGCTCCAAGTTCCCCACCCTGGTCTGGTAGGTGGAGAACTGGGGGGAGGAACATAGAGGGCTATGCAAGCCACACTTTAACTGTAAAAGAGCTGCGCACAGCTCACGAGCCACAGTTCGGCCACCACTGTTATAGAGACTACAAGCAGTAAATAGTTTTGTACAAAGGAAACAAAATGTAAGTGAGTTGACAAGCAGAATATTTCTTTAATACATTTTATAAACCATTTTTATCTACAACTGAATATATACTTCATCAATGAAAATTACAGAAACATGATTTCGCTGAAATGCATACTGAAAATATATTGGCATATCTATAGCTTAAAATATGAAATTAAGTTCCCCAAACAGAATAGCAAATGTATTTTATTTTACATATTGCACTTTGTCTTTAGCGTAATTATGCCACACCCCTTAAACTAGTACAGCCCCTAGATGCTGTTACAATATTTGTGGCCAGGTATTTTCAGTATCAACAAACAATGGGCAGTTGCAAATAATTTAAGATGCAATTTATAAACTAAATTTTATGGCCAATCATAATGCATAATGTATTACTGACAAAAAATTGAAATTACTATATAAAATGAATATCTAGATATGAATTATAAACTTTAATAGTTTACCCCCTACTCAGTTGCAAAGAAATTCTTCATTTATGGATTTTTTAAAAACCTAACTTGTCAGAAAATTAGATTTCCGTTCAAGAAATAAAAAGAATAAAAAGAAATAGGGTGACTGTCCCTGCATTTAATTTAAAACAGAAGACTTCACTTTACTGGTCAAAGCGAGCCTCCTTATTTCCCACACTTCAGTTTCACTGTTTGAATTTGATTATTGCATGTTGAAAATTCATCACCTACCACAAGGTAGAATCACATATATGTAGATATAGATTTATAAATGTCTTACTGCCCTGTTCTCTTTCCCATCACTTGCTACATGCATCAACTAAACAGATGATTAAAATTCTCCAGTCCTGGCTGCAGTTCTCATACTGATCCAAAATGCATCAGCCCCCAAGGGACCATTCTTTACTCTGGGATCACTGGAATGCAATGTGCTACAAAAGCATGAAAGGAAAAGTATGTGAAAGGGTCAGTAGAATAACCTTCCACTTGGAAATTATCCTTACACAGCTGTGATGCAAAGAGATCATAGATAACTTTTTTGACTATACTATAAAAATAATTTTAAATAGACATACAAAAAAGGTAATTTAATATAATTATAGTAGTTGGTAATGGCTGAGTTGTAAACTTTTATTTAACCAATTTTGAAATCAGGTAATTCTTTCCAATTCATTTTATGCTCAATAATTAAATATGTCAAATGTTTGTATATATTCCTGAATCAATATGAACCAGGAGACCTAAGATGAAACTGATCACAAGAGTCACAGATGCATCACAGCAGCATTTGTCAAGAGGACAAAACAATCAGACCAGGGTTTCTTGTCAAATACTGCATATTTTGTTCATAAACTTAGGAGGTTTTAACATCATTTAAACATCCTTTTGTAGGAACAAAATAATACAGCTAATGTTAGTAAAAAAGCAAATGTATGTTTTTACTCTCATTATGCACATTTAAAAAATTAGTTACTTCATCTCCCATAAAAACTACTTTTCCCTCCTTGGGCCTCACACCAAGATTGTTTAAAAAATACCCTCCTGATCCTCAGCGTTTATTTAATACTACAATATATACATTTCTTCTATAAAGATAAATCTATGTAGGAAAAAATTTGAGATAGATTCCTTTGAAAGAAAGAAGAACACATGATCAGAAGATTCAGCTGGTGCATCATTTCAAGTACAGAGGTAATTTCATTTCAACTGTTCAAATTACTGCAGTTAATCTTTTCATATTCAGTAAGAGCATTAGGAGTAAATGGTGATCACTTCACGTCCACCACCTCGCACTAAGAGAACTCTGTTCAAACCTTCTGTTAAAACTTCCAAAAACTCCATATCTGATGGACATTCAAGTCAAGGTTTTAGGATTATAGAAAGGAAATAAAACAACCTTTAAACATAATACTAAAAAAACTCTTACTAAATTGTACTCCTTCATCCAAAGTGCAAATGTAGCAGCCTCATCAATACATTGCCTGAAGCACTGCACCTAACCCATTCATCTTTCATCTGGAAGGTGCAGCCACAGTAGACTGACCAGATGTCTCCCTTTTATAGGGACAGTCCCGATATTCACAGCTTTTTCTTATATAGGCACCTAATATCTCCCCCATCTCCAGTCCCGATTTTTCCCACTTGATATTTGGTCACCCTAAGCCACAGAAATGTTAGGTCCCCACTTGCAAGCCTGACAGCTCAGATCAAGAAATAAAGTTGGGATCCATGCATTTCTGTAGGACACCCTAGAAGTGCTAATAAAGAGACAAATTGGTATTAAACCCTATTATTTTTTATCTAAGCATTTTAGAGAAACTGAACCCAAAATACTAGAGTTACCCGCAGAGTGCTATAATTAAACAAAGACAAAATCTTCCACATAGTTCTGGTCTCATACAAACATATTCTGCCAGTTGTGTTCTTAAAGGCACAGTTCTCACTAACAAAAATACAAACAAAAAAGCCACAGTACCAATAAAAAAGCACACAGCCCCTAAATACATCCAAACAATAGACACACTCATTCGTATCAATTACAACTTTAATTTTTGCAACTGTTGATACATATGATATTGTTACTTTTTTGTAAAATAGTATACTTCACCATAAAAAAATACAGCAGAGGATACAGTTTTCATCTCCCTTTCTGTTTTTAGGAGGTCCAGGCATATTCAGTAAAACTAGCTGAGCATGTTGTGACTTATTTAATATTACTCCATTGAGCTTCACAGCAGTGTGCATTCTTCTCACGTTTGACTGATTCCTAGTATATAAACAAACTTTTCTAAAGTACAAATATTATTTCAACCAATAACTGTTTTACATGTACACCATATATACATTTGTGAACAAGGATAATTAACTGAAAATGTCATACTTGTGATAGAAGGAGATGTTTATAAGAATAACACATAGATCACAATACAGCCTAACGTCTATAATTATAGTTACTGATTTATTAAAAATCAAGTCCAATTTTGATGGTTTATGAACAGAATGGCTGTGATTTTTAACTTAAAAATGGTAATACTTTCCTTTATAATAAAATTAAATCTAAACAGAAGTATTACTTTCAAGGCAACTTCCGAGTAAATGAAATTTAAGACAAGGAGTGGACATAGATTCATAGGGATTCTTAGATTCTTTGAAATCTAACATAGGGAGGAATGCAAAACAAGGATTTATAATGAAATTCAGACACAACTTTTGCTATAGCATTTTTAAATGCACTGTAGGAAGACAC
The DNA here is from genome assembly GCA_007922155.1 of Mesoclemmys tuberculata. NCBI lineage: Eukaryota > Metazoa > Chordata > Testudines > Chelidae > Mesoclemmys > Mesoclemmys tuberculata. The sequence goes on along the minus strand of ML675601.1, from coordinate 592,355 downwards.
AGTGGGATTTCCTTTAAATTCCTTTGAAAATCCCAGCATCAGTTAAACTACAGTCATGCTATGAAATCTTTAAATAAAATTAAATTCATAATGGCAAACTACATGAGAAAGTAGTAAAGTAGTTAGCTGTTAGCAATAATACCCAAAGGCAAAGCCAGCCACATTCTTAGTTCATCTTCTCACAATGGTTTTGTTATAACTCATTTTCTTCTTGTTGTTTGTCTCTGTCTCTATAAATAAGTCATATCGACAGGCTTCTGAGTTCATTAGTGTGAAAAGATATAGAAATGGGCATAACAGATACAATGACCAGATTTCACAATTTGTCAAGGTGTCTGTGTATTGCAGAGCTGTCCCATTGTCTTGGGTAGCCCTATTGACTCATAGACTCATAGGTCAGAAGGGACCAATATGATCATCT
>ML675601.1:564990-591534 GCA_007922155.1 Mesoclemmys tuberculata | reverse complement strand
TGACGTACAAAGCTACTCCACCACCTCTACCTTTCTTCCTGTCTTTTGAAATCAGTTTTGTCCTGGCTTCAATAAAAATTAGACATTTTGGGTGACTCCCCCGCTGAAATGCTCAGTGACTCCATCTAAGCTCCTTGTTTTCCACATAAGCAGATATCACTTCTGCTCTCACCAGCTATAGAAGAGGTGCTACATGTCAGGCTCTGAAGCCCACTTCCCTCCCTAGGCTTCAGAGCTTGAGCAGTAACTTCAAAATGCTATCTACACAGCTATTTTTAGAGCGCTGGTGCAAGTCGCACTAGCCAAAGTCTGTTGCTCTTGCTTGCTCCAAAATGCTGTGTAGACATGCTCTTTCAGACCCTAAGGCATGAGAAAAATTCTGAAACCCATTTTTTAATGGCAATTAGAAAATTCTGAAACCCATTTTTTAATGGCAACTACAAAAGCTTGTCTCAAGCTTGTTTAATTTGCCAGTCTGATGAATCTCAACACTTAGTGGTTTAGATCTAGATGAAGAAAGCATCTCTGACTCAAGAAATCTGTTCTTTTCTGCACATGAAATGGAGTTTCTCTGGCTGTCGCTATCAGGCCCAATAAAACATACTTTCTGGGATGGTGGCATATTAGGACTATGGTTTTAGCTCTTTTCTTTTCTCCTTACTATTTCAGTGTATCCTTTACATGAATCAGTTTGAAAAGCACCAAATTCTTCTGTGCCCAGGATATTTTCCATTGCTTTTGATAAAAAGTTGCCATATTCTCTAGTTTTGAAAGGGATATAAACATTCAAGCTTCATAGTCAAAGCAACCTCTAAATACTAGGTTATAGGAAAGTTATAGGAAACTACACACTACAGTGTTTCTTGCACTTTCTGCTGAAAGTAGTTGGTACCTGGTACTGTCAAAAAACAGGATACTGGATATGGTAACACTAGGCTGGTCCTATATAGCAATTGATTTGGTGTTTTTTTTCCAGACATGCTACTGATAGCTGTCAAAGGATGTGTCCATGCACTGAGATTTCTGGAAGACTGTACAGCACAAGCTGTGAGGCTAAGTAAGATTCCTATTTCAGGGTGAGGGACCAGAACCTTGGGTTTTCTTGTCCTTCTGGTATCCTCCTTCTGTGAAACTTGTCCATAAAAAGACATTTAGATGTTACCCTGGAATAATACCTCATTCTGCATGGCATGTGGTGAATGCTTCCATGTCCCCAGAAGGAATTTCTGGACCCATGCATGTCACCAGCAATCTTAGCCAGTAGAAACACTGGACTCCAGATGACCGCTGATGGGAACCCATTGATGAGATGAGGTTTTTTGGATCTTTGCAAATTTTAACCATGGTGGTAAAATTCTGGTCAGAGCTATGCTTATTTTAGCCTTGGGATGAGCAAGTTTCTGAATCTGATTTTAAAAAGTTCTTCCTGAATTTGAAAATCTGGCAAGTTTGAAACATCTCCAGCATCTTAGAGGTTTTGAATGGGTCTATTTCTCTGATTGGGACATTGCCTGTGAGTGTGTAACTTGTGACCTAAGCCTTGCTTTGACTATTACCAGCTCTTGCGTGCAAAGGTAGACTGAAAAGAAGAGTCCTGTATTGAAACAGGAGGGTTTGGGTGCATGTGGGAATGTAGTTAAGTCTTCTTTGGGAGCTTTTTATTTTTCCTCTGGTAGGGGTTTAATAGATTATAAAGTCAGAAGGGGACCGTTGTGATGATCTAATTTGACGTTCATTGGATTGAGTCCCTTCTCGAGTACCTTTGTTGTTGGAAGGCTGGTGTAGATAAAGGATTGTTATTCTGGAATTGAGGTCTTCCTGCATCCATATCTAACACTTTCACTTAGATTTTCCCCAAATATCCTTTTATATGTAAATTTTGAAGCTCATAATATCTTGTTTGAATGATTGCTATTCATGGGAACAGTCCTGACTTCCTTACAGTTACAGAACTAGTTATGTGGCAGACTGTATTAAGACCCACGAAAGACAATGAAGAATGAAGTTATTACACACTGCTGCAAAGGAAATATCCAGAATCTAAACCTAAGACACATTCAGAGAGATACTGTCCTAGATGAACAAGCCATTTCCTTGCCATCAAATATTTTGCTGACAAATGACAGGGACACCTGTCACCTAAATGGTCACAGCTGAAGCTTTTAAACTCTATGCAGTCCTTTTTCATGGTCTGTGGGATGTTTTGAAAGGAAGCACCCATCTCAAGCAGTGATGATGTCTTTCGTCAATGGGGGTCACTGCTGTGCTGACCTATGCTAGTTCTCATATGTTTTATTTTACATTGTAGTTTTAATGAGATGTCCTACAGCAGAGTTGCATCTGGGGGATGAGGCTCTGGCATGCTGGTCTGACTGAGTGCCCTGGCAGAGTGGGGGTTGTTTGGCAGGCAGGAGTAGGCCATAAGCTGACTCTCTGAGGCTCCTGAAAAAGCTGCCTTATAAATACAGCATCTCTTGGACTTGGCTTGAGGTTGGGGGAGGGAGAGTACAGGAAAGCAAAGAAACTACCCACTAAGAGAGGTGCTGTATGGATCTATAGAGCTATAGCCTCAACATTCCAGTGATTCCTCAGCTGAGGACAGCAAGAGGAGCTAGAAGTTGAAATGAGATCAGTACTGCAAAATATAATATAAATTAAAGCCATAAAAGAAAATGGTCAGAAGAAACTTGTTCAGCTGCCAAAGGCAGAATTTCTGGTGGTCTGCAGTGAGGGCAGGGCTGCCCCAGCAACACTTGACCATTACCAAATTCTACACATGACACAAAGTCCCATTAACTAAAAATGAAGGGGAAAGCTGGTAACAGGAGTAAAATAAAGCTGCCTCGGTGTATTTCTTTCTGTTTGCTTTCTTTCTTCATGTTCCAGTGTTCCTTCAAATATTCAAAAATCACTGTCTCCCCCAAAAATATCCCAAGTTTGACTTAAACATTAATTTTAAAAGAAATTAAAATTGAGTTATTTGCCTTCTGGCTTTTGAGCCCTTAGGGTTCATATTTTAAAGCTTTTCTTTACATTAAAGTTTAAATTCTCATTTAATCACAATATTTCAGGTCCTGGTTCTTGAAGAAAGATACCAAATATCTGAAGAATTGGCAACACTGAGGCCATCACATAGTGAACTCTGTCTATTGGGGGCAGAGCTAGTGGGAGAGCCCACAAGAGCATGCCTCTAACAGCTGTGCCATCATATGGCTGGGTGTGTGGAAGTGTTGAGGCACAGGGCCTATGCACTTTGTCCAAAATGCACAGGTTTAGACAGCCAAACCCCTAGCCAGTTCCAAGTGACTCTCCCTCCCCTTGCATGCCTTCAAATGACAGCAAAATTCTGAGAACTGAATTTCCGTTCCCACACAGAAGGTTTTCCTATAAAAGGGGTATCTGACCACATGAAGAAACTATTGATTGGAGAAGTTGTTGGATAGGAACTCAGTAAAGGTAGCAGATTTTCTGGAACAGAAAATAATCTGGACTCAACTTCTGGGATTCCTTATAGTTTCAAGAGTAATGATGTGAGAAGACTGTAAAAGAAAATGATAGATTTAGTCAGGAATGGATTAAGGCATGAACGAGGACTAGAGCAGAAGCAGTATCAAAGTAAAGATAAATTATGGCAATATTTCATTAGTGATGATAGGGAGATTTATAAAAAAGGAAGATGTATAATTCAAAGATTTGTGGCTTTGGAAACAAAGATAAACTCCAGATAACCATCAACCATAACTCTATTCCTTCCCTACCTATTTGCCATGCTCATTGGTTTAAAATATTTAAAATTTAGTTTTCAGGATCTTGGAGCAAAGATTACTTCTTCTATGAAGAGCCTTTTTGGTGCTATCAAACTAATAACAACAAGATTAATATGGATAAAGATTTTTTTTAACCTGAAGGATTTTCTTCATTATTTATAATTCTGTAGAGGTAAGTATGGTGTAGTCAGAAGATGACAAAGAGTGAGCGAGAGAGAAATCAAAGATCATACACAGGAAGCTACAGAGTCAGCAACAAAAGAGAATTCTGTCTTTGGTGGAAGATGTCTTTTAGCACTTCTGTCAAAACAGAAAAAAACCAAGTGGTTCCATCAGAGTGAATAAATTCCCGCTGGACAGCTACACGGTCTGGTTTTATGAATCTGTTGGTAAATTTATCTGCCCTCTACAGCTCAAATGAAGGGTACTTTTTTGTGGGTGTATTGTTATATTGCAGGAAGAATCCTACAGTTTATCAATTGGGAAACTAAGGCTTTTTCAATAATATAATTTTTTAACAAGTCTCAGTCTCATTTTTTTCAGCCAACCTTGTCATACTATGCCATAATCACAAGTAAAATTTTAATAAATACATTCAATGTTTTAAGAAGATAATTAGAAAAAATGAAGGTCACTTATTTTGCAACCAAATGCTGTCAGATTTTTAATGAAAGATTTTGCAATTTTACATTGGCTATGGTGACCATCATTTTTGAGAAGCTTATATGTATACTATGAATTACTCTGAAATGAAACATTGATGATGTTTAGGAATGAGAAATAGAAAAAGGTGACAGGAAATTCTATGCTAATTACGTTCACATGCAAAATTACAATATGTGCATAATATGTATACTGTAAATCATGGGAAGCAACTGCTTTTAAACAAAACATGCAATGATAATAATACACAAGAACCAGGGAACACAGCCTACATTAAATCAAGTTTAACTTACAGATTTCCCCATTCTCTACATGGAAGAGAAACAAACATGTATAAATAATTATTTTATTGTATTTGTACATTTTTAAATACAGCAACTTCAGCTGAAAACATACTGTACAACCTAAGTGGGTTGAACTGCCTTTTCCCTCACTGACAAGTAGTATAATTTTAGAGTACTAATATCTAAATAAAAATGTCAATCTATGTTTTGCATGATTCAAAAGGCCTGATACCAGAAAGGAATTTAAAAATAATTATTTTAAATAAAATAAAATTCAGTCTCAAGTAAAGTTTCTGAACAGAATAGTACTTTAAAATAAAACTATCATAATATGAAACTAATCTTATATATTTGTAATAGGGAAAAATTTCAAAAGGAAACAGGCTCCTAGGTGACTTAAGTCTCATTTTCAAGTGCATCTAAGTTCATTTGACTTTCAGTTTTACCAGTGTAAAAGTCAGCTCTCACAGACTTAGAGTACATCTATGCAGCCCTCCACCTGCCCTCCCTACACCAAGCAGCAAGTCTAAAAGCTTAGATCAACTAACTCGGGCTCACAATATGGGGCTAAAAATAACACTGTACATGTTCCTGCTTGAGCTGAAACCCAGGACGGTAGAGGATCTCAGAGCCTGAGCAAGAACGTTTATACTGCTATTTTGAGTCCCGTGGTGCACTCCTGAGTCAGTTGACCTGGATTCTGATACTTGCTGCTGTGGAGTTTTTTTTGCAGTGTAGGCAGATCCTTAAGCTCCTGTCCTGCAACTTACATATGTGGGAAAACCCCAGTACCTGGTGGAATCTCATTGACTTCCGAGGGCATAGAGGTTCACCCACCTGTTGTAACTCACAAGAGTGAAGCCTAAGTCTGTTTCATTCGAGCATATGATTGAATGAATTTCTTAGGGTAATATTTAGCTGCTGCTTTATAGTTATTTTCAATAAGAACATTATACATGTAATATGACAAACGTAAAATAAGAAAAAGCTTTCTATAAAGCATTGTCATAAGTAATGCAAATGTGTTGGTCACCCAAATTAGCAGTTACTGCCTCAAACATTAGTCTCTACATTTCTCTTAGGGCCTGATGTTGTAAAGACTCATGCATATAAATATTACCTTGACTTCAGTGGCATAAAGTTACTGGCATGCATACGTTTTTATGCCTCAAATAATACCAGAAAAAGGATAACACCGGAAACTCATTAAAATCACATTTGTACTTACGGCTTCATGTTGAAGATATCTTTAAAACCTGTCATATTTGTTTCTCTATTTCTGTGCTTTTCAGCTATAAACCTTTCTTTAGTCCAGGTCATTTGCACTTTTTCAGGTGTAGCAGCAGCAGCATCACACTTAACAACTGCTGCTGAATGGGTTGCAGTGTTTCTGTCATGGATTAACTGAGCCTGACCAAACAATAAATAAAGAGAACAGGTCAAAACATAGTAGTTTTACAGAGCCAAAAAAATTAAAGTCACTAAAAGCATTAAAAATGCTTTTAAAAGGTGATTAAAAATCACTAAAATCACTGCACCATTTAAATCAATGGTATTTGACAAACTTTAATTGGAGCAGGACCAGCCCCAACCGATTTACAAATTCTGGCACCTTATGCAGCAAACACATGCTTAACTTTAACATCGAAGCCAACAGAACTACACATGCATCAAGTTACTCATTTGTGTTTGCTGGGATCTAAGTGAGAGGTTTATTTTAATAATTAAAACTAAAGACACTTTGATTTAATGAAAATTAGAGTCCAAGTTACTGTGCAACCTTAATTCCAATTTGAAGATTTTCCTCGGAATTTCCTTAGGTTTAAAAAAATGTTTTTCCAAGATGTGACATGGGGACCCCTCATGAGTAGAAAAATAAACAAATATATATCTGCAAATACTTTGCACTAAGCAGCACTAGCAAAGACATCAGAGACAATTAACATTTAATTGCTATCTTTAAAAAATCAGTATCATTCTTCAGAACAGCAATAATGTCTAGCTGTTTTTCATTGCTATGGGACAGAAGGTATTTAAAATCTACAATCCATTACCTTAAAAAAATGCAAAGGGAGGGGAAAAATGTGTTAGAGAAACATGGATTTTATTTCATTGCTTAAAAAGAAATCAACATAAATATACCTACAGTATCTAAAGTAGGTGGAATATAAAAAAACACCAGTGTAATGCCACAAACTAGGCTACTCAACATTGGGCATAAACACTTAAAGTGCCATATTTTCATCATAATCTAACTAATAAAGGAATCAATGAGTACGTTTATAGTGTAAAGATTCAGATGTTTCACCAGAAGTAAACAAATAAAGCGTATATTCAGGGTTTTTTTGCAGACCAATAGTGAAACTGACTTTAGTGGGGCCAGAATTTCATACTAGGTTTCTGGCTATTTAAATTGACTTAGAGAGGCTTCAGCACTGGCTATGTTCTGCCTGATATATGATAGACTTGTGAATGCAATCTTTATTTTAAATATTTTGAAGGAGTAAAATATGCATCTCAAACAAATTCCTCAAATTCTAAAAATTACTTAAATGAGGAGAAGGGAAAAGCTGAAGATATCTTTGCTAATTTTCTTGACTTTTAGAAATTCCCAGACATTACTTCTCAGAAAAGTCTAGAAATTAGAGAAGATGTAATATAGTGACAGTTTGTGCTACCAGCTATATACATAAGAGATAGTGCCATGAAAATACAAATATATCATGGTAGGTAATACTAAAATCTAAATTATTGAGGATTGTTTCCAAACAATAGAAAGGAGAAGAACAGAAGACTTTTTTTTGATCTGCATAAATTTTGTTTAACCAAATTTATTAATTAATAGGAATAAAATGGTCAAATATTTTGTAAAAAGTTTGAAAAAATTTTAGAGAAAAAAAATCTACAATTACATTTGCAATCTTTAGCACTACAGTGCTCGTGGCACTTTAAGTGTTGTAACGAGAATGGAATATCCAGCCAATACTACTTCGTACTACCTCTTCCTCTGGATTGTCATTAGGCAGCAGAGCCTGTATATCTTGACCAACGGACTGTGGACTAGAGTAGCTTTTTCTTCTGACTGAGCCTCGAGATTCATCAGTGATGCTCTGAATCTGAGACATGAATGTCAGCAAGTACAACCAGCATACAAAAAAAAGGATATAATTAATTATGCTACTCAAAAGACAATTTGTCTTTATTTAAATAGCTGAAAATTGGAGTATTTTGAAAATAGATACAGATGCCACTATGTAATCGTGTTTGCCTTTCACAAACGTGTCCATTTGTACAAATTAGCATAGTGATGTATGTCTAAAATTTGATATGAAGCACTATTTTAATTTCAAAGAAACAGAGATGAAAGAGCTATTTGGTACTCAGACATGCAGACTGTACACAAAAGGAAAAAGCTATTAACTTGAATAGAAGGTTACACATTTCAGAAAGCTAGCTCATAGTAAGTTAATTCATTTTTTTTCTTGGTAACAGACAAGAATTTTTACACAAAACAAACCAAAAAAAAAACCAACATAACAATTTTAGAAGGAACATGTGCGTGCACACACACACACAAAGCATGCACTGAACAGCCAAACTCAAACACTTTTAATAAGATTACTAAACAGTTATTGATATATGTTCAGTTAGAATTAATTAATTTCCATGACAGGACCAGTAATGGGCATGAAGCCATAGGTTCGAAGGGGGGCCACGTCAGTCTGGAGAAAATCAGGTTCAGATCCCAGGGAGGCACCGGGTCACAGACCTGCGGGGTCCACCCCCTTGAGGAACCTAATAGACATTGGATGGGAGAATAGAAATCTCCCCTCTAGTGGCTGATGGAAGGCTGAGATGGCTGCCAGGTGGACCTTCAGAGAGGCTAGGGTCAGGCCTTAGAGTTTTAGCTGTAGATCCAGAATGGGTGTTAGTCCCCCTTTTGCTTTTGGGATGAGGAAATAACGGGAATAAAATCCTCTCCTTATTTCCCACAGGGAAACCAGTTCCCCTGCCCCCAGGTCGAAGAGGTTGTTCACCTCCTGTATGAGGAGCTGCTCATGAGAGGGGTCCCTGAAGAGGGACGGGGCGGAGGGTCGTTTGGTGGACAGGCTGTGAATTGGGTGGCGTAACCTCTCTGTACTATGTCTAAGACCCAGTGGTCTGAAGTAATGCTTGCCCATTCGCTGAGGAACAGGTGCAGCCTGCCCAGGAAAGGTCGGGTTGGATCCAGAGGAGCAAGGAAGGTGCCACCCTTGGGCGCCCCATCAAAACTGACCCTTTTTACCGTTTGGGCCCTTGGAGGGTCCTTGCTGGGTCCCAGAGGAGGAAGCCTGTTTGCTACACCTGCCATACCCTCTACTCCTATCTCGACCCTGCTAATGCAGCTTCTCATCCGTTCTGTCCAAGAAAAGAGCTGATCCATCAAAAGGAAGGTCCTGGATCAACTGCTGCACCTCCTGGGATAGCCCAGAGGTTTGTAACCAGGAGCACCTCCTCATGGCCACCACAGATTCCATGGCCCTACTGGCTGTGTCCGCTGAGTCATTGGCCAATGCCAGGGCTGCGCCAGCCATGATGCATCCTTGGTTGCACCGTGGCGAAGTCAGCTGCTTGGTCCTGGGGCAAGGACTCAGCGAACCTCTGGAAAGAGTTCCAGAGGTTCAGGTTGTACGTCCCCAGTAGCTCCTGATGGTTGGCAATATGCAGTTGTAGGGCCTCAGTAAAGTACACCTTATACCCAAACAAGTCATGCTTTTTGGTGTCCTTGTTCTTGGGCGTACTGCCCTGAGACCCTTGTCTGTCTCTCTGGTTGGCAGCCTCTACCACCAGAGTACCCAGGGCCAGGTGCATAAACATGAACTCAGCCCCTCTGCAGGAACATAGTATTTCTTCTCAGCGCCCTTAGAAGTAGGGGTTACAGAAGCAGGGGTTTGCCACAGGGCTTTAGCCAGTTTCATTACCTGACATGCATCGGCAGGGCTACCCGGGAGGAGCCTTGTATCCCATAGTCCCCAAAGAGAGGGTCCTCCTCCTCTGACAATTCTTTAACCTCTATGTTGAGGTTTGTGGCTGCCCTCTTCAGTAACTCCTGGTGGGCCTTGAAATCCCTCAATGATGCTCTCTGGTCCCAGAGGGCTGCCTCATCCAGGGAGGAGGAGAAGGACTGCGGGTGCCTTCCCCTTTTCTGAGACCCTGTGGAGGGTCCCTCTCCAGGGTCCAATTCCTCTTCTGAGGAACAGTCCTCTTGTCCCTTCTCAGCAGCAGGGGGCACCGGGACCAATACAGTGCCAGTACCCATTTGAGATCCCCATGGTCCCCAGTAAGGCCATTGCCATGGTCCTTGGGGCCAACCCAGAGCCGGCATTGGTACCGGCTGTTGGGCGCCCTGTGGGGGCTTTTGGGGTTCCTGAGACCCATTCACTCTCTGGGTGTTCAGGTCTCTGGAGTGATGACCTCTACTCTGGTCTCATCTATTACTCCAAACAGAGGAGCGACCCCTGGAGAACCTCAATGGCAACCTGGAACGCTGGTGCCAATGGGAGCGGTGCTGAGATGAGGTGCACTCCGATGAAGAAGAGTTTCTTCTTGGCACCGAAGACTTCTGGTGCCGTTTGCCTCTCGGCGAAATTGAATGGTGCTGACGGGACCCACGTGATGCCGAGCTTGACTCCAGCAACCAGGATCTGTGGTGCAGTGCCGGGGAGCACACCAGTGCTGGGCTTTTCATTGTGGATCTGGATCAGCGCTGCGACGAATGGGAGACTCTTCCTGACCAGGGTTCTCGACCAGCTTCCTGGGGCATCCACCGCGGGTTTACCCCAGACACTGGCCCCTTCTCCCTTGGCTGAGGGGGTGGGGCAGAGGCATGGGCAGGGCCATCAAGGCTCTCACTGCCCAGGACGCCTCCGGTGTCGACAGCACCGGTAGAGGCACTCCCCAACTGACAGGATTCAGGGGAGGCTCTCTATAAGGGGATGCGGGCACTGGAGCAAGCTCAACGGGCCTGGGCTGCATCCCGACACTCAACCCCACTGGTACAAAAAGCAGGGGGGAATGGATGCGCACCATGCACTGCCTCTTTTTCTTTGTCTTCGGCACAGGAAACTGACGCCTCAAAGGCTTTGGTGCCAACAGTGCACTCCACACTGAGGAAATACTCGGTGCTGACGTGGAGCATGAAGGCTCAGACGTGGAACGGAGCGCTTCCTCCATAAGAATGGCCTTTAGCCAAATGTCCTGCTCCTTCTGAGTCCTTGGCTTAAAGGCTTGACAGATCTTGCATCTGTCTTTGCAATGTTGTTCCCCCAGACACTTCAGGCAATGGTCGTGGGGGTCACTGACTGGGAAAGCCTTGCCACAGCCGGTGTAAGGCTTAAATCCAGGGGATCCGGGAATGGCCGGGTCTCTAGTGAGCCCTGAAGGGCTCCTATCTAATAAACTAACTAACTCTTAACTACACTAACTACTAATTACAAGAAACTGCAAAAACGCGAAGGGGTAAGATACTTGCGATGGCAAGCTCGTTCCAGCAACCGTCACGGGAGGAAAGAAGGAACTGAGGGGGCCATAGGGTCGGCGGTGCCTCATGTGCCACGGCACGAATGTAGTACTCCAGGGGGTGGGTGCCTGAGCCAACTCTACAGGGTCTGCTAAGGGAAAAAAAGTTCCGGGAAGCCGTGCACAATGGCATGCACTCACCTATACCGGAATGAATATGAGTAATCACTCGAAGGAGAATTGAATTAAACCCAGTTTCAGATGATGTATAGGGTGCCTTTTTCTGATAAAGAAGTAGGACTTTAGAGGCTTATCTTTGGGGAGCATATCTTCAAAAGGTGAATGTAATATTGCTGCATGGGAGTGCACTTCAGAAACTGGTATCATATAGAATCTTCTTGTACTAAATTAATAAACCTGACTGACACCGGCTATTTAGATTCTTGTGTATATTTCCTAACAAAATAACAAACCAAAGTGCCATCAAGCAGTTGACTAGTGTGAGGGGAGACTTGTTTCAAGCAAGGCCATTTTCTGTGTATCAATGCAATCCTCCAGCAGAGCTCTTCCAAAGCTACAAAACCACTTAAAAAAGCTTTGTTAGAAACACTGAAGCTGCAACTAACCATTAAGCTACTACTTACAAACAGGAGAGACAAGGTGGATGAGACCCATCTCATATCTCCAATATCCAGGGACCAACATGGCTACCACTATACTACATATATACAAACATGCACTGCCAAAGTCAGATAATAGGGGTAGGAAATTATTTCCAGCCTAGACATTTTGATCATATCAGGGTAGACAGAATCAGAAGATATGCTGATGCTCGCAAAAAGAAATTCTTGTTAAAATGTTTTCCATTTTGTTCTTTTTTCATGTATTGCAAGTAAATACTAAGCATGAATCACAGTAGGCAGATAGAGAGACAGACAAAATAAAGCAAGGAAAGAGCTATATCCCCACTCAAGCAACAAAAACAACCATTTTTCATTTAAAGGGTTTTTAGTTTTTACTATTTTTCCAATTTTTTTCTGAAACAGACAAAAAAAATACAAAAAGGCAGGCCCAATTGCTTGTGGAATGAGTCCATTCCAGTGAGGAAACTGTGATTCAGCCCCCTCATCTGAGACAGTACCTGGAGCAGTCAAACAGAATTTTTGGGATGAGTAATGCCACCTTTGGACTTGTTGAAGGTGGTTTCAGAAATCTAGGACTTGCTGCTAGGTCACAATTCCTTCTCTGGTATTTTTGACCAAAACAGCAATGAAAAAAACATGTAGCTATCTGGTTCCACCTCTGTACTCTCTCCTAGAGCTCTTGGAAGCAGTGGGGGAGAGATTGGTTGGACTTGGTAATGATCTCTGCTGCTATCTCAGCCAGCATTTCCCTGAACAACAGAACACATTCAACCTTAAAAGGCACATAGGATTTATTTGCAGTAGTTATTTGGTCTATGGGTGAATTTAAATCTAACAATTTTGAAGTTTGAAGCCATAGCCCTAGCTCCAAACATTACTACCACAGATGTTTGGTCATCTCAACTACTGTCACTTCAAAATATAAGATAAATAAAATACAATTCCACTTCTGCAATAATGATGTCTTAGTACATTGTGGGTTTTTGCTGCAACTTGACATGATGTCAGCTAACCTGCAGCTGTGACTCTCCCCTCAGGGTGCCCAGAACCATAAGCCATTTTGTTACCCTGCCTCAGCAAGACAGTGTTTAGCTGAAACTTAAGCTATATCAGCTATCTGCCTTACCAGTTCATCTGGCTCACCAGCAAACTTCTTGGGATTCTGTCAGTCTTAACTTTGCCTTGCAAGTAACTTTCAGTGAACCCACTACCATGTTCCCCAGAGATGTCTCTCTGTATTGTCCAGTTCTTCTCACTGGGAAACTTATAGAAATTACCAAATCAACTGCCTCCAGAAAGGCCAGTTTGTTAGCTGAACTGAGGACTCACCCTTTACTTTATACACAGCACTGTGAAGTTTTTATCATAAAAAAAGAATACATTTATTAATACAGAACAGAGATTTAAGGGATACAAAGCAGAGATAATAGAAACAAATAAAACAAAATAACACACTTTCTAATGTCTAAAACGTAACTTTAGCAAGCTACTATCTTTGCCTAAACAGCTTTCTCATTTACATCAAGCTCTCAGCATCTCCAGCCCTTCTGGTAGAAGGATCCAACATTCACAGAATCTGAAGACGATGGCCTTTTGTTCCATAAATGATGAAGCACTTTCTCTCCTTCTATTTATAGTTTAGTTAATTGAGTTTGTGGCATGTATCACTATGGATGGAAGTTTTAGGGTTTCTTTTTAAGAAAAGATAAAAATTATAGGTCACTATGGGAGCTGGGAGCTCATCTTCATACCAGGACAGGTGACCCTTGCAAAATATTTGGTGTCCAGGCATATCCACAGGATGGTAAATGAGGCCTCAAAGCCTCTTCAGAAGACCCTGAAAATACTGCCTCATAGTTCAAGCTCTTTCATGATTTAGCTCTGTTCTTTCTCAGCTGTTCTGCCATCCTGAGATGGAAAGGGGAAAGCCTAGTAGTAGGGTGTTGCATAAGTTGTCCAACAGTTTAGCTGAGAAAACAGCTCACAGACTTGCCTAACCCAAAGAGGGAAGAATAAACAAACAGGCCAGTACTATCACCGGTGGCAGAAAAAAAAAAGATTTAGGGGGCATAGACATGCACTGTGTGGTGACAAGGAGTTAAAAAAACTCCTGTCTTGGTTCGTGTGCATTCCTCGCTTCAGAGCGGGGGGTGGGGGCGGGTGGAAAAGAGTGGGCAAAGGAGGGAAAAAGAACTTCTTATCAGGTTTACTTCCGTTTATGGCTTGGTGACAGTTTTATGGCCTGCTGTGGGTTTTTCTTTTTTTATCCCTTGCTTGAGACAGTTGGATTTTCCTAAAGGGATTAATTTCGCGAAACACACTTACACACAATCATACTACTTACCCAGGTTTGACTGATTGAGGGGTCTGCACCATCTGTATTCAGCCTGTGATACTAACGGGGTGAATGAATCTGATAACAGAATGATTATTTAGCAGGAGGAGGGTGAAGAGGCTGACAGACAGACACAGAGGGAATCCTTTGAAGTTGCAGAAGCTCTATTGAGCCACGGAGCTACAGAGGCTCATGAGTCACTCTGCCTGTCCTTTGAGACACTAGGTTCAGACAGGCCCCCCTTGCTATTCACCCAACCAACTTGTGGACAGACGAGGGTGGCTAGAACCTGTCCTAGTCCAAGACTTGGTCAACAGCTCATAAATCTTTTGTTTATTCATACAATGACACACGTTCTCTGTTCAATTCAAATCCATTATTTATTGGGGGGTTTTCTCTATCACAAATTGTCTCTCCTTTATTCTTTTACAATTCCTTAAACTCAAAACTTAACATTTAAAACTTATGACTTAAATGACTGATCATACTAACACAAATATACCAAACATATACTTAAAGACTTATAACTATACCTTACAACTAAACAACATTTGATTAATACTTACCACATAGATGGATGAACTCAGTTGCAACAAAAACAATAAATAGTTTATGGCCAAATTTCCTTACTCTTTATGTTCCTGGGTTTTCATCTGGGTGGAACCTCTACTGCATTCACACCCAGGTTACCAGTTTTCATCCAGGTGGAACCTCTATCGCATTCACACCCAGGTTATCAGCCCTAATGCCCTATCTTACTTTTTTGAGCAGCGAGCTGGGGAGAGGTGAGATGGTTGATCAGACCTTCTACGCAGTGCGATTCTGGTGCACTCTTGATATGTGGCTCGTCCAATGTGCCTCTTCTGACCACCTTATATCTCCACTCCAGCGTGTTGCTTGCTTAAACCAATTGTGACATTTTGGCTACTGTCCAACCAGCAAGTCCCACACCTGTGAGGGGACTTTTGCCCTTCTGTGGCAAGTTACATGCCTTGGGGTGACTTGCTGTTGCTGGGCAGACTTTTTGCTGCAGCAGATTCTGTGTCTTAACAGTCAACAGGTCTTGTCCCATTTTATCTGCTGACGAGCTTTGATTCCTGTCCTAAACTTTTGAGAACACCCTGTTTTTTAGTGATAACTGCCTCTGTTGCTTTGCGCATCCCCCATGTTGGTATGCAATTACTAAAAAATGGCCTCAGGGTACACAGATATAACAGGCTTTACAGAAGTCTGTCACAACACACTGGAGGTCCAGCAACAGCACTGTATTTACACCAGTGGTGTGGACAGAGTAGACGGTCCATTGAGTGACTCACGTGTTAAAATGAGAAGATGATAAAGTAATTCAAACTTCAATATATCTGCAAAAAAGTCAATGCAATTCAGGCTATACACACAATGACATGAAATTAAAGAGTTATGAGATAATACCCCCACACTATATAATTCTGGTGACCCATACCTGGAATAGCATGTTCAGTTGTAAGCACAGCAATACAAATTATATTGACATTTGAAGAAAGTTTAAATGAAAGAAAAAAACCCAAAGCGTTGGATTTACATAGGAAGAATAAAAGACGTATCAGCTAGCCTGCGCAATGACCAAGTGGAGATAAGATAGATATGGACGTGAGGTTTGAACTGTCCTTGTGATGAAACATACTATTCTTATTCACACCTTCCCCCCTGTCAAAGAATGGCTATTTAAGCATGGGATAGTCCATTAACAGCTGGCTGGGGTACCAGTGAATCTTTGTCTCTAAAGAACTGGTTTGGGCCTCCCTTTTTAACTTAGGAACATGTTACAGCAATAAAATCTTGTAACTTTACATACAATGTTGGTGCACACATTTTACCAGTACAATAAGGTTTACCAGTACAATAATGACAGACTGTCAAAATGACACATTAATGTTGTATTAGATGCCTGAATGCAATCATCTACATATAAGATTCATATCACCAACCATGTATTGTTCTGGAAGATGAGAGAACAATCCATCAACAAAATCATTTTAGGGCTCCCAGATCCTATGTATTTTTACATTAACACTATCACAAATGAGAGCAAGAAAAAAGATTTAATATATTTTAATGCCAAAAGGGACCATTATATAATCTAGTTTGACTTCCAGTATAACATCAGCCATGGAATTGTATCTGGTTATTCCTGCACGGAGTCCAGTAACTTGAGTTTGTCTAAAATAGGTCTTCTAAAAAGGCATTCAATCTTGATTTGAAGACTTCAACAGCTAGGGAATCTACCACTTCCCTCAGTAATTTGTTCCAATGGTTAATCACCCTCACTATTAAATTCAAATTAGAAACAAGGCAGAAATTTTTGTCTGGCTTCAGCTTCTAGACTTTTGTTCTAATTATACCTGTCTCTGCTATATTAAATTAGATTAGAGCCTTTATTACCTGGCATTTTCTCCCTGTGAAGGATACTTATACACTGTATTCAAGTCACCTCTTGATTAAAATAAAGAGACTGAGCTTCTTAAATCTCTGTGTAAGACATTTTTTCTAGCCTTTGAATAATGTGTGTGGCTCTTCTCTGCATCATCTCCTCTCTGCATCATTTTTCAATATCCTTTTTAAAGTGGGGACATCAGAACTGGACACAGTATTCCAGTATCAGTCTTACTAATGGTGCATCAGAGGTAAAATCACCTTCCTACTTCCCAAGTTTATTAACTGAAGAAACATATCAGCCCTTTTTTGCCACAGCATCACACTGGGAGCTCTTTTTTAATTGACTTCTGTGACTCCTAAATCCTTTCTAGAGTCACTGCTTTCCAGGATACATTTCCAGGACACTGCTGTCCAGGATACACACATTCTGTAGGTATTTTAGGCATTCCTTGGTCCTAGATGTGACACCTTACATTTGTTGTATTAAACATTGCATTTTGTTTGAACGGGCCAACCGTCGACCTCATAACTCCTCTTCTACATGGCATCTTCACTGAGCTGCACCACTTGAAGCTGGGTTTAAACAAGTCGATTTTCAGATTGATTGATCAGGATAGATCAATTGGACAGTGGTTAATTTGCCGCCATCAGTGAAGACGTACCCTAACAGACCCTGACCTCTGGCTGAGTTACTGAAGTCTTTAAATCATGGTTTAAAGACAAGTTACACTAGTTTAAACCTCCACATGACCAATGCCCCATGCTGCAGAGGTAGGCAAAAACCCACCATGGTCTCTGCCAGTTTAACCTGGGGGAAAATTCCTTCCAAACCCCAAATCTGGTGATTAGTTAGACCTTGAGCATGTGGGCAAGACTCCAGAAGTCAGAAAGCTAGGAAAGAATTCTCTGTCATTATTCAGAGCCCTCCACATCTAGCTTCCCATCACCAGCTATTGGAGATATTTGCTGATAGCAGTCACAGATTGGCTACATGATATTGTAGGCAGTCTCATCATACCATCCCCTCCATAAACCTATCAAACTCAGTCTTGAGTCTGTTAGATTTTTTGCCCCCACTACTCCCCTTAGAAGGCTGTTTCAGAACTTCACTCCTCTAATGGTTTGAAACCTTCATCAAATTTTGAACCTAAACTTATTGATAGCTGGTTTATATACATTTGTTCTTGTGTCAGCATTAGCACTTAACTTAAACTCCTCCTCTCCTTCCTTGATATTTATCCCTCTGATATATTTATAGAGAGCAATCATATCTCCCCTCAGCTTTCTTTTGATTAGGCTAACCAAACCAACTCCCTTTGAGATTCCTCTCATAAGATAGGAAACGTAAATTCATCTGATCATCCTATAGCCCTTCTTTGCACCTGTTCCTGTTTGAATTCATGTTTCTTAAACATGGGAGACCAGTATTGCACAAGTTATTCCAGATGAGGTCTCACCAGTGCTTTGTATAATGGTACTAACTGTAGGGCTTGGAAGAATTTGACACACGGAACAAGTACAGTTGGCAGCGTTAGGCCCTAAAAATCCAGCTCAGGCTGTGGGCAAAACTAGGCCTGTAATTGCTTGGGCAGCCCCCTGCATTAAAAAGTGGAGCTAATCTTTGTCTGCTATTTCAGTATAAAGTATGTAGGCTGTGTGAAAATTGTTTTAAATAAGTAGTAAGTGACTAGCCACAAGTCGGCAGAACATCTAACCACAGGATGTTTTGCAGACATTGGCAAAGCGCAGCTTTCCTCTACTTTCCAGCCTGTAATTATTAACCAATAAACTAATGAAAAACAAGTTTAAGACCCAATCTCTAGTCGAGGTTAAAAGCTACGTATTGTGTTGCTAGGAGAAAATTTCTGTTAAGGCAGAGAGGGACAGGGGTATAACAAGCACCCCCAGGAACCGCTCGGTGAGACTCTCCGTGGATCCGTCAAGGCCTTAGCAGATGCCCCGGGCAAGTCGGTTCCCTGGTTGCGACTCACCTACAGAGTGGTTGATGGGTCTCCCCACTCTATTGCTTTTGGTAGGTGCTTTCTTCCTATGCTTCGGGATAGCTGGAAAGGGTGGTTGCTAGGACTACTCCATTGGAACTATGCCCAGTTCCTGTTCGGGGTGGTTGCTAGGACTACTGCTTTTGGAATTGTGCCCAGCTTCTGTTAATGCAATAAAACATTTTTACTTAGCTATTTTCTGTTGTCGGTCTGCCTCCTTCCACCGCCAAGATAACAAGTAAATAAATCAAGAACCCTCCGCCCCCGTGGAGTACAATTGGCGTCACGGACAGGATCTCGGTGTAGTGGGGAGGTACAGACTGTGACAATGCCTCTTTTTGGGAAGAAAGACAAGGGAACCGACGGCCGCTGCATCCCAGGGTGGAGCAATTCCGGGTTGTGGTCGCCTAGTGGACCGGTTAGTTGCACCGGCCGCTTGGCCTGAGTTGCAGGAGAAGGTCACCCCCCAAGGATTGATGAAGGAATGGGCTGAACTCAGGCTGGAAGATAGAGGGAAGGCAGAGCAGAAAGCTGCAGGGGAGGTGGGATGGCTCCTCCTGACCGCGCTCCGTACCCTGGACGACGCTGAATGGACAGCCCAGGTGCGGCTGGCTAGAAGTCAACAGGATCTGACCTCAGCCAGGCAGTCACAATTAGTTGTCCGTGAAGTGATGGAAATGACTGCAAAGCGTGCCGCTGAGTGGGAAGACAACTGTGCAGCCCTAGCAGTCTGTCTGGTTAACACCCGGAGACGTCGGAATGGCCGAAAGCCGGTAAAGTTATGCCATGTCTGGACGATAGCTAGAGAAGGGGATTGGGATCCCCATAGGTGGAAGGGGGATATCGAGGGGTCCTCTGACAGCTCAGAATGGGAGGTGGAGGAGGAAGTTGGAAACACCCAAGCCGGGATGCCCCTCCCGCCCCACTGTGAGCCAGAGGTGCAGGTTTCTCCTCGCCCCATCCTGATTACAAAAAGAATAGTAAATAATATGCCCATGCAGGGGCAGGCAGCCCCACAGGCTGTTTTGGTTGCGAACTCCAAGACTACTCAATCATGTAAAACTCATGAATTGCTGGATTTGATAAAGACTTATAAGCACCAGCCTCGGGAGGGTCTGATCCCCTGGCTGGTTTGCTTGTTTGACCCGGGGGGGGGGCGTGTTTCAAACTCTGTTGCTGCCTGCAGAAGTGTTGCAGACAGTGACTATCACCCAGAATGCAGCCGTCGGAGCAACCCTAAAAAGGAGGGGGGGGCGGTGGTTCAAACAAGTCATCCCCTCACCAAATGGGTGCAAGTTGCTGTCTAAGATACCTATCATAATGCCTCAGTTATAAATAATAAGAATACAGGTTATGGGTAATCGTGGCATACCATCCCGGAGGGAATAAAGCAATTGCACTGCCTTGCAGCTGTAGCTGCTATTTTTACTAATGCTAATGCCCCAGAAAAGCAGTCTTTTACTGCCATCGTGCCGCCTAAGGGCTTAAAGGAGCTTTACTTGCTGCACTGGGGGCTCAAGTGAGCCAAAATACTGAAGTAGCCGTTAAAATATTGGGCACCATAAAGCAAATAGGCAAGTAAAAACAAGCCCCTCCAAAAAGCCAGGCAAATAAATAAATCTCAGAAAAATATTTAAAAAGGGTCAGGTAACAAAGTTACCCATAAAATAAATTGGTAGGAAATGTTTTTGGCTTTTAGGAAAAGCGGTGTCCCCTTAAAAAAAATAGACGGCATCTCAACTGAGGCCCTACTGCAATGATATAAGGCCATGAAAAAGCAAAAGGTGTCAGCCAAGTACAAGTCTGTGCAACCATCGGCACCCCCTGTCCCAGGGGCTGGCCCGGTGCAGTATCCTGACCTGTCCCAATAAAAAACCCCAACCCCTTTGTGAAGGGATGGCGGGTCCCCCATCGATCCCCAGGTCTAAGCGCACACAGTGGAAGACCTACGCCCATATGTGCGGTTAACTGTTTTTTGGAAGGGGGGAAACATGCAGCTTGTCATAACTCTAATTAATACAGGGGCTGAGGTCACTATTTTGCATGGTGACCCTAGCCATTTTAAAGGTTCCCAGGTAAATGTGGATGGGTATGGGGGCTCTCACGTTGCTGCCACAATGGTGACAGTGCGTTTGGCCAGGGGGGGTCACCCTTCCGTGCTACGGTTCTTGTTACTCCCATTTATGCTGTTTATCATGCATTATTGGCAACAAAGTGAATCACTGGACCCCAGCCGGTCACTGTGCACCCTCCATTGCCAATAGGGGGGTGGATCTGCGATGAAAGCCCCCACAGTAAAACAGGGGCAGTGCAAGCATCCACAATAGTGAAGTGGAAATGGTATCTGCAGAAGAGACGGTATTATGGAAGGAGGGCACAGGTGGCTCTAGCCAGTTGGCAGAGCTGCCCGCCATAGCCATGGTGTGCCGGGAGAACCCAGGCCCCCGGATCAACATCTATACAGACAGTTGGGCGGTCTTCAAGGGTTTGACCCTGTGAAGCCCCATATGGCGGGCCAAGGAGTGGCATATCCATGGCAGACCATTATGGGGTGGCGTGGAATTATGGGAGGACACACAAGCCCCAGGTACACCTCCTCAGGGGAGAGGGCCCTGGCACAATATGGCAAATTGACTATATTGGCCCATTGCCTAGAGAGGGTCGCAAGCAATGTACTTTAACAGTGGTGGACACCTATTCAGGTGTCATGCAAGCGTATCCTGTAGGACGGGCCAATCAGGCGTCCACCCTTGTGGGTTTGCAACAGTTAACGCTAGCGTATGAACTGCCGGAGGAAATCCAGAGCGACCAAGGTGCGCACTTTATGGAACAGACGGTGCAACAATGGGCCCAGATGCAGGTATCAAGTGGACCTCCCACATCCCATATCACCCGCAGGTAGCTGGTTTAATTGAACAATACAACGGACCCCTGAAGGAGCAGATATGTAAACTTACCCCCTGCTGGCACCCTGAAGGGGTGGGCCAAAATTTTAAATCAGGCTTTGTTAAGCATTAACTCTCACCCTTTGGGCTGGAGTAGCCCTTATAAGTGCATAATAAATACCCCTGCTGCGGCTGTAACCATACCTAGTACACTGCAAGTGTGGAAGTTAACCCCTAAAACCTTTTTGCCTTTTAGAGTAACCGAAGAAAGTGTGGTCCTTGATCTACGGACACCGGAGCGTGTGGAAATAGCACCGGAAACTCAGGCTTGCATTCCCTCAGGCCTTGGGTGACAACTGCCCCCTGGAACATATGGTCGCGTGGCAGCCTGATCCAGTATTGCTGGGAAGGGAGGACAAATTGCTGGGGGGGGGGGTTAATTGACCCAGGCTATCAGGAAGAAATCAAGGTATTGCGGCATAACTTGGGACCCAGGCCACTGGTGTTTGAAGTTGGAAAGTGAGTGGCCCAGTTAATCTGTAAGCAAGCACTGTTCCCTCAGGCCACTGAGGTCACACCACCTGCGGCCACCACAACCTGGGGAACCGGCGGCTTTGGTAGCACAGAAAAGGCGGTATGGGTACACACGCCAGGGAAGGCGCCCAAACCAGGGAAAATCCTGGCAGGGGGGCCAAAAAATACTTCCTATGTGTTGCTTCAAGAAGCCAGTATAGTAAACCCTGAGTATTGTAATAAATGAAAGGCTGGGTATGTACCCATTGACAGGCAGGGTAGCTCATCCCTGTCTGCATCCAGCTGTGGAAAACTGCACTTGACTATCCCTTAAATCGTACTGATGTCTACCAACTAGGGCCAACAGCCGCTTGCGTTGCAACTACGCACCGGAGGGCCTGGGACAATGGTACTGGGGTACAAGGACCGGGAGTCAGTTGTGCTAACAACATCACTGCCTATTATAATTATGTCACCTGTCAGCGCTATGATTTAACTTTGTTGTCTCATGCAATGCAGGAGCATGTCATCCCTGCCCCCGGTCTTGACTTACCCCCTGTCGTTATCCTACCACGAGCTATGCTGCTGGCGCACATGGGAAAAGAGGCCTATCGTGTTTTCCAGGAGGCCACCACTCTTGCTGAAAAAGCTACCGTGCAGATAACAGCAAATGCCCAAGGAATAATTAAGTCACGCGCCGTAGCTGGTGGAATATATTTACAGGGTGGTCACCTGGGGCCTCACACCTCCTAAATATATTTATGCATCCTGTAGTTGTTTTGCTTGTAGTGTTTATTGCCTTAACTATTGTGGTCATGGTTTTTTGGTGTAAAATGGAAAAAATATACTGGCGGTTTATAACCCTACGCCAAGTATTGGAGGATTTCATAGGGCAGGGGCATTATAAGCGCTTGGCTATGCATGCTAAATTAAAAAATAACCAATATAATATCAATATTTAAAAAGTTTGGGTCCTAACCTTGCCAAGGGGTGGAATGTAGGGCTCGGAAGAATTTGTCATGCGGAACAAGTACAGTTGGCAGGGTTAGGACCTAAAAATCCAGCTCAGGCTGTGGGCAAAACTAGGCCTGTAATTGCTTGGGCAGCCCCCTGCATTAAAAAGTGGAGCTAATCTTTGTCTGCTATTTCAGTATAAAGTATGTAGGCTGTGTGAAAATTGTCTTAAATAAGTAGTAAGTGACTAGCCACAAGTCGGCAGAACATCTAACCACAGGATGTTTTGCAGACATTGGCAAAGCGCAGCTTCCCTCTACTTTCCGGCCTGTAATTATTAACCAATAAACTAATGAAAAACAAGTTTAAGACCCAATCTCTAGTTGAGGTTAAAAGCTACGTATTGTGTTGCTAGGAGAAAATTTATGTTAAGGCAGAGAGGGACAGGGGTATAACAAGCACCCCCGGGAACCGCTCGGTGAGACTCTCCGTGGATCCGTCAAGGCCTTAGCAGATGCCCCGGGCAAGTCGGTTCCCTGGTTGCGACTCACCTACAGAGTGGTTGATGGGTCTCCCCACTCTATTGCTTTTGGTAGGTGCTTTCTTCCTATGCTTCCGGATAGCTGGAAAGGGTGGTTGCTAGGACTACTCCATTGGAACTATGCCCAGTTCCTGTTCGGGATAACTGGAGGGGGTGGTTACTAGGACTACTGCTTTTGGAATTTTGCCCAGCTTCTGTTAATGCAATAAAACATTTTTACTTAGCCATTTTCCGTTGTCGGTCTGCCTCCTTCCACCACCAAAATAACAAGTAAATAAATCAAAAACCCTCCGCCCCCACGGAGTACACTAACATTTCTCTATTTCTATTGGAAATACCTTGCCTAATGCATCCTAAGAAAGCATTAGCCTTTTTCATAGTTGCATCACATTGGCAGCTCATAGTCATCCTGTGACCAATCAGTACACCCAGGTCTTTCTCCTCCTCTGTCGCTTCCAACTGATAAACCCCCATCTTATAGCAAAAATTCTTGTTGTTAGTCCCTAAGTGCATGACCTTTTACTTTGCACTATTAAATTTCATCCCATTTCTATTACTCCAGTTTTCAGGGTCCTCCAGATCTTCTTGTATGATATTCTGATCCTCCTCCTTGTATGATACCTCCCAACTTTGTGCCATCTGCAAATTTTATCATACTGCCACGGTCACTAATAAAAATGTCAAATAATAGCAGTCCCAAGACCGATCTCTGAAGACCACCACTAATAACTCCCTCCAGCCTGAGTTCACCTTTCAGTATGAGCTATTGTAGTCTGCCCTTTAACTAGTTCCTTATCCACATTTTAATTCTTGTATTAATCCCCATCTTCTCTAATTTAACTAATAATTTCTCATGTGGAACTGTATCAAATGCCTTACTGAAATCCAGGTAGATAGATCTATTGGATTTCCTTTGTCTAAAAAGTCAGTTATCTTCTCAGAGAAGGAGATCAGGCTGGTGTGGCATGATCTACCCTTTGTAAAACCGTGTTGTATTTTATCCAAATTACCATTTACCTCTATGACCTTAACTACTTTCTCTTTCAAAACTTGTTCCAAGACCTTGCATACAATTGAAGCCAAACTAAGAGGCCTGTGGTTTCTCAGATAACTTCCCCCGATTTCTTAAAAATAGCTACTTGTGATGGTCTCATTGGCAATCCCTCGGAGTTTGAGCATGATTATCTTCATGTAAAATGGTAGTCAGTTATTGCTGGTGAATCCACAGGTGACTAATAAGACCTATCCAGGATCCACAGACCTTGTCACAGTTGGGGAAGACATTTCCCAAGGGAAGGGGAGGATCTGAATTGTTAAGTCAAGCTGCAGCATGCTATTTCCTCCTTTGCCGTTTCTCTATTTCCTGTTGTTTTCACTGAATCTCAAAATACTGTCATCTTTGCCACATCCTTGTCCTTTTCCATTTTGGTCTAGCGAGGGCTTGGGTTTCCCATGAGTTTATGTCAACACTGCACTTCATGTTGGCTTTGAAGGTGTCTTTGAAGCACTTTTTTTGCCTGCCCCTTGATAATTGGCCATGGCTCAGCTGTGAGAACATAACCTGCTTCAGGAGTCAATTTTCTGGAATTCAAGGAACATGACCAGCCAAACGGAGTAGGTGGCAGATGACCGTAGCTTCAATGCTGGAGATTTTGGCTTGGAATAGAATACTGATGTTGGTGCATTGGTCATTCCACTTGATTCAGAAGATCTTTGGGAAGCACCATTGACAGTATCATTTAAGAACTTTGAGGTGACCCAAGTTTTGGCGCCATACTACAGAGCAGGAATAACAATGTCCTGGTACACAAGAATCTTGGTTTGATTCTTGATCTCATGATTTTTGAAGACATGGTTTCTCAAGTGTCTGAAACTAGTGCACTGAAGGCAGTGTTGAATTTTTTCATCAATGTCAACTTTCTGCAACAGATAGCTGCCGAGGTAAAGGAAGTGCTCAACGTTCTCCAGGGTCTCTTTATTGCTCTGAATTATGGGAGCAGGTTCCTGGTGATTTGGGCCTGTTGGTGGAGTACTTCAGTTTTCTTGGTGTTAAGTGTGAGGCCAAGTTGGTTGTAGGACTCAGAGAAAATGTCTATTTTTGAAGATCTTCTTCCAAGTGGGCGCACAAGGGACAGTCATTTGCACATTGGAGTTCAATGACTAATTTAGTGATAGATTTTGTCTTGGATTGAAGGTGACTGAGGTTGAAAATCTTGCCATCTATTCTGTATTGGATGTCAAGACCAGAGAAGCTTGCTGCAATCAGAAGGAGGGTGACAGCAAGGAAGATGGAGAAAAAGGTTGGAGTGATGACACAGCTTTGCTTGACTTCTGTCTTGATTAGGAAGGGGTCAATTTTGGAATCATTGCTGACAATTGTCATAGACATGTTATAGTGGAGGAGTCAGAGGACAGCAACAAATGTTGGCAGATATCCACATTTAAGGATAATTCTCCACAAAGCCTCATGATTGATGGAGTCAAATGCTTTTGTGAGGTTGAAGAAAGCCATATACAGAGGTTGATGTTGTTTGTGACACTTTTCCTGCAGTTAGTGAGCAGTGAAGTTCATGTCAATGGCACCCTGAGATGGTCTGAATCTGTGATTCTGGGAAGATTTCGTCAACCAAGGAAAGCAGTCTGTTCAGGAGAATTCTGGCAAGAATCTTTCTGGAGGTAGACAACAGGGCAATTCCTTGATACTTTCCACAAACCAATTTGTCTCCTTTTAGATCTTTTAGATAGTCATAATCATAGCATCCCAATCTCGAGGACTAAGACATGAATCTGATGAGCTAGTTCTTCTCCGCCTTCTTTGAAGACTTCAGCAGGGATACCATCAGGTCCAGAAGCCTTATTGTTCTTTATCTGTTGATAGATTTCTGTACCTCTCTGAATGTTGGTGGAATTGTGAGGTCAAAGATGCTTTTGTCAATACTGAAGTCATGATTCAGGAGATCTTTGAAGTATTCCTTC
Source organism: Mesoclemmys tuberculata (assembly GCA_007922155.1). Lineage (NCBI taxonomy): Eukaryota > Metazoa > Chordata > Testudines > Chelidae > Mesoclemmys > Mesoclemmys tuberculata. The sequence continues at coordinate 565,059 of ML675601.1, read as the reverse complement.
TATTATGCATCAATTGATTTGTTACCTTTGAGGAGGTTGGCTCCATCCCTAGATCTAAGGGGGGTAGCC
>ML675601.1:478811-564980 GCA_007922155.1 Mesoclemmys tuberculata | reverse complement strand
TACCTTTGAGGAGGTTGGCTCCATCCCTAGATCTAAGGGGGGTAGCCTTTGGGTACTGGGTCCATAAAGGGCTTTGGTGAATCTTTGGTGAATCTGTGAATGTCATGACTCTCCATCTTAAACTTGCCAAGAATCAGCATGCATCACTCATCAGTGCATACGCTCTAAATGTCTATGCTGATAATGAAACCAAAGAAGGATTCTATGCCAACCTTGACCAAATTCTCTCTCCTACCCCTAAAATCACAAGCTCATACTACTTGGCAATATTAACGCAAGAGTTGGATGTGACTTGGAGCTTTGGAATGGCACAATCAGAAAGGACGGAGTGGGCAAGACCAATTGCAATGGAATTCTTCTCCTGACCAAATGTGTGGAACATGACCTAATTATCATGAATATTATATTCCACCAAAACAATAAGTTCAAGACATTGTGGAAATACCCACAATCTAAACATCAGCATCTGATCAACTATATCGTTGTCCATGATCATGAAGATGTTTACATCACCCAAGTGATGACTGGTGCCGACAATTGTTGGACAGACAATCGCCTTATCCTAATCTATCATTTCCATCAAACTCAAACCAAAACAGCAAATGCGGGAGAAATCAGCCAGATGGAAGATCAATGTCAAGAGTCTTAAGGACCCAGCTAACCATGATCTTTTCCAACAGAAAACAGTTTTCAAAGAAACTGATGAATATCATAACCGAGATGGAGAGCCCTGAAGATCACTGACTGGAAAGCATTCAAATTGACTGCATGTGAGGGAACACTGGGCTTCTCAACCAGGAAGCACCAAGAATGGTTTGATGAGAAAAATCAGCAAATCCAAGACCTGATCAACCAAGACTTTCTGGGCTCAGCAGAATGACATCAGTTCCAAGCAGAAGCAATATGTCCACCATCAACTTAAAACTGAGGTTCAAAGGAAAATCTGTGAAATGAAGAACAAATGGTGGAAGAACAGAATAAAAGAGATCGAACAACTCGTCACCACCCATGACATGCACAGATTGTTATACTATTATGGTCACCACTTTTACAAGACAATGATAAATTTTGTACACAGCATGCATGCCTTGTTAAGTATCATTTGAAATCTCATATTCTGCTGAATATTTTTGCCCTGGTAAAATGTGTGTATCAAAAATTCCATTATGTATCATTATTACATGCTCAAAGGTTAAGACAAACAGGCACAAACCAGTTCTTCAGACAAAGACACACTATCACCCCAGCCAGGTGCGAAAGAGCTATCACTGGCTTAAGCAGCCATTCTTCAGCAACAGGAAGGTGTAAACAAGAAATTTACATTTCATCACAGAGATGGTTTAATATTCACGTCCACAAGAGACTACTCTCGCATACACACTAGCTGAAGGTAAGCCTCAAAAAAGGGAGGATGATATAAAAATGAGAGATAGTGATCTCCAACTCGCCTCTCCGCCTCCTGTCTCTCAGCTCATGATGGTGACTCTCAAGAAACTGAACTAACGGGAGAGGTCCTAGGCTGAAAAAAGATGCAGCCCATGAAATTTACTGCAGTTTATGGTGAGGAAAACCTTTGCTTTTAAATTCACTTAACTTGTTAAGTTAGGTATTAGCTTGCATATTACTCTTTTATTTTCTTTTATAACCAATCCTGACTTTTATGCTTTAATACTTGTATTCATTTTAAATCTATCTGTTTTTAATTTATCTCACTGTTTTACTTTAACCAGTGTGTTTGGATTAAAGAGTGTATGAAACTCCATGTGGGATAGCAAGGCTGGTGCATATTTCATTTCCTTTGATGAAATGATGGACCTTCTAAGAGCTTGCATTGATTAATAGTGTGCTGGACAGCACAAGACACACATTTCTGGGGGAAAGTCTGTGACTAAGAATTTGTGGGTATCGCCCACTATGTAATTCATGAGTGACTGGTCAGAAGTCATGTATTTAGCTGGGAGTGAATTTGCATGCTGAAGGCTGTGAGAACAGGTCAAGAGCGGCTGTTCTGAGAACAAAGCAGTTCAAAAGGCACCCCAGGTGAGAAATTTAAGAGGACACAGCTGTTCAGCAGTCCAGACTGTGCCCTGGGGTATGTCACAGTACTATATTAGCAATTCTCCAGTCATAGAGTATGGCCCCCGGGGTTTACAGATTCACTAAAAAACTTTGCTATATTAAAAATCCTTGCTATACATTAGATGTATAGTGAAATTTTCTTAATTGCTTTATCATGACTTGCAGATTTCAAAAGCTGATTTGATGGCAAAAATACGATTACTGAAAAATGTAAAGTTGCATAGTTATTTAACTTACAATAATATAGTTAAGAATTCTTCAATCACATTTTTAAAAACCTTAAAACCCAGGAAGATAGACAGGTTTGATGACAAGCATGCAAACACAGATGCTGTTATGTTAAGCTCCAATCTGCTGTTGTAGTTATTCTGGAAATATAGTAAATCTAGTATTTCAGTATTGTTTAGAGCTAACATTAATGTCACACACACAAAAAGATAATGTAAATAAAATATACTTTTACAACTCATTAATCAGTACAAAATTCATTACAAAAGAGGTTTTATTTTATTTACTCATTATGAAATTGTTAGAGATCATAGCCTAGCATTACCACTTCCACTGTCTTGTACTTGGTTTTCATAAAATTTATAATCAAGTTAAATTGTTTACCTCTCTTTCCCTTTCATTCTTAGACAGCTGCATCTGTTTTAACATCTGAGATCGCTGCTCCATCATAAGAGTCTTCTCATATGTGAATGCTGAAATATCATTTTCAAACTACAAAAATAAGAATGTCATCATTAAATGGAGAAAAATCTCATTTGCAAAACCCCCCTGTCATTTGGGTAACATCCTGGGGTTTGCTTTAATTTGTAGCAATTTATATTCTCACAGTATTTCCAAGTTTATATTTGGTAAATATCTTCTGTTTTCAGTGCTTTGGAATTCTAATTTTCAAGTCTACACAGTATTAAAATACCCCTTTGAAAATATGCCACTATACATTGAATCATACCAGACAATTTTAAAAGACAAGATTTTCCATTGCTCTGTTCTTATGCTGACTACATTAATGAGGATGGGCCAAAGGCCACCTTTTAAGCCACCTTTCCATCTCCTGTATTCTGGCCCCAGGCATCTAGTGCACAAGCTTGGAATTGCACCTCCAGCATGCATCCAATGGTGGGGGAGAACTGCGATGAGAGTGGTGGCAGTGCAGAACTGACACATAAGCTCTACACTGCCTAGGGAACAATCTAACACCAGAGGTATTTCCCAGGGGAAGGAGGAGTTGTTTCCTCATGATTTTCAGCCCCTTAGCACCACCAGAACAGGCTAAAGAGAAAACAATTTAATGAAGTATATGGTCCTCTAAGTCTTAAGAGAAGTTGAACAAAAATTAAGTATAACTATATAATATAATAAAATAGAGATAACATTCCTAATGAGAACAAAATAAACAAACATATCTATTTAAAATATGCTCTTACAAATTAATAAAGTATTCTAACTGAGGTTGTTATAGCTGGAAGAGGGAGCGGCATTAATCAAACTGAAAGTACATTAGTACCACAGAATACTAGACAGTTATTTCACACACAACAAAAAACAAAGCAGAAAACAGGCATTTTGATAGATAAGGAGCACAAAGAAGTTTTATGAAGTTAATATTTTGCAACTATATGCTTGTGTGGCAGTTTTAAAGAACTCATGAAGTAAGTCACAACTCAGAACGAATCTCTGAAAGAAATGATTTTGAAAGAACCACCTGGATTTAGATTGAAATTAATAAATGCCAGAAGATAGCAGTTTCTTCATCATTCATTACTGTAAATACATGACCAAATCTGAAAAATTCACTAAAAACATAAAACAAGATGGACTACCCTTTCAACATATAGGAGTAAAAAGAGTAAAACAAGATGGACTACCCTTTCAACATATAGGAGTAAAAAGACTTTAAAAATATAGAAATTTATCAAGAAATGTTACCTAACCTGCTTAAACTGTCCCACACAGACAATGATCTTGGAAGTTCTGTGTGGTATTGATATATTAATGTCACAACCCTCCATGTTTTCATTGAGGATTACTTAAAAATATCCTCTCCTCTTCACTTCTGAAGCTCCTCAGGGGCAAACATGCCAATAAAATGACATTAACTTGTGCTTCCATTAATGCCTTATGGCAGCTTGAACATGCTGACACCTTGATGTTTCTGGTAATACTGACTTAGTTTTTTCCTCTCCACCCAAATGTCCAATTAAAACTAAAACAAAAAAAACCTTATTTTTGCCTTACTAATATGGCCATTAACACCCTGTGACACAGTGGTCCTTTGGTGTCAGCTGGCATACAGTTCACTATTTTGTGTCAGCAATTCCTATTAGGCCTTCCAATCTCACTACACTTAACATACTAGTTCATACTACTTATCCATAACAAGTGTCATGTACAATCTTAAATGAAAGCCAGGGTCATGCTGGTCATTAACACTGTGGTGAAATGTATGTACTTAAGATATTTAAAAAGTTATGCCTATATATTCAAAATATATGCTTATAGTTTGTATTAAGGTGTTAGTTCTCAGCAGAGGTGAAAAAGTGGTTTCCTGCCAGACCATATTTGGTTATCCATTGGTCTGCTGAAATGTAAATTGAGTATTTATCTTAGTCACAATCACCAGTCTTCACTAAATGCAGATTTTATTTAACAGGAAGAGGAGGCCAGCAGGGTGGAAAAAAGCTTTGTCTTGGGGTGCACTTCGAAGGTTTGTTGGAGTGTAACTGGGGGACAGAGACAGCATCTTGTTATCCTGCACTTGAAGTAATCAGACAATGAGATTACATTCATGAAAATAGGCTCCCCGTTGGAAATGCTACAAGGAAGGACCTGATCATGAGTAGAACCATTCAAGCTGTGTGTACACTGTTCCTTCAGGGACAGTTTACCTGGTAATTTCTGTGAGTGTCCAGTGACAAGGGATGGAAACTACAGGGACAAGCTTTCAGAGGGACTTGGGGACAGGAGTACATCTATTATTAAACTGCATGGCAAGGTAAGTGTTGGCAGAGCCCTGAAGAGATTGTTTGGGTGACTAACAGACTGGAGGTGTCAGTTAAGCACAGGTCTCTCTCTTTCTGAAGTAGAAGGGTAGCAAGGGGATTGTCCTGGGCATCCCAAGAAAGGGTCACAGGTCCTTCATGGCATCATAGGTCAAATGAATCACTCACCTCTGGTTTCAATACTCACAACCTTTACTCCCTCACTGAAGTGACTCTTGAAGCTGCTGTTTTCATGGATCTCTTCAAGCCTCTCTTAGGCCTTGATCCAGAAAAGCATTTAAGTACATGGTAACTTTAAGAACATAAGTAATCCCAACTGCAGAAGGATTAAGCTTCCTGCTTCAAAAGATCCTCATGAGTGGGGTCAATGTCTGGTAGTTATTCTGGAACCTGAGGAATGTGTAAATATGGTCTTTTGAGGATGGGAATAGAATTGTATAGAATTGGTCCCCATAGGCTTTCCAGGGATTTCAACAGGCCCATTGAGGAGGTGGATAGGGAGAAGACCCCAAGGGAATTTATATTCAAAGGGCCTAAGAAACCTGCTGGAATCCAGTGAGTCCTTGTCAGGGTGCACTTCTTAATGTACTACGGGAGAGCCCCGCACTGAGATCTCAGAGTCTGAGGTATCATCCCTTGAAGCCAAAGGAAGGGTTGTAGGCATCAGTGCCAAAGGCAGTACTGGTGGTTGTGTTGGTACTGTAGGGACTGGTGGACGGATAAGTACCCGAGGTTCAACTCTTGCTGTAATCTGAAAAGAGAAGGTGCTTGACAGGCATAGTGGCACTGGTGGTAAACTCCTCTTGGCGTTTCATAAGCGGGGGACTCCAGTTCCTTCAAAAATAAAGAAATCTTCATGTGAAAGAAATCTAGAGGTTACCAGAGAGCTATGATGATATATAGTTGAGACCAGGGACAATACCAGAGTTCAAATCAGGGGCAGGAAGTGAGTTGTGGTTGAGGACAGTGCCAATGGAGCTCTCCAGGTGGGATCCCTATGCTCCGAGCCCATACAGCCTGAGGAAGATGGTATCAGAGAAGAAACAAGGTAAAAAAGGGCACCGTATGAGTGTGTTGGATGTCCTTAGATTTTGATGAGTCTCAATACCTGAAAGATGCTGGGGAAGATGGCTCTCATCACTTCTTGCCAGCAGACTTATCCCAGGACATCTGTATAGATGATATTGAGCCTAGCGCTGATGTCTGATGGAGCCTCAGAGGTACCCATTCTGGGACACAAAATCTCCTCAGAAACAGGTCAAAGAGATGTCCTACCTCTTTTTATTCTCTGGAGGGAGACTCTCTCTGTTTAGAGTGCTTCAACTCCAAAGTAGCCCTGGAAGGTGCTGAAGTATTGGGTGGGTATTCAGACTGTACAAGCCCTGGCGACAGTTCAATGAGGAGAAGTTCCAGCATCACCTCCCTTTCTTTGTGAGACCTGCTTTTAAACCCCATGCAAATTTTGCACTTGGGTGGGAGGTGACAGTCTCCAAGACACCAGAGAAGTCTAGAATGCCTGATATTCAAGGAGAAAACCTGCTGCACATCTGGAAGGCTTTGAATCCTGGGCCTTTGGTATACCACAGATATGTGGCTGATAGCGCTGAGGAATCGATCCCAAAGATCAAGGAAAAGTGAGGGAACCCCTAAATAAGGCACAGATTTATACCAAATGAGAAAAAAATCAGTTAATAAGAACATTTAAAAAATAACAGAAAATTAAATAACTAAGTAGCTATGAGGAAGCAGCAGACATGCGGTTGCCCTGTCCCAAGCCACAGCTGTTGAGAAGGAACTGAAGCAGCAGTGGGTCCACTTCTCCCTGTGTACCTTTTCTCTGAAGCATGAGGTCATGTAGTGTACAGGCACGAACCTGTGGACACTAATAATTCAAATCTTTGGTTGAGAACACACGAACGTATGCACATCCTATGGTAGAGCATTCAGAGAGACATCTACTTGAAGAATGAAGACTTCTCAAAGATGCTTTGTTCAGCACTGAGGAAACCATTCTCTTGAAAAAAAATTGATAATGGCGTTTTGGCTGTGCTCTTCCTTTCTCAATAAGACTTCTGTGATCAACTGATCCAAACCCTAATGAAGTACATTTTAAGACTGCAATTAACTTGAATGGTTTTTGGATTAGGAAATTGAAATCTGTGTCAGCACTGAGGAAAGCTTCCAAGAGTGGGTACTTGTGTAGAAAAAATAACCAGATGGAAATAGCTGCTGGTAAAACAACTTTATTTTTTTTAAATAGTGCCAATCTGACTGCCAAGCAGAAAAGCAGAACATACAGTATACAACTTTCATTGTGACTGAATGTAAATAATAAATCTTATAATATTTATAGCTCCTCCCTCCACTAGCATTCTAGTGCAATAAAACAATAACATCAAGATCAGTCTAATTTTAAAGTAATAAAATACCCTCGTGTACATTTTGGATGTTATGTCTGTGTCCCCAGTCTGATTTTTGTGAAAACCATGTTGTATTTCAACCTCTATTTTCAGTGTAACTTCCATTAAGTCCTTCACTGTAACCAACATGTTGGATTCCATCAGCATTCTTATGTTGGGGGAATGGTGCCCAGATATCTAACTCTGAATTAAATATCAAGAGCCATGAATATTTGAATAGCCTTACCTAGATGGGGCACCTGGCTGAATCACTGAATTTTAAATGCCTTTCTACCAGCAATCCAACTTGAAGGGGAATGGAAAAACCCAGAGGAAGGAGAGAAAGAAAAATGGTGTTAAGCTGAAAAAAGATATGCCTTTTAAGCAGAGAGGCCAGACCTATATCAGAAAAGGAAAACCAAGCAGGAGGGTGGGGGGGTGTCATGGATTCCCCAAAGGACACTGCCCAAATTCCAAAAGCTGCTCAAGAATGGTGAGGACTGTGAATGAGAGAATTGTGTTCATGTGTTTCTTGGTTTTTCCATAGATCTGTAAATCTCTTGAGCGGTCTGTGAGTTGTGTGTGTGTGTTCATTTGCAAAGCCTGTGTGTCTTATTGTTTTTAAGCCATGTGGTCCTTGAAGGGTGTGACTATAGAAACCAGCTCACACAGCTAGGTGGACTCTGGAGAGAACATGTTTAAGCAACTGAGGGACTCAGGAGGGCTCAGGAACTAGTCATGTCTAGGCAAATGGACTATGGGGCCTCCACTGCCAAGAGGAGTGTCAAACATGAGGTCTGCTCCTGGGGACCTCACCTGAATGACCCAGAAATAGGAACAGTGATCAGTTACTACCCAGACCTCAGCACTGGATCTCCTTCCCCCAGCAGACTACTTCCAAGAGTGGGTAATTGTGTAGAAAAAATAGACGGAAATAGCTGCTGGTAAAGCAACTTTATTTTTTTAAATAGTGCCATTCTGAAAGTGGTACTGGATCAAATTGTGACAATGGCTAAGAATAATCCTAAATCCAATTTAAAAATATATATATAATGTATTACATTAGATCTCCTTAGGATATACCTCTCTATAAATTTTGTGTAGTTTGATAATTATTTCAAAAATGAAAGATCAGACTGACAAGGACAAATTTTGATCCAAGCCAATTTTAAAGACTTCCTATGAAAAATCTATCATGAGAAACCCAACAAAAATTACATAGAAAATTAAATGGACACAAAACCTAACACAATGTGAAATTTCACACCAAGAATGTATTTACACTAGAATTTATCTCAATAACTGATTGGCAGTCAAGGTCGTTGACATATTAGTAAAGGCTACTCTACAGATGTAGATTAGATTGTAAATTTGAGGTGGGGAAGCATAATAATAATTTCATTGCCAAAACAACAAGCATGAGATTATCCATTTTCGGTGTTTTTTGCCTCACTCTGGATCTTCTGTTTGGGCTGGACTGGGAATGTGTGGAGATGGCATCCATGTCATGTCATGCCACATCCAGGTGGACTTCTTCCCTCCTTCCCTGGAATGAAGGAGCTGTTTTGGTTGTACAGTCTCAGGGGCTGACGCATCCTACTGGGTTTTAGAAGGTGCAGAGAATGAATACTCTTTTGCTGAGAGGCATTCTACCAATGAAATCTCTAGGAGATTCTAATAATTTTTTGTCCTTGAGTAACCATAGAGGAGCTCTGAAGTATCATCTCTGTCAGCTTCATCTTCACAGGAGACCAGAGATGACCTGCAACTGATGAACCAAGAAGGAAGATGGCTAAACTGGTGGTGTTGGAAGAATTGCTGACACTTTGACCAATAGTAGCATAGAGAATTTTTGCAAACTTTTTTTGTAGTTCTGTTTCTTCACCTCCACCAAAGCACCTGTAAAATTCCAACTAGAGAACCAGTTTCAGGTGGTAAACAACTTGGCTTAATCAAAGTTTGCTTACTTCAGAGGACAGGATTGTACACCTTTGCTTCAGATTCTTTTATAAATAAAATAGCTTGTAACCAAACAAAGCTATTTCAGTCTCTGAAATGTAGGGAAAAATGCAGTCTTCTCTGCTTGACTTTCTGCTGGCATTGCTCATTGAGGTGATGGAGAAGCTAACATCTCTAAGTTAGGTCCATGTCCCTATATATTGGTGAAAGTCAATGGGAAAATGTTTGGGAGCCATTGCTGGAGTTGATGGTAAATGGCTTCCTTTGGGTAGGCTGTGTGTGTATATTTAAAATGATAGCTTATTTAAAAAAAATTATTGATAGAGACCCTTCTTCAAGAAAACATTTATGTTGAGTGGGGATTTAAAACTGACAGCTAGGAGAATCTTTTGTTGGCAATGTATCTTTTTGTCAATTTTTTTTGTCTAATTATATTTTATTTGTGATGGATGGCATGGGTGGCATAGGTAGCCAGAGAAATTTGCTTGTTTTAAGAAAATTTTTACAAATTCTTATAATATTGAAAAGCTCTAGAGATCTTATATGCTCTGCAGCAAGGGCTTGGAATTTTGCACAGGTGTCACACTGGGATCAGGGATATACCTTATTCCACTCCTGTGAAAACTGCCCAAATTTGGCTAAGTTATAAGCCTTTAAAAAAATCCCAGTTTGCACATGATCTTAGAATTTGACAGCTAAATTATCAGAAAATTCCTTATGTACCAGGCATGCTCCATTTCCTCACTCCTCCTATGTCCTGATTGAATGGCCCATGCACCACTGCCACAAAGGGACTGAACATGCTACATTCCAGAGATGCAGAGGCTGAGAAGGACTTTCTGCAATTTCTGCTCCTGGCTGCTTCAGGTCATTGAGCACTGTAACTGAGAGCTGGGAGACAGTCTCTCCTATGCCCTCAAGGCTTCCTTTCATGGGGCCAGGCAGTGTGGAGGAGGAAGCTGTCTGACTGAATGCAGAAGGAATAAGTGGGAGAGAGTGATGAAGGTAGTAGATGGGACTGAGACGAAGGAGGTGGAGGGCAGGGAGACTGGCTTGGAAAGGAGACTGGGAAGAGGAGCCCAGGATGGGAAACTGGAAGGAGTAAGGGAATTAGCACATGGATCCTCATAGGGAGACAGAGTAGGAATGGGAAGACTGAGATTGGACATGGAGACTATGAGCTAGAGTTGGAGGGCAGAATGAGACTGGCTGGGAAAGACATTTAGAACTTGTTTTTAGAGGCAATGCGGTAGATCTAATTTACCTCGATTTCAGTAAGGCGTTTGACACGGTTCCGCATGGGGAACTGTTAGTTAAATTGGAAAAGATGGGGATGAATGTGAAAGTTGTAAGGTAGATAAGGAACTGGTTAAAGGGGAGACTACAGCGGGTCGTGCTGAAGGGTGAACTGTCAGGGTGGAAGGAGGTTACTAGCGGAGTCCCTCAAGGATCGGTTCTTGGACCGACCTTATTTAATCTTTTTATAACTGACCTTGGCACAAAGAGCGGGAATGTGTTAATAAAGTTTGCGGATGACACGAAGCTGGGGGGAATTGCTAACACGGAGAAGGACCGGGATACTATTCAGGAAAATCTGGACCACCTTGTACACTGGAGTAATAGTAATAGGATGAAATATAATAGTGAAAAGTGCAAGGTCATGCACTTAGGGATTAATAATAAGAATTTTAGATATACGTTGGGGACGCATCAGTTGGAAACGTCGGAGGAGGAGAAGGACCTTGGGGTATTGGTTGATAGCAGGATGACTATGAGCCGCCAATGTGATATGGCTGTTAAAAAAGCAAATGCGGTTTTAGGATGCATCAGGCGAGGTATTTCCAGCAAGGAGAAGGAGGTGTTAGTGCCGTTATATACGGCGCTGGTGAGACCCCACCTGGAATATTGTGTGCAGTTCTGGTGTCCCATGTTTAAGAAGGATGAATTCAAACTGGAACAGGTTCAGAGACGGGCTACTAGGATGATCCGAGGAATGGAAAATCTGCCTTATGAAAGGAGACTCAAAGAGCTTGGCTTGTTTAGCCTGGCCAAAAGAAGGCTCCGGGGGGATATGCTTGCTCTATATAAATATATCAGGGGGATTAACGTTAGGGAGGGAGAGGAATTGTTTAAGTTTAGTACTAATATAGGCACGAGGACGAATGGGTACAAATTGGATATTAGGAAATTTAGACTAGAAATTAGATGAAGGTTTCTAACCATTAGGGGAATGAAGTTCTGGAATAGCCTTCTGAGGGAAGTAGTGGGGGCAAATGACTTATCTGGCTTTAAGACTAAGCTTGATAAGTATATGGAGGGGATGTTATGATGGGATAGTTTAATTTGAGCAATTGATTTTGGATTATCAGCAGATAAGTCTGCTCAATGGTCTGTGGGAATGCTGGATGGGATGGGAACTGAGTTAATGCAGAGAAATCTTTTTTGGGTGCTGGCTGGTGAGTCTTGCCCACATGCTCAGGGTTTAGCTGATCACCATATTTGGGGTCGGGAAGGAATTTTCCTCCGGGGCGGATTGGCAGGGGCCACGGAGGTTTTTCGCCTTCCTCTGCAGCATGGGGCATGGGTCGCTTGCTGGTGGATTCCCTGCAGCTTGAGGTCTTCAAATCTCATTTTTGAGGATTTCAATAACTCAGTCATGGGTTCGGGGTTGTTATAAATGTGTATGGGTAGGGTTTTGTGGCCTGCCTTGTGCGGGAGGTCAGACTAGATGATCATATTGGTCCCTTCTGACCTATGAATCTATGAGTCTATGAGATTCCTTGCTAATGCTAAATTCCCAAACAGCAGTATCCACAGTTTTCTACCATTTTCAGTTGGCTAGAACAGGCTGTCCCATCATGGTAGATGATGACTTGGTCTTAGATATACCCATCTTTGTCACCTTCTGCCTAGCCTACAAGAATTCATTATGTCTGGGCATGAAGCCATTAGCCATTAAGAAACTCTAATACAGAACACTGCAGCATGTCTCCTGCCTGACTGTGCCTATGCAACCTTAATTTGGTCTCCTATGCACATAGTCTTTAATTATTTGATCACATACTATTGTTCTTTGTTGGCTCCCCTGCCTCATTTATTGCAGAAATTGGAAGTTGTGTAGAGAATGAGGCAGAGGATTACAAGAAGAGAAAGAACGGTCTTGTGGTTAAGGCAACTGAATGCTGCCCTGGAGAACTGGTTTCAATCCTTATCTCTGCCACTGAATTTCTACTATGTCATGTAGACCAAATTTTTCACAGGTGTCATGAATTATATGTTCCTCTTTTTTTTAGCTCAATAGGAGACATCTGGGGCCTGATTTGCAGAAGCGCTGAGCATTCACAGCTACAACTGAAGTCAATCAGAGCTGTGCTTTGAAAGTTTAAAGTCCTATGTAACACTAAAATCAGTTAAAAACAAAGCCAAAGTCATCTCAGATAGGGCACCCCAAAATTAGTGGGCATATTTGACAATTTTTGCCTTAATTTCTTTGTGCCTGCATATTTATAAAATGGAGGTAATAGCCCCAGTCTCACAGGGGTATTATGAATATTAATTATTGTTTCTGAAGCTTTCCAATACTTTTATTGATCAGTGCCAAAGAAAAGGCTATGAGAAAATTCATAATTCTGTATTCAGAGCAGGATTTGAACAGTATACAGTAAACAAAACAGGGGCCATACATTAAACTTTGTGGATAAAACAAAATTTTGAATAGCTGCTTGTACTCCGTGGGGGCGGAGGGTTCTTAATTTATGATCTTGGTGGTGGAAGGAGTCAGACTGACAGCAGGAAATGGCTAAGTAAAAGTATTTTATTGCATTAACAGAAGCCGGGCACAATTCCAAAAGGGTAGCCCCAGAAATCGCTCCCTCCAGTTACTTTACCAGAAACTGGGCACAATTCCAAAGGAGTATTCCTAGCGACCACCCCCTCCAACTATCCTGAAGCAGGGGAAGAAAGCACCTACCCAAAGCAATAGAGTGGGGAGACCCATCAACCACTCTGTAGGTGAGTCGCAACCAGAGAACCGACCACCCGGGGCATCCGGTAAGGCCTTGACGGATCCACGGAGAGTCTCAACGAGCGGTCCCCGGGGGTGCTTGTTATACCCCTGTCTCCCTCTGCCTTAACAGAATGTTTCTCCTAGCAACACAATACGTAGCTCTCAACCTCGACTAGAGATTGGGTTCTAAACTTGTTTTTCATTAGCCTATTGGTTAATAATTACAGGCCGGAAAATAGAAGGCAGCTGCGCTTTGCCAATGTCTGCCCAACATCCTGTGGTTAGACGCCTTGCCGGCCCGTGGAAGGCAACAAGTGCTGCAAGTGGCAACCACAGGATGCTACTGCTTATCTTCCACAATCTCTTTACAGCTGACATACTTTATACTGAAATAGCAGACAAAGATTAACTTAACTATTAAATGGCAGGGTGCTTTTCAGGCAAGCACAGGCCTAGTCTCGCTCATGGCCCAAGCTGGATTTTTAGGGCCTAGCCTTGCCAACTGCACTGATTCCGCGTGACAAATTCTTCCGAACCCTACACTGCTCATTCAGTGAACACTTTCCATCTCGTGCAGTGAATCAGACAGGTTTTGTGGACAAAATAGTTTGTGATCATGTAGTTAAAGCTTGTATCATAAAGCATAAGTACAAAGAGGTCACATTAAGGTTGCACAGATAATATGAATTCTCTCTTTTCTTAGCTTTTGACTATTTTGTAATATAGTTTTCTGTGTATAATTTATATTTATAAAACAACTACAGTGAATTTTTTCTCTCCACTTTTAACAAGTAATTAGAAAGTGAAATACAAAAACTAATATTAATGCAATATTAAGGTGCCCAGTTAAAATCACAGTCAGAAAACACACGTAAAGGTACCATATGCAACATTAACTCAGCCATATTGAATATGTGCAATATTTGAATACATGTATTAACCTGACCTGTAAATGCATATATTTTAAAAAATATACCACAAAATATATATAGGCTGCATGATGTGGTTGAATTAACATTGCTGTAGGAATAAGAAATTTACCTTTTCCTGCTATTTTAGGCCAAATACTTACTCAGTTAACACTTCAATTGTCATTAGGCAAAAGAAATTCCAGAAGTCTGAGGAAGGACTTCCAAGTTTAATTCAAGGTTTTTAGGTAACAGGTAAAATGCACAGTAGCTTACCATTTCAACAACCTCCACCTCAGCATTAAGTCGAAGATGATATAAAAACATCTGAAGGTCCTTTTTCATTTGAATACTGTTGTCATCCATTTGGGCTACAGTGAAGATACGCATTTTGCATTTTCTCCACACCTATTTAAGGAGAAAGGCATTTTATCTGACAAATGTAGAAGTAATTTTTGCCCCTCCTGTTCATAATCCTTTAAACAGTTAAGTAAAAAAGTATATAAGAATTTATCTAGTAAGTGTATGTAATGTTTAGTGAAAGAAAAGTCATTGTTGCTCAAGATTTCCCCTTGTTGAGTCATGTACTGTACCTTGTGCTGTCGAAGCAGGAAAGGAAGCAACATCAGCATGCCACCATCATGAACAATCCACCACACATCAATGTTCCCTTCAGAAAACCGTTCTTGGTTTGTTGGAAACAAATCAATGTTTTTAGCAACCAGTAGAGCATGCTGTGCTGCTGTTGTTTCTCGTACTGTATCTGCAGGAAGAAAGAGGACTTTCAATAAACAAACCTGAAAAATATTAATGAAAATTGGGAGTTGCTGAAGAAGACTATTAGATGGCCAAAAATCCACAATACCACTGTCATAAAAGAGGATAACTTTGGTTAAAAGCTGATACTGCATAAGAGAGGAAGCTAAAACAGCAATATGATATACTCACACCCACGCAAAGTGGATAAATATTAATGATTTTCACAAAATTGATTGTTTAATTTAATTCAGATTTCTTTAATTAAAAATTCTTTTAAAAATAAACCTTTTTAAAAATTTGAATGTATAACAACCTATACTAATACCTTAATATACTATAATCTATTAAAATAATTTAAATTAAATTAAAAAATAACATCCCAACAGTACATGTTTACTACTGAAGTTTTAAAGAAAGTCAGACCACTGAACTGGTGGAAGTCACTGGCTAAGTATCTGGAAACAGAGTTAGTTGAAGTGTTAAACTTGCTTTTGACAGCAGTAGCCTCTAACACAGGTGCAGAGAGAATACTATCTTCATTTCAGTTTATTTAACTAGTTCAGTTAAATAATTAGTTCATTCAAACTTGAGAAACTAATTAGAAATTGAAAAAGCAGGAAAGCATGTTTCCATCTTCCAATCTATGAATATAAACTAGGTGCAAGAGGATGAGATCAACTAGTTCAAAAATCTTGAAGAGCATGGTGACCAGAAACAATTAATTCTTTGTTTAATAAATCAGTTCGTTTTCAATGCAAAGCATGTTTTGACAAACTTATTTTATTTTCTTTTGTATTCACACACTTTAGACAGTTTTAGTTAACTAATAAAAATCTTTGAAATGCTGTTTTTGTTCATTTTAAATTGAATTTGAATTTCCGTCCAAATGCAGCTTGACACAAATCATGACTAAAATGTAATCATCATCTAGTAATAAGAAATGTGTCATTCACCATTTTCTAACATAATAAAAAGATGTAAAACATAATAATCTGAATAAATGTATGTTGATCTATATAACTGCTTAAATAAATGCGTATAGTTATAGGAGATGTCTACACTACAAATTTTCATTGATAAAAGTTACATCAACATTCAGTCATCAAAGTTTGTATATCACTTCTGCATACTTGGCTTCTTGTGTTGGCATTGCATGTACTCACCAGGAGTGCTTGTGTCAATGCACAGTGCAGTTCATCACAGGTAGGTATCCGAATGTACCACGTCATCTGGCATAATGCCGTTTGGGAAATTTTTGCAATATGTTGTGGGGCAGAAATAACTTGCCAAGGATCTCTGGGACCTAGGAGTCAAGTTCCCAGCATGCAACTTTTTCCATCCCATAATTTTTGTGCTTTTAAAAAATTTCCCACAAACCTACTCAGCACTTTTTGATGTCTGCCATCTTTGACAGACACATCAAGTCTCACAGAACTCTGAACTATTCTCACTAACACTGCAAGTACAGGAAGCATGATTCTCCTGTAATTGCAGACCCTCAGGAAGTACTGCAAGAATGGGGGGTATGATAATTTCTTCAAGGACAGTTAGTTCAGGGACATAAACAACAATTCAGGATTGTTGGTGGAGTCATGTAGCCACTGCTAACAGAGAAATGAGCACTGACTGATGGGTTCACATCATAACTGTCTGGGATGACAAGCAGTGGCTACAGATGTGAAAGACCATAATCTTGGAACTATGTGCTAAGCCCATCCCAGCTCTGCAGAACAGGGACACCAAATTGAGAGCTGCATCGACAATGGAGAAGTGAATGGTGATTGCACTCTGGAAGCTTGCAATGCTGAATTGCTACTACATTCAGAAATCATCCTGGAGTCAGAAAATCTACAGTGATGGCTGTTGTCATGCAGGCCATTAATCATCTCCTACTACATAGGACTGTGACTCTGACAATATGCAGGACACAGTGCATGCATTCGCAGCAAATGGGGTTCCCAAATTGTGGTGACGTGATATATGGCGCACACATCTCTATTTTGGCACCAAGTACATCAACTGAAAGGGCTATTTTTCTATGGATATGAAAGCATTGATGGATCACCAGGGACACTTCACCAATATCACTGTGGACTGGACAGGGAAGGTGCATGATGCTTGCATCTTTAAAAACACAGGACTGTTCAGAAAGCTGCAAGTACAGACATTCTTTCGCAACTGGCAGATTACCATTAACTATATGGCAATGAGAATATGATTCTGGGACACCCAGTCTATTCCTTGTTTCCCTGGCTCATGAAGCTGTACACTGGCTACCTCAACAGTACCAAGGAAAGATTCAACTATCACCTCAGGAGATGCAGAATGAAAGTTAAAAGTGCCTTTAGCAGTCTGAAAAGACACTGGAGGCATTTGCTCACAAGAGGAGCTCAATGAAAAAATTATCCCAGTGGTTATAATTCCTTGTTGTATCCTGCATAATATCTGTGAGGCAAAGGGGGGAAAAGCTGACACCTGGATGGAGAGCAGAGATGGATCAGCTGTTTGCTGACTTTGTACAGTGAGGCACAAGGGCTGTTAAAAGAGCTCAACATGGAACAGTGCAGCTGAAGAAGGCCTTCAAAGAGCACCTAACAGTCATTGTTATGTGTTGCAGTGGTCTCTGGGCCTGGAGCTTTAAGTGCTGTTGGGAATTATGACTGCTGTACATTTATTAATATAACTAGATGTTTTACTGAAGCTATGAATCATGCTGCATTTGCTCTACATTTATAAATATTGGACTGCATGTTTTCTTGAACCTAGGAGTTCTACAAGTACTTGGTGCTTTGAGAACTGGTATGTATTCTACAAGATAAGTCATAAAACAATAAAGATAATTTTATACCCCATAAACTGAAATTCATTGAGTGGCAAAAACATTGCAGTTGACCTGGGTGGAGGAGGTTGCCGAGTAGACGGCCAGGTAGGCCTCCAGCCACACCAGGTCGCCTGGCTCCTGGACCACGAGGAGCACATCATCGGCGTACGCTGACAGGACCAGCCTCAGCTCTGGCTCACGGAGCACCAACCCCATCAGCCTCCGGCGGAGGACAGAGGAAGCGCTCCATACCAGAGCGTACAGCTGGCCGGACAGCGGACAGCCCTGACGTACGCCTCGCCCGAAGCTGACGGGTTCAGTCAAGGTCCAGTTGAGCTTGACCAAGCGCTCTGCAAAAGCATACAGCACCCGGAGAAATCCCACAAAACGGAGTCTAAAGCCAAATGCCTGCAGGGTGCCCAGGAGATACCCGTGGTCCATCCGGTCGAATGCCTTCTCCTGCTCCAGGGACAGGAAGGTAAACGACAGGCCATCCCTACACCCGAGTTCCAAAAGGTCCCGGACCAGATACAAGTTGTTAAAGATGCTATGGCCCGGGACTGTGTAGGTCTGGTCGGGATGGACCACGTCCTGAAGCACGGACCCTAACCGCAATGAGACAGCCTTGGCCACAATTTTATAGTCCGTGCTGAGGAGTGAGACGGGACGCCAGTTCCGAAGGTCGCAGAGGTCCCCCTTTTTTGGTAGCAGGGCGAGCACAGCCCGCCTGCAGGACAGGGGGAGAGCTCCACTGGCCTCGGACTCGGCCCAGACGGTGACAAGGTCTGGGCCGAGGACGTCCCAAAACACGCGGTAGAACTCCACGGTCAGCCCGTCCATGCCCGGGGATTTATTGGTGGGCATGAGGCGGAGGGCTTCCAAGAACTCGGCCAGAGTGAGATGTAGCTCCAGCCGGCCTCGGTCGCCCGCGCTGACCGTGGGAAGTTCGTTCCAGAGCACCATGGAGGCGGCGACGTCGGTCGGATCCGGGGAGAAAAGGTCGGCGTAGAAGGCCCTGGCCCTTCCACGCATCTCCACTGGATCCGTGAGGGGGGTGCCGTCAGCAGCCAGGAGGCAGATGACATGCTTCTGGGCCCCCCTCCTTTTCTCCAGGGCGTGGAAGAAGCGGGAGCCGCGATCCATCTCCCGAAGGAGATGGATGCGGGATCGGACGAAGGCACCCCAAGCCCGGAGGTCTTCGAGGGCCCGGAGCTCCTCCCGCTTCTCCCGGCACGCTCCTCAGAGGGACGGATCCTCGGGGCTGGTGGCTAGATGCCTCTCCAGCGCTAAAACCTCCCTCTCCAACTGCTCTATCCCCGCATCCCGCCGCCAGCTGGCCCCCCGAGTGTAGTCACGGCAGAAGAGCCTAGTGCGCACCTTCCCCACATCCCACCAGCGCCGCGCCGACGAAAAGGCGCCTCTCTGCCCCCGCCAGGCCAACCAGAACTCCCGAAGGACGCCACAAAGCCCACATCCTCCAGCAGGCTGTTGTTAAAATGCCAGTAGGCCGGTCCCAGCCTCTCTGCAGTGAGAGAGGCCGTCACGGTCACCATGTGGTGATCCGAGAACGGGGCCGGCCGGACGCTGGAGGAGTGGGCCCGCGCAAGATGGTGACAAGAGATATAGATGCGGTCCAACTGGGAGTGGCGCGACCCATCTTCCCCCACCCGGACGTAGGTGAAGGTGACGGCGTCATCCGGGTGGTGGTCGCGCCAGACGTCCACCAGGGAGTGATGGTCGATAATTCCCCGGAGGACGTCCGCGGCGGCCTGACACTGCTCGGTCCCCGTGCGGTCCCGCTCCTCGAGGGTGGTGTTGAAATCCCTGCCCAGGACCAGGCGTTCGTGAGATCTAAAGTGCCTGCTGGAAGAAACGCACCCGCTCCGGACCTACAGTCGGGGCGTAGATGTTGACGAGGCTCAGTGCCAGCCCCTTCACGCGGACCCGAAGATGCAGCAGGCGGCCCGGCACAACCTCGGTGACCCCCAGAACCTCGGGCTGCAAGACAGGGGAGACCAGGGTGGCCACTCCGCCCGCATGGGCGGAGAGATGACTAAGGTGCACCCCGTCTCCCCACTCCAGCCGCCAGCTGGCCTCGGTGGCTGGGTCCGTATGGGTCTCCTGCAAGAACGCTATAGAGTACCCCCCCTCCCGAAGGAAGGAGAGCACCTGGTTCCTGCGGAGACCCGTCCTGCAGCCCCTTGTATTTAAGGTGATGATGGTGACAGGCATTACGAGGAGGGCTGGGGGGGATCCTCACGGGCAGGGGCGCCGACGACCTTCGTCGGGCTCCGCAGCAGTCCATAGCCAGTGCCGTCATGGAAGCTGCGGGCCCGCTGGTAGGCCGCGGCGTCCTGCCGCCCGGTCCCCTTCCCCTCCTTCATGGTGGCCCTCACGGCCTGGAGGACGTGGTGGAAGTCCCCCCACCGCTGCAGAGCAAGCCTCACTCGGTTCCGGGCACCACGTGTGTCCCGGAGAAAGACACGGATCTCTTCGCGCAGCGCCTCGGGGGGTTCGTCCTCCGGCTCGGCTTCCGCAGCTGCCTTGTGGACCACTGGGATGGGGGCTAAGAGTGGTGGTGGTGGCGGCGGCGGGAAGACAGCAGCCCCGAGTGAGCTGGGAGTGCTGAACACAAAGGCCGCCTCCTGGGAGTTCTTCATAGGGAAGGAGACAACACCAGGGGCGGCAGATGAACAGGCAGTGGGGGGGGGGGGAAGAGGTAGGTTCAGAGAGGGGTATGGGGGTCGAGGAAAGGTGGGGAATAGGAATTAGGTTAGGAGAAGGGTCAGGGCAAGGAACGGGAGAGGGTTCAGGGTTAGGATTGGGGATGAATCCCACAGCCACAGTGGCCGGGCAGGCAGGGTGCAGAGGCTCTTGGTTCGGGCCGGGGGCTAAGGAGGCGGGCATGGGGTGGGTGGTCTCCACGGGGGTGACCTGTGGGGTATCAGTGCCCATGGCTTCAGGCCCTTCTGAGGGGACAGCCCGGCAAGCATCGTTAGGGAGGATGGGAAGGGGCTGGCCCACAAGAAGGATTGGGGCACCTAGTGGCTTGGGGCTCAGCCATTCGGCCTCGGCCGACTCTTCAGTGGCTGGGGCGATGATGGTGGGTTCCCCTTCTCCCGTGTGGTGGGTGGAAGGGTCGAGAGGGGTTGCGGTGGTGGGAGCAGGTGTGGCAACTGAGAACGGGGGAGAGGGGAGAGGCCACTCAAAATTGCCCTGCTCTAAGCCCTCCTCGCGGGGGCCTGGGTCATCCTCCTCCGGGCAGGCCGGGGTCAAGCCCAAGGTGTCAATCTCCTCCATTAAGGAGGAGAAGTCTCCCCCCGCTGCCCCGAGATCATCCCCGGTACTGGCGGGGGTTTTGGATGGCAGTGGTGCTGGGCGGGTTCCGGATGGGGACTCCTCCAGGAGGGACTCCAGGAGGGCAATGGTACAGCCCACATCTGCTGCCACGGCTTCCTCGGCCGGTGCACCCCGCTGGGCTCTAGCAGGGGGCGCGGCCGTAGGCCCGGCCTCAGCAGCCCCCCTCCTGGCTTTGCAGGGGCTTGCGCCCCCCTCGGCTGCTGGTGGGAGGGGGCGCTGGGCTCCGGCCTTATGCTTGCCCCGCCTCCACTGCACGAGCACCCAGCTGCTTTTGCTTCTTCCCGCTACTGCTGTGAGTAACCTTCCCTTTTTTCCCTCCCCCACTGCCCCCTCCCTCTTTAGTACCCCGTCTTAGGGTCCCTTTTACCCTTCCCCACCTTTCCTCGCCCTCCTCCCCGCAGCTTTCCCCCCCCTTTTTTTGGTTATCCGCCCGTTGGTCTGCCCCCCCCTGTCTCACTGCTCCTTCTTTCTCTTAAGCCCGGTTCCCCTCCCCCAGTCTAATTCCTGAGTTTGGTGGTTCCCTGTCCCATCCGGCTCTAGCAGCTTGCTGCTAAGCCTCCCTAGCCTTGTTTCCAGCCCCCCGAAGCCCACCCCCCCTTCTGCTGTCCCCCCAGGCCGTGTTTTTCTTCCAATTCCCTTCCCCCACCCGTTTTTAACCGCCCCCCCCATTTGTCTTCTCCGGCCTGACGCTTTGGAGATTGTTTATTTTTCACTTTCTCCTCAAGGTCACCAATTTTTTTTTTTTTTTTTTTTTTTTTTTCCTCTGTCTTGGCTACAGTTTGCAGCCGAGCGGATTTTCTAATTCTTAACTCCTCCTCTTTTGCCTCCACCTTGCTCCAGCAGAGCTTGCTTTCTCCTCCCATCCGGAGAGCTCCGGTCGCCATCTTTCTTTTTTTCTTTCCCCCCCCCCCCGGTTCCAGGCCTGCCCCCTGGGTACAGCCAAGGAGCCGGCTTCCAATTTAGGCTGATGACCCCACAGCCAAGAGGTGTAGAGTAGTTCTCTGCCCCCTCCTCTGCACCCCCGACCCCCCCTATCCGATTGCTGAGCTCACCCCACCCCCCCCCCAAGATGGCAGCTGCGAACGTCCTCCTGGACGTTCCTGCCTCTCCCCAAAGCCTCGGGACCTTGCTCCTGCCTGAGAACCTCAGCCTAGGTGCTGACCTCTCCCCAGGTGCTGGCCCCAAGACATCAGCGGCGAGTACCTCGAAAGAGGACTCCCGGGACCTCGCTGTAACCATGGAGACTGATCCCCCTGATACAGGGGGTAAGCCCTCGGCCGGGGGGAAGGGCCGGGGTGGGGGAGGGAAGGGCAAAGGTCCCGCCAAGAAGGCGGCGCCTTCTGTGGTGAAGCGCCCTGCCCACCCCACTCGGCCCCCCCTTGCCATTCCTTCTACTAGCTCTGGGGGCGGTGCCGCCCCCAAGACATATGCCCGAGTGGCTGCAGGCTCAACGCCCGCCGCCCAGTCATCTGACCGGACCGCTGCTTCCAGCACGGTCCCTGAGGGCCGGGGCCCCTTCCCGACCCTCACTAGGAAGCATGGGGTCCGCTGCTCCCTGACACCCGCTTCGCCCCACGTGGAAACCTACGTGCGGGCGTTATCACGAGTGGTGGAGTCCAAAGCCATAGTAGCCGCCTCGAAGATGTACGGGAAGGTGGTGTTCTTCCTGGTGTCTGAGACGGCCAATCAGGAGGCAGTTGAGAGGGGCCTGGCAGTGGGGGGCACCCACGTCCCCGTGGAGCCCCTGGAGGACTTAGGCGTACGGGTGGTCCTTACCTCCGTTCCGCCTTTCCTCCCCAACGCCGCCCTCCTGCCACTCCTCAATACCTTGGGGAAGCCTATCTCCACTATCCGGCCGCTTCCCCTCGGCTGCAAGGACCCCAACCTTCGCCACGTCCTCTCCTTCCGCCGGCAGGTGCAGCTCCAGCTACTGCCGACGGTCTGGGGTGGAGGGGCGTTGGAGGGGTCCTTCTCAGTACCTTACCAAGGGGCCTACTACCGAGTTTACTACTCGACAGGAGAGGCCCGCTGTTTTTCCTGCCGAGCGACGGGGCACACCCGGAGGGACTGCCCCCGGGCCCGGCAGGAGGGGAGGCCCGAGCCCCCCGAGGCCCAGGAAGGCCTTGACCGGGCCAACGGTAGCCGCCCCCTCAGCCATTCGAGCTCTGTGGCCGCCCCCAATCCACCCCCCGACACCCAGAAAGGTCCAACCGGACCCGCCGGGGAGGAAGGACCAGGGCCACCACTGCCGGGCACAGAGGGGGGTTCACCCTGGAACGAGATTCCTCTTCCACCCGTGAACTCACCTCCTACCCTCCGAGACCTGACCCTTGCGCTGCTGCCCCCTCGCTCTGCCCCTGCTACCGAGCCTTCCACTTCGGGGGACTGGGAGCTTGCGCAGCGCAAGCGTGGCAAGCGCAAGGCTGACCCTCAGTCCTCCCCCCCCCTCACTGCTCAGGGGGAGGGGGAACCTGAAAAGGTCAAGAGGCGGACTGCTCAAGTTGAGCCTTCCACTGAGTCCCCAGCCCGATCCCAGATAGAGAGAACAGACGATGCTGCCCTCTCGCTCGCCACTGAGGGGGACCTCGTGGCGGGGGAGAGGGAGTTCTCGTCCCTCTCGGAAGAGACCGATGCCTTGGGTCTCCTTCCAGTCCGCCAGGAGGAGGAGGAGATCTCCCTCCGAATGGAGGGCTCAGCACATGGTGGCACTGAGTCATCCTCCATCCTCCTTAATCAGGATATAGACTCCGCACCCTGTGAGGCGTCGGCCGAGGCTGCGAAGCCTCGGTCCACCCTCGAGGGCGCTGGCCCAGATGATTCCTCCCAGGAGCTCGATATTGATAGCTCTGAATCATCTGGAGCTGGGGAGAGGACGGCTCAAGTGGAGTCTTCCACTGAGATCCTAGCTCAAGCCCAGTCGGAGGCATCGGACGGTGCTGCCACCTCGCTTGCCACTAAGGAGGACCTCGTGGCAGCGGGGGGGGAGCTCTTGTCCCTCTCGGAGGAGATTAAAATGAAGGGCTCAATACAAGGTGGCACGGAGTCACCCTCCACCCTCCTTGATAAGGATAGGGATTCCGCACACTGTGCGGTGCTGACCGGGGTTGTGAAACCTCGGTCTACCCTCGAGGGTGTCAGCTCAGATGATTCTTCTTCAGAGCTCGATACTGATGGCTCTGAATCACCTGACGCCACTTCCAATTCCCTTTCCTCTGTAAACCTTCAACCCCGTGTTCTTCTCACCTCACTTTCCCTCTCCACTTCTGCTTTTACCCTCACACACTCCCCCCCCCTTGCTTCAGCCTCGACAAGCCACGGCACTGACATGGAAGCCGAGGCAAAGGAAGATTCCTCAGTTGTGTCAGAAGAGGCACTGTACGCTTTTCTTCAGAGCTCGCGTGGTTCCAAGAACCGAGTAGAACTCGCTCTAAACCGTTGGAGGGACTTCCACCAGCTCCTCCAAGTCGCACATACCCTAATGAAGAGGGGAAAAGGGTCCGGGCCAAAAGCCGCAGCATACCAGCGAGCCCGCATCTTCTACAACACCCTGAAGGCCCATGGATGCGACCATGGACTGCTGCGTAGCCCTATGAGGACTCGCGACGCTCCCAACCACGAGGCTCCCTTTTAACTCCCCCCCTTTATAATGCCCGTCGTCTTTGCCACCCTAAACACCAGAGGTTGCAAGACGGACCTCCGCAGGAGCCAGGTGCTCTCCTTCCTTCGGGCGAGGGGATACTCGGTAACGTTCCTGCAGGAGACCCACACAGAGCCAGCCGCCGAGGCAAGCTGGCGGCTTGAGTGGGGAGACCAGGTGTATTTCAGCCACCTCTCAACCCGTGCAAGCGGGGTGGCCACCCTGTTCTCCCCGGCTCTGCAGCCCGAGGTGCTAGGAGTCACTGACGTCATACCTGGCCGCCTGCTGCACCTTCGAGTCCGCGTGGAGGGGCTGACACTGAATCTTATCAATATCTACGCCCCGATTGCAGCCTCAGAGCGGGCTCGATTTTTTCAGCGAATACTCGCCTTCCTTAGCACCCTGGACCCCTGTGAATGCCTGGTCCTGGGCGGGGATTTTAATACCACCCTCGAGGAGTGGGACCGCACAGGGGCTGAGAGTTGCCCGGCTGCTGCAGCCGTCCTTCGAGAGATCATAGACTATCACTCCCTGGTGGATGTCTGGCGTGACCAGCACCAGAATGATGCCGTCACCTTCACCCTTGTCCGGGTGGGAGAAAACCGATCGAGCCACTCTCGTCTAGACCGGCTTTACCTTTCGCGTCACCATTTGTCGCGAGCCTATTCCTCAGACGTCCAGATAGCCCCGTTCTCGGATCATCATCTAGTGACCGTAACAGCCTCCTTCACCACAGAGAAGCCGGGGCCGGCCTATTGGCATTTTAATAACATCCTACTAGAGGACGCGGGCTTTGTGGTGTCTTTTCGAGACTTTTGGCAGGCCTGGCGGGAACAAAGACACGCCTTCCCCACGGTACGGCGCTGGTGGGACGTCGGGAAAGTGCGCGCCCGGCTCTTCTGCCGCGACCATACTTGGGGGGCTAGCCGACGGCGAGATGCGGGGATGGAGCGGTTGGAGCGAGAGGTGTTAGCATTGGAGAGGCGCCTCGCTGCTAACCCCGAGGATGCGTCCCTCTGCGAAGTGCACCGAGAGAAGCGGGAAGAGCTCCGAGCCCTCGAAGCTCTCCGGGCTCGGGGAGCCTTAGTTCGATCCCGCATTCACCTCCTCCGGAAAATGGACCGGGGATCCCGCTTCTTCTATGCCTTGGAGAAAACGAAGGGGGCCCGAAAGCACATCATCTGCCTCCTGGCGGAGGACGGCACCCCCCTCACGGACCCGGTGGAGATGCGGGGAAGGGCCAGAGCCTTTTATGCCAGCCTCTTCTCACCAGACCCGACCGACGCCACCGCCTGCCGGGTGCTTTGGGAGGGACTCCCCGCGATCGGCATAGGCGATCGAGACCGGCTGGAGCTACCTCTAACCCTAACCAAACTCTCGGGAGCTGTCCGCCTCATGCCCACCAACAAATCCCCGGGCATGGACGGGCTGACCGTGGAATTCTACCGCGCTTTCTGGGACATCCTCGGCCCAGACCTTGCCGCCGTCTGGGCCGAGTCCGTGACTGACGGAGAGCTCCCCCTCTCATGCAGGCGGGCCGTGCTCACCTTACTACCCAAGAAGGGGGACCTCCGCGATCTTCGGAACTGGCGTCTCATTTCGCTCCTTAGCACGGATTACAAAATCATAGCCAAAGCGCTCTCACTGCGATTGAGGACCGTGCTGCGAGACGTGATCCATCCCGATCAGACCTACACCATCCCGGGCCGTACCATCTTTGATAATCTTTATTTAGCCCGGGATCTCCTGGAGCTTGGGCGCAGGGATCGCCTGTCCTTCGGCCTCCTGTCCTTGGACCAGGAGAAAGCGTTTGACAGGATAGACCACGGGTATCTTCTGGGCACTCTGCGAGCGTTCGGCTTCGGACCCCGGTTTGTGGGGTTCCTCCGAGCGCTGTACACCTCTGCGGAGTGCCTGGTGAAGTTCAACCGGACTCTGACTGAACCGGCCAGCTTCGGGCGGGGGGTCCGCCAAGGCTGCCCGCTGTCTGGCCAACTGTACGCCCTGGCCATTGAGCCCTTCCTGTGTCTTCTCCGCCGGAAACTGACGGGACTGGTACTCCGAGAGCCGGAACTCAAGCTGGTCCTGTCAGCGTACGCTGATGACGTACTCCTCGCGATCCAGGACCCGGGCGACCTGGTGCGGTTGGAGGCTTGCCTGGCTGTTTATTCGGCAGCCTCCTCCGCCCGGGTCAACTGGACCAAGAGCTCAGGCCTCATGGTAGGGGCGGGGTGGCAGACGGGCCCCCTCCCACCTGCGCTGCAGACCATCCGGTGGAGCGCAGGTCCGATGCTCTATCTGGGCGTGTATTTGTCAGCTACCCACCCCTCCCCGGTAGAGAATTGGCAAGAGCTGCAGGACCGAGTGTCTGGGCGGCTGCGAAAGTGGGCGGGATTGCTCCGGTGTCTCTCCCTCCGAGGGAGGGCACTGGTGCTCAACCAGCTAGTCCTGTCCATGCTCTGGTATCGGCTCAGCACCTTGGTCCCGACCCAGAGCTTCTTGGCCCATCTTCAGAAGAAGGCCCTGGAGTTCTTTTGGCCGGGACTGCACTGGGTCTCCGCAGGGATCCTGAGTCTCCCCCTGAAGGAAGGGGGGCAGGGCCTGTGTTGCATCCGCAGCCAGGTCCACACTTTCCGCCTCCAAGCCCTGCAGAGGCTCCTTTATGGTGGGAATGGTCCACCATGGTGCCACTTAGGGCGTGCCTTCCTCCGCCGCCTTCGTGGGTACTGGTACGACCGACAGCTCTTTTTCCTTCACCCGAGAGGCCTTCCACAAAGCCTCTCCGAGCTGCCAGATTTCTACCAGGACCTCCTTCGAACCTGGAGGCTGGTCTCAGCCTCCAGACCCCTTGCAGTCACCGAGGGAGACAACCTCCTAGCAGAGCCCCTGCTGCACAACCCCCAGCTGCGTGTGCAGGCGGCAGAGGCCCCCTCGGTGCGACGGGGGCTGGTCCGGGCGGGAGTCACTAGGATCGGAGACCTTTTAGACTATAACCAGGGGGACTGGGTGGATCCTCGGACGCTGGCCCAGCGCATGGGGCTCTCCACTCTTCGGACCCCCCAACGCGTACTCCGGGAGGTGAGGGCGGCCTTGCCCCCCGCCACCCAGGCCTACCTCGAGCAGGTCTTGCGGGAGGGTACCCCTTGCCCTCCCTTCAGCTCAAGCCCTCCCGTGCTCACTATTGGGCCCCGGCCCCGAGAGGCCCTTCAGCCTCTCCCTCCTTATGCCCCGAGCCGGTTGTCTGAGTTGCAGCCGGTTCTCTTTCGAACCGCGCCCAGAAAGCATTTATATACCCTCATACTCCATGCCTTCCACTTCCACGCTCTCGCGTCCCGCCCAGATACTAAATGGCGGAACCTAATGACATCTGCAGAGGGCGAGGATCCCCAGTGGGCCAGCCTTTATTCCACCTTGACCCCGCGGCCCGTCGGGGACATTGGGTGGCGGCTCCTTCACGGAGCCGTGAGCACGGGCGTATATTTGGCACGGTTTACCCTTCGCCCGGACACCTGCCCTTTCTGTGATGCGAGGGAAACCCTGACCCACGCCTACTTGGAGTGTGCCAGGTTGCAGCCCCTTTTTCGGCTCCTTCAGAACCTCTTGTTGAGGTTCTGGTTGCATTTTTCTCCCCACTTGTTTATTTATGCACACCCTATTCGGAAGCCCACGAGATCGCGGGACCTCCTTGTCAACCTCCTCCTAGCCCTGGCCAAGAGGGCCATTTATAGTACTAGGGAGAGAAGGTTGGCTGAGGGTGGGCACTGCGATTGTAGGGCTTATTTTCGTTCCTCCATATGTTCACGTATTCAGGCGGAGTTCCTCTGGGCGGAATCCGCCGGCTCCCTAGATACCTTCCGAGAGCAGTGGGCCCTGTCCGGAGCTCTTTGCTCGATATCTCCATTTGGCTCCCTTTGTTTAAATGTGTGACCCCCCATCAGGGGAGTCCTGAGCCGCGGGTGGACCCCTTGGGTCACCTTGGGTATATGGTTTTTATTAAAAGTTTATTTTAATGTAGTGTATAGAAGATTAGTAAGTTGGTTTTAATGTAGTTTAAGTTTGTACTGTGGTTTAATTATGTAATGTCAATTACATGTTTTGCATAAATAAATAATAGTACGAGCTCCCAGCCTCCTGAGGTGGAAGGCTGGGCTGCGGGGGCAGAATCAGGGGGCAAGAGCACAGGGGTTGGGGCTTCGGAAAGAGGGGGTGGGACAGCAGGGGAGGGAGAAGTCTTCCCCTGGGGCATGCCCCCTCCGATGCCCAACAGTGCCGGCCCTGGCTCCCTCCCCTCCGCAGGCCCCACTGGACTGCTCCAGGCGTCAGCAGGGCCCATCAGCTCACCCGGGCGATCTGTGGGGGCGCCCCGGGGCCTGAGCGCAGGTGATTCTTGCTGACGGAGGGGGGGGCGGCCACAGGGACCGGACGACTGGGAGGGGCACCATCGCTGGTTTGACTGGTGCCCCCCTGGGTCTCGGGGGACCCGGGCTTCCCTCCATTCCGGGCCAGGGGGCAGTCCCTCTGAACATGCCCTGCTGCCCGGGAGAGGTAGCACCGGGCCTCCCCCGTTGTATAGTGGACCCGATACTGGACCCCTTGATGGGGCACCAGGAACGACCCCTCGAGCGCCTCCTCGCCACGCGCCACCGCCGGCTGCAGCTGCAGCTGTACCTGCCAGCGGAATGAGAGGACGTGGCGAACGGCGGGGTCCTTGCAGACGAGGGGAAGCGGGCTGATGGTGGAGAGGGGCTTCCCCAGGGTGGCGAGGAAAGGCAGAAGGGCTGCATTGGGGAGGAAGGGCGGGATGGAGGAAAAGACCACCCGTACGCCCAGGTCCTCCAGGGGCTCCACGGGGACGTGGACGCCCCCCACCGCCAGGCCCGTCTCCACCACCTCCTGGGCGGCGGCCTCCGACACCAGAATGAAGACCACCTTGCCATACATTCGGGAGGCCGCCACCACGGTCGTGGGCCCCACCACCCGCGCCATCGCCCGCACATAGGTTTCCGCGTGGGGCGAGGCAGGCACCAGGAGGCACCGGACCCCAGGCCTCCTGGTAAGGATGGGGAAGGGGCCCCGGCCACCTGGGATGGTGCTGGAGGCAGTGGTCAGGGCAGGTGACTTGGCAGCGGCAGGCGGGGGGGCCCATGGCCACCTGGGCGTACGCTCTGGGGGCGCCACCGCCCCCAGAGCTGGTGGAAGGGACAGCGGGAGAGGATAGAAGGGGAGGAGGAGGGGCCCGAGCCGCTGGAGGCGCTGCTTTCCGGGCTGGGCCTTTACCTTTTTGCTACCTCCCTGGTTTTTCCTTCTGGCCGAGGTTGCACCCCCCAGATCAGGGGGGGCAGGAGCCGTGGCGGCAGCAGAGTCCCTGGTGTCCCTCCCTGAGTTGTCCACCGCCGGCGCCTGCGGACAGACACCCGGCAGCTCAAGGGAGGCGGCAGGACCAACTGTTATAGACAGGGAGAGGGCCTCAAGGTGAGAGGGAAGGGCAATAGCATCTAGGAAGAGGGTCCCGGCCCCAGGCACACCCGCCATCTTGGGAGGGGGTAGGGATGGGTTTGGCAAGGGAGGGTGTATGGGGGGGGAGAGGAAGGCGGAGGGGGAGGGAGAGTGGAGAGGGAGAGGAGGCAGGGAGGGAAGGGGAAGAAGGGGAGGAGGGTGACCGCTCCTCCCTGCTAGGCTGGAAGCAGGAGAGGAGGGCACTAGCAGAATGGGGTACGGGGGGACAAGCTGGGTAGGGGCGGTGCACTCACCAGCCCAAGATATGATAGCGGCTGCTCCGGCTGCACAGGGGGCGGGGCAGGGCTAAAGCAACATGAGGGGGTGCAGTGTGTGGGGGAGTCAACAAAAAAGGGGGGGATCAATTAGGGGGGCGCCATGGAAGCTGCCAGGGCCAGAGTGTGGTGGCCAGATCATGGGGAAGGAGCAGTGGGCAGGGGAAGGGAGTGGTGGGGGCCCAGCAGCAAGCTGCTAGGGCTGGGCGGGGCAGGGCACAAACAAGGCAGGGGCTGGGCAAACAAACAAACCAAAGGGATGAGGGGTAGAACTGCAGGGGGGGCAGCAACAGGGGAAGGGAGTGAGCAAGCTATGAGGGGCAGCAACAGGGGAAGAAAAGGGGAAGGGCAGGGGTGCTCCCTAAGTGGGGGCAAGAGAAGAAGCAAATGGCAGCAGGGAAGCGGGGGAGGGGTGCTCACAGCAGCAGCAGCAGGACCCTGGAAGCAGCAGGGGTGGTGTCAGTGGCGGTGGGGTGGCCACTCACTCACCCCCTTCCCCCTGGGAGAGGGGGGGCAGCTAGCAGGGCCCCCAAGAGCCAGGAGCACCCCAGCAGCAGCAGCAAGAGGAGCAGCAGCAAGAAGAGAAGGAAAGTTCTAGAAGGGTGCTATGTAAGTGCTAGAATGATCCAGTGTTTATTCCCTGTAGACTAGCCACAGGGTAATTAGGCTCAGCTGACACCAATTAAGGTCCCACCCAGGTGCCTGATAAAAACCCTCTACTCCTGAGAGGCAGAGTGGGAGTTGAAGGAGTAGGTGTGTGGTGAGCAGAGGAGTGTGTGGAGATTGTGAAGAAGAACAGAATGGAGTACAGCAGTGTGTGGGAGAGAGGTGGAGTCCTGAGGAAGGTACTGGGCTCAAGAAGCCAGAAAGACAGAGGGGGGAAAGTAGCCCAGGGGAAAAGCCTGCAGCTGCAAGTAAGGTGCCAGCAGCACATAGCTTCTACTCAGAGTGCCTGTGGGCTGGGACCTGGAGGAGTGGGGCGGGGCCTGGGTCCCTATCCCCCCTCCCTGGGAAGATGAGGTGATGCCCTGGTCCACTAAGAGAGGCAAAAGTGTGATACCCATTAGGGAGAAGCTGGCTGTTTGCCACAGTATATAAACAAACTGCCCTGCATGGTGCCAGCCTCTCTTCACACTCTGCTAACCCAAAGGGAAATGAAAAGCACATGCCAACTCTACCTCTGTTTGTTGTATCGCTACCTCTTTCATACGAGTAGAACAATGAAATGTTGATATGTGTGTCTTGGGGACAGGCTGGGTGCCATTTTTACATTAAAGTACAGTAAGAGAAGAAGTATGTACATGCTTACCCAACGTCACTGCCCCTTCACTGGGTGTATCCATGCTCTGCTGGTGGGACTGGCTAGACTGTGGCAGTGTCTCATACAGTTCTGGCTGATGGAATAGCTGGAGCCTGTTGCCATGTCTCCCTTCTGCTCCTCCTCAATGTTCATGGAAGGGGTGTCTGTCTTGTAATCCTATGAAAGTATCTACTGTACCTGTGGAAAGCCATTGGGGTCTCCACCAAATATGGCATGCAGCTCATTGTAAAAACAGCAGGTCTGCATCTCAGCACCAAATTGATTGCTGGCTTCCTTGGCCTTGTGGTACACCTGGTGCAGCACTGTTGCTGATCCCTGTTATACCCTTTTGCCTACATTGCCCATGAAATCTGTTTACCGATGTCCATGTTTCCACAGCTGGTCCATAGTTGTGCTGCACAGCCTCTTATCCCCATAGGCCCAGGACAGCCAACACCTCCCGTCTCCAGGAAGGAGTGGTCTAGTGTGTGGAGATGACATGGTCAGTTGGCAGTTGCACACAATGAGGAAGAACTGCTAGGTATACTCGGTGAAGTGGACAATCAGGAAAAGGCATTTCAAAAATACATGGGAGTGGCTTCTGGTCTCTGTGACCCCTGGGCGATGGGCGAAGCATTGTGAGATAGCAGCTGGAAAACTGTTACCATTAGGTCATTGCTAGGTCACACAGTGTCTACACTTGCACAGCTTTGACCTCAGTAAGTCAAGCATGACTCAAGGTTCAGCAAGGTAGTTTTATTGCATTGCCACAATGGAGTGCTTATATCAGAGCATTGGAAACCCATCACAAATAGGTTGATTCAGTGTGACTTATGTCTACCTAATTCTGTAGTGTAGACCAGGTCATAGTGTATCATTCTATTAAAAAAAATACTGAATTTGTATAGAGGCTATATTTAATTGAAAATCAAGATTTTTTAAATAGTTATCAAGTAATGAGAATCAACTGGTTTTAGGAAAATAACTGAAAAGTACAAATGCAAAACAAGATTAAAACTAATAATTTAAATCAAAGTTTTGTTCTTGTTAATTTAAATCATGATTAAAATCAATGTTTTAAATAACTTTGATTTATATCAGTCCCTCCCTCGTATATGAGAGATAAGGTGAGTGAGGTAATATCTTTTATTAGACCAGCTTCTGTTAGTGAAAGAAAAGCTTTTGAGCTACAACAGGCCTGAAGAAAAGCTCTGTATAATGCAAAAACTTTTCTTTCACCAACAGAAGTTGGTCCAATAAAAGATACTACCTCACCACCTTGTCTCGCATATTCTTGGACCAACACAGCTAGAACAACACTGCAAACACCCTCATCTATAACAAATGAAAAAAAGGGAAATTAGACAGAAATCCATATAAATTAGATATTAATAAGAGAAATAAACTCATAAGAGAAGAGAAAGTTACTCACCCTGTGCAGTAACGGAGGTTCTTCGATATGTGTGTCTCTGTAGGTGCTCCACTTTAGGTGTTTGTGAGTCCTTGCATCCTCGATCAGAGATTTCGCCAGCAGTGCCCATCCAGGTCACGCATGCACTGCCCATCTTGCAGTGCCATTTTCAGCCTTTTCAGCGCGTGCGACATGGACCTTTCTGTTCCTTCTCCACTGTAGAGCCATGTGTTTGACTCTGAGGTAGAGGGGAAGGAGGGTGAGTAGTGGAGTACCTATAGGGACACACTTCTCGAAGAACCTCTGTTACTGCACACGGTGAATAACTTTCTCTTGTTCAAATAGCGTCCCTGTGGGTGCTCCACTCCAGATGATTTCAAGCAGTGCCCTCAGTTGGAGGAGGGAGTTTCGGAGTTTTTAGGTTGAATAGAAAAGAGTACTGATAGTCCGATTACTGCATCATGTCTCAATGCTTAGTCGATGGCATAGTGTTTTATTAAAGTGTGGGCCGAGGCCCAGGTCTCTGCCTTGCATATTTTGGTAATTGACACATTAGGCAAGAAGGCAGTGGATGTAGCAACTGAGCTGGTTGAGTGTGTCCTGATGCTTTGGGGGTTGCATCACATCTGAATGTGTCTAGCATGTGTGGATGCAGGTGAAATCCAATTTGAAGTCTTTGGGTGGATATGGCATTACCCTTAGAATGCTCCGTAACTGACATGAAGAGTTTAGGAGATTTCCTGGAAGATTTCATTCTTGCTAGGTAGAACGCGATGGCTCGTCTGATGTCAAGCATATGGAAGGCAACATCCTGTGTGCTGGAGTGTGGTTTCAGATAAAAGGTAGGTAAATGGATGTATTGGTTAAGGTGGAATGCTGATGTTAACTTGGGGAGAAATTTTGGAAGAGGTCATAGCATCATCTTATCTTTGTGAAATATTGTGTATGATGGGTGGGTCATGAGTGCTCCGAGTTCACTCACACGGCGTGCCAATGTGATAGCGACTAGAAATGCCACCTTCATGGACATGTGTAGTAGTGAACGAGTCGCTAAAGGCTCAAAGGGCGGCTTGATAATCATACGAAGGACCAAACTGAGGTCCCACAGTATTATGGGAGGACATATGTCTAGGTACACATTTTGTATACCGGTCAGGAAGCGTGACGATTGGATGCATGAAAATCGTGGTATCGTCAATGAGATCATTGATAGCTGCTAGGTGTACTTTAACTGAGTTAATTGCTAATCCAGATTTTATTTCCAGGAGATATTCAAGTATAGTGGGGATTAATGATGTTAGTGCGCTGACTTGCTTTCGTTGACACCATGAGGAGAATCTACACGATTTCTGAAGGTAAGTTTTTCTTGTGGCAGGTTTTCTACTGTTCAGTAAAACATTCTTACTTGTTCCAAACATTGTAGTTAATCTTGTCGGAACCAGTTAGAAATCATGCAGAGATGTAAATTCTTCAGGTGCAGGTGGCATATGGTTCCATTGTTCTGGGAAAGGAGATTGTCCCCTAGTGAGAGAAGTATAGGTGAGTGGATCAAAATCTGTGTGAGGTAAGTGAACCATGATTGTCAGAGCCATGCTGGGGCTATCATTATCACGGTCGCATTGTGTATCTTGTGTATGGTTTTTGCTAGCATGGGGATATGCAGGAACGTGTACAGGAGACCTGTGTTCCAGTTGATGAGGATGCGTCTCCCATTGAGTATGCCCCTAGACCTGCTTTCAAGCAGAAATAACAGCATTTGTGATTCTTCATTGTTGCAAATAGATCGACTGAGAGGTAACCCCACTGACAGAAGATGCTTTGCAGGACTGTGTTGTTTAGTTCCCACCTGTGATTGTTGCCAAACTTTCTGCTTAGGGTGTCTGCAGTGGTATTTTCGGTACCAGGTAGGTATGCCGCTAAAATGTGGCTATTGGTGATATGCACCAGTTCCACAATCTCATTGCCTCGGAGCATAGAGAACCGGACCTTCCACCTCCTTGGCGATTGATGTAGAAAATACAGGCAATATTGTCTGTCATGATCTTTACAATTTTCCCTGCTATTAGAGGTAGGAAATGCATACATGCATTTCAGACAGCTTGTAACTCCAGTAGGCTTATATGCACTTTCATGTCTTGTGGTGACCATTTGCCTTGAATGGTATGGTCTTGTAGGTGCACTCCCCATCCAATTAGTTATGCATCGGTTGTGAACATGATTGAGGGTGTTTCTCTTATGAATGGACTTCCTGCTACAAGGTTGTTGGGCTGTGTCTACCATTTCAGTGATTGTTTCATGTGTTTTGGGATTGATAAAGTTTTGTATCTAAAGTATCTGTGTGGTTTGTACAGAGCCACTTTGAAGTGGCCTCACATGCAGTCATGCATTTTGCACTACAAAGATAGTGGCTGCCATATGACCCAACATTTGAAGGCATGTATGAACATCCAGCTTTGGGCTGCTTTGTATTATAGATTCCAGTTTTACAATAGTCTGAAATCTGTTGTTTGGTAGGAACACCCTGGCAGTAATGGAATTCAGGTACACCCCTATAAACTCTAGTTGCTGCACAGGTTCCAGGGTGGATTTTTTGTTATTTACTGTAAGGCCTAGTGTGTGAAATACTCACCTAGTAATGTGAACTGCATGTACAGCTTCCATGTAGGAAGGAACATGTCCTTATTAAACAATCGTCAAGATAGGGGAATATGGTGACACCCAGTCTGCAAAGATCTGCTGCTACTACAGCAAAGGACTTTGGAAAAAGCTCTCAGAGTAGTGCATAGGCCGAATGGTAGCACCATGTATTGATAGTGATTGTTGAGGAGTGTGAATTTTAGGAATTTTCTGTGGGCTGGATGAATAGTAATGTGAAAATATGCATCCTGAAAGTTGAGGGCTGTAAACCAGTCCCTCTGTTCCAGCACTGGCAATATAGTAACTAGATTGACCATCCTGAATTTTTGTATCTTTATGAACTTGTTCAATTTTCTTAGGTCTAAAATGGATCTCCAACCTCCAGTTTTCTTTTGGGTGAGGAAATAATGGGAATAAAATCCTTTTCCTCTGTGTTAGGAGGGAACATGCTCTATGGCATCTATCGGTAGTAAATGCTTGGCCTCTTGTTGTAAAAGTTGTTCATGAGATGGATCCCTGAAGAGGGACGGGGAAGGAAGTAGGGTTGTAGATATGGTGCTAAAGGGGATGGTATATCCAGATCAGATGATTTCTAGTACCCATTTGTCTGATATTATGTTCACCCAGCATTGGTAAAACAGGCGTAGGCGATGGTTGAACAAGATGGACTCTGGCTGTTGAAGGCAGGAGGTCATACAGACCCTTGTCCAAGACCTCAAAACTGCTGCTTTGGAGGGGCAGCCTGGGATGCTGATGACTGCTAATTATTTTGTCGACGTCATTGTGGCCTTTGACGGGAGTGTGACTACTCACAGAACAGACGATACAAACAATATTGGTATCTGGCATTATAGGATTGATACCTAAAAGGTTGTCTTCTTGTTGCAGGTGTATAAATTCCAAGGGTGCACAGCCTAGCTCTGGAGTCCTTCATAGTGTGCATGACTTCATTCATTTTCTCTGCAAAGAGCTTCACTTTATCAAAAGGAAGGTCCTCAGTGG
The DNA here is from genome assembly GCA_007922155.1 of Mesoclemmys tuberculata. Classification (NCBI taxonomy): domain Eukaryota; kingdom Metazoa; phylum Chordata; order Testudines; family Chelidae; genus Mesoclemmys; species Mesoclemmys tuberculata. The sequence goes on along the minus strand of ML675601.1, from coordinate 527,923 downwards.
TTGCCTTTTTAGGCAGGGCTGCAGAGTGAAGTCATGATGCCCTGTGCATGACAATCACAGTTGCTACAGTTCTAGCTGCAGTGTTCTTGCAACCAATTGGCCTTCTTTGATCAAGGAATGAAATTGCTGGTTTTTGTCATCTGGGAGAAAGTCAATAAATTCAGATAGTTTTGAATATTTTTCATGGTCATAATTTGAAAGCAAGGCAGCATAGTTTGTTACCCTAAACTGGAGTATGGCCCATGCGTATACTTTTCTTCCCTTTAAATCCAGCCTTTTATCATGTGGAGTCGACTTATGATGCTGCTGTTTATTCCTCTGGTTGGCCGCTTCTATAACCAGGGAATTAGGGGTTGGATGGGTCAAGATGAACTCTGAATGTTTGGCTGGGATATAATACTTTGTTATCAGTCCTTTTACAAGTGGGGGGATGGTGGTGGAAGTCTGCCATATATTTGCTGGCTCCATAATGGCATCATCCATAAGAAGGGCAATTTTGGTGGAAGTTGAGGTCTGCAATACCTGTTTCCCCGAAAATAAGACCTACCCCAAAAATAAGCCCTAGCATGATTTTTCAGGATTTTTGGAGTATGCTTGAAATATAAGCCCTACTCCAAAAATAAGCCCTAGTTACAGTTTACAAGTGGTTCACAAGTAAAGGTCCCCATACACTTTGTTCATGGAAAAAAATAAGACATCCCCTGAAAATAAGCCCTAACCCATCTTTCAGAGCAAAAAATATAAGACCCTGTCTTATTTTCGGAGAAACACGGTATCTTAAGTAGTTTATGTTGTGACACTGCCACTTCCTGGAAAGTGATGTCTAAACTGTCAGCCACCCTCTTAAACAGTTTCTGGGGCTGTTTAAAATCATCTGCAGTCATCGGGGGAGGGGGGTACTATGTTCTCATCAGGTGAGGAGGACGAGTTATATTCAGTAGGCAGCCTTTCTTGCTCTACACTTACATCCTGTTCATCGGCAGGGCCAGTTAGTTCGGGTCCTCTCTGAGTAGGTCTAATAAATGACCTATCTCTATATGTGTATGAAGTTGAGGGTCTACTATGTGGTGGCGAGTAAGTAGACCAGGTATCCCAGGCAGGCCAGTGCATATGATATCGCAGGTCAACCCAAAGAGGGGGAAAACATGGATATGGTGGTTGTCTATGATATCCCTGATGTCCAGTTGGGTAGGCTCTGGGTGCTAGGTGGAGAGAGAAGGTGGGGCCACATCCTCTTCATGACTGGAAAAGGGGATGGGAGACATGGGCTGCTCTTGGGTAAAGTGCACTGGAGACGTGTCGGTGCCATAGAGAGATGATGATGAGGATGATGTTTTCATGGAGCGGGAATAATGGGCTCCATTGTAAGTGAATGTGCTGAGGTGCGCTCTGTATCATTTCCCGGTACGGACGTGCTCGTCAGCACTGGTGATGCCATTGGTATGCTCTGGCCCATCTGTTGTCCAGGCTGTATCAGTGCCATCGGTGCCATGGGGGTTTTGGTGATGATGTAGAGGTATCGGAATGTGTTGGTGCCATACAGCTTGTTGGTGCCAAGGTCTGAGACAGTGCCATCGTGCAGCCCATTTCCTTCAATGGCACTGTGCCGCTTCTCGGTACCGAGGTCCAAGTTGGTGCTACTGTGAAGGTGGTTACAGCCGTTGTGTATACCATTGCTTTAGGCAGTGCTGTCTCAGTATGGGGCTCTTTGTTTTTATCTTCCCAGATCCTTAGAGGAGCGATGAGTCTCTCCTTTTCGATGAGGAACCTACAGCCTCTTTGGCACTGAACTCTTTGTCCTTTTCAGGAGACCTCCTTCTCTTGGCATGCTCTGTTATAGATGGAGTAGAATGCCTTTTTCTGATACTTTCTTGTGGGGAGACAGTCTGTCCTGGGTCTGAAGTAGGTCTTAGCAATCGCTCCATGAGGATTAGTTTCAAGCAGAGGTCCCTGTCGCACCTGGCTCTGGCTTTGAGGTTTGTGCAAAGGACACATTTCTGGGCAACGTGTCCTTCACCCAGGCATCTGATGCACTGAGAGTGCCCATCTGAAGTGGGCATAGTGTCCCCACACGAAGTGCAGTGTTTGAAGCCAGGGGAACCCCGCATAATGCTATCTCTAACTAAAAGGTAAGTCAGAGGGAAATTTTTTTGGGGGGAGGGGGCGTGAAGGTACACGAAACTAAAGGTAAACTGAGTAACTAAGGAAAATAGAAAGAAAAGACTTACCAAAGTCTATGAAGAACTGCTGGGAGCTCTGTCTTGGACTGTGGATGGTCGAGAAGGAACTGAGGGGTCCGCGTCATGCGTGCTGAAAAGGGTGCCAACGGCGTCACAAGACAGGGAAAGCGCATGCACGACCTGGACAGGCACTGCTGGTGAAATCTATGATCAAGGATGCGAGGATGCACACACCTGGAGTGGAGCACCCACAGGGACACTACTCAAAGAAGAAACTACAAATACCAGGGGAAAAAATACATGGCCCACGGATGCTGTGAAGGAGTTTTTAAGTATGTCAGAAACCAAAATCATGGCAGTCGTATAAGCTTATCATGAAAGGGAAATGGTAAAAATGTTAATAATGATGTAGAAAAGGCATGAGTGTTCAATAAATATCTGTTCTATATTTGGAAAAAACCAAGATGATTTATTCATATCACAGGAGGATGATAAACTAATAACTTAGGAGAATATTAAACAACTTCTACTAGGGATAAACATTTTTAAATCTTCAAGCCCAGATTGCATTGAATAGTCCTAAAAGAGCTCGTTGAGAAGACCTCTGTCCTGATACTGTTAATTTTTAGTAAATCTTGGAATACCAAAGAAATTCCAGAAAACAATGTTGTGGAAATATTCAAAAAGGGAAGGTGGCTTGACCCAGGTAATTATAGGCAGGCAGTAAACTGGGGCCCCCACTCGGAGCTGATATGATCCAGGAGACCATGAATACAGACCACCTTATTTATCTGGAGCAGAACAGTTTCTCTTGTGGAGGATAAACCCGTGCAAGGAATAAAGTTGTCCCTTTTGGAAAAGCAATCCACTACTGCCAGATGGTTGTGGAACCATTGGATTCCAGTAGTTCCACCACAAAGTCCAAGGAAATGACCTCCCAAGCTTGAGATGAGATGTCCAGAGGTTGCAGGAGACTGCAGGGTTTCTGGCATGGGATCTTGGTGTGGACACACACTTGGCAGGAAGTGACAATGGTCTCTATTGCAGATCACATATAGGGCGACTAGAAGGATTGGGACATTAAATGTTGGGTTTTATATTGTCCCACATGTCCTGTCAGGGTGGAGTTGTGGCCCAGTTGCAGAATCATCACTCTCACACGTCCTCATAGAACACAGATTTGGTCCCTTATGAATATGATCTCCTTTTGGGTATCACGTGGGTCTTGGTCAATATTAGCCATCTCATTGAGTGGAATTACACAGGCAGAGCGTATGAGCATGAGCAGGTCCTTGGTGGCAAGTCTCATTGAAACAACTTTTTTTGGTGGGAAAATGTTATTGACCAAAAATTTTAGAGTGGAAATTTCAGAACAAAATTCAATTTTTTTTAATTTCATTTCAAATTGAAAATTTGGTTTCATTTGACTTTTTGAGAAATTAAATTTTTTTGAAATGTCATATTTTAATATCTCCTGTGCTTTTAAAAAATTCTCTCTCCTTTTGTCATTTGGTGCAATAAAATAATGTTCATGTTCCTCCCTGCCCTATTCAACACTTTTTCCTCTTTCTACTCTAACTTCTTAAAACTTCTCCAATTTAAAAAGTTACAGAGCTGCAGAAGGAGAGAAGAAGAAAAGAGGAAAAAGCAAAACCAAAAAATCCTAGACATCATTCATTCAGTGGCAAAAAAATGAAAGGAAAGAGAAAACTTTAAAAAAATATATATATTTTGAAACTTGAATCAAAATGAAAATTACAGTTTTTTTAAAGTGATGTTTTGCTTAGAAATGCTTCAATAAAGAAAATAAAATTTGTTTGCTGAAAAAAAAATTGTTTTGGCCGGCTCTAGAATTTAATAATCAATTCTACTGATAATGCACAAGAAATAACAGAATCCATATGCTTCACCGTCTTATTGATATTTGCTGAGCAGACTAAAAGGAATAAAGGATGATACATTTTTTTGTCCCAAAATTAAGCAGACGATAATTTGAATACACCCAGGAAGTAAATTTCTTCAATAAGATGGGCACAGTTTTACAATTATTTAGGTCAAAAGGAGCCTAAAGTTAGGCTCTGAAGTCCATATTTTGACATCTAAATAAAGTGTGTGAATTTTCAAAAGTGCTGAGCACTTACCAGTTTTCAATGACCTCAATGAAACTATCATTAACCTATTATTTTGAAACTTAGTTTTACAGTAGAACTACATATAAATCCCTTACATTTGTTTTTCCAGATAAAGTTACAAAATAGCATTTCAATAGACATTGTCATTATATAGTTTCATTAAAATGGCATAAAATAAAATCAAAGGAATACATACCAACAAAATTTTTCCATGAGAAAGGATTATCTGTCTGTTTCCACGATTGTGGCCATGCCATCAGGACTGTATTATGTGTCATCCCTCCCAGACCAGCAGACTGAATCAAATGGGACATTCCATCTCTAAAACTGGGAGATACCACGATCTGACAAAATCCTTTGGTCTTTTCTACCCCCATTAAGGATTTAATATTCTATTAAAAATAAGAAATTGAAGATTACAGGTGGGAATATATTAAAGGAAATCATTATAAATACCATAGTAAACCACTGCATTAAAGTACCAATAAGGTATAGTACACTGTCTGGAATATGACATCAAGGAACTTTGTTTTATCTCTCAACCCAATTAACAAGGTACTCTGATAACTGTAAAACCCAAGTTTTTAAATCACGGTGTGGACACAGTCAGAAGTCCTTGTTCCTTAAGGCGGGATAGAATATGAGTAATGGTGACTGAGCCACTTTGCCCAGTATTTGATAATCAGTAATGCTTGGTGTAGGCTATTGCTGGCCATTGCTTGCATAACCTTGTTGGCTGGTGAAGGCTTGCCTGTTGGGAGGCATGGGATCCATTGTTGAGATATTCAGCATTTCTGGAAAGGGGAGTAGGATGCCAAGAGCTCTTTAAGAAGCTGTTATGAGGCCAAGGCTCAAGAAAGAAACTTCTGATATTGACAGTGTGGCTATCTATTGACCAGAATGCAACTCCCATTCTAGGTGAAGGGCACTGAGAAGACTACCAGTGCAAATCTGAAGGCTCTGAGCATCCTTTGATTTCCTTACATCCAGGTCAACTGAGTTGTGAGTGTGGACTGGAAACCGTGAGGTTCTGTTAACTGATGCTGTCCTTCTAGCAATGGATAAAGACAATGTGTTTGTTCTGACCATGTTATATCTGTTAGCAGCCTTTCAGACCACTGCTTCTGTTAAATTGTTTGCACATGATAGCACAAGTAGGTGAAGCTGCATTTAAGTGGCTCCATTCTTATCTTAACAAAGGTCAATTGCAATTGATCTTTTGCCCAGAATATTTTTCCCAAGGAATGCCATAGGGTCTATATGGTCATATCTCTTGTTTAATGTCTATATGAGTTTGCTAGAAGGCTTAAGAAGGATGCACAGGCTATAAAAACATTCAGTACGTTGAAGACAATCAGATCCAAGTCTCCATCAAAACTGACCTAGCTGGAAATATGGAATTAATTACCCAGTGTCAAAATGAAACTGGAGCTTGGATTGGGACTTCTTGGTTTATTCTCTGGATTAAGTCTCAGTTTACTATCTGAAATTTATAAATCCAAACAAGATAAGAGATATTATTGGTGGGCTGGGAGAAGCTGCTGAAACAGTTTGAGGAATTTATTATGGCATCTTTTATAAAGGGCACACTGCCTCAATAATACATCTGCATAATCTGTGTTATTAGATCCTACTCTGCTCCTGGATGTGGCCAAGACATTCTTTTCCCATCTGCACCTCATGAGAAGAGGACCTTGTCACAATTATCCATGCTGTTGTCACCTCAATATTAGATTATTACTATGATGCACTCTACATCAGGCTGTCCCTTAGAACTATAAGAAAGGTAGGCTAGTGAAGAATGACATGATTCATTTATTCAGTAGTTACATGGTGGAAACACATTAAAACAGGTGTTCTAGGATCTGGAACCCACGCTGGCTTCCAATATGCTTCTAGGTGGAATTTAGGGAGTCAGTTCTGATCAATCAAGTCTTAAATGGTTTGGGACCTAGTCATCTGAGTGGTCACCTGTCACCCCATGTCATACATCTCACAACTGAGATCAGCACAGGCACTTCAGCTGCAGACCACTTGATCAAATGAGAGCCTGCTGGCAGGGTGTTCCTCCATGAAGTTTCCTTAACATTGGAATGCACTCCTGACCTTAATCTGCCATTGTATAATTTGCTAGCTTCTAGGGATGCTGAAAAACTCACCTTTTTCTTGTGCTTCATAAGAAGGGATGGGCTGAAGACTGAAGGAGGGCAGTGATTCCCAAACAAGGACAGTGATTCCCAAAATTCTTACTAAGGTGATCCACCAGTTAGTTGCGTTTTTTTTTTTTTTTTGAGGAGCCACTATTACCCCTCCTCTTCTTTCTGATCCTCCCCTCCCTTCCCACCCAGAGCCCCTGGCTCAGCTCTCCCAGCCCTTTTGCTATTGCTGTCCTAGCCCTGTCCCTTCCCTCCTGCAGCCCCAGCTGACTTCCCTCTCTCTCTCATGGCAGGGCTGTGAGCACTCCCAGGTGACTGATCATCCATTTGCTGGCTTCAGCTGCTTCCTCCATGCTGCTGCTTCTGCCACCCATATCCCACTGCCCATGTTGCTGTCTGCTGCCCAGGGGAAGTAAGAGTGGGATCCAGCAGCAGCAGGCATGTTGTGAAAATTGCTTAATGTTTGTATCAAGTTCTATATAAGTTCCTAGTATGTAGACATTAGATCACTTCAACAATAGTAATAGTTAGAGTTAAGCATGGAGTAAGTGGCAAGAGCCAGTGAACAGACACTTAGCAGCCTGTCCTGGCACTGCACATGTCCCAGAAGTGCTTCCTCTGTGCTGCTGCCTGCAGGAAGTGAAAGCAAGGAGGTTAGACCTTCAGGGCACACAAAACCCACCTATACATTCCTGCATCATTTCATTTGTGAAACAATGGGTAGTGTATGTAATGTCTACTGTATTGCATGTGAATACTAGTTGTCTTCTACAGTCTATTCTGTTGTGTATTTTAATTTATGGGATAGGTATTCAGAGCATAGGACGGATGCCTATAGAGAATATTTTTGTAAAATTAACAAATACATATTGAGATTCTCTGAAGAATACAAATTGAGCAAGTCTTCCCTGAAATTGGCATGTTTATATCTGGCTTCAAATTCTGCCAGGTTATGACAAAGCAATGACATTTTTAGAGAAAACTTTGAGCTTTTTTATTGTAAATAAATGATCAGACAAATTCAGTGTTGATAAATGCAAAGTAATGCACATTAGAAAACATAATCCCAGCTATAAATAGAAAATGATAGAATCTAAATTAGCTGTTACCACTCAAGAATGAGATCTTGGAGTCATTGTGGATAGTTCTCTAAAAACATCCACTCCATGTGCAGCGGCAGTCAAAAAGCTAACAGAATGTTGGGAATCATTAGGAAAGGGGTAGATAGATAGTAAGACAGAAAATATCATATTGCTTCTTTCTAAACCCATGGTATGCTCACATAGAATCATAGAATACTTGAATATTTCAGGTAGATCTGCTTGCCCCATCATAAAAAAGTTGTATTGGAATTGGAAAAGGTACAGAAAAGGGCAACTAAAATGATTAGGGGTATGGAAAAGCTTCCATATAAAGAGAAAAATCGGGATGTTCAGGGCTCTCTCTTTATATAAATAATATATATTATATACATTACTCATTATGGTAGTATATACTGTAATGAGTAATCTCTTTGTAATATTCCCTTGTGTGCACTAGCACAGTCTACACAGACCAATTAATACCAACACATTAGCATACTTTAGAAATCATAGTTCCATAGCATACATTACTACTCTGAGACAAGCCTGTACATTCATAGATACAATAAACCATTTCTGGTGTTTTCCAGTGTTTATTGGACAAATAGAGAGTTCACATTTTATATATGTGTCTATATATATTAGGGGTATTTTATTGGTGTTTATTGTTTAAAACCAAATATCAGAAGCCATATCCATACTTAATATTGCATGATTCTGGTAGTTTAGTATGATCGTTTCATGGATCATGATCAGGATAATAACCCCAGTGTTCTCCTCTGTCCTGTGCCCTTCACAGAGGTGCTAGCCTAACAGATTGAGAAACACTGCTCTATGGGTAATAGTACCAGATCATATTCTGTCTCAAAGATAAAAATAAAATACATTAAATGGAATAATTTCATTAAAACTACAGTCAAGTTCAGATTGAAAATCAATTCAGTTTCATATAGCTTTTATTTTTAAAGAAATGCTTCTGTTGTTTTAGGTGGAAATCTTCATTTAACAAGATTTATGAACCCCTAGGGTTTCTGAAATATGGCAGTAAGCTCAGTAATTGAATGTCTTTTTGAAAGGTATTAGTCCATAGTCATTGTATTACAGATCTCCAAAGTTGCCTCAGAAGAAAATCCAAACAAATATTAATCAGCACCTTGTTACAATTAATTTTGAAAATAAGCCTTCCATGAAAATCCAGCTTCAGTTATGAAATCATAAATCAAAATAATAAAATTAGGTTAAGAAAAAAATGAGAGGGAACAAAGAATAATGAAACCCATGAGCCTAGACAGCAAGAAATCCAATTACTGAGATAATCATCACCTCCTTTACCTGAAAATTAGATTTACTTCTTAATACTGAGGCAGTGCACAATACTGAGGCACAAATTAATCTAGTCAGTTCAGCTAAAAGAGAATAGAAGAAAGGATCTGTATTTATCTGAAGGATGTGCCAATCCCTATTTGAATCTATACGTAGAAAACATTTTATAAATATCCAGACTGTTGTGCTGATTAAAAATAAATTGCCAAGTTTACAATTGGTTACAGCTTTAAAAAACTTCCAAAATTCCAGTGTTGGGAAATTTTCAGCTGGCAAGTAAGCATTACTGGCTTCCATAGGACCCAGCCCCAGCATACTGGGCATGCCTGGGATGGGGAGGAGTATGGCCAGAGTACTTCTGAGCCCCATCTATTCTCAACTAACAGATGGTCTTTTTGTTTTTTTTACTTTGACCTTTATTCAGAGAGAAAAAATGGGGGGGGAAAAACACTAAAAGGGATCACGTTGAAGGAATTATATTGTCTTTGATACCACTGACCATTAATTATTATTGGCATGTACTGGAACCAAGGAAGGGGTGAGATAGAATTGTTTCAGTAGCTTTGTTTCTGATAGGTTACAGAAGGTAGAGTAGTACTGAGTAGTTGCTCAATAACTTCCCCACGTAGAGTTCCATGGTGTTTTATTCTGTCATCTCTCCTATTCAATATGTACGAGGCCCTTACATATGAATTGTGATGCCTCTAGGATGTAAAATACACCCACAGCTCTATGCCTTAAATTCATTGGATCCAGGCGATGAAGTCGAGCAATTTCATAATTCTAGTTTCAACTAAGGCTAGGATGAGAATTAGCTAACAAACTCAACCTGTGCAAGATCAAACATAATACAAATTAGCTGAAGAAATCAACTAGAAGAACTGGTAGAGATCAGCAAAATCACTTAAAAGATAGAGTACCTGTTATTTGTTTAAATTTACAATCAGCGGTCATGTTAAATCCTTGGTTGCGCATGGAAGTCCAGGTAGCATCCAATACCAAGAGTGTTTTTTTCTATTTGTACTTGGTGAAAAGGCTGCAACCTTTTCTTTCATATGCAGACCTTATGACAATTATTTATGCCTTTGTAACCTCAATTAGATTACTAATGTGTTTACATGGATCTACAAATAGGACTCTACATGAAGCTGCAAATGAAAATCCTAAGGAAATTTTGGCCAAGCAAGCAGAAGGAAATACTCTGTCTTATCTGTGAAATGTTTTCTAGAACCCTCTGTATCAAACCATATTCAGAGTGGGATGTTCCCTGTCTCCATGACAATTGGAGGCAGTGCAGACCTTTACTCTGAGCCTTGGACATAAGACCATCCCTCAGCAAGAAACATCCAAAATGATAGTTTCGAAAGCTGAGAACTACATAAAAGTGATAAAGTGCTATTCAACTCAAACCATTCGCAGCTGAGCTCTTGACATGAAATTTTAATTGTAGTGTTGCTGTAGTATGTTGGTCTGAGGATAACAGAAAGAAGGTAGCAAAGGTAATATCTTTTATTGGACCAACTTCTGTTGAAAGACAAGATTTTGAGTTTAGAGAGCTCTTCGTCATTCTGTTCCACCTTGTATTTCGCTGTGATAGAATTAATCTTTATTAATATCTGAAGCTTCCTCAGTGGGAGCATAGGGTACAATGATGGACAGCTGCCCATGGTAATGCCTCAACCTGGCATATAGCAGTCAGTCAGAAATAGGGTGCCACATTGTGTAATATCTCATCCTGCAAAATAACTGCTTCTTTCAGAGTAATGGGAGAACAGTAACAGTAATGGGAGAAGTTTTACCTCAGGCTTTGTATATCCCTGCTGTATTGTATTTTAAATTCCTTGATGGTCCTGTTCACATCCAACTTATAACCTTCTACTTCCATGGTTTCACAGCCAGAATAACAATATAATATATTAAATTAAATTAATTAAATATTATAGTGACCTAAGGAACAAAGACCTGATCACGTCAAAGAACTACCAGGCTCAATAGAATCTGTAGAGCTGCAGTTCACTTTGGAGCATGCCAGCCTCCAAAATCCACCTAACCAATGAGGTGGCAAATAGGCATGATATTTTCAGTAATAGAAATCAGGATATATTGACTGTGAAGGGTAGAAAGGTGGCCATATTAGGGCTTGTAGCATCTAGCACAAGATGATTACAAGCATCTGTCTGTTACTGAGGGACTGATGGGAATAGTGTTCCTGATAATCATGATAGCAATGAGAGATTCTCCTTGATTTCTTAGACTGTAATATACTTGAAATCACAGACTTATTTTTCCAGAAAGTAATAGCTTTGCGCACCTAGAGTCAAAGCATATTGTAGACACTTGAGAATGTCTTTTACTTAAGCAGATTTTGTCCTGAAGAATCTCTGTAACACCAATATCTAAAACCTCATTGAAGTGATGTGTAGACATGATGTGAGTTTTGTCCACAGTCCAAGAGGATGTTTATTATTCTCTTGGTATATCTGGTTGTCTAGTTCTTTCTTCTCAAGATCCCAGTTCACAGTTTTGAGCAGCAATGGATTTTATTGCTGGATGGGCCTCAGTTCCAATATGATCTTTCATGTTGGGATCTTGAAGGTTCCATTGACATATGAATCAGATTTGCTACAAATAATTTTGTTGTTGATAATGCTGGTTGATTTTCTTTGGGGAAAGGACCAACGTGTCCTTGGGACACTGAGCTCATTCTAGTGAATATCCTTCTCTGATTGCCTCAAATACCCATTTTTTTTAGGTGAATGACTCTCAGATGAAGTTCCTCTCAGGAAGAACAAAATTCAAGAGATTTTGGGTTTTTTCTAAGAGTTGGATGATTTCCTGCCCTTACTGAAATAAGGTAATCTCAAGTTTTTTCGAATGGCAGATGTGAAGGATGTCTTCCTTGTCCATGGCCTCAGTGACTGCTTTAGATAATATCTGAAGAAACATGTCATCAGATGCTAGTTTATGAGTTTAATTTCCACAGATGGCATCACAGATTCCACCTCATCAGGACAATATGTTAAAGCTTTGAAATGTATAGGAAATCTTTGAGTCTGATAAAACATATATCCTGAAAGAAGCTGCTAGGTAAATATACTATAAAATAGATGAATTTTTTGGTCCCAGTGGTCTCCCAATAATATTAACACTGAAAATAACAAGTTTCAGCCACTCAGGGTTGAGGCTGCTGCATTCAAGTTCTGTCTGAGTGATGATCCTATTCTCCATGGGTGCCTCTGGCAGGAACCCTCCCATCTAATAGTATGACTGAAAGTAGTCTCAATCTTTAACAAAGCAGTGATGTCCTTAAGTCTTGCTGGTGCACAGCCAAGTTCTCAATTTTCATATCAATGCATTTTGTTAACCTAGGCAGTTCCCACTCTTCCTTAATCATGTCCTCATAAACAGATAAAGAGTCACAGAGTTCTTCAATTTCATAAGGAAGTTTTTCTTTCATTTTGTATTTTCTAAAAACACAAGAACCTTCAACGTTATACCCCCTTATCCCCTTTTTGTAATGGATTCTAGGAAACTTAATTGACAGTTTGAGGTGTCTCACTCCAAGCGTCAGAGATTTCCCCTTACCTTTAGATGATCTTTGAGGGGAGACTATGTCTACAGAGGTTTCAAGGGCAGTTTTCAAGGTAATAGGCTAGCCTGATTTACAGATTTACTGATCTAAAGACCTGGCTGTAAGCAATATCCCCTTTTGCTGATCCCTGGCTCCAAAGAAGGGATACCTGTGAGAAAGTTGGAATATTACCAGGAAGACTGATATAACAGAGTTTTGGAGGCTACTGACCTGCATATCTCCCTAAAGGAAAAAATAGCCACTTTATTATCTCCTGTGATACCCAAAAAGGTTGGAATGAGCAGGAAGTAGGCCCATTCCCAAAAAGGGATCACAGAGTCTCCCACTGAGGAATCCTGCCTGAGTGTGTGTATTGGGGGGTGGAGGGCAAAGGAGTCAGCCACACAGAATGGGAGTGGAGGTGGAACCACTGAAGACAGTGACTGACTGATATCTGAAGGGCTGCAGGAAGACTTGAAAACTTTTATGGAAGCTGAATCATTGCAACTAAATAGGTTTATCTGGGGCATCCTTAAGTTTGAGCTAAGTCCCTGGCCATTACTATCAAGCAGCCTCCACCTCTAGAATACAGCCAGTTTAGAATTAACCTGTTCAGGCAGGACATTGAGCAGGTGACAACGGTAAAGTATTTGAGCACTGTCATAGACCAGTGTGACCGAACTGTGAGCCATAGCTCATGAAGGTTTCATGAGGGAGCCATGAATGTTTCTGGAAAAAATTAATCAATATGCCTGTTTTTGTTTTTTCTAATTAAGAGACTATTAATGAAGCTTTAAAATCACCTGCATATTACCTATGTGTCTGCATCTTATGCTGCTGCTGGGCCTGGGAGCCTTTTTGAGCATTCTGTTCCTACAAGTGGTCATCAGAAGAAAGACTTCCTACTAGGGAAAGCATTCAGCAGGAAATCTCTTGACTGAAAACCCCCAGCAGGAGCAGTGGGCAAGGAAAGGCTCCAATGCAGGAAGCAGCAGCACTAGCAGAGGGGAAGATGGTGGGAGGGAGAGAAAGAGGTGTCATCTTTAAAATGGAACACTCTTTGCCAAGTGCTAAGTCTACAGAGAGCGAACATTCAGCTGAAGATGATGATTTTAATTAAGTTAAACAGGAAAGGTAGAAAAGGAGACAATGCAGTAACAGTTACATTATGTTTGGATTTTCATGGTTCAAGATTACTGTGAAAAGTACACAGCCACACTGTTGTTTGTTTGTAAGTGTTTGTAAATGAAAGCCAGAGGCCAGGCAAACTACACAGACACTAGAAATCCAGTATCTGGAATTTGTAAACAAGAGTTGTGACTTCTCTCTTTGGAAACAAGGGTATTAAAAACTTAAAAAGTCATGTTTAAAGAAGCAACTGTTCCTCAAAAGAACTTAAAAGCATTTTATATTTTGGCCATGAAAATGGTAAAATGCAAACAAGTGCACACCATTGGCGAGACCCCTTTCTATTATTAGTAGCAACAGATGTGCAGAATTTGGATTTAGGAACAAGCAGCCATGGTGCTGAAAACCACTCATGTCAAAAGATACTATCTACTGAGGTATTGATGATCTTGCAGAAATACTCCAGGACTAGCTGATACACTAAGTGAAGAGTTAATATTTTGCACTGGAATGTGATGAATCCACAAACATAGTCAACATAGCATAGCTTCTGTATTATATGAGATTTGTCAAAGCAGCAACAGTATTTGAAGAATTTTTACTTTGCAAAGAAATCTCCATCCAAACAACTGCTGAGGAAATATTCAAGATCCTCAATAAATTCATAGTGGATGACAGCCTTAACTAGGACTGCATGTGGGACTGTGCTCTGATGGGGCTGCAGCCACAAACAGAAAGAACAGTGGGGCTGCAGCACAAGTGAAGAAAGTGGCACCAACAAGAAGAATAATTTTATAAAATCCCTGGTGGTGAACATACATTCCTTTAACCTTCCAAGGGGAACAATAGGGACAAAAAAATCCATCTGGCTTCAATCCTGATAAATATATGGATATAATAAATATATGGAGGGGGTGGTATGATGGGACAGCCTAATTTGTAATAAACTGATCTTTGACTACTAGTCCAATGACCTGTGAAGCGATGTTAGATGCGGTGGCTTCTGAGTTACTGCAAAGAATTCTTTCTTGGTGTCTGGATGGTGAGTCTTGCCCACATGCTCAGGGTTTAGTTGACCATCACATTTAGGATCAAGAAGGAATTTTCTCCCAGGGCAGATTGACAGAGGCACTGGGAGTTTTTCGCCTTCCTCTGCGGCATGGGGCACGGAAAACTTGCTGGTGGATTCTCTGTACCTTGAAGTCTTCAAATCATTATTTTAGGACTTCAATAACTCAGTCATAGGTGAGGGGTCTATTACAGGGGTAGGTGTGCTGAGGTTCTGTGGCCTGCATTATGCAGGAGGTCAAACTAGATGATCATAATGGTCCCTTCTGACCTTAAAGTCTATGCTGTGTAAAGCAGTGGGGTCTGCTCATATTCAGCATCTGTTCACAGTGAAGTGAGGTAGAAAGTGTGAAAACGTGTCTCTGAATTGTGTGACTGTTGTAACAGGGTAAAAACATGTTTGTAAAATAAGTGCCCCAAGTCCATCTTAAGAAAAGCTACAAACCCATGTGTGTGGGACTCAGAGACAGCAAAAAGAAAAAATCTTGACCAAGAAGTAAACCCATTATAACAGGAACTTGCTGGTGTAGCAGTTCCAGACCAGATATGGGAATTTGCAGTCACTGCAAAAATTAGCTTTACAAGTCAGCAGTAAAGTTTTGAGGAGGGGGCTGCTGATAAGATGGTAAAGGAAGGGTCTGTCATTGGCTTAGCGGACGAATTGCCTGGAGTAGATAAAAAGGGGTTTTCAGACCAGGGCTAGTCAGAGAGCCATGAATCAAGAATCAAGGAGTGCACCAGAATCGCACTGCGCAGTGGCTCTGATCAACTGTCTCGCTTCTCTCCAGCTCACCGCTCAAAATAATAGGGTAGGGTGTCAGAGATGATAACCCATGGGGCTTTGTTCCACGGATGATAACCTGGGTGTGACTATGATAGATGATTTTGGATGAAAATATAGCATAAAAGTAAGGAGAACCTGGCCATGGTATGTTTATCTTTTTTGCTGCAGCTGAGTTCATTCGTATATGTTGTGGGTAGTGAGTGTGAATGTAAAACCAGTAATAATTCTAACTGTTTTGGGTACATGTGTTATTGTAATTAGTTGTCTTTTAAGTTTCATTTGTGTATTAAGAATCTGTAAAAGAATAAGAGAAGACAATTTGTGGTAAGGTAAAAACCCCCAGTAAATAGTGGATTTAGATTGGATATAGAATGTGTGTTATTGTGTAAATGAATGATAGATTTATGAACCATTGACCAGGTCTTGGACTAGGACAGGTTCTAGCTGCCCTCATCCGTCCACAAGTTGGTTGGGTGAATAGCAAGGGGGGCCTGTCTGAACTTAGTGACCCAATGGGCAGGCGGAGTGTGTGGGCCGAAAGGTCAGTTCCTTTTCCCTCCAAACATGAGCACCTGCAGCTCCATTGCTCAGTAGAGCTTCTGTGACAGCAGGGGACTGACACCCTATGTATTTGTCTGTACCTTTCCACCCCTCTCCTGTTAAATAAGCATTCCATTATCGGGTTCATTCATCTCGGCAGTATTGCGGGCTGAAATTGAAGTGGTACGGATTCCTCAATAAGTGAAACCTAAGTTGTATAAGTGTGTGTTTTTAAGTGTGTGTTTTGAGAATCAATCCCTTTAGAAAAACCCACTGTTTTAAGCAAGGAATAAAAAAAAAACCCCACTGCACGTTGTAAAACTGACACAAAGCCATAAATTAGCAAAAGTAGACCAGATAAGGGGCACTCTCTCTCCTCTCCAAGCCCCCTGGCCCGTCTAAGGCATGGAAGATAGACAGACTAAAAAGTTTTTTAACCCTTTGTCACCACAGTGACAAAATCAGAAAACTTTCCTCCTTGGGAAAACAGATCTTACAGATTAGATGTGCAACACAGACTTGACTACATTAATTTACCTGGTGAATGTATTTGGCAAAATAAATGCACTAAATCTAACACTTCAAGGTAGGAATACACATATACTAGATATGAAAGAGAAAATCAGAGGAATTAATGAAGTAGTCTTATCTTTGGAGGTGGACACTGAAAAAGAAAATTAACCAAGATGTTTCCAGCATTATCAGAATATTCAAAAGAACAGAGTGAAAGTGACAAAAATGTTATCAAAGATCAAACATTAACTCATTTGTCTGGATTGTATTCCCACTTTGATGAATATTCACAGTGATTGGCTGCAACACTTGTTCTTGGTAACAGTTGACTATATTTCAATGTTAAGCTCAAGAAAATCTCTTAGAATTGTCAAAGGATCACATACTGAATACCAGATTTTAAAAGCTAACAAACCAGGAATTCTAGATTTATGTTAAAGGAGAGCAGGAAGAACTCAGTGATGAAGCTATGCAAGTGCTGCTTTCATTTGTTTCTAGTTTTCTCTGGGAGTTTGGGTTTTCAATAATAGTTTCTGTGAAAACTAAACACTGAATTTGTTTGAATTTGGAAAATGACTTGCATCTGGTGCGATTAGAGATTCAACCAAAAATTATGCAACTATGCAGTTTGAAACAGACCCATTCTTCCCACTAAAATCTAAGGCTGTGTCTCACCATGCCAAAAAATCCATATTTTCATATTAAAGTTTTAAAAACCTAGATTTGATTGGATTATATAATTAAACAAAATGTATGTAGTAGAAAACCAGTGCCACAGTCCCTTTGACTAGAGTGTCCTGAATCAGTAAAAAAACCAAAAAACAAAACAAAAAAAACGCACAAAGGTCCTAGAAACAACAATAGTATTTGGCTGTGAGGAGCCACCAGTTTTAATTGTTGAATAATGATTGGCCAAGCTGCATCCTCCAAGCGATAATCCATATTTAGTATTTGGGAGGTGTGTGAGTTGTTTCTTTAGTTTCTTTCCCTGCTTCTTCTCAAAGTCTGGAAGACAGTCACAAAACTCTTTAAAGTTTGGACTGTACTTATCAGAATGAGATGCTGGAGACAAAGCCTGGAAGACTAGGGTAAGGAAGCTTGAGATAAATGGAAGCTGAGCTTTTCTTCTGCAGTGCCTCAGCCTGCAAGGAGAGGATCAATGTGGAGACTGAGCTGGGATTAGTCAGTGGGGGAGGGGAAGCATGTGGCATCTTGTGTTTTCTCCTCTCCACCCTCAAGAAAGAACTTAGAAGAGTGGCTAGGTTTTTACCCCTTCTTTCTGACTCTGAGAGGTGCTGAGGGATCTGATTTGGCCAGATTTGGTGAGCATCTGCAGGCAGAGCTACAGCCAGTAAAGCATCCCCTGAGTTTCCCCAGGCATCTTTCAGGGGCTCTAGTGTATCATGTGTGGCAAACGGCCGGCTTCTTCCTTGTGGGTCTCGCACTTTTGCCTCTCGCAGTGGGCCAGGGTGTTGCTGGTAACCCCGTCTTCCCAGGGAGGGGGGTAGGGACCCGGGCCCGCCCGCTCCTCCGGGTCCCAGCCCAGGGGCCCTCTGAGTAGCAGCTATGGGCTGCTGGCACCTTGCTCGCAGCTGCAGGCTTTTCCCCTGGGCTACTTTACCCCCTCTGTCTTCCTGGCTTCTTGAGCCCAGTACCTGCTTCAAGGCTCCACCTCTCTCCCACACACCGCTGTACTCTGTTCTTCTTTACAATCTCCACAAACTCCTCTGCTCACCACACACCAACTCCTACTACACCACACTGTCTCTCAGGAGTAGAGAGTTTTTATAGGCACCTGGGTGGGGCCTTAATTGGTGTCAGCTGACACTAATTACCTTATATGGACTCTGATTAGTCTATAGGGTATAAAGCCCGGATCATTCTAGCACTTATATATCGCCCTTCTAGAACTTTCCTACTGCCTTCTGTCTTTGCTATACCACACATCCCTCCCCCCCCGCTCAACACCACAGGGTTGGGCTACTTGGGACATGATGCAGTGCTGGCGTGAAAGGGCATCAGCGTTGCCATGTTGGCTCCCAGCCCTATGCTGCACCTGGAAGTGAAAAGGCTGTAGGGAGAAGAACCATCGGGTCACTCTGGCATTCTTCTCCTTGTTAGTGTGCATCCATTGGAGCGGGGCGTGGTCTGTAACCAGGGTGAATTTCCTCCCCAGTAGATAGTATCTAAGTGTTTCCATGGCCCATTTCACTGCCAGGCACTCTTTTTCAACCACCGCGTACCTCTGTTCTCTAGGGAGGAGTTTTCTGCTGAGATACAGGATGGGGTGCTCCTCGCCATCTATTATCTGTGCCAGGACAGCACCTAGCCCTGTCTCCGAAGCATCCGTTTGGAGGATGAACTCCTTCTCAAAATCCGGGGCTATAAGCACTGGGTGGCTACAAAGAGCTGCCCTTAAGTCCATGAATGCTTTCTCAGCTGCCTCAGTCCACTTCACCATATCCAGGCTCCGAGCCTTTATCAGGTCGGTCAAGGGCCCTGCTCTAGTGGCAAAATGGGGGATGAATCTCCTGTAATACCCCACGATTCCTAAAAATATCCTGACCTGTTTCTTGCGGACTGGTCAGGGCCAGGCCTGCATGGCCTCTACCTTGTCCCACTAGGGCTTTACTAGACCTCTCCCTACCACATATCCCAGGTATTTGGCCTCGGCTAGCCCTATTGCACACTTCGAGGGGTTTGCAGCGAGGCCAGCTTTCTGGAAGCTGTCGAGCACTGCCGCTACTTTCCCCAGGTGCGTTTCCCAGTCGGGGATATGGATGACCACGTCATCGAGGTAGGCAGCTGCATACCTAGTGTGGGGTCTCAGTAGGTGGTCCATTAGCCTTTGGAATGTTGCGGGGGCCCCATGGAGTCCGAAGGGAAGAACGGTATACTGAAACAGGCCATCAGGGGTGGAGAAGGCAGTCTTCTCCTTGGCATCTTCAGCTAGGGGGATTTGCCAGTAACCCTTGGTCAGATCCAGGGTGGTTAGGTATCGAGCCTTGCCCAACTGGTCCACTAGCTCGTCGATACGAGGGATCGGGTCAGCATCAGATTTAGATACCTCATTTAACTTCCTGAAGTCGTTACAGAACTGCAGGGTACCGTCAGGCTTCGGGACTAGAACGATGGGGCTGGACCATTGGCTGTGGGACTCTTCAATAACCCCAAGTTCCAACATTCAATGTACTTCAGTCCTAATATCCTCCCTCTTGGCCTCTGGTATCCAGTAGGGTTTTATTGTTACTCGTGCCCCAGGGTTGGTGATGATGTGATGGTGGACTACCGTGGTACGACTGGGCTGCTTGGAAAACACATCCTGGTTTCTCTGGATCATGTCGATAACTTCTGTCCTTTGCTCTGGGGACAGCTCGGGGGATATTCTCACCTCCCCTTGTGGGTCGTTTGTCTGGGGGGGTGTTTCTTGGGCAATCAGGTACGCTTCTCGGTCTCACCAGGGTTTCAACAGGTTAACGTGGTATAGTTGCACCGGTTTTCGCCGGTCTGGCTGCCTTACTTTGTAGTTCACGTCACCAATGGCTTCCACAACCTCATACAGGCCTTGCCAACTGGCCAGGAGCTTACTTTCTGCTGTTGGCACTAGCACCATTACCCGCTCTCATGGCTGAAACCTCCGTGTCTTGGCCTGTTGGTTGTAGTAGGTCCACTGCGCCTCCTGGGCTTTCTCCAGGTGTTCTCGCACTATGGGGGTCACCCGGGCTATCCGTTCTCGCATCTGGGCCACATGCTCAATCACGTTTCTTCCTGAGTTGAGCTGTTCCTCCCAGTCCTCTTTTGCAATATCTAAGATACCCCGGGGATGGCGACCGTACAATAATTCAAAGGGGGAGAATCCAGTGGACACCTGGGGGACTTCCCGTATCGGGAACATCAAGTACGGTAGTAAGGCGTCCCAATCCTTTCCGTCCTGCACTACTACCTTCCGTATCATACTCTTCAGGGTACGATTAAACCTCTCCACCAGACCATCCGTTTGTGGATGATACACTGAGGTCCTCAGGGCCTGGATGCGGAGCAGGGTACATAGATCCTTCATTAATTTGGACATGAAGGGGGTCCCTTGGTCTTCCCCTGGAGTTTGCTGTCCAGCCCGTACTCTATGGGTGGGAGTAGGTTCTCGAACCCTGGAAAATCCCTACCAATCAATACTGGGTAGGGGAGCCTTGGGACCACCCCTGCCATCACCCTGGTGGTATTCCCCTGGATCTCAATCTGTACTGGGATTGAGGGGTACAGATTTACAGTCCCGTGTACACAGGTCACCCCTGTGCGTTTGGCCCGGGTTAGCTGGTCTCGCCCTATCAATTTCCCTGAGACCAGTGTCACTGCACTCCCTGAATCTACTAGGACCATGGTATCGATGCCGTTCATTTTTACTGGCCTTGTATATCCATGGGGGGCTGTTACAACCCCTACCAAACCAAGGAGACCACAGCACCCTCCATAATCCCCTAGATTGCACTGCATGGGCTCCTCCCAGTTGGGGCATTGGGCTGCTATATGCCCCAGTTCCCCACATTCATAGCAGCCGTACCTTAGGCTGGCTGCCCCCTTCCGCCTTGGGCTATCTGGTCGCCCCCCATGTCCTTGCTCCCTGAGTTCCCCGGCCCTTTCCTGGTGTCAGGCCACTCCTCCGTGCTCTTGTTCTCGGTTCCCAGTTTCCTGGGTCCCCCAGCAATCCAGGAACTGGGTTTGGGGACTGGCTTCCGTGCCCGCCATGTCTTCTCTTGGAGGGTTGGGGCCAGCTCACGGGTTGCCAGCTGTCTCTCGACCAGGGTGACCAACTCGTCATAGGTGGAGGGGTCATTCTGACCAACCCAGGCACGGAGGTCTGATGGTAGCCCGCTCATATACCGGTCCATCACCAGGAGTTCCAACATCTTCTCGGTGCTGAGCACCTCAGGGCGCAGCCACTTCTGGGTCAGATGGATCAGATCAAACAGCTGTGACCAAGGTGCTTTACCCTCACTGTACCGCCACTCATGGAATCTTCGGGCTTGCACGGCTACCCTCACTCCAGATCTGGCTAGGATTTCCGCCTTTAGCTGGGGGTAGTCTGCAGCAGCTTCCATTGCCATATCATAATAGGCCTTCTGGGCCTCTCCTCCTAGGAAAGGGGCAAGGATGCTGGCCCACTGATCTCGGGGCCAGGCTTCCCTCAGGGCTGTTCTTTCAAAGGCCAGGAGGTACGCCTCTATGTCATCCTCCGGCGTCAACTTCTGCAGCCAGTTTCCAGCACGGATGGTCTGCGCCCCACCATGGCTGCCACCTCGCCCTATCAGGACTTTCAACTGGCCTACCACCTCCTGGAGTAGGGCGCGGTCCTGGGCAGCCTGGCTCATCAGCAGGTGATTAGTCTCCTGCTGTAGCCTTGCAGCCTCCTGTTGGGCAGATGCCTGGACTCGGGTAGCCTCCTGCTGGGCGGTTGTGGCTTGCACCAGGGCTTTTACCACGTCCTCCATCTTGGGGGTGGGGTGTGCTAAAACCACCCTGGTTTAAGTGCACTGTGCGATCACTCCCACTTCTGACACCACGTGTGGCAAACGGCCGGCTTCTCCCTGGTGGGTCTCGCACTTTTGCCTCTCGCAGTGGGCCAGGGTGTTGCTGGTAACCCCGTCTTCCCGGGGGGGGGTAGGTACCCGGGCCCGCCCGCTCCTCCAGGTCCCAGCCCAGGGGCCCTCTGAGTAGCAGCTATGGGCTGCTGGCACCTTGCTCGCAGCTGCAGGCTTTTCCCCTGGGCTACTTTACCCCCTCTGTCTTCCTGGCTTCTTGAGCCCAGTACCTGCTTCAGGGCTCCACCTCTCTCCCACACACCGCTGTACTCTGTTCTTCTTTACAATCTCCACAAACTCCTCTGCTCACCACACACCAACTCCTACTACACCACACTGTCTCTCAGGAGTAGAGGGTTTTTATAGGCACCTGGGTGGGGCCTTAATTGGTGTCAGCATTACCTTATATGGACTCTGACTAGTCTATAGGGTATAAAGCCCAGATCATTCTAGCACTTATATATCGCCCTTCTAGAACTTTCCTACTGCCTTCTGTCTTTGCTATACCACACATGATATTAAAAAAATTTCTGCAAAGAGAGATGTACAGGGGTACTGAGTCTCAGGACTGCTGATATCTGAGCTATCCCTATATTTCCTAGCTTCTTGTTACCTGATGAAGAATGAATCTTTCTTTGGGGAAGGATTTGCTCTGGCCTCCTGTTGGAAGGACAGGACACGAGTATGAGGCTATGTCTACACTGATGGCAGCAAATTTGCCTCCTTCAGATTGATTTATCCGGATCGCTTGAGCAGAAGTGAAGACTTGCTCAATTGATCCAGAAGTCGATTTAATAAAACCATCTCCCCAAAAAGCATGGCACTGCATCGATGGGTACACATTTCCCATCGGTACAGTGCAGTGGAGACAGTGCACTAAACAAAGTTACGAAGTCAACAGGTGTTAAGCAAGCCACTCTGCGTAGCTTGTGTAAACTCCAGTCGACTGTTGGGATGGTTCTGAATCACTATATACTATCACAATGGGCAAGTTTGGTGAGCCTGAGTGCTAGAGGATTCTGGGAGCAGGACCTCATAGCAGTAGGCTGCGGAAAATCACTGAAAAGGCCAAACTTGCACGTGGCATCAATATGTGTCACAAATGTTTGTCCAGATCCTGTGTATGCAACTATGCTGATGTGGAAGACCAATAGTCACAGTCAGCCAATGGCCAGTTCGTCTGGTTTGTACATGTGGAGGCATGCATTGGCGAAACTGGGGTGAGCTGACCTGTGTGAACTGATCTTATAGAATGATGTGACATCAAGTGACTGGAGGGGAGTTGTCCATGATAAGCAAATATCAGCCAATCCCTGCAGGCCCCCTCCCAAATTATGAATTAATTGAGATACGTCACATAATTCACTGGCAAAGCATATTTTGTGGACATATGACTTCTTTGAGAAAAGGGTATAAGTACTGGGAAGATCACATGGTATCTAGCTTTTCTATATATATCTCCTATATCCAAGAGGGCCAGTGATACTGTTGGGCTGAAGAAGGATTAAGACCAGAGAGCCTTGGGGTAGCCAAAACCCCAGCATGAGTGACTCAGAAAATAAACCAAGGACCTGAGGGAACCTTAAGGTGGGAGAGAAAGTCATCACTTAGGAGGGGTAGCGATTACACTGTACCTACCAATCAGGATACTGTGTGGGGCAGCATAGTTACTGAGGATTTATGCTTGGGAAACTGAGGCTTACAAAGGAGAGGCATTGTATAGTCCTCGTTATTTGTCTGTGTTATCTGCTTTTCAATAAACAATAGCTTTGTATTGAATACATTGATGTTTGGTCTTCACTGGCATGGTCACGGGGTGCTTAGCTGTAGGCAAATGTATTGATCTGAATTGATCTCTGGTCTAACAACTGTCGCCAAATTTCACCAGCAGTATAGACCAGGCCTGAGATGTGGATCATGTTGCAGGTATTCAGAAGAAATCTGGGTGCCCTGGAAGGTTGTTGCTGGGACCTAATTGGTTGTGGGACTCCAGAATTCCATTCTGCCCCAAAGACAAAGATACCAGGTAAGAAAAATTTCTGACCTAACAGTTAAAGGAGTTATAGTCTGGCAAAGTTAAAAATAACTGACAACAGTGTCTTGTAATGGGAAGTGTCAGGCAACGTTAATTAAAGTTGGCCCTACCATCTCTGCTTATAATCAGCAGAGCAGATAGTGAGGCCTATAGTTAACAATGCTTACTGCTTGTCATTACAGGCATCCATTATCAGTGGATTATAACTTTGTCAAATCTATCCATTCAGGCTAAAGATTTACATGCTTACTCTCTGCATTAGGCTAAATTTACTTTTTGAAAAAAAAATCAGCAAAAATGGTTCATCCACTTCCAAAAATTAGATTAAGAAAGAATAGATGGTTTTGTTATGCTAAATTATTTTTTCACAACTGTTTTACGGAAGAACAGTTATGTCTCCATATTTTGGAGCAGAAATTTGGGATTTGGGCTGAGATTAGAATGGTGTCTTTTGCTAGCTCCAGGAAAATCCACCCAGATTTGGCAGTTATAAACTTAGTAAATTGCTATTTGAACATGATCACTAGAGTTGTTAGAGTTTTCCTGCTAAAACTTCCAAACATTCCATCTGCATTAACTAATGCTCTCAGAACTCCACAAATTATAGGCACAGAGCTACAGGTATGGATTCTGCTGCCGCCACAGAAGCAATCACCCTCTGGCACAGAGGATGGTAAACTTGGCAGGACACCACTAATTTCAGCTTTTTCATTAACTTGTATAAATAATTCTGTGCTATTCACAGCTCTTATTATTGGGCAAGGCATCATGCCTCTAATACATGCATATCTCCAATGAAATTCCTGGCATTTTATAGTTAGAATATGTTAGAACTTGCATAAGGTTTCTTAAGGCAGAGCAGGTAATGGAATCCTGTCTCTAATATGGTAAACCCAAGATTCATCCACAGCTGGTACTCACAGAATATAACAATCTATTACTAGTTTCTCTTTTATTTCAAGTGTTAAAGTTTGCTGCTGTGGGGATAAAAGTTCTGGGGTCAAGGTTCTGATGATACATGTGAGGGTCATCAAAGTTTCACACGGTGAAACTGTCTTTTTTCCAGTTTTCTTCTTGAATAATCTTAGGAAATTACATACAAAAATTGTCTTAAAAGTACTTTAAGGTTGCGAAGTCAAGCACTGACAAGATAGGAAATGCCAGAATTAAGGATGCCCATTAAACCTTAATTCAGCCCTGCTGTGTAAATACAGTATGATTTAGTCTTGATGTACGTGATAAGTTGCTATTTGTTCTACATGTTATCAGTAATTGGAAATAAATTATGAAGATGCTTTACACAATTTGGAAGGATATTATTCCAGTGCACATAGGTAGGACAGCAAAGGAGGCTGAGGTTATCAAGAAGAGAAATGAAATTTTCTTGTATTTAAGGCAGCAACTGGGATTCAGAAAAGCCAGGTCCTTTTTCTGGATCTGCCACATATTTCCAGTTTGACGATGGGAAAGATTATCATAATGTAAATACATGTGAGGGCACAGAATATCTGTGTTTCCTAACTTAGGAGTTCCCATCTTTACTTTTCTTTTAATATATGTTTTGGTTATAACATTTAATAATCTAGCATTATTTAGCATTAACTTCTGAAATAGCAAACTTCTGGGAAAATAATATTTGTAACATCTAATATAAGAAAACACAATAGAATGGAACTTACTTATCCAAAATATGAGTGAGTTTGCATGGTGGCCTATAAAAATAAATGTATTCCTTTCTCAGCCCTTATCAGTCCTGACTAATACCTTAATTTGTCTAAATTAATTTAAATTTAGGAGAGTTAAAATTGTTAAAATTACAATAACTCCAAATATAATAAACAACCAAATATAGTAAACTGCTGAAGATTTGGAGTTAGAAATGATTTTAAAATGAACAATAGGAAATCAAAGAATAAAATGGTTGCTATTTATTTATGTACAAGTTTAGAAAATAATCAATGGATGGAGGATTTTTAGGAAACTTCATTTGTATGTTAGTTAAATTTCTTCATTCTGTAAAATAGCATTTTAAAAACTGTTTTATAAAGAGTTTGATTTTCATTGTATGTCTGAACCAAGTAAAATATTAGGATTGTTCCATGGCCAAATAAGATGTACATTTTTTTTCTAGAGCAATGTTTGAATGGCATAATAAGAGTTACTCTAACCCACAAGTCTCCTATAGTGGATGACACTAATCAGTGTAATATCACCTCACTATAATATTTCGTTATAAGAACAGGCCATAAATCATTGTGATAAGGTCAGTATCAGGGGCTTGTCTACACAGTAAGTTAGTGTGCATCAGCTAGGGTGTACATTCCAGTGTGCACCAGCATGTCTCTCACTGACTGCCTGAATGGACCCTGCTGGCGCACACTAGAAATTCCCTACTGTACACTGATGTAGAATTGTATGAAACGGGACGACAACAAACTTTTGGTGCGCAATACTAGGATCCTCACAGCCAGTTTGTGAGCAACATATTGATGTACACTAGAATTTACATCCTTGTTGGTACACATCAATGCACAATGTAGACAAATCCACAAAAACATCCTCAAAAACTTTTAAATTGCTTTTTTAATTAAACATTAACCCAGAATTCTTTCGGCATTCCCTATACTAAAGCAGTATATTGCAATCACATCAAGTTCTCAAAGGTGACCAATGTAAATATATACACTTGTTAGAGCCAACAACTATATATGAACCACTATGAGAATGCATTTTACTACTCCATACGGGAGAATGCTGAGCCCTCCTGACCCAACTTTGGAATTATAGCTATGAAAGTTGAGCAGAATATCTAAGTATAAAAATATCCTTCTGAATTTTATAAAGCACCTACATAATTTGATTTGAAGGTCACTTTCATCATAGAAAAGCATTAATAATTTTTTTGAATCAAAATTTAACTTTCCTTAAATGCTTTCCTACTTTCCTATAGCAGCCAATAGGGATGCAAAATGCTAGTTCTTCAAAAAATCTTGCCACCATTTAATTAAAACGTAAATTTAAACAGAGTCTGTAAGTATTTGCAAATTGTCTTTTGCATACCTCTTCAGCTTTTTGAGCTTCTATGTGTTTATCCAAGTAGATTCCTTGGAGTACAGAGCCCACAATAGTCAATCCTTTACCAGCCTTCAACTGAGAGGTGAAAGAAAGCAATCTCGGGTGTTTAACCACCTGTTCTGAGTCCAAATTCAATAAAACCAAGACTTGAGGTCTGCAGTAGAAAATTAAAACAACAGAATTGTTAATAACCAGATGACCTACTTGTTCAATTGCAAACAAGATAAACTATCAAGCAAGGAAGTCCAGACAAACTTTAGGTCGTCATATTTGTCAAATAACTGATAATGTAGAGTATCTATAGCGATATATAGCACCCTCTGCTGATCATCTGTTGTGACTTTATCCTGAAAAATGGCAGACTGTTAATTATTCAGCAATCTTCTTGTTTCAGAGTCAAATCTGATTTTCAGAGTAAAATTGCACTTACACAATATTAAATCTAAAGCAATCTAGCCAAGCATCATTATTAAATCTGAAATAACACCAGCTATGGTAGCATGTTAGCAATAAATATCTTGAAAAGCCCCAGTACAAGAAAGTTTGAACAAATATCCTCATTTTTACTTAATACATTTTATGATCACAATTGAACAACTATATTTGGAAAATAAACAAAATTGCTTCTTTGCCCAGTGACAAAAATGCACCTTCATGGATGAATATATTTATGCATACCTCCTCCAATATTTTAATACAATGAAATAAATTTGACAACACTTTCCAAGACATACAGTATCATGACAAATATCCTGCCTGCAGAATTATGGCATAAACAAATTAGAATTTACTTCCTATTTTTAGAAAATTTTTGTCTCATGGCTACATGGGTCTATTTGTAATTTTTGGCTATTCATAGATTTTAAAGTAAAAAAGGACCATTATGATTGTGTATTTTCACTTCCTGCATAACACATAACATAACATAGAATTTCACCCATAATTCCTGCATCAAACACAATAACTTCTGGTTGAGCTATAGCATACCTTTTAGGAAGACATTCAATCTGGTTTTAAAGATTTCAAGTAATGGAAAATCCACCACATAATTTGGTAAATTCAAAGGTTAAATAGTTTCACTGTTATAAAATGAACCTTATTTCAAGTTTGAATTTGTTATCCCCCTTTTACAAATGGGGAAATGGAGTCACAGTTGTGCCTGGTCCAAGGCAACACAGTTGTTAATGGTAGGACTAGGAATAAAATCTAATTTCCAGCTCTGGATCATGCTACCTTCTCTTTGAAGGTCTATTTAGTCTGAATGAATCCATAAAGCATTATAAGAACACAGGACCAATTAAAAAAAAGTGCTTTTACATCCATGAGTGTTTCAGATAATTCATAGATGAAAAATGGGAAAAAAATTTTAAATGAAATAAAACCTCAAGTGGCACATCCCAGGAAGTTCCCAGAAATACTGCACTCAGATGGTTAATATTCTAACACAGTGGTTCCCAACCTGTGGCCCATGAGGGCTTTCAAAATGGCCCACAGCTCCCCTCCTACTGGCTGCAGAAGGGAGCTGCTGCCTAAGGACCCAGGTGGAGTGCGTTTCTATTGGGCTACAAGACCTATGGCAGACTCCTTGCTGCAGCCAACGGGATGGGAGATCAGCGCTCCCGTCCCCTAGCTCCAGCAAAGAGCAAAGAGCTCTGCTTAGGTTCCTAGGTGCTGTGGTCCTGCTAGAACCAGAAGGAGGGGAGCACTGATCTTCCATAACCCTGGCTGCAGAAGGGAACCACTGCCAAGGAACCCAGGTGGAGTGCACAGGGCTACAGAATGCATGCAGTTTCCCTCCTGCAGCCAGGGAGACGGGAGATCAGCGAGGAGGTAGCCTCCTCACCGAACTCCTTCCATCTGGCTGCAGTGCAGGGGGCCTGCTGGTGGAGATTGGTGGCCCTTCAGGGTTATAAAAGTTATATATTTGTGGCCCTTGAGCCAAAAAGGTTAGGAACCACTGTTCTAAAATTAAAAATTGTCCAGTTAACATGAAATAATCAAGGCTTTTATCCCAGTTGTCATTTCTAAAGTCTAATAATCAAGAAGTGCCATTATAACAAAAGTAATAAAATATGGATTTTAGAAACCACCATTAAGAAAAATAAAACCTCATGTTAAAGAAATATAGTGAATCCACTTATAATCAGTTTGGAAATAGTTGAAATTTTATTAAATAATGTGAATTAATAAATTACTAAAAAGAACTGTGTGACAGAGTACTAGAGATTATCAAGTAGCCAGCCCTCTGATCATTAAGACACCAATTAATTCCTCGGGAGAAGGCTGATGGAGGAATATGGGGCTGATTGGCTGACCAGTCTAGAGTCTGATGAACCAATTAACCACCAGCTGAGAGCTACAAAAAGACACAGGAAGGAAGGGAGAAAGAGCTGGGTTAGTTGAGCACAGGGTGCTCTGAGATCCCAATGGAGAAAGATCTCTGTTCCTCTCTGGCCCGGTGGGAAAGGGCAAAAAACTACTGTAAATACTTGGCTGCACAAGACTATTGGGGTTGGTGGTGAGAATCTAAATAAATAATATGAAAGAGCCACTCACTGGAGAGTCAGACATTTTTGGGCATCAGAGGGAGGGAACGGAGCACGCCCAGTTACACACTGCAATGTGGAAACTCCCATTCTAGTTTCAATGCAATTTGAATATTACTTAGTTGTTTTGTAAACATAATTTCACTCTATTAATCCTACTCTGAAATCTATACAGCATTTCACCATCAGCAATATTCCTACTTCTAAAATTATTTGTGCTTAAAGTACTTGTGCTTCTTGGATTCTTACCTCCAGTTTTTTGTGTGAGGAGGACCATGTTCGACCCGAAGTAAAGCATAACGAGCAGCATTCAAGGATAGACCCCTGATTCCATCACCCCACTCTTTTTCAGCTCTTAGGGGTTTAGGAAAAGAGATTGCATTAATATAATACATTTTCTAATGCAATATAAAAGAGGATCTTTATAATAAAATGACTTATTTAGCTGACACATCCTAAAAACACATCCTCTGTGAAGGACTGTAGAATGTAAACAAATGTCAGTAAATCACAATTTGACTCATAAAATTACATATGAACATAAGAATAGCCATACTGTCCAATGGTCAGACAAATAATCCATCAAGCCCAGTAGACCGTCTTCTGACTGTGGCCAATGCCAGGTATTTCAGAAGGAATAAATAGAATAGGTAATCGTCAAATGATCCATCACATTGGCCATTCCCAGCCTCTGGCAAACAGCAATCCTTGCCTATCCTGGCTAGTAGCCATTGATGGACCTATCCTCCATGAATTTATCTAATTCTTTTTAGAACCCCGTTATAGACTTGGCCTTCATAACGTTCTCTGTCAGAGTTCCACAACTTGACTGTGCATTGTGTGAAGAAGTATTTCCTTTGGTTCATTTTAAACCTGCTGCCTATTAATTTCATTTGGTGACCCCTAATTTTTGTGTTAGAAGAAGTAAATACTTCCTTATTTACTTTCTCCACACCAGTCAGGATTTTATAGACCTCTATCATATACCCCCTTAGTTGTCTCTTTTCCAAGCTGAAGGGTCCCAGTCTTATTAATCACTTCCCGTATGGAAGCTTTTCCATATCCCTAATCATTTTAGTTGCCCTTTTCTGTACCTTTTCCAATTCCACTAAATCTTTTTTTGAGATGGGGTGACCAACTCTGCACACACTATTCAAGATGTGGACATACCATAGAATTATAAAGAGGCAATACAATATTTTCTGTCTTATCTATCTCTTTCCAAATTATTCCCAACATTCTGTTAGCTTTTTTTGACTGCCACTACACATGGAGTGGGTGTCTTCAGAGAACTATCCACAATGACTCCAAGATGTTTGTCTTGAGTGGTAACATCTATTTATTCCTCATAATTTTATATGTGTAGTAGGGATTATGTTTTCCAATGTACATTACTTTGCATTTATCAACATTGAGTTTCATCTGCCATTTTTTTGCCCAGTCACCTCATTTTGTGAGATCCCTTTATAACTCTTTGCAGTCTGCTTTGGACTTAACTATCTTGTATCATCTACAAATTTAGCCGCCTCAAGGTTTACCCGTTTACAGATCATTTATGAACATGTTGAACAGTACTGGTCCCAGTATGGACTCCTGGGGAACGCCACTATTTACTTCTCTTCAGTATGAAAACTGAACATTTATTTCTACCCTTTGTTTCCTCTCTTTTAACGAGTTAGTAATCCAGGATAGGACCTTCCCTCTTATCCCATGACCAATAACTTTGCTTAAGAATCTTTGGTGAGGGACCTTGTCAAAGGCTTTCTGAAAATCTAAGTATACTATAGCCATTGGATCACCCTTTTCCACATGCTTGTTGTCTCTCTCAAAGAATTCTAGTCAATTGGTGAGGCATGATTTCCCTTTACAAAAACCATATTGACTCTTCCCCAACAAATTGTATTCATCTACGTGTCTGATAATTCTGTTTTTTATTATAGCTTCAACCAATTTGCCTGTGTAGGAAGGTGCAGTGGCCTTCCTCCGAGGCTGGGCCCAAGGAAAAACTGCAGCCACGAGTGCAGACTGTCAAAGGTGTAGTGGGCCAGTCTGCCCAGCAACCCGGGAGCCGGACAGCGATAGGTCTGACTGACTGGCCAATCCACCCAGAGGGGGGTGGGGCCTCTGCTGGGGTTGGGAGGATAAAAGGCAGGGCCACAGCTCAGTGAGAGACCAGCTGCTGCTGGGTGCAGACATGCCCTCCTGCTGGCTGCAGTGCTGGCCTGACCCCAGCTGGGCTGCTGCCCAGAGCAGGGGCACCAGGAATGGCCCCACCTTACCAGGGCCTCAGGACTGGATAGGGCCTCCGGGCCCCAGGGATTGGACCAAGCCCCCTGATACTCTGGGGTGCGAGATACCCGCCGAAGCAGGCCCTTACCTGGACGAGCTGCCTGCCGCGGAGCCTCCGGAGGCGAGACCTGACCTAGATGAGCTGCCTGATGCCAGAGGCTCCCAGGGATCCTATGATCTGAATGAGCTGCCCCTCACTAAGGAGCTCCCCACCCTGCTGCCTATTGACGAGGAGCCTGCTGTGGGCCATGTATCCCGTGTACCTGTCAACTCCGAACACCCCGAGGAAGCAGGTATCTGGGGATACAGGGAGGAAGTAGCCCAGGGACAGCCATAGCTGTGGCTGCATCCGAAGCCTGACCCTGCCAGCGTGTTGCGGTGGGAGCCCCACTGACACAATGGCAACACCTGTGCCACTGCTAGGGCCCTGGGCTGGGATGCAGTGGAGTCAGGTGGGCCTGCGTCTCCCTCCCCCCTTCCCTGGGCCCCCGGGAAAACGTGTTCTTCCCTGTTGCTATAGTAAGCCCATGTTACCTGCCCACCCGGCTACAGGCCGGGGCAATTGACTCTGTGCTTGCCCACCCTACTGGGGGCTAGGGAGAAAGGTTGCCAAGCCGCTTTCACAACCAGAGGACCTGGGACTGAGCTGGGTAGTGAGACGCTAACGTCTCTGCTTTTTTGGAAGGTGCAGTGGCCTTCCTCTGAGGCTGGGCCCGAGGAAGGGCCGCAGTGACCAGCCCAGACCAAACGCCAGGCTACAGCCTTGTACTTAAGTTAGGTTTACCAGCCTGTACATGCCAGGATCACCTCTGGATGCCAGGATCTCCTTTTTTAAAAATTGGTATCACATTAGCTATTCTCTGGTCATCTGGTACAGAAGCTGATTTAAATGATAGGTTACATACCACAGATAGTAATTCTGCAATTTCACATTTGACTTCCTTCAGAACTCTTGGGTGGATACCATCTGGTACTGGTGATTTATTACTGTTTAACAATTAGTTCCAAATCATCTACTGAAATCTGAACATGGGATAGATTGTCAGATTTGTCACCTAAAAAGAATGGCTCAGGTTTGGGAATCTCCCTCACATCCTCAGCCATGGAGACCGATGCAAAGAAATTAATTTAGTTTCTCCACAATAGCTTTATATTCCTTGAGTGCTCATTTAGCAACTTGATCTCCCAGTGGCCCCACAGCTTGCTTAGCAGGCTTCCTTCTTATGTACTTAAATTTTTGCTGTTACTTTTTTTCAGTCTTTGATGAGGTGTTCTTCAAATGCTTTTTTGGCCTTCCTAATTATATTTTTACACTTCACTTGCCAGTGTTTATTGTTCCTTTCTATTTTCCTCAATAGGATTTAACTTCCACTTTTTAAAGGATGCCTTTTTGCCTCTAACTGCTTCTTTTACCTTATTGTTTAGACAGATTGGCAGTTTGTTGGTCCTTTTAATGTTTTTTAATTTGAGAGTATAAATTTAAATTTAACCTCTATTAAGGGGTCTTTGAAAAGTTTCCATGCAGTTTATAGGGATTTCACTTTTGGCACCTTTTAATTTCTGTTTAAATAACTTCCTCATTTTTGTGTAGTTCCCCTTTCTGAAATTAAATGCTACTGTGGTGGGCTGCTTTGGTGTCCCCCCCCCCTCCCCTCTCCCCTGCAGGGATGTAAAATTTTATTATGTTATGGTCACTATTACCAAGCAGTTCAGCTATATTCACCTCTTGGGCCAAATCCTGTGCTCCACTTAAGACTAAATCAAGAATTGCCTATCCTCTTGTGGGTTCCTGGACTAGCGTCTCCAAGAAGCAGTCATTTAAGGTGTCAAGAAACTTTCTCTTTCATCCCATCCCGAGATGACATGTATCCAGTCAATATGGAGATATTTGAAATCCCCCATTATTATTGAATTTTTTATTTTTATAGCCTCCTTAATTTTTCTAATAATTTCACAGTCATTATCACCATCTTGGTCAGGTGTATATCCCTACTGCTATATTCTTATTATTCAAGCATAGAAATACTATCCATACTATCTATGGCACAGTTTGGTTCATTTAAGATTTTTATTTCATTCTACTCTGTGTTTTCTTTTACATAGAGTGCCACTCTCCCACCAGTATGACCTATTCTGTCCTAATATATTTTGTACCCTGTTATTACTGTGTCCCATTGATTATCCTCATTCCACTAAGTTTATATGATGCCTATTATATCAATATCCTCATTAAACATGAGGAACTGAAGTTCACCCATTTTACTAATTGGTCTTCATAACCACATTATATAAGGATTTAATGAACTAAATCCAATAATCAATTTTAGATGGGAGAATTAAATAAACATGTTAGCTATTTGAGCATGGCAAAATAATTCCTCTCACTTCAGAGCTGGCAATAAAGCCTCTGCTTTATTTATGAAGAGGATAGGTCACTAATTGTACATCTACACAGCCTGTGACAGCAAGCCTCCCAGCCCGGGTCAAAAGAGTCAGGCTTGCACTACTATGTTAAGAATAGTTGCATAAATGCTGCAGCTTGGGCTAGAGCTCCGGCTTTAAAACCTAGAAAAGGGGGTGGGGGCTTCAGATCCCAAGCTTCTGCCCAAGGTGCAACTTTAAAGCATTTGTCTATTTTTAGAGTGGTAGCGCGAGCTCCATGAGCCTGAGTCTGTTGACCTGGGCTGGAAGGCTTCATGCTGTGCACTATGTCAACATACCATGATAGAGAGCAATCAGGATCAGTTTGTCATCTGGGCACAACTAAACAATGTGTGTTTTTAATATGGCCAAACGTAAATGTATACATCTAGGCCATACCTACATGACGGGGGACCCTATTCTGGGAAGCAGTGACTAAGAAAAAAAAATTACATAAGCTCCCATTGCAACAAAGTGGCAAAAAGGGCTAATGCAATCCTTGGATGCATAAATATGGAAATCTCAAGTCTGAAGAGAGAGGTTATTTTACCTCGTATTTGTTACTGTTGCAACCACTGATGTACTATTGTGTCCAGTTCTCGTGCCCACAATTCAATAGGGATGTTGATATATTGAAGAGGATTCAGAGAACAGCCAAATTTGTGGTGGATTCTCTATCACCTACTATTTTTAAATGAAGATTTGATGTTTTTCTAAAAGATATACCATACAAATTATTTTGGGAAAGCTGCATGTCCTATGTGATGCAGAAGGTCAGACTAGATGATAATATTTGGTTCCTTGCGGCTTTGGAATCTATGGATCTATGAATGTGAGACTTGCTTCCATAGAGAACATAATATACAATCTGATAAGATACATTTTTGCAAAGATTTTCCTTAGTAAAAGCAATTAATGACACAAAAACTTCTCTCCATCAAAACTGTTATTGATGTTTCTGGAAAAATATCCCACCTGTGAATTACCTCATTAGCTGAGGCCTATAACCTATGGGAAGTTTTGGGCTCCATTGAGTATAGAAATGCTATGGTCATTCATCCACCTACGTTCTCATTCTTTCTATACCTCTTGTCTCTACTGTTATATCAGAACTGTGAGAACCAGAAATAGGGTGACCAGACATTCCAATATTATCGGGACCATCCCAATATTAGGGGCTTTGTGTTATATATGGAACTATATCCCCCAAACCTCCAAAAAACTAGTGTCCTAATTTTTCACACTTGCTATCTGGTCATCTTAACCAGAAATTAGTTTGGTTCCAACTGTGAAGAATTCATTGTACAATTTGAGTGGTCTGCTATAGAGCTGGCCAAAACACGGGATTTCCAGTTTGCAGGAAATTTCTCATTTTATGGAATTTGGTTTTGTACAAAAATCAGAAGAAAATCAATTTTTATTTTATTTAAAATTTTCTAAACTGGAAATACCCGAAAAATTCATTTTAGCAACACCAACACAAGGTGTTTCAGAAACAAAATTTACTCCATGAAAACTGCTGATTGAAATTAACATTCTTGTTAACATCATCACTGCTATTAGCACTATTGCTCCTCAGAAGGGTCTGTGGCTTTGGGGTAGCCCTGCCATGTATATTGTCATTGTTTGGGGACCTGATTCTTGGGTCAGCTGGTGGTAATCTAGAAGCCCTGGAGGGTGATCCCTGGCCCAAGGCAGTCCATATGGCGGCAGTGCTGCCCTGAAGCTGCAGATCCCAGGAGCTCATTCCAACACCTCCAGGCTCCCAGATCCAAGCAGGGAGGCTGAAAGCCTGAAGATCAGAGCCACAATCAGACCCAGGCTCCTTAGCTACCCAGCAAGCTGGTAGGTAGGGTTCCATCAGAGCTCCATCTTTGATTCACTGAAAATCTGTCAAATCTGAGATGTTCCATGACACATTTTAGGTTTGACAAATAGACATTTTGTTGAAAAATTTCCAACCTGAAAAAGAGCTCTGTGGAAATTCAAAACCTTGTCTCTTTAACCAACAGATGTTGGTTACCTCACCCATCTTGACTCTCCAAACAGCTCTCGTATGTTAGATATGTAGAAAGGGTATTTCTATTCAGAATGGACTAGCCTTCCTGAGCTAGGCTGAATCCAGATAATGCAGGAAACAATGACAGTGAAGTCAGTGCAGCATGGGTTTCAGTCTGAATAGTATAAACCTGACACAGATGCTGGATGCATGCTCAGCTTGCTAGCATGGACACACAGAGTGTATGCTAGCTAAAAGTCTCCAGCTTGAGTGCACTGAAAGTACACACACCTGAAATGGAATTAATTATATATATCAGTCACAAACAGAAAGATTATTTTGATTTTTTTAAACTTATTTATTTTTTATGCAGCAGAATCAATGCAGGCCCATGGCTTAATTTTTTATCCACCATGCTGCATTTCATGAGAATAAGCAGAGGAACCAGATACTGATTTTCTAATTTTAATTTCTTTATCTTTTAGGAATTTGTCCCTATGGTTTTGCTTCAGGAATTATTCCAAAAATATTTCAGGTGCTTAGGGCTCACTCTGTGTTCAATGGCTTGTCTTCATTAGAACTTTCTACCTTGAGTTAACAAAGTGCCAATTAACTGGAGATAGTTAAATATTTGGAAAGGCTAATCTAGACACTCCCCAAATATTTGTTCCAGGCTGATCCCTGATTTTTGTCCTCAAAAAAAATTTGGGGAATGTCCAAATTAGTCTGCAAATGTGTTAACTATTAACAATTCACACAAGTTGAAAAGGTTGTAGTGTAGACAAACCCCAAAAGCTTTTCTCCTTATCTTCCTCAGGGGCCCCTTGGGTATCTCTCAAGGATTCTACAGGGTTTGGAAAAGGACCCTTTAGAAGCCTCATGGCTCTACTCCTCTCAACCATATAGGGTACACATGGGCCAATGAATCTGTCTCCTTTGGAGGCCCCACCCTGGGAAATTAGTAAAGAAGCCCAAGGAGGCCTATTACTGAAAGGAGCCTGGGCCTAAAGGATTGTCGTGCACTGTACAGCATAGGTGATATCCATGCTGTGTCCAAAGTCCTACATCCAAAGCTCAAGCTCCACTGGATCTGCTGATTTATCCGATATCTGCTTCACTGGGTCCTGGAGTGGGAAGGGCAGTGGATAGGAAGTACCACCTTACAGGATCCATGAGGTTTTTGGTGGGCCTGGGTAGTTTTGCTCCATTTGTTGTCTTTTCTAACCCCTGCACCGCTCCTGTCCAGGGTAGTGGAGCCAAGGCAAAACTTCTCAGACTAGGCTGTGAAAGAGAAACTGCATTCTGCCAAGAAAGATTGCACCCTCCTCAACAAGACACTCCATAACCATCATAGGCCTTTCCTTTTACCATTAGCCTTCTCAGCCTAACTCTCTTCCTGAACCTTAAAAAGCACTTTGTTTTTTCAAAGATAAATAAAGTGAAAGGGAAAAACTCCCCACAAGGCAAACACAGCCCTACTATATCACTGAAAATTAAAAGAATAAATGATTGCACTAAATTGCTAGTCATACATTTGAAATAAAACGTTCGTATTCTTCTCCCAACAACACTTCAGCAGGGAAGTCTGGCTGAGCCTGCTGGCTGCTCTGGAGGCAGAATGAGGACGGAGGTGGGTGGATCTTCAGAGGGTGGGACATTCTTCTACTGCCAGAGACAGTGAGCAGTCGAGTTCTGCCCCCAGCCAGTAAGCAGGCTAAAATACCTATTAGAACTGACAGTTTGTATATTCACCTAAAAATCAGCTATTACTCAACTAAAACTATATTGTAATTGAGTTTATGTATTAAATCATGGACAGGAAAGAGATGACTAAAAAGGTACATGTCGGTTAAGATTGACAGCTTCAGTAATCCTTTCCTCATCTGTAACAATATCTTGCAATATGTGGAGAAGAGTAACATTATTAAATTAGCATTTATTTACTCTGTAACACATTCAGTGACTATTCAAACAAATGCTGGATTTTTAAAGTCTGTAGCATGGACACATACATTTTAACTTGTAACATGAAGCAATCATTTAACTTAAAGTTGTGGCAAATGTGATGTTTGTTTCTTTATTTTTGTATGACGTACTCTTCTCCCTACACTGTAAAGAAAAGTGGTGTTTTGCAAATGGGTTTTAATGTTCAGTATGAATACGTATGCATATGCTGTGAAATTTCAGTAAACAGGAAGGAAAAAAAAAAACTAGAAATGCTTCAGGAATGGGATAAGTCAGATGTACTGATCAAGCCTTCATATTAGGAATTAGATGGTAGCAGTAGCCTGGCTCTTTCCTGTGCATTTGAAGATTTCTGGGCTGGTTGGCACTTGAATTTTTTTTTTAAACAATACTAACTTCATTTTTTAAACATATAAATAAAATTTTATTTTGGGTACCACCGGGGGGGGGGGAGAACTGATCTGTGGAGCATAGCACTTTCATTGCCTAGTTAAAAGCAACAATTACTTCCACAAAAAGTGACTGATTTTATTTGTATTCCTAATTCAGACCCAGCTATTCTCCCTGATTATATATAGATAATCCAACAAATGCATCAAAAAACTTCTAAAGCTTTAAACCCTAGATAACTAAAACTGTATGTACAAAGGAGGCTAAAATTCCAGATTAGATGATTCTGGCTATGAGAAGACACATTTAAGGTAAGATTTAAATGGTCTGCTCTCAGAGAAAATCCTCTGGTCTGGAAATTGTGACTGACAGGAAGTACCACAATGCCATTTATAAAACAAGGAAGGAAAAACCCACAATAAAACAGTAGATTTTTCTCATATGATTTTCTAATTGTTAATGTTTTAAGAAGTGGAAATAGAATGTGCTTTGAGACTTGAAAATGTAATTCCATTATTACTACACGATTCTATAATAAATAGTTGTTTTTTTACTGGTTCAAACAAGTAAACAGTCAACAGGAGATACAAAGAAGGGAAACAGATTTTAGAATTTTGTCCTTCCTAAACAGAACTTAATTGCTTTGCCCTCATAAAAGGGCTTGGAAGGTAAGGCACTAGAAAAGGAATAGGTGGATGGCAACAAGGGGACATGGGTCTCCTTGGACTATGGATCATTCCAGTCACCTATATGGATCACCTTCAATATTAAGGCAAAAATTAAGGGCGAACAAAAGTCAGAAAATGTTGATGTCCCCTGGATAATAGGAGATCTGAAATGTTGAACTATGCCAGTCTTTTCTTGAAGAAAC
This sequence comes from Mesoclemmys tuberculata, assembly GCA_007922155.1. Lineage (NCBI taxonomy): Eukaryota > Metazoa > Chordata > Testudines > Chelidae > Mesoclemmys > Mesoclemmys tuberculata. Next base: position 488,279 of record ML675601.1, on the reverse strand, counting down.
TGAAACAATGGTTCCCAGGTCCAGATTAATTAAATCAAGCCACCAGAAGTGCAAATTTACTGAGGACAAAAGGGAAAATGGAAGCTTCATTGAGAGAAAAGTTGCAAGTGGGTCAGCATCCCTGCAACAAAAATGATAGGACCCATTCATCCTAAGAAATTACAGATCTGCCTGGATAAAAGCATTCTCAATCTACCCCATTTTAAACAGCAGTAACAGAAACACTTGTGATGGGTGGACTTTGTCAGGTCATTGGAATACTGTGACCCAGCAAACTCAAGTCCAACTCCCACTTCCACAACAGATCCCCTCTGTGATTTCCCCCCCAGCAAGCCCAATATACAGGCAACATAAAAATTACACCAAAGGGATCATTAAGACAAAATCATCAATACTTTTCATGTAGAGGGTTTAGAATAGGCCTTCTCATTCATAATGAGGGATGACCCCAGATTGTTGCTGGCCACAAGCCAAGGCCCTGCTGTGATAACTTTGTCTATAGTATCATAACATCTTAACATTACCACTTTTTTCTTACCACTCCCTCCCATCACAATAACCCTCTCCCATTTGCAATTTTTCTTTAACCTGAATACCTAATCATAAAAGAATAATAGAAGATTAGGGTTGGAAGGGACCTTAGGAGGTCATCTAGTCCAAACCCCTGCTCAAAGCAGGACTGACCCTAAGAAAATCATCCCAGCCAGGATTTTGTCAAGCCACACCTTAAAAACCTTTAAGGATGGAGATTCCACTACTTCCCTAGGTAACCCATTCCAGTGCTTCACCACTCTCCTAGTAAAAATGTTTTTCCTAATATCCAATCTAGACCTCCTCCACTGCAACTTGAGACCATTGCTCCTAGTTCTGTCATCTGCCACCACTGAAAGCAATTTAGCTCCATCCTCCCTGAAACCCCCTTTCAGGTAGATGAAGGCCACTATCAACCCCTCCCCCATTCTTCTCTTCTGCATACTAAACAAGCCTAGTTCCCTCAGCTTCTTGTCATATATATAATTTATCTTTATAAATCCAAAATTAAGGTTAAACTTAAAAGAAAAGAGGCCTTTAATACCTGTCATTTCCTCTCCATAAGGGTACATATATACCCTATTTAACTCACTTCTTGATCTTCATTCTGATAAGCCAAAAGTTAGCTACTTAAATCTCTCTCTGCAAGGCATTTTTCCCATCCCTTAAGTAATTATTGTGGCTCTTCTCTGCGTTATGTTTTTATAAATATACACAAAGTGTCTTGGAACTTTCACATTCCATCTGTCCTGCAGAAAGGAGTGCCTTTTTCATAAATACTCAGGTATATCATTTGCCTTGAAATGCAGGAAATCTCTTGCAGAACAGGTGGAATTTTAGGGCTTCAAGGCCATGTGACTACATTATATAAACTTTGTTAAGGTTGCTACTAGACATTAACATTCAAGAATAACAGTTCAAATTTTGCTGGTATTAGTTCCCCAATAAATAAATTAAAAATAACAAATGAATAGAATACATTATCTTACCCTCTATATTCTATGTATTTGTAAATACATCCTGCAATTAGCATGGCAATCAAAGCATAGTACCAAGAGCAAATGAACATCAAGGCAAAGCATAAACTCATCCCCAGGAATGAAAGAGCCCTAAAAAGAAACACATTTTTTTAGTTTAACACACACATGCAAATATTCTATGAAGTCAGTGCTTCCATTAAAATAACTCCCAGAAAGACCCCTCTAATAAAAAAAAAGACTATTTCATAACGTATTGTCAACAACTTCAATAATCATTTTGAAAATGCTGAATACGGAGTGCAATATTTAATATACAAAAGCAGTGGTCAATTGTGAATCTCTCTATTTGTGCCTACAGCTCTCCTGAAGTTTTGTGCCTTAGTATTATTTAACGTCTATAACTATCATGTTTGTTTTAAATTTCAATAAATATTCTTCATTATTTGTTATTCTATATTAATCCATGTTAAAATAGTCAATATTAACAATATTCTTATTAAATTCCATTTATGAAGTATGATATATTTATCCACTGATATGGTGCCATAAGTATCTCATGTGATAATAAAAACTGGTGTATGGTAAGTATCTGATGTGGTAAGAAACTAAAGAAACAGGTAGTGGCGTTTTTAATATAAAGATAAAAAAGACAGATGAGGATTTTAAAAAGTAAAAAAACCATTTCAAGGTTGAAAAACAGAAAAAGCAGAAATTTAAAAAATATAAACAGACACATTTTAAAAAGAGAAAAACAGAACTAAGAAGTGATCATTAAATAATCATGCAGAGGTTTTTGGTTTTTTGTTTAAATCACACCAAACGGAAAAATGATGAGGTTTATAAATAAAAGATTAGATACTGAGCAACAGAATTGACTAGATTTGGGCTGTATAACATTCTTTATAAAAAGAAGTTTTTCACCCTGTTTTTGAAGAGCTCTTGTACTTCCATGGTTTTGCAGCAAGCCTTTGAAATTTGGCAAGTGGATTGTCCTGGAATTAAGGATATGCCTTTTGCTGGCTTCAAGAACATCTGTTTAGATTTGGCCAAGTTACAAGATGTCAAAAATCATAATTTCCCATCTGTATTTCCCAAGGCACAGTTTTTTTTGGTTTGTTGCCAAAAATCCCCAAAATTCCATTAACATTCTTGGCAAACACCCATGGGCATCTCACTTCAGCAGTTCACACACACAGCTGAGACCCCAGACAGGACATAAACAAGAAAAAAAAATTCTCCCAATCAAAATACCCTTTGGCTTACGGGAAGATGCACCACGCTGTGAACCAAGGGACATCCAAGGGAAAATCATGGCCCTTTATTCCCATTGACTTCAATGGGACCAAGATTTCACCATTTGAGTTGTAGACTCAATATTACAACTTGTTGTTAACAGTTCTGTGAACATCACAAACCTTATTACTGAGCCCTTGCTCACAGTACAGAAAAGCTGGCAGCAGAATCCAGATCTCATATAGGGCAAATCTAAGCCTGAGCCACTTAGCGACACTATCCCTCAGAAAATTGCCAAATATATGTCCTTGGCTATGGTGTCTGTAAAAGCGAGCTACTTCAGCATGTGTAACTCTCTTTCAATATGTTACGTGTCCTCTTCCAGTAGTTTGTCAACAGAGGACAACAATGTTTTCATGCTTCCAGCAAAAAGTCTTTTAGCTCAAATGATAGTGCCACAGTAGTAAAATGTAAATTTCAAGCTCTGTAGCTGATTGATGGTGGGTTGGTTTTTTTTTTTTTTTTTTTTTTTTTTTTTTTTTTGGAGGTGGGTTGGGGCGTGCAGGTTTAGAGGGGAAGATGGGGGGGTACAGTTTCATATAATTTTTTACATTTTATTAAAAAAACAAGGATGTTGGCTATATCAATTTGCAGCATTTATTTTTAATTATGTCTTGTTTGCTTTTGATTTTCAAGTGAAAGAGAAGATGTGTAACAGTGGCCACTGAGGTCAGTGGGAACACCTTGCCACATGACAGGGTAATCCTGACCCATATCAGATGACTGGAAATAGAAAATTGAAAAAAAAAAAGAAATAGCACTCCTGCATGTCACCCTAACACTGCTTTAGTTGTTGTTATTGTGGAGGGAAGGGTGATCCCTATAATTAACTTGCCTAACACTTTCCATATATAAAAGATTCCTTTTTCTGAGAATCTAACATCTTCATTACTTTCTGAGGTTGCTACTAGTTGTGTGTCCCTCATTTTTTTGGGTTGCCCAACTTGAAACACCCGGGACCTGATTTTTCAGAAGCAGTGAGCAGTCATCACTGCAACTATAGTCAATGGAAATTGTGGCTACATAACAACACTGGTAGTAACAAAGTGCAGTCTGAAGGATTGTGCACAGAGCTGGGAGTCAATAAGTTTTCTGTTCTAATCCAGATTCTGCCACTGACTCAGGGTGTGGCTATGAGCAAATAGCTTTGCCCATTTCAATTTCCCCACCTATAAAATGTAGATAATAATAATAATTACACAAGGGTCCTATGGGAGAAAATAATACACAAGATTATGTAATTAAAGATTGTGTCATAATGCATAAACAAGTGGGGAAGAATTAAGGCAACCTTAATTCTGATATTTCCTAACTTTTGAGAATTTGGCTTTGCAAACTTAACATACTTTTATTCTAATTTTTGGCCTGTAATTTCTTATGTTTTTAAAAAAGAAAACTGGAAAAATATTTCATCATGTGGAATAATAGTGACAGACATGAGCCTTCAACAGAGTTGGAACCTCTACATCTATAGCACAGAACTCTGCCCCTTGAGCTAATGAAGTAACTAACAGTAGTGGAAGGCTGTCATCCTCCTTGTGGACCAGTACTAGAGGGGGTTGATGCACACACTTTGCCATTGGGTTTCACAGATACTTGCTGAGAATCTGCGTACTACTGCAGGATCCCACATAGTGCTAGTATAAAATTTGAGTAATAAAAATTTCAAATTATATAATTCACACTTTCAAAAGATAGTAAAATGCTAAGTAAAAGAGAACCAATGTCAGAGAACAATTTAAGGAGCTCTATTCTTCACATGTAACTGAAAAGGGTAGCACAGCATACATTCCAGATGCAGTTTGGGTGTTGACAGAGTATGTTTTGGAGCACAAATTTATAAGCCTCTTCTTGAAGTTTAAAAAAGGATAAAAAGAAAAACATTTAGATCTGGTAGTTGAATCAAAGCACCTATTCATCTTCAAAAGTATATGCACTACAGTTACCACCAAGGTATATTCTACTTGGGCAACTGCACATGCACAACAGCTCACTTGCTCATGCAAACACCCAATTGGAGTACATATTTGAAACAACTGCATGAACAAATTGAGCACAATGTTTAAAATCAGATTTCTAAATTACTTAAAGTATAATAAGTCAATGAGAATGAGTTTATAGTCAATTCTATTATTCTGGAATTATATATATTGCATTAATGTACTTATGAGATTTTTTAATATGACATGAATTAAATACTGAGTGCTTGCAGCTGCAACTGAAATTGATTGGAGCTGAGCTTTGAACATTAAAAGCATTGTAAAAATACTCTGAGAAATCAGACCCTAAACTTCTCAAATTAGGCACCCAAAATTAGCAGACACGTTTGATAACTTTGGCCTTAAACTCTGTGACCGGCAGTTCCTCATGTGCAAAATGGGGATAAATAATGAAGAAAATAATGAAGAAAAATTCAGTAATGTTTGTGAAGCACTTGGATACTATAGAGACAGCACCCCAGACACTCCAAGGAGGAAATAAATGATTTTGCATCTATCTTTTGAGGATTTGGCTGGTGTGTATTAAATAGGGCCTGGGGCCACAAACTGAATAATAATTATAAAAAGAAATATTGAATTAACTACCCATTCACTGCATGAGAAGGGGTCCTGTCAGTATTTGAGTTGTGCCACAATACACTGGAACACTGTTCTGGCACTTTTTTGGGCAGCCAGAACAGCGTTCTGGTGCTTCCTGAAACCATACAGCAAACACAACTGCCTAGAGAATAAGAGAAATCATGTAATGAAAGTGTGTGCAATAAGTGAATGCATCCATTTTAAGTCCAAACTGACTATTATTTATAGGGCAAAATCATATGCTCAGCAACATCTTTTTGTAGAACTCAAGAACCAGGTCCTGTATAAATGCAATTATGTTTGTAAATGTGTAATTAAAGGTTGTATAAGGGGGCTGAATTAAGGCTGCATATAAGTGAGAATGGAAACCATAATGTTGCTTTAACTACATCATTATGTGTGTTCTTGTTCATAACTATCGTCTGTCTTGCTTCCCAGCTGCATCAAAATGCCTGAAATCAACAAGGAAAATATATTTTTTCTAAACCCTCTCCTCTACTGTACTTTTTGCACTAGTGTTAATGTTGGTGAATCTATAAATTGTTGAAAACAGTTTTGCTATTGAAAATGCCCAATTAATGCAAAAGAAAGAACAAATACAAACCAAAATTAGGCCATTAATTTTGCTCTTCCAAATAATAAGTGTACATAAAAAGATTTCCTACCAGTGGTAATACTTGAAACGAGGTCTCCAGTTTGGAGTGCGTAAAAGAGTCTGCACTGCACAGGCCAAGTTCACAAACATATAGCACATTAGGAAAAACCTGCAGAGAAGGACAAATCTTTCAGATGAGAAATGAACTCTTTAGTCTCACGTACAAAATCTATCAAGAGGATAGGAATACATAACTATATTTACAGAAAGTTTAGATTAATGTAAGAACATGGGAATTATTAAGCTAGATCAGATCAGTGATTCATCTAATACACTATCCAGTCTCTGATAGTAGTCAGTACCAAATGTTTCAAAAGATGCCAGAAACACTGCAGCAGATAAGCAAAAAATAGTCTATTAACATGGAAAACTTCTTCCTATCTCCAATCAGCTAGAATTTGACTTATATCTTGAAACATGAAACAGGATTTATACCCTCATAAATCTTTTATCAAAAATCCTTGCTATTGTAACTGTAGGGTTTTTTGTTGTTGTTGTTGCTGTTATTCATATAAACTCTCCAATCCTTTTTAAAGTTTTACTAATCTCTTGGTAGCATGTTATATTATAGTGACTAAAAGTGGTGTGTTTTGTTAAAAAGTATTTTTTTTATATTTTAAATTTAGATCCTTTAAATTTCATTGACTGTCCCTTTGGTCTTATATTTTAGAAAATATTAATAGAAATGGCAAGTCTACGTTCTCTGTAGCATTATTTCACATACTTTCTGCGTGTCCCTTCTTATTTCCCTTCTCCTCTCTAAAATATGGACAAATACCTGATTAAAGATATACCATAAAGAGTACAGATCAAATAATTTAGTATCTGTTTTAGACAATGATCAGTCATTTTCTTGGAACTGTTTAGACATAATTATTTTGGTTTAAAGATGTCACCGCTGATAAGAGAAATTTTAAAGAGAGAATTAAAAAGAGATTTTTTAAAAAATAAAAAATGGTAACATCCATAAACCAGTTGGAGAGCACTTCAATCTCTCTGGACACTGTAGCTAACTTGAAAGTTGCCATACTTCTACAAAAAAACTTCAAAAACAGGCTTCAGCGAGAAACTGCAGAGCTGGAACTCATCTGCAAACTTGACACAATCAAACTGGGTCTGAATAGGGACTTGGAATGGTTATCTCATTACAAGAAGTAATTGTCACTGTTCACACATTCTCACCCTCTAATCAATGGTTGTGAATAGGCCTCAGCTTCTATAACTGAATGGACTTTGCTAATACCTACCCTACCTTTTGTTGTTCCTTACCCTGGGATGTGTACATATATACCCCCCCATCTGATTTCTATTCCTTGCATCTGATGAAGTGGGTTTCAGTCCATGAAAGCTTATGCCTGCAGAAATTAAATTTGTTAGCCTTTAAAGTGCTACAGGACTCTTGTTGTTTTTGCTGTATACAGACTGACACAGCTACCCCTCTGGAACTTTAAAAAGAGAAGTACTATTGATGCACTTAACAGTTTTAAGACAAGAGACAGTTCTGAATGCAGCAGCTATGATTGCTGGTATACTGCAAGGTTTAGTCTAGCATACTGTAAATGTAAAACAAGCCCACATTTTATTACATTTTATTCTAGGTTCTGAAATTACATGTAAAATAAGAAAGCAATTTCATATTAGAAATATTTTAAAATACAAAAGTACAGAAAACAGCTGATTTTTGTTATATTGTGGGACAATTTCTAAAGAAGCTAACCTGATTGAAAGAAATATTAAAGAGGTTTCAGGATGAGTTATTGAGTTAAACACATATTACATTAGCACCTTCTAAGCCTATGATTTATTGTTTGAAAAGCTCTGTGTAGTTTGAATGTTTGTCTCTTTTTAGCAACAGAAGTTGGTCCAATAAAAGATATTACTTCACTCACCTTGCTTCTCTTATATCCTGGGATCAGTACAGCTACAACACTGCAAATATACATTATACACTGAGGCGCTCTGATATTACAGTAATCTGGGGTCAAATAAGCACAATAGATGGATTGATTGCTCTTTTAACCATTTCCAATTTGTTAGCATCATTTTTAAGTGAGTACAATAGAAAGATGCTGTTATTGTATCACTGTTCAAAAACAAAGGCAGCAAAGCTGACTACAGAGGCATTTCTCTCCTCTGTACTGCAAAGAAAGTACTAGCTTGTATTCTACTGAATAGACTCATTGCAAACATATCTGAGGAGAACCTACCAGAAGCACAGTGTGATTTCTGACCAGATCATACTACTACAGATATGATTTTTGTCATAAGGCAGATCCAGGAAAAACGTTTAGAGCAGAACATGTACCTGTATTCAGTCTTCATCAAAGCTTCCGATACTGCCTACAGACGGGGTCTGTGGGCTATTCTACATAAACTGCATTGCCCAAGAAGGGTCAAATCATCCATCTGCTCCATGACCACATGACAGTGCAAGTGTTCTCCCATGATGACTCTTCTTCTGCATTCAAAATCTCAAATGGAGTGAAGCGTACTTGTTCTAGTGCTGCTCAATCAATTCTTTGTCTGTGTCCTCAGCCATGCCACAAGGGATATGAATCAGGGGACATACACCCTCTATTAACTCCATGGCTGCTTCTTTGATCTTTGAAGACTCAGTGTTAAGACCAAGAACCTGGAGAGACTTCTCATTGAGGCACTTTTTGCAGATGACTGCACCTTGATGGCCCATAGACATGGCGACCATCAGGTCATCATTGACAGGTTTTCTGAAGCATCCCAGCTCTTTGGCCTTACCATCAGTCTTGGTAAGACAGAGGTCTTGTTCCATCCAGCACCTCATTCCAATGCTCCAGCACCAGCCATTTTCATCTGAGGCATACAGCTGAAAAACGGGGATCAGTTCAAGTATTTTAGCAGCAGGATCTTGAGTGACAGTTCCCTTGATAAGGAAATAGCCTGCCAGGTCCTTGGCCAAAACTGATCAGAACTCCTTAACCAACACAACATTCTTCTCTCCACCAAACTGAAGATCTACAGTGCAGTAGTTCTAACATCTTTCCTTTATGAATCGGAGACATGGAATCTTTACAGGCGACACATTAAACAGTTTAAGCAATTTCACATGCGCTCCCTCTGCTCAATAATGAACATTTGCTGGCAGTACAGAGTGACCAATAATAAGATCCTTGAGAGAGCAAATACTACAAGCATTGAGGAAATGCTATTGAAAGCACAGCTTAGGTAGACTGAACATGTCATCAGAATGGAAGATCACTGTCTCCAAAAACAGATAATGTATGGGGAGCTAAGGAATTGCAAAAGAAGGAAGGGTCATCCGTATAAGTGCTTCAAAGATAACCTGAAGAGTAGTCTTCAGTGGGCCTGCATCAATCTCAAGGAACTTGATCAACTGGCTCAGTACAGGCTGTCTCATAGACTCATAGGTCAGAAGGGACCAATATGATCATCT
>ML675601.1:459585-478411 GCA_007922155.1 Mesoclemmys tuberculata | reverse complement strand
CCAATTTAACTAACAGTTCCCCATGCGGAACCGTGTCAAACGCCTCTGACAAGACTGGAATGTAAAAGGTCTGAGCAGGATTTACAAAATCCTCTCCAAGCTGCATGTGAAAGGCGCCATAGAGCTGCATCATCAAACATCATAGATATGGACTTCCCATGCTCCCAGTGAGGCTGATTCTGTGCATCAGGATTCAGACTTCAGTCACGTGAGTAGCCATAGATGAGAATTGCGATAATATTGTCATCATCACCACCAGAGATGGATTACCAACACATCAGAACTGGACACAGTATGCCAATAAGGTCTCACTGATATCATATATAAAAGGTAATATGACCTATCTACATCTACACAAGTTTCCTTCCTTACATAACTGAGAAACAAAGGCCATTTTTACTTGATGGGGTACTGTATCCTGGGAAGCAGTGTCTCTGAAAAAGATTTGGAGATTGTGGTGGACAATCAGCTAAACCTGAGCTGTGGTGCTGTGGTTAAAAAAAGGGCTAATACGATCCTGAGATTCATAAACAGGGGAATCTCAAGCAACATTAGAGAAATTAATATCTCTGTGTTTGACACTGGGGCAACCATGGCTGAAATACTGTGTCCAGTTCAAGAAGGATACTGATAAATTGAAGAGAGTCCAGAGAAGAACCATGAGAATGATTGATTGAAAGATTAGAAAACATGCCCTTTACTGATAGTGTCATTTAGCTTAGGAAAGAGCTGGTTAAGGTCTAACTTGATTACAGTCTGTAATTACCTATAGGGGAACAAATATCTAAATAATAGGGCTCTTCAATCTAGCAGAGAAAAGTATAATATGATTCAATGGCTGGAAGTTGAAGCTACACAAATTCTGACAGTGAGAGTATTTAACCATTGGAATAATTCACCAAGGGTCACGGTATATTCTCCATCACTGACAATTTCAAAATCAAGACTGAACGTTTTTCTAAAATATATGCTCTAGGAATTATTTTGGGAAAGATCTATAGCCTGAAATATGCAGAAGATCAGACTGGATGAGCACAATGATTCCTTCTGGCATAGCAATCTATGGAAGTATTGCATTTACTCAGTTAGCTAATGAATCACCCAGGAAGCTCATTGCTATCCACTATAACCTTTAAGTCCTTTTCAGAGTCACTGCTTTTCCAAATAGTCTTTCATTCTATAAATGTGACCTACATTCTTGGTTCCCAGATGCATGACCTTGCATTTAGATGCATTAAAATGCATTTTGCTCAAGTCAGCCCATGCACCCAGTGTGACCCACATTGCTCTGTAGAATTGACCTGTTTCCATCATTATTGACCATTTCACCTATTTTTTTTTTTTGCATCAATGATTTGAAATTTTCTTCCAGATCACTGGTAAACATATTCAGTAGCATTGGGACAAGAAGAGATCCCAGTGGGATCTCATTAAAAATTTCCCCACGAGAATCAGAATCCATAATCAGAATTAGTTTGTGAAATCTCTCATTTAGCCAGATTTTAGTCTCTTTAATACTTTCTGTGTTGATTTCAGATAGTGCTAATTTTTTAATCCAAATGTTGTGTATTACTAAATCAAATAACTTATAGAAGTCTATTTCAGTTAAGCACTGATTTAATTTTAGCATTAGCCTAAGGTTTTCATCATAATTTATCAGTCTAGATTCTCTTCAATTTAACTGAGTTTTACTACCAGTAAGATCCGAAAAGTATTTCAAAGACAAGGAAACTTAATTATCAAGACTTTTTAAATTTCAACAATATAATAAGCTTTTAAAAATAATGTCAAGTTTCACATGCATACTTACATTGAAAGAATTGGTGCTACGCTATCCAATGAAGCTATGAGAATTCCTATCTCGCAAATAAATGCAGTGAGAAGCAATGCCCAGGTTGGTTCACCATTTGATTTTCCATGACCAAATACCTAATTCAATTAAAATGTTCAGTAAAATGAGCAAATTAGTCCAATATATATTTTTTAAAATACACTAAAGGGAAACCAACTTTAACAAAACCCATCACAGTTAAACTGGATAAAGTCATTTTAAGTCACTTGAAATCCACATACATATGCAAATTATCTTATATACTAAAAAATCAAATTTACATGAGTTAAGACTTGACATAGGAAAACAATTTTTTAAATAATATAAAATGCAAATTGCAGGGATGGGGAAGAGGAACAACATGAGTTTTCTAAGCAGAGGTCTGATTGTTAATGCCGCCTTAAAGAAAGAAAACAAAAAACAAAGGAAACAGCACGGGAACCTACAGAGAAGTCTACCATAATCAGTAGAAGGAGCCCAGTTGCTGAGACATGGGATATGAGAGAGCTCATGGCTAGATCTATTGAGGTAATTTTACTCACAAAGCTACTGGGGCTAGGAAGGACAAAAATCTCTCAAAGTTCCAAAGAATACACCCAGCAGAATACGTTCCCTTCTCTTCTCTCCACACAACCATAAGGATTAAAATTCCATTTTCACCCCCAATGTTCCCTCCACCTGTTCTCCTTTTAAATATCCAGTTTCTCCTCCCTCTCATTCTCCACACCACACCTCTCCCTCCCTTTCCCTATAGTGACCCTGCCTGCCAGCCATGCTGTTCCCTCTCTGCAGTGTGCACCCACTGCCGGCTGCATAACAGGGAGGAAATGATCTGAACCAACCGCACAGGAGTCTTTTGGCAGCCTCCAGTCTGCACAGCAGAGGTTCACAGGAGGTTGCAATGCAGTTTATTCCAGCAAGAAGGGTACAGTAGGAGTCTGCTGAGCTTGCTGCATAAAGCAGTCTCGGTTTCTCTTTTGCCCCCACACTGTTCCCTCCACCAGTCAAAGACTGGGGGCAAATCGAACAAAACAAAGACTGAAATTTTGGTCCTGAAGAATGCTCTGTGAAAGTTCAAAAGTTTGTCTCTCTCACAAATAAAGGCTGGTCCAATAAGAGATATTACTTCGCCCATCTTGTCTCTCTAATATCCTGTTTAGCAGGCACCCACAGAGTGCTGTGACAGCTATCACTTCTAGGTGGACTTTTTCAGTGAACTCCAGGTATAATGCCTTATGTCTTTCTAGATGGTGGCATTTTTTGTCCTTTGTTTTTATGCATAAGACTAGGCACAAAGATGCATCCAGCAGGAGACCAAATATATGCAGCCCCTTAATAACTTGTGTTAGATCCCCTTCATCAAGGGTGAGGTTGCTGTTTTTGTAAGCTCCTCTAGATGGACTCCCAGTTTTGCTCAGGCATTAGAACACCTGAGAGACTGTACTGTCTACATTTGCCAAACTATTCAACTCAAAGAAAAGTTATATAATCTTCAACTCAGTCACAACCAGGCCTTGAAGTTCAGAGTTAATGACAGAACAGAAGGGAAATAGCTGTTATACCTGTCTTAATTTGCCTAATTTACAGAATGAGTCAGAAGTTAAATTATTGCTCTCATCCCTTACTATAAGTGACTCCAGAACTGTACCATGTAGCTCCACATCCAAATAAAAATTTACTATATTTATAAATAAAAACTGCCTGAACTCTAAATCCAGCCTGGAATCTGAAGTTAAGTTATAAGTTATTTTCTGGCTTGTGCATTTCGACTAGTAAAAACTACTGTGGGCCCAATTCTGCCTGAGTTTCATAGTGCACAACTTGATTGTTTGAAGAATAAAGATAATGAAACTGCACAGACATACATACAGGCAAAATGTGGTCTCCAACTGTAACTTGATTTACTTTTTTTTTTAATGCAATTAAAATCTAGCTCCAGTTCAAGGTTTGTCCATACTGAAATCCTCGGTGTGACTTCAAGTCAGGTTAACACATCTGCACTAGCTGTGCAGCTGAGGTGACATGGGTTTCAGTGCAGGCTCTAAAAAGCCATTTAGAAACCTGTGGTTACCAACTTGCATTCCTGAAGCCTGTGCCACCATATCTACACTGCTATTTTTAGCAATTCTAGCACAGGTATGTCTACCCTACATGCAATTACACCTTGGATTGCAGTATAGAGATAGCCTCACTCTTTCATGGCTCTGCAATGCTAACAGGAATAAAAATAATTAAAAACATTTTTTTTCAATGCAATTTAATTGAAAATGGATTTAAAACACTGAAGAGAAAAAAGTAGCTTACTTGAAGAAATGGTATTATGCCATCTCTTGCAATAGCCTGTAACAGCCGGGGTGCACCTGTAAGGCTCTGTAGACCAGCACCACATGTAGAGAAGAATGAACCAATTACAATTACCCATGGAGAAGGCCATGCCAAAGTACCAATCACCAGGTTTCCATTAACTGCTTCTCCAAACCTTGGGGAAAAGATCAAATAAGTTAACGAAAAAGAGCAGTGAACGCTACTTCTTGTGTACTTCAACATGCACATTACTAATTTTTTTAACACTTAATAAATACACTGCAAATTAATCAGGTTCTGTGTTCAGGTTTACCCAACCAATTTACCCTCTTTCTTATACTATTAAAGAATGGAGCAGCTAAGTTTTATAACACAACTGTGATTTAATATCTATTACTACATATTTGTTTACAAGATATCACTTACCATTGTCTCTGGGCTCACTACATTGTTTATACCAGTAACAAGATATTTACTCATATACTCTGTATTTCTTGTGGATATTGAACTAATGACTATGTGATGAGAACAACAGCCATGATAGTAGGAGCCAGATTTTCAAAAGTCTATGCTGTTGAAAACCCTGTCGTGCAGGTACACACAGAGACACAAATGTATCAATATTGTATCAATATTGTTTTCAAAGTAAATGGTTAATCAGACAGTGCATGGCCATCAAAGGATGTATGAGAGTCAGTGGTGAGGTAGTAGCATAACCTGATCGTAGAAGTGTACTGTCTATTATTTGCCATTGTTTAGATATGCTTGGGAGACTTGGGCACATGCAAGCATGGAGGCAACTTGTAAACAGTCCTTCACTAACTGTTGTTGGATTAAGAGGACTAAAAGGTCCAGTGGAGGGCAACAAAAATGATAAGGGGGCTGGAGCACATGACTTACAAGGAGAGGCTAAGGGAACTAGCCTTGTTTACTCTGCAAAAGAAAAGAATGAGGGGATTTGATAGCCTTTAACAACCTGAAAGAGGGCTCCAGGGAGGATGGAACTAGGCTGTTCTCAGTGGTAGTAGATGACAGAACTAGTAGCAATGGTTTCAAGTTGCAGTGGGGGAGGTCTAGGTTGGATATTAGGAAAAACCTTTTTTCACTAGGATGGTTGTGAAGCACTGAAATGGGTTAACCAGAGAAGTGGTAGAATCTCCATCCTTAGAGGTTTTTAAGATTTGGCTTTACAAAGCCTTGGTTGGGATGATTTAGTTGAGGTTGGTCCTGCTTTGAGCAGGTGGTTGGACTAGATGACCTCCTGAGGTCCCTTCCAACCCTAATCTTCTATTCTTCTTCTATGATTAGGTATTCAGGTTAAAGAAAAATTGCAAATGGGAGAAGGTTATTGTGATGGGAGGGAGTGGTAAGAAAACAGTGGTAATGTTATGGTGGTTTTCTCTGAAATAGAGGCAGAGGGAGTAAAGGGAGAAAACCCCCAGGGGTGGCAAGCAAAATTAGTCAGTCAACGATATACACATGCATTTAGCATGACATGCTGGCCGAATCTGCAATTTTTGAACGATGTCTATCAGAAGAACATGCAAAGGAAATCAACCCTAGGAGCCATGTGCTTTCATAACATAGTAGCTGGTACCCAAGCTATTTCCAATGGTTTCTTGAGATAATTGATTCTGTCTTGCCTCTGGATCTGTGCATGAGTTCTGAGGGGGTTCAGTTAAGCTGTGAGAGTTTAGGAGAGTCTTAAGAAATGTGAGATGTCATCTAGCAAAGCCAAGGCCGTCTTTTTAAAAGTGGCACGCTCATTTATAAAAGTATTTTGTAGGTCACTTTTAATATTTGAAGATTATTAGTAAAAGATTATTTAGTAAAAATGCATTTTATCTAGCCTATTATTTTTTCGTTTTCAGGCTTGACAGAACAGTGGGCAGGGAAAAGAAAAAGGTAGAGCTAAGATTAACCAAGTTCCACCTTATTTTTTTCCCAGGCCTGCAAGGGCCAGGAGCAGTAGAAACACAGCAAGAAGCCTGACACAGACAAGTCAATTTAAAAAATCTTTGAATCCCCAAACCTAGGGTAACTTGTCAGTCCTTATTTTGAAGCTATACATGCACACACAACTTTAAAAACAAGTCACCTTCTGAATGTGCAGAAAAAGGCCAGTGCATGCATACAACTGAGTTTCTGAAAATTCATTGCTATATGCCAAGGGAAATTCCAGTATTTAACATTTAATGAAGCCTTGCCCATATTAAGCCTCATTGATTTTACATAGGAATAATTTCCATAGGTGGAGTACTGCCAGTAAGAATGTCCTGTTCCTGGTTCACTGGGAAAAGGCATCTGAAATTTTTCATCCAAGAACAGGCACCAGGGCAAGACATAGTGAAAAGTGCCTGTGTTCTTCCATTCAAATTGGAATAACTGGGAGCAAGACCATTCACAGTCTTGTGATGAAGCAGACACACCAGCCACCAGCACATCAGGAGTTAAGGAGAGCCTTTGGGCCCAGCTAGCTCCATGCCGTTATGCCTGCAGTCAATGTCAGGCCTGGAGGGGAGAGAAAAGGCGAGAGTATAGCTCAATTCAGGGCTGATGTGCGAAGAGCCAGGAGCTAGCTACTGCCCCACCTAAGAGGGAGGGACACTTACCTGCCAGTTGAGGCAGCCACCAGGGAGCATGTTCTGTGTACCAACCAAGGAAGATTGGAGGAGACCTAAGAGCCTCCAGCAACTGAGGTAACTGGGTGATTACAGCCCAGAGACACTGTGGGGTTCAGGTTCACCAAACTCATGCCTGATCTGACTGAAGGGTGCTGCTTAAGATCTGTGAGAGGGTGCCACAAGAGGCAAGCCACTTCAGCATATTGGACTATAGGGGCTATGCCACAAACTGAGGGGACAACAGTAGGAAGTAGTGCAGGGCGGTGCCCCTTTTCAAGAGTCAACACACACAGGGCCCTGGTCTGGGACCTGGTGGAGTGGGAGGGTCTGGGTTCCTTTATCCCTAATGCTTGAAAGACTGAGGCACCTTGACCAGGGAAACAAGGGGCTGGAAGTCAGGGACCAACCACTAGGCTGGCTGGCCCTCCAAGCAACCTGTTACAACTTTATAGATTATAATTAGTACCTTGAATATCAGTAAGAAGGGAACTAGGAGCCAGTGCACAGCACAGAACACAGGTACAGTATGGTCTCAACAACATGCACTGCATAAAAGGTGAGCTTCTGTGTTCTGCACTAGCTAATACACCTCTGTGATTTTCAAGTGGATCTCCAGGTGTTGTATTCAGAAACATAAGTATGCATAATTAAGGCTAGGTGTGTAATTAGCATATTTTATGTATGTTTTCTTCTTCAACTTTGAATTGTCTGTTTTTATTAAAAGAATATTAGGAAATTCTGCAATGTTAACTATCAAATATTCACACACCATTTAAATTAAATGTCCAAAATTAAACCTATTCAAACATATTTTCATTCCAATAATCAACATTTATGAGCATACATAAAACATATACAATTAATAAAGATGGAAATTAAATATAACATACTTATCTCTTAATATCACACCTTCTATACATGCACCAAACAATACTATGCAGGATAAATCTATTATTGAGACTTAAGGAAAATAAAAGCAGATTATACTGTAGTATGATATGGAGAAGAAATAAACTCCACAGTACATAAGAATTTTCATTTTTTTTAAATTTTTTGATCTTCTTCCAGCTGTGACATAGCAAGAGTAGAGGGCAGTAAGAGTGTGATCCTATTTGAGCTCCAGGGCATGGGTGGGCACAAGCCTGCCCACAGCTTAAAGCTCCTCCCCCCGCCTGAGGGGAGGAGCCACTGAACCTGGACTCAATTAATTATGGGCAGTAAGAGAGTGGTAGAAGGAAGTATGTAAGTCCCAGAATTTCCCAGGGCTCTGTTCCCTGCAGACTAGCCAGAGTTATTAGAGGGCAATTAGGAGCATCTGAGGCCAATTAGAGCCCAGCCAGCTGCCTAATAAAAATCCTCTGCTCCAGGCAGATGGGGCACAAGCTAGAGGTGAAGGAGTGCAGGAGTGTTGTGTGGAGGAGCAGAAAGGAGTTTGGAGGAAACAGGGCCCAGGAGGAGGAAAGCTTGCTCAAACAGGACTGAGTTACTCCCTAGGCAGAGGGACCTGATTAAGGAAGTCTGGTGCAGGCAGCAAGGAGACAGGGCATGAGGAGCTGAAAGGACAGAGGGAAATTAGTTCAGGGGAAAATATTGCGTGAATATGGCACCATCAACACATAGCTGCTATTCGTAGGGCCCCTGGGCTGGGACCTGGAGGAGCAGGAAGGCTTGAGTCTCTTCCCCCCTCCGCTTTCCACGAGGCCATGCCAGCGGGGCTGTTCCCCCACTCTCCAGGGAGACGGGGTAACTGGTGATGCCCTGGCCCACTATCAGAGGCAAAAAGAGCGAGACCCACTAGGGCGAAGCTGGCCATTTTCCAGACAGCTTTGTCACAAAAATAAGATTAATCAAGGGTTAGCTGAATTTTGCCAATATTTTGTTATGGCATGCTGCATTTATTCTATATTTTACCCCCAATATAGTGTTGAAAGTAACCAACTTCATTATATATGTATTATATTACAGTACATCATGTGTGTGGAGACACACAAGTTTAGGGATAAATATTTTCTCATATTTTAAGTAACTTCAAAAGATCCAAAATTTGGCATTTAATAAAAGAAAATGTGGAAGTCCTAATTTTGTAATGCTGTATAGCATTAATTTCTTCCCGTTAGTTCATGTGCTATCACATTTTCAAATAACCACACCAATAAGGCCAAAATAAAGGAAAAATTTATTGCTTAGAGTAGGGTAATTTCAGGATCCTGGATTATCCTCCCCTAATAGCATCAATTTTAATTTGGAATATCAATAGAAAATATTTAGAATTTCTTTCATCTTAAGTTTGTTTTACTCACGTTTTAAGTTTTAAACTCAATAAACTTAAATGATTTCCCAGTGAAACGTCAGAGCAAAATCTTAAAGCATGTATACTTCCACATGAATATTTATTCATTGGATGAAAAAATAATTAAATCATATTACAAAGGATACAGATAAAGGATGTAGTTGAAATAGCTAAAATTGTTCCAGTAGGAATAGATTTCTGAGCATCCCTAAGGTCTCCAGATCTGTTGGAACCTGCCATAATACCTAGAAACAAGATTAAAACCCAAATTTACACCATAAGAGCAATGAATAGTGATTACTTTATGAAAAAGAATTTAATACAATATTTATATTTAGCAACAATCCAAAAACTGACATAATCGAGGAAACATTTGGTATTCCATTGTGTGTACTACAGAACATATGTTCAGTTTAAACTTGCCTCACTTCAGAAATTTAGGGGGCTCAGAAAATGGGTGATACAGATTGATTCTTCTGAAGTTGCAATATAAATTAGGGACTACATAAGAAAATGATGAGAAAACTGTTCAGAAGATCTATGAGCTAACGGGACTTAAGTAGTTTTGCACCTTATACCTATATATGCCCTAAAAACTGGGTTAATAGACTGAAAGCCCCGAGATGTGTACACAGACAAAAAACTGCCTCATGAATACACAGACAGGATGCTTTGGTCTGATAGGAAATATAAGAGGAATTTTTAGGAGATTGGGGAATCAGGCCCAAGCAGAGGCATCCATCGAGGGGTGAGAACCTACTACAGCAGAAGGGAGACCACCTCAGAGGGACTCCATGGGCGAGGGGAGAACTCGTACTACATCTGTCAAACTGGCTCATCTCTCCTGGGATTGCCCAGTCTGTACACTGAAGATGGGGGTGGGTGGAATGCTTACATTTCAACAATAGAGAGAGTTAATTCTGTTGTTCGGCCTCTGAAGGGGGAAGAATTACAGCCAACTTACCTGGGGTGTGCAATGTACGTGTTGCTGAGTTCACTCCTTGGGCACCAGCATATATTATTTATATTACTATAATACCTAGGCATCCTAAATCACAGATCAGGACCCCACTGTGTTAGGTGCTGTACAAACAGAACAAAGACAAAATACACATACCCTGCTGTACTCTATGCGGTACAGAAACACCAGATTCCCAGTGAAGCTACTGGTCAGATATTCCAGGAATGAAGGGACACAGGCACTGCCCACACCCTAATATGATGCTGTCTGATTCAAAGTGACCATTTGTATCATTGTTGCTACAATTGTTACACAATTCCAAAAAAGGACAAAGGATATCATGTAAAGTGTCAATAGAAAAGTTATGATTTGCTAAATAAGATTATGCTGCTTAAATCCATGTATCATCACTGTATTTGAAGTTAGAAATATGGCTATGTTTCTGAACCTAAATTGTGATTGTTCCTGAGGTAACCCACAATGTAGTTTACATCCAATCCAGCCAGCCTATTGTTAATAGACTATTCAAGCTTGAATGGCCCACTAAGAACTCTTCACTCTAACACTGGAGCACAGAAGAAAGTTGGCCTGCCCAGTAAGCTTTCCTGTGGATGCTTCAGCATGCATATGGGCAATGACTGCTTCTGTGAGTCACCAAAGCATGTAAGAACATGTGATATGCTCATGTGATCCTGGATTCCATCTTAGGCCAGTAACTTTCCACAAATTGAGGCTGTGAGCTTTGTTTGAGCCAATACATTTCCAGGAACATGAAAAAGGGAATAAAAGACCCCAAAGATGTCTCCATTTTGCCTCTTTCCTGCCTTGATTCTATGGACACTGGATTTACAACTAAAAGGAGCATATTGAACTATGGAATGAGTACCATCCTATCTTTCGGAAGTTATCAGAGAAACTTTACAAGCCAGCAGTCTTTACCATCACTGATACAAAACTGATAAGGATTTTGCAATTATTTGTATGTACATGATCTATTAACCATTAATAACTCTTTTATTATTAAATCTTTAGCTTTTAGCTACTAAAGGATTGGCACCAGTGAGATTATTGAGTAAGATCTGAGTTATATATTGACCAGGCTATGTGGCTTATCTCTTGGGATTAGAGGCCCCTAAATGTGATGAAATTGGTTTTCAGTGACCACTCATCATAGAGTCCAGTGTCTGGGTGATGAGACAAAGGTTGGAATGCCTAAGGAGACTTGCATTTTGGACTTCTTATTAACCAGTGCGCTGAGACAGAAGTTCATTTTTGTTATTGGTTTGATATAATCTAATGAGTAGAATAACCACTAGGCTGGGGTGACACTGCCCTATTTCTCAGCAGTTTGACCTGAATTTGGCATCCTCAGCTGGGACCCACTGAGGCACGGTGACACCTAGTTAAATCCCATGAGGTGAAACCACACTAGAGCTGGGAGGCAGCCAGATGCAGATAAAATACCAAGGTTAATACCATTTTCCCTGCCTCTAGCCAAAATCTCTGTAAAGACCCATGAGAGTTTGAGTATGTTGGCAGTGAGGATGTTGACATCATTATTTTTTATATTTTACTAGGAAATATTTGAGCAAGTAACTTAACCATAATACCTATAAACCAAAATTAGGGAAATGAAGTGCCAACAATAAAGTTACAGGTAACAGCAGTATCTTTTCAGTTATTCATTTTCATGTAAAACCATTGTATTTACCTGTCACAGATGGGAAATAAATTCCTACTAGCATTGTGAAGAAGGTCATAATGTCTGTAAAAACATATGGGAGTCCCCCAACTTTTATCTCTTCTGTTCCAGTAACTGATGGCTGACCCTTTTTTTCAACAATTGACCCTTTATCTGTATATGCACTCCACAGGTTATCTGTAAGGAAGTAAGTGAGAGCTGTACAAACACCTAATAAGTAAGAACTATACAAGCAAAGTATACACAGTTGCAAAAAGTTCTGTTTCCTGTGTCGTGTAGCTAGGGCCGTCTAACTCTCACTGTTGATGCAGCTAGATTGACAGAAGATGTGCTCGTAGCTGTGCTGCTATAGTCTCTTCAGTGTAGACAAACTTCATTTTTTTCTACCGTGTGTGTGTGTGGTGTGTGGATTAAAAAAAAACCCACCAAGTATTCAACATTACCTGTAATTTAAACAAAGATCTACTCTTATGAATCAGGTGACCTCTCTGGATATAAGACTCTTAAAAAAATGTAACAGAAATGTCAACACACTAGGAACATGGCTGTAGTAACCCCATCTTCCATCAGATGTTTTGGGGGTTTTTTTGGACAGCCATTCCTCCTCTCCCCCCCAACCACCCTACTCCACCATGAGTGCCAGCTAATTTCAGTGACTGTTGCACATAGACAACCATTCAGCTGTTTTGAAAAATACTTGGGGATGGTCGGCCTCAAGGGCTATACATATTACATGCTCAGTGGGGTGACCTGCTTTTTTCCTTATCTCTGCATTTTATTATTAAATAAATTTAAATTTTATTTTAAATAAAATATAAACTTTCTGGATAACTGAAAGGAGTAATTTTTGGCATACATTTCACAGTGAACGTAAAACACACGTATTTTATACATATAAAAGTAACTTGTAAATATTGCAAGAAACTATCACTTGAAGAAATAAAAATATATTATTTTACTTTGCAGCTTTTTATTTAATTGGATGACATTTTATTTACTACATAAAAGAATGTTCTCTTGTTTGTGAGTTTTACTATATTCTTCCTCAAAAGAGGGAGAAAAGCACAAAGCTCTATTTTATCTTTATCTAGAAATAAGTTTAATTTATTTACCATCTAAAAATTTGTTTTCCTATACTCCAAAAAAAAAAAATGCAAATGCAAAGGCTTTGATCTCTACATATTTTTCTAAATGACCAATCTGCAATGTATGGACACCCAATCCTGGAGAGTAGCTGATGCTTGTAATATGGGAGTAGCTACCTGTCTGAAAAATATATGGCGATGGAAGGCTTCATGGTACAGAGCCAAAGTACAAAATGTGAAGTTAAGGAAAACAACCTAATGGACATAGTTAGCATCCAAATCTGAAACCATTAGGAAATTATTTCAAAATGAAGTTACATTAGATTGTACCAAAATCAAAGCTCCTTTAACATTTTCTGAGCATAGAGGAGTATTGTAAAATGTTACCAGAAGAAATATAATTTTAAATATATGTATTCAGAAAACTAGAGCTATTGATATGATGCACTATAAAATACAAACAAAAAACCTAACAGGAGATTCCTGACATTCTGTTACAAGTTTATTGGATTAAATGTGTAGCTGGAAGCTAGGAACTCCTGAGCTTTCCTACTAATTCTGCCACTGACTTGCCATGTGACCTTAGACAAGTCACAAACTATTTCTCAGGCCCGGTCTACACTTACCTTTGTGATTCGGCAGCAGTCGACGGAAGATATGAAAGTGACGTGAATCACTTGCGTATATCCCATCGACTTTGCGGCGTCTCCTCTGCGCGGCATCCACATTGAGCTGCATGGAAGGGAACTGCGCTCCCTTCAACGCAGTGCTACGCCACTTATGGAGGTGGTTTTCCTGCGTCACTTCCTGGATCGACTGAGCACGTCTATACAGACTGCTCAGTCGATCCAGAGAAATCGATGTAACGGCAGCAAATTTGCCACCATCAGTGTAGACCCAGCTTCAGTATTTTCATCTATAACCCCGACCACATAGTAGGGTTGTGAGAATTAATTAATGTATAGCATATTGAAGGTGTAAAGTACTAAGTGTACAAAGCAACTAACATTATTACATTTCATTTTAAATCAGTATTTTTACTTTTTTTTTGGTTATTTGAAAGATGTTACTCTGAAACAAGTGTCCATATACCATAAAATGAAGTATTTTTAAGAACCAAACAGAATTGAAATACAGTAACGGGAAGGAGCAGTCCACAGACATGAGCTGAAGAAACAATGATAGATATATTATCCCTGGCATGTTAGAACTGGTATGGACGACATTAATACCATAAAAAAATCTGTTAGTTTACCTGCACATAGACTTTAGGACCAGAAGGGCCATCATGATAATTTAATCTGACTTCCTGCACATTCCAGGCCACAGAACCTCACCCATCCACTCCTGTAATAGACCCATAACCTCTGGCTGCGTTATTCAAGTCCTCAAATCATGATTTAAAGACTTAAGATTACAGAGAATCCACCTAGATTACATGAATTTAAACCTTCAAGTGACCCATGCCCTATGTTGCAGAGGAAGGCAAGAAACAGAGGTCTCTGCCAACCTGACCCAGGGAAAAATACTTCCATAACCCCAAATAGTGCAATCAGTTAGACCATGAGTATTTGGACAAAACCCAGCAGCCAGACATCTGGGAGAGAACTCTCTGTAGTAACTCAGAGCCCTCCCCATCTAGTGCTGATCACGGGCTAGGTTTTCAGACTTACCAATTAGCACTCCACTAGCAATTCCGGGAATTCCTTGAATTTCTGTCACGTTATTTAGGCTAAAGTATTCATCACAGGTGGCATTGAGTGAGGGACTATCACAGAAGAGACTCCACAGCTTCGTTGTCACTGTTTCATTGTTTACCTCAATAAATTTGGCACAAATATCAAAGTTGTGTTTTGACAATGTACGATTTCCAAGAAGACAAATACTACATGTGAGAGATAAAATAGGGGTAGAATTGGTTCTCTGTTGTGAATTTGTCCTCGTTTAGGTTAGTCTATAGTCTGTTCTCCAGCAAATCCTTCATTTGCCATATCACACAATTTAAGCACATTATAACATTATTAATTCAATGGCAAAAATTACATTAATGCAGAATTAAGGTTACTTGGTGGTATATTGCCCCATTGCAGAATGGGGAGTTGAGCAAAACTCAAGACTTTTGATAACCAGGAAATAAGGTTGCCAATGCAACCTTGAGGCACTGGTGAAAGAGAGCAGAGTTAATATGCCCCATTAACACATGTACCTTTACAATGCCAATCTCACAGTTGCTGAATATATGAGCTCTTCATCTCCTTTTCCAGCCCAGTCACTTTCACCAACAGGATTTCATCTAACACTATTAGAGTGGGAAAATAAAGTTGCCCACACCACCTTCACTCTATCCTTTTTGACCTATGCTTTAATATTGACATAACACACACTCATGCTGGTCCTTGGCACTATAAGATTCAGGAGGTTCCAGATCTTGGTGTACACTCATACACTTAGCCAACTCCCCAGAAAAAATACCACACATATACAAGTTAATCATCACTTCACAAGGCTTTTACAACCACCTTATACTTATTCAGGGGATACCATCTCAACCTCGGACTCTTTCAACTTTTATCAAGATAGCCAGAACAACTAATTTCTCCAGTTTAAGTTCCCATTTCATTGTTACAGCATAGAATACAAATCATGTGATTATTTTATTACAAAGAAAAGCTAAAATTCAGGTTAGATTATGCTAGTTAAAATATTGTTAACAGTTCAATTAACAGGTTGTTCTCCAAGACAAAGAAATGACATTCTTTTTAAATGCAAGTACCTTGCTGATTCATACTAATAGCTTAACATGCTGACAAAAATATCATTTAATAATACATTCTGAAAATAGGAGCCATGTAACCCTACTGCAGCTGACTCAAAACTAAATCTTTATAGAGTCCTGATCAAGAGATTTATGCTGTTAGCAATTTGAGCTCAAAGTGTTACTATTAATGCAAAAAGGTTTGAAAACTCCAATGCAATATACATTTCAAGAGGAGGAGGAAGGCACATTTAAATTAGAAGGAAAATCTTTGAAAAAGACATACATAGTTACATAACTACATTTTTAAAACCACCATAAAAAAGTCAAAGCAAATAAGAAAAGACTAGAAACATTTTTCTTAGTGTGAACTGGTAAATTATGAGACCAAATAGGTAGGTGCACAATTGCCATATTTTCCTACCAAAATGTTTCGAAGAGTGTCGGGTTGCACTCATTGTCTAGAATTTGGTCCAAAATATTTAAGGCTTTACAATAATAATCTCTCTTTATACACTTTAGCACTTAAAATAGTATTTCACTTACAGAAAGTCTGGTGGGTCAAAAGCAGTTTTAATAACGCCAGCATAAATGGCAAAGATGGAAAGAATCACACAAGCTAGAAAGACCAGTGCAAGTTTGTTGACATATTTGACTCCTACAAAGACTACTATGGCCATCAAAGAGATAATACATGTCCCATAAACTCTCATGTTATTTAACATGGCCTGTGTTTCTCCATCAGCATCTTCCACTTTAAATATAGCAGCATTGGGAGAAATGTATGTCTACAAAAGAAAACAAATAAAATATTAAAACTTTCCTCATTAGATGCACAGCCCTTTCATTAAATAATTACATTTTCTCGAGTTTACTGATCTTAAATGTATATTAGAGAGTACATCTGGTATACTAGCTTTAGTCTTTCAAGTACTAATACTGTTAGCAGGGGCATAGATGTACAGACAGTGAAAAAAGGACACTGAATTTGAAGAAAAAAACTTCCTCAATCTGTTGGAGGATAACACAATTAAAAGACAAGTTATTTCTAAAGGTTTTGAAGTCATAGTCATTATGAATTCAGATATGCTCTAATGTTGAAACCATAACCAAGATTTCATAATGAACTTTTTATAGCCCCTTATTTTTTCACAACAAAGATTAATTAGGCCTGAAAATTACATAATTTCTTAAGTCAAAGATATTTTCTTAAAAAAGTTAAACTGTTTTTCAGCTATAGGTCATTAAAAATAAAATGATTTGAAAATGTAACCAATTTTTAATATTGCAATGTATAATATTTCTTATATTATATAGCACAGACTATACCTGAAGAAAACAGCTTCTAATTAAGCAATGTCAGTAGAAATTCTTAATCCAACCGTAAAGGTTATAACATGTAAGAATACAAGTATTTTGCTATACAATGGCTGTTTAATGAGAACATAAAGGCCTGTTCTTTTGATAACAGAATCAGAAGTATCATTTAATTCAAGTGCTACTGCTAAAAATAAAGTTTAACAAAAATACAATTATAGCCTCAGATTCTGCAAATACTTATGGATGTGCTTAATTTTATGTCCATGAGGTAGCTCCAGTTACATTGTGGGGCTATTCATGTAAGCCAAGTTACATACTTGCTTAAGCTTGCAGGATCAGAGCTTCAATTTTTGTAAAATTCAAATAAAATACCATAATAGCAGTGATATTTTAAAAATTGCAATATGATTTAGTTCATTATAAAGTTTAATGTGAAATTGCAATAGCAAAATTTTTCAAATTACTTTTACAAAACCTCAACCTGAATTAATTGATGATTTAAAAGAAACCAATCAAGTGATTTAAGTCAGGTGTTTAAAACATTCCATTCAGAAAATTACAGCATTACTTCATAGCAGCTTTGTAGTTAAAGTACAACCATTGTTTCATTATAAATCGGATTTTCATGTTTTCATTGTATTTTTGGAGAAAATCTATTTCCAAAAATGTTATTTGATATAGAAATGCACAATTTATGGCGTTTGCATGGTTTTATGAAGCTTATTTAGGACAAAGAGGAAGGAGCTCTGCTGCACCTGTATCTAAGGTATTAGAAAAAAATATGATCGTGTATTACAATATCTGATAAAGAGTATCTGATCACAGTTATAGATGGTAAAATAATGCATGCACTTGCTAATGAAATAATAATAAGAATAGCTGTGCAAAATTAAGGGTCTCTAAGTATTTTTGTGATGAATTATATATCTTTCTATATCTACATACACCAAGTGTGTGTGTGTGCACACGTATGTAACAATCAGTAATATAGATTTATAAAATATTTTATGTTTATTTGGGAATTTGTATTTATTTGTTAAAATTTAATTTGAAAAAAATGATGAAGATACAATTGATGAAAATACTTACATTAAAAGTAGGATTTTAAACAGAACAAAAGTTACTCAACAATTGCCACTTTCGTTTTAGGTTTTAGAGTATATGATTCATTGACATAAAACAAGTTATTGCTTAAAGTGAAACTTCAGTCAACAGAAAATATTGTTAATATTCTAAAAATGTTACTAAGTGTTGCCAAATTTGAAATCTCTGCATTAACGATGTGATGATGTAGGAATAAAATTGTAAGCCTGTAGAATGTTTTGAACTCCCCTCAGCCATATTCCATATTGTAAATGTAAAACTCCATCTTGCACAACACTCTTTCTAAACTGTTAGATGGTTATCTGAACAAGTGTGAATGGAAGGTGTATGTATGTGTAAACCAGACCCAAACTGCCAGCTTGTTCTGATGAAGTGTGGTGTCCACCCTAATGGCTGAAGAAGTGTGAACACATCTCTAAAAAGCAAAACAAGAATCCACCTCAGAAAACAAAAGAGCAAACTTAATCAAAACACCAGGAAGGAGCTGAAAGTCACATCTGCTATTGTCCAGCAAACAATGGACACAAAGAAGTGAAGTGACTCAGCAAAACTCCTAAGTTTAAACTGAAGTCAAAAGGTTATAAAAGACTGGGTGAGATTTCAAGGCTTTTGGGGAGAGAGAAACTGTTCTGCAGACCAGCAAAGAAGAGCATTGGTGCACACCAACAAAGACCCCGCTCTCCTCGTGCCCAGCTTCCCTGGCCAGGTAGCTGCCACGAGCCATGAACTCCAACAACGAACCCAAGCTGCGATCTCAAGCCACGATAAGGACTGGTAGCTATACAACCTCAGAACATTTCCTGGTGTGTGTGTGTGTGTGTGTGTGTGTGTGTGTGTGTGTGTGTGTGTG
>ML675601.1:434925-459575 GCA_007922155.1 Mesoclemmys tuberculata | reverse complement strand
TGTGTGTGTGTGTGTGTGTGTGTGTGTGTGTGTGTGTGTGTGTGTGTACACACGCATAGGTTTAAGATAGTTATTGTGTGTGCATAGGTTTAAGATAATTATTGATTTAGCATTTGATAATAAATGTGGCATACTGCCTTTTCCCCTTAAAAGGATCCTGAGTGCTCTTTTTAGCACAACAATGACATTGCTTGCTAACCAGACATTTATGTATATAAAAGGCAGTAAATTTGTCAAATTCCAATTGTCCTATTTACTCTTATGTTAACACTGATGTTAGCACTGCCAATTCTAAAAACATTTAATTAACTATGGACTACATTCTTTGCTAGGCAGCTTCATAAGTTTTTTTTACACAACAGCAGATTTGCCATTCTGCAGTGGCCACATTTAATCTAAAGTCAACATTTCTCCAACAGTCACAGCAGTCACCACATTCATATTATTGTCATTCTTTAACTATTTATTTTTCCATTTACAATTTATTTTAAAAACTAGGGAAATTCACAGAAAAAGAACATTGTTTAATGCTAGTTATGTTTGGTCTGTGCTACTTTAATAACATTTTCCTCAAACACTGAAAACCTGGGAAATAAACACAGTGAACAACCACACTTCTGTTTCATTATCTACACCAATATAAAATTTAGCAACTCTTACCTATCACTATCCTCTTTCCACAACATGTTGTTAAGACCCCACAGCTTCATAAATTATACAGCATTAACTGATATACATACGTACAAAAGGAATATACAAATATTAAAAGAATAACTCCTTTAAATATATGCTTTTCTTTTTGGACTTTTTAGGAAAAGGGGAACCAACTCAACATGTGCTTTTTAGAACTTGAACCATTAACATTAATTTTTTCTATTATTTTATGTATATACTTCTATTGATCAAATTATAATTTATTCCTTAAACACATTCTACAACGAATTCTTTGAATAAAGTCAGCATCTCAAATGATAAATATCAACAAAACATTTTAAAAAGTAATGGTGACTTGGAACGCATTTTAGGTTGAGTATGTCTGCTCTATTAGCTCCAAAACTGATGGAATATATTTAATCTTAAAAGATAAAATGCTTACCAACAAAATTTCAATGGTACCAAGAATATACATAGCTCCTGCAAAAGTTGTACCCAAGTAAAAACAGAGTCCCACTGCTCCGCCAAACTCTGGCCCTAAAGATCTTGAAATCATGTAGTAAGAGCCACCAGCTGTGAAATAAAAATTAAAAAAAAACAAAATGAAAAGTCAGAAAGGCACATCATATCCTAGACAATACACTTGAGTTGTAAAGTTAATTTAGGTCCCAAATTTAGATATAATTTTTTTTGAAAAACTTTATACCAACCAAAATTTGGGACCTACGTTGACCTGGCAGCTTAAATTTCTACTTCACATGAGAAAAATAGATTTTTTTAAATTTAAATGGAAACAGCATTTTTAAAGGAGTAGCATTCACCTGCAGTACTTGCAACCAAACCATTGTAACAGTCTATTCACATACCTGAGTTAGAAAGTAAAATTCATTAGAACGGGAATAAGAACAAATTAAATTACTCCATTAATCCCATCTTTCTTCTGCAGTACATCAACCCCTATACACCTGCTAAAATCTGCAAGAGGACAGCCCCCATTTAGATAAGTGTCAGAAGACCTGCTACAGAAGCTCTCTTTCTGTGGACAATGTTGTATATACCAATCTTATTCAAACTTTTGGTGCGCCTTCAAAAAGCTGGCAATTTCACACACACAAAAAAAACTTTGTTAAAAATAGCAAAGATTAAAAGCATGTTAATATTTCTAACTATGTGTGGTGAGGAGCACTGAAGACTTAAAGGTTCACCTTTAAGAATAAGTTTGGAAGACAGTCTTTATGGACATTTACAAAAAAAAATGTGATTAATAATATATTTCAAAAAGTCAGAATTTAAAAGGCTTCTTCAATATATAGCAATGTGAGAGATCAACATATAAGAAAGATAACTAAAACCTGTGAATTTTGAAAAGTAACAAGTTCTCTTTGTGATATTTAAACTATCTAATCAGGTTTTTATAAAATTGTGCATCACTCTGGTATGTGAGTGCTTTCTATGAGAATCTTGAAGTTTGAAATAGAGATTGTTTAGAAGCCATAACATTAACTAAAGCAATAGTCATTCCTAGATTATAAGGACAAAAGTGACCTTTGTGATAACTTAAGCCTGGTCTATACTTACCTTTGCGATTCAGCAGCATATCTCCTGTCAATTTTGCGGCGTCTCCTCTGCGCGGCATCCACACTGCGCTGCATCGAAGGAAACAGCGCTTCCTTCGACGCAGCGTTTTGCCACTTACTGGGGTGGTTTTCCTGCATCGCTTCCTGGATCGACTGAGTGAGTCTATACAGACCGTTCAGTCGATCCAGAGCAATCGATGTGACGGCAGCGAATTTGCCGCCATCAGTGTAGACCCAGCCTAAGTCTGACTTCCTGTGTAATATAAACTATAGCCCTTCCCTGAATTAAGTAGATATCTTCCTACTTCTTTCTCAATCATTGTGGACAGCACCACCATCTTATCTTGCCTGTTACTGAGGCCTGTACCCAAGGTGTCACCTTCAACTCTGACCTCTCTCTAGGTCCTCACATCCAGGCTATGCCCAAATCTTGTCAATTCTTCACACATCTCTGAGATATGGCCTTTCCCCTCCTTCCGTGCAACTAAAACTCATCGTCTTACATCTCAATTACTACCAACATGTTTCTCCCCATAAACATCTGCAAAATTAACTCATTAGCCTCTTTCAAAGCCCTCTGTAATGTCTACAGAGAACTTGACAACTGTTAAGCTGTTGGTGTGCAGACAACTGCCTATCTTGCTGACCAATATGGTCTCATTTTTGCCTCATACTGTCTGTATCCTTCTGCTGTCTCTAGTCTTCTAATTAGACTGTAAACTTTTTTGAGCAGGGACTATCTTTTTTGTTCTGTGTTTTGAAAGCACCTAGCACAGTGGGGTCCTCGTCCATGACTAGGGCTCCTAGGTACTACATTAATACAAATAAATAATAATCTTCAGCTGAAGACATTAACACATCACAAATATAAGCCCTGCTTGAACCAAGAAAATAAATGAAGTAGCAACTGATGTGGAATTATAGACAAGTCTAATTTCAATACCTGAAAGGATATTGGACCAAGTTATTAAACAATCAATTTGCTGAAAGCTAGAGGGCAATAAGGCAATAAATAATAGCCCAAATGGATTTTTGAGAACCAGCCTAATGGATGGGGGGAAGCAGTGGATGTGCTAGATCTGGACTTTTGTAAGGGTTTTGATATAATCCCAAATGACATTGTCATAAGCAAATGCCAAAAATATAAATGCAATTGTTATAAGGTGGTGCAAAACTGGCTGAAAGACAATATTCCAAGAGTTTATCAATAGTTTCCTGTGAAACTGGGATGATGTATCAAATTGGGGTATTGTAAGGGTCTATCCTAAACCCAGTACTGTTCAATATTTTCATTAATGACTTGGAATGATGGAGTACAGAATATGCTTATAAAATCTGCAGACGACACCAAATTGGGAGTGGTTGCAAGCACTTTGGAGGGCAGGATTAGAATTCAAAATGATTTTGATAAATTGGAGAATTGGTCTGAAATGAATAAAATGAAATTCAGTAAAGCAAGTGCAAAGTACTAGGTTTACGAAGGAGGAATCAAGTGTGTGAATACAAAATATAGAGAATAACTGACTAAGCAGCAAAACTGCAGAAAAGGATCTGGGATTTATAAGGGATCACAAATAATATGAGTCAACTGTTAAGAAAAAGGCAAATATCATTCTAGGATGTATTAATAGGAATGTCATATGTAAGATATGGAAGGTAAACTGTTCTGCTATACTTGTAACTGGTGAGTCCTGAGCTGGAGTATGGATATATGTGGCATTTTTAGCTGTGTCCTTGGGGTGTGTGTGTGTGTGTGGACAGAGATAAAAATACCACTGCTGGATGTATCCAGAGAATTTTGACATACACAGATCGATGTCAAAAGATTCTGGCTTTATAGGGCACCAAAGCTTCAAAAACATAAGCCAGATGAGCACTTGGTTGACATTCAGTGTGCAAGGGGAACATCAAAATTACTCACTGAAGACAAGAGTAACATAGTAGAATTGGTGGTGAGTATTACATATTCAATTCACCACTCCCATTATCTTCACTTTCTGGCTTACCTCCATTTTCAAGATTGCAGCCAAGGGAAAGACTTCAAGTCAGAGGAATCTTAAAACTCTGTCAATTATGGAAGAGCATCATGATGCTCCATCCATTAAGACAGTGGAGTGCAGAGATAGACATCTCTCAGGCTTCGGAATCTACATGAGGCTGAAAGTAGCTTTACTTGGCTGTGTTCAAAGGTAAATCTCCATCTCAGATCAGGGAATAGTGTAAGGAGCAGGCAGAAGAACCTTGACTGGCAGAGCCTGGGACAGTTGATGTTCCCACAGTGCCACCAGGAGGCCATCTAAAGCCACAGCCAGGGAGCACTGTGAGTAGGCGTTGCAGGAAGTACTGCCCAAGAGACCCAGAGTGATAGTACCCTGTGGCCCTCTGATTGGCCAAGTGCCCTATTTAATCCTGAAGTGTGTCCAAGCAAGTTGTCTGGGCAACCACACAGACTTTGGTCCTGCTGTGAATCAACACTTCACCTTGTCTCCTTATCTCTAGTCTCCAACTCCAGCCTGACTCTGACCCTTATTCCTGTCTATTACTCCCTCTGATCTCCAGTCTCTGACCCAGTCAGACTTTAACTCTGCTTCTTACTTCTTGAA
Source organism: Mesoclemmys tuberculata (assembly GCA_007922155.1). Taxonomy (NCBI): domain Eukaryota; kingdom Metazoa; phylum Chordata; order Testudines; family Chelidae; genus Mesoclemmys; species Mesoclemmys tuberculata. The sequence goes on along the minus strand of ML675601.1, from coordinate 454,741 downwards.
CCTGGCTCTAGCAATTCCTCCAATCTCTGCTCACCGACTACTATCCCTGACATGTGGACCCCCGCCAAAATGGGGCTGCTAGGCCATACTTCCTATGCCGTCCCTTACAGCAGTCTCCACAGCTGTGGAGTCTGGAATTCACAGAACCTCCACATGCCAGCAACTCCAAGGGCAAACTCAGGCTGGAACTCTACAAACTGAATCATCATTAAGATGAGAACAAGTCTGCGACACTCCATTCCACAGGGAAATTATTTTGAAAAATTTTAAGTATCTGAAAATAGCATCCAGCCATATAACTATAGCATTGCTACTGTGACAACAACACATCAGTCTTCCATACAGTAAGGCACCTACATTGCAAATGTTTCAATACTTATTATTGTTAACACTTCTTTTAGGGGTGCACTGGGAACTTGTGTTTTAAAGAGCTGCTTAAAAAAGAAAAGGCTGGTGAATGGTCAGCCAATTCAGGGAGAAAGTTCCAGACATAATGCTGTGTGGGAAAAGGTGTAGAGTCAAGAATGGAAGTATGACACAAAAAAGGCAGTTAATGGTACACTTGGACAGAGTAAAAACAGCATTTGCATGTGGGAAATGAGAAAAGCAGAAAAATAGGCAAAATTTAAAATGAGTAGGCCGCAAAGGCAAAGGCAATGAATTTACAGTTGCAGTAGGAGGTGAAGTAAAGATGGTGAATGGATTCAAAGAGAGGATGGACATGGTCAATGTAACAGTCGAGGTAGATAATTCTCAGTAGCATTTTGGATGGATGGAAGAGGAATCATATCAGTCAGGAAGGCTAGAGAAGAGGACACCAAAGTAGTCAAGGCATAAAATGCTGTGAGATGTACTGAAGAGGAAGAACCAATAAGATATAGCCAATGTATTGGTATGGATAAGGGCAAGAAAAGAGTTAAAAATAAAATCTAGAATCTGAGTCTGTGGAACAGGGGGAATGATATAAAGAGCATGGAAAGGGAGGTAGTAGGAAAGGTTACGGAGGAAAACTGGGTTTGGTTTTAGTAATACTGAACTTGGGATGCTGGCAAGAATATCCCAGGTAGGGGTCTGAGAAGCAATCAGAAAGAGATAGAGATCTGAACACCCACAGTGGGGGAAATGGAGGGGGAAAATTCTGGGGAGGGGACCAGGGTTTTTCATTAGACTAAAACAAAATGAGAAGAAGGGAGCTTAGCTGATTCCTGCAAACTTCTACCCCTCCATGACATTTTATCCTCTATTAAAAAGTACACACACATACTTTTAAAATTTGGTTATTTATCACAGCTTGTATTAAATACAAATTTAAAATTTTGTCTCTCTAATATTTGGGTTTTTTCCCTTTTACTCTTTTTTCCTTTCTTTTAATATGCATTGTAATAGGGTAAGGTAGATGTACTCCACCCCTGTGGGTCCTGCACTCTTCCAGCCCAGCTGGTGGTGCAGCTAGGAGAAGGTGAGCCAGAGGGGTAGGGAAGAGACAGGGACTGCTCTACCCCTGAGTCCTGCTACCTTCCCTTGGGTCAGTCCATGGTCCACTCCAGGCTTCCCCAGCTGGGTCCTCTGCCTCTGGTGTTGTCACAGCAATCATGGACACTCCAAACTTCTACAGACTGCCAGCTCCAAACTGTAAACTACACACACCCTAACTCCACAACTGCCTACCTGAACTGAAGGCTTTTAACAGCTGGGGCAATCTCCTTGATAGGCCCCAGGTGGCCTAATTAGCTTAAAAGAGCCCCAGCTGGCTCACTCAGGGACTAAGGCTTTGTTGAGCCTGGGGCTAAGACCTATGCCATTGAGCCCCCTTGCTTAGCCCCCTGGTCTGGCCTTAGCCCCCCTTCTTTTTTTCTGCAGCTGCATTTCTTTTTGGGGGACCCTGCTACTGCTACTACTGCCCCTGCTTCAGGGCTTTGCTGGGGAGCCTCCCTCCCAGCTGGGAGGGAGGGGGTGAGTGTGTGTGGCCTTTCCATCTTTTCCACCCCCCCCCAGCTACTTTCTCAACCCTTCCCTGCAGCTTCCAGGGCCAGCACCAGCTGGGCCCCTTTCCCTTCCCCTTCCCCTTCCCTTGGCTGGCTGCCTCTTCCCCCTTTGCTGCCATGAGCCCCCTTCCCCTTTTGCTGTTGTCCCTTGCTCTGCCCCCTGTGTTTGGGGGCACCCCTGCCCCTTTTCCCCTGCCACTCCCCTACTGCTACCCCTCCTGCCCTGGCCCCCACATTCGGGGGACCCTGACCCTCCCCTTCTCCTCCCCCACTGCTGTAGCCCCCCCCCACCGCTCCGGCCCACGTGCTCTGGCAGCACCAACGGCCCTCCCCCCCCTTAATTGACTCCCCCTAGTTTTGTTGACCCCCTTGCACACTGCCCCCCCTCCTGAGTTCATTCGACACCCCAGCCCCCTGCCCCCCCCAGTGCAGCCGGAGGAGCCACCGACATTCCACTTGGGCTGGTGAGTGCATAACCCCCTGCGCCTCTGCCTGGCTTGGCCCCCCTGTTTTTTCCCCTCTGCTGGTGCCCTCCTCCCCTGCTTCCAGCCTAGCGGGGAGGAGCGGTCACCCCCCTTAGCCCTCCTTCCCCTTCTTACCCCATCCCTTCCCCTCCCTTTTCCACTCCCCTCCCCCCGTACTCTCCCTCCCTTTCCTTCACCCCCTCCCCCAACGAACCGTTCCCACCTCTTCTCAAGATGGCGGGTGTGCCTGGGACTGGGACCCCCCCCATAGACACTCCTGCCCCTCCCTCCCACCCTGAAGCCCTGTCCCTGCCCTCAACAACTGGTCCTGCTGTCCCCGCTGAGCCGCCGGGAGTCATTCTCCAGGTGCAGGCGGAGGACAACTCTGGTGGGGACTCCAGGGACTCTGCTTCCGCCACGGCTCCTACCCCCCCTAATCTGGGGGGCTCCCTCGGTCGGGAGGAAAAATCAGCGGGGTAAAAAGAAGGGAAAAGGCCCCGCCCGGAAAACAACACCTCCTGAGGCTGGGGCCCCTCCTCCTCTCCCTCTATCCTCTCCCGCTGTCCCTTCCACCAGCTCTGGGGGTGGCAGCGCCCCCAGGGCGTACGCCCAGATGGCTGCGGGCCCCCCGCCTGCCGCTGCCAAGACACCTGCCCTGACCACCGCCTCCAGCACCATCCCAGGTGGCCAGGGCCCCTTCCCCACCCTTACCAGGAGGCATGGGGTCCAGTGCCTCCTGGTGCCTGCCTCGCCCCACGTGGAAACGTACGTGCAGGCGATGGCGCGGGTGGTGGGGCCCACGGCTGTGGTGGCGGCCTCCCGTATGTACGGCAAGGTGGTCTTCTTCCTTGCCTCGGAGGCGGCCGCCCAGGAGGCGGTGGAGACGGGCCTGGCGGTGGGGGGCATCCACGTCCCCGTGGAGCCCATGGAGGACCTGGGCGTACGGGTGGTTCTGTCCTCCGTTCCGCCCTTCCTCCCCAATGCCGCCCTTCTGCCTTTCCTTGCCTCCCTGGGGAAGCCCCTCTCCACCATCAGCCCGCTTCCCCTCGGCTGCAAGGACCTCGCCCTCTGCCATGTCCTCTCGTTCCGTGGGCAGGTACAGCTCCAGCTGCTGCCGGCGGTGGCGCGTGGCGGAGAGGTGCTCGAGGGGTCGTTCCTGGTACCCCATCAAGGGGCCCAGTACCGGGTCCATTACACCTCGGGGGAGGCCCGGTGCTACCTCTGCCGGGCGGCGGGGCATGTTCGGAGGGACTGCCACCTGGCCCGGCAAGGAGGGAGGCCCGGGACCCAGGAGGGCACCAGCCAGAGCATCGGCGGCGCCCCCAGCAGCCGGCCGGTCCCTGTGGCCGCCCCGCCTCTGCCGGCGGTTGTCACCTGCGCTCGGGCCCCGGGGGCGCCACCCCCGGCTCACCCGGGTGAGCTGACGGGCCCCGCTGACGCCCGGAGCAATCCAGTGGGGCCTACGGAGGGGAGGGAGCCAGGGCCGGCAGTGTTGGGCATCGGAGGGGGCATGCCCCGGGGGGGGTGACTTCTCCTTCCCTTGCTACCCCACCTCTGCTTTCCCACACCCTGACTCCTGTCCTCTTGCCCCCTGCCCCTGTCCCTGCCCCCACTGCCCGACCCTCCACCTCGGAGGGCTGGGTTCTTGTACTATTTTATTTATACAAAAGCATGTAATAAGCATTACATAATTAAACCACATTAATCTACATAAAATAGCAAATAACTCATTGCAACTAAAACAACTCAATATTCTTCTATGCACTACAATAAAATAGGCCTATTTAATAAAAGCAATATTCAAAAATAACCCAACCAGAGAGAAGGGGAGAGGGGCTGGCTGGAGGCGGGGACCTAGCACAGGAAGACTTCATCGACACCCAGGTCTTCCATTTACCCGAATTACCTAGTGTACTAGCACAGGAAAACTTCCTCGGCGCACAGGCCTTCCATTTACCCAAATTACCTAGTACATGTCCCAATCTCACAGTGCCCCAAACCTTAACAATTCCCCTACTATCTGAGGGCTTTCTTTAATCATTCAAAAATCAATATCAATCTTAGTAGGATCCACCCACCGCTCAAAACTCCCCTTTTGGAATTCACAAATTCAAACAAAGGGAACCACATGAAGATATCGAGCAAAGAGCTCCGGACAGGGCCCACTGCTCCCGGAAGGTGTCTAGGGAGCCAGTGGATTCCGCCCAGAAGAACTCCACCCGAATACGTGAACAGATAGAGGAACGAAAATAGGCCCCACAGTCGCAGTGCCCTCCCTCAGCCAACCTTCTCTCCCTGGTGTTATAGATGGCCGCCTTGGCCAGAGCTAGGAGGAGGTTGACGAGGAGGTCCCGCGACCTCGTAGGACTCCGGATGGGGTGCGCATAAATGAGCAGGTGGGGAGAAAAATGCAACCAGAACCTCAACAGGAGGTTCTGGAGGAGCCGGAAAAGGGACTGCAGCCTGGCGCACTATAAATAGGCGTGTGCTAGGGTTTCCCTCGCGCCACAAAAAGGGCAGGTGTCGGGGCGAGGGGTGAACTGTGCCAGGTGCACACCCGTGCTCACGGCTCCGTGAAGGAGCCGCCAACCGATGTCCCCAGCGGGCCCTGGGGTCAGGGTAGAGTAAAGACTGGCCCACTGGGGGTCTTCGCCCTCCACAGATGTCATTAGGTTCCGCCATTTAGTGTCTGGGCGGGACGCGAGGGCGTGCAAGTGAAAGGTATGGAGTATGAGAGTATATAGGTGCTTTCTGGGCGCGGTTCGAAAGAGAACCGGCCGCAATTCAGACAACCGGCTTGGGGCATAAGGAGGGAGAGGCTGAAGGGCCTCTCGGGGCCGGGGCCCAATAGTGAGCACGGGAGGGCTTGAGCTGAAGGGAGGGCGAGGGGTACCCTCCCGTAAGACCCGCTTGAGGTAGGCCTGGGCGGCGGGGGGCAAGGCCGCCCTCACCCCCCGGGCGTTGGGGGGTCCGAAGGGTGGAGAGCCCCATGCGCTGGGCCAGCATCCGAGGATCCACCCAGCCCCCCCGGTCATAGTCTAGGAGGTCTCCGATCCTAGTGACTCCCGCCCGGACCAGCCCCCGTTGCACCGAGGGGGCCTCTACCACCTGAACACGCATCTGGGGGTTGTGCAGCAGGGGCTCCGCTAGGAGGTTGTCTCCCTCGGTGACTGCAAGGGGTCTGGAGGCTGAGACCAGCCTCCAGGTTCGGAGGAGGTCCTGGTAGAAGTCTGGCAGCTCGGAGAGGCTTTGTGGAAGGCCTCTCGGGTGAAGGAAAAAGAGCTGTCGGTCGTACCGGTACCCACGAAGGCGGCGGAGGAAGGCATGCCCTAAGTGGCACCATGTTGGACCATTCCCACCATAGAGGAGCCTCTGCAGGGCCTGGAGGCAGAAAGTGTGGACCTGGCTGCGGATGCAACACAGGCCCTGCCCCCCTTCCTTCAGGGGGAGGCTCAGGATACCTGCGGAGACCCAGTGCAGTCCCGGCCAAAAGAACTCCAGGGCCTTCTTCTGAAGATAGGCCAAGAAGCTCTGGGTCGGGACCAAGGTGCTGAGCCGATACCAGAGCATGGACAGGACTAGCTGGTTGAGCACCAGTGCCCTCCCTCGGAGGGAGAGGCACCGGAGCAATCCCGTCCACTTTCTCAGCCGCCCAGACACTCGGTCCTGCAGCTCTTGCCAATTCTCTACCGGGGAGGGGTGGGTAGCTGACAAATAAACGCCCAGATAGAGCATCGGACCTGCGCTCCACCGGATGGTCTGCAGCGCAGGTGGGAGGGGGCCCGTCTGCCACCCCGCCCCTACCATGAGGCCTGAGCTCTTGGTCCAGTTGACCCGGGCGGAGGAGGCTGCCGAATAAATAGCAGCACGGTCCTCAATCGCAGCGAGAGGGCTTTGGCTATGATTTTGTAATCCATGCTAAGGAGCGAGATGGGATGCCAGTTCCGAAGGTCGCGGAGGTCCCCCTTCTTAGGTAGTAAGGTGAGCACAGCCCGCCTGCATGAGAGGGGGAGCTCTCCGTCAGTCGCGGACTCGGCCCAGACAGCGGCAAGGTCTGGGCCGAGGATGTCCAGAAGGCGTGGTAGAATTCCACGGTCAGCCCGTCCATGCCCGGGGATTTGTTGGTGGGCAGGAGGTGGACAGCTCCGGAGAGTTCGGTTAGGGTAAGAGGTAGCTCCATCCGGTCCCGGTCGCCGATGCCGATCGCGGGGAGTCCCTCCCAAAGCACCCGGCAGGCGGTGGCGTCGGTCGGGTCTGGTGAAAAGAGGCTGGCATAAAAGGCTCTGGCCCTTCCCCGCATCTCCACCGGGTCCGTGAGGGGGGTGCCGTCCTCTGCCAGGAGGCAGGTGATGTGCTTTCGGGCCCCCTTCGTTTTCTCCAAGGCATAGAAGAAGCGGGAACCACGGTCCATCTCCCGAAGGAGGTGGATGCGGGATCGAACTAAGGCTCCCCGAGCCCGAAGAGCTTCGAGGGCTCGGAGCTCTTCCTGCTTCTCTCGGTACGCCTCGCAGAGGGATGCACCCTCGGGGTTGCCAGCGAGGCCTCTCTCCAGCGCTAGCACCTCCCGCTCCAATTGCTCCATCCCCGCATTCCGCCGTCAGCTGGCCCCCCAAGTGTAGTCGCGGCAGAAGAGCCGGGCGTGCACTTTCCCTACATCCCACCAGCGCCGTACCGTGGGAAAGGCGTGCCTCTGTTCCTGCCAGGCCAGCCAAAAGTCTCGAAAGGACGCCACGAAGACCACGTCCTCTAGCAGGCTGTTGTTGAAATGCCAGTAGGCCGGCCCCGGCTCCTCTGCAGTGAGGGAGGCTGTCACGGTCACCAGGTGGTGATCCAAGAACGGGGCTATTTGTACGTCCGAGGAGTGGGCTCGCGACAGATGGTGACGAGAAAGGTAGATACAGTCCAGACGGGAGTGGCACGATCGGTTTTCTCCCACGCGGACGTAGGTGAAGGTGACGGCGTCATCCTGGTGCTGGTCACGCCAGACGTCCACCAGGGAGTGATGGTCTATGATCTCTCGGAGGACGTTTGCGGCGGTCAGGCAGCTCTCGGTTCCTGTGCGGTCTCGTTCCTCGAGGGTGGTGTTGAGGTCTCCACTTAGGACCAGGCATTCACGAGGGTCCAAGGTGCTGAGAAAGGCAGACGTTCGCTGGAAGAACCGGACCCGCTCCGAGCCTACAGTCGGGGCATAGATGTTGACAAGGTTCAGTGTCAGCCCCTCCACGCAGACTCGAAGGTGCAGCAGGCGGCCGAGCACGACGTCAGTGGCTCCCAGCACCTCGGGTTGCAAAGCTGGGGAGAACAGGGTAGCCACCCCGCCTGCGCGGGCTGAGAGGTGGCTGAAGTACACCTGGTCTCCCCACTCAAGCCGTCAGCTTGCCTCGGCCGTTGGCTCTGTGTGGGTCTCCTGCAGGAACACTACAGAGTATCCCCTCACCCGAAGGAAGGAGAGCACCTGGCTCCTGCGGAGGTCCGTCTTGCAGCCTCTGGTGTTTAATGTGGCAAAAACGACGGGCATTATTAGGAGGAGTGGAGGGGAGCCTCATGGTCAGGAGCGCCGCGAGTCCTCACAGGGCTGTGCAGCGGTTCTTGGCCAAGCTCGTGGGTCGTCCGGGCGTTGCGGGAAGCGCGGACTCGCTGGGTCCACATAGGGCTACGCGGCAGTCCATGGCTAGGTCCGCAGGTCGTCTGGGCGTTGCGGGAAGTGTGGGCTCGCTGGGTCCTCGCAGGGCTATGCAGCAACAGTCCATGGCCATATCCGAAGGTCATGAGGGCCTTGCAGAAAGCGCGGACTCGCTGGTATGCTGTGGCGCTCTGCCGCCCGGTCCCTTTTCCCTTCTTCATTGCATTATGTGTGGCTCGGAGGATCTGGTTGAAATCTCCGCAACGTTGCATAGCGAGCTCTGCTGGGTTCCGGGCGCCACGCGTGTGCTGAAGAAAATCGCGCAGCGCCTCTTGTGACACGCCGGGGGGTTCCTCCTGTGCCTCGGCTCCCGCATCGGCTCCATGGCTTGTTGGGGCTGAAGGGTTGGGAGCAGTAGAAGCAGGAGCCGCCTCTTGGGAGCTCTCAAGGGAGAGAGAAGCAGACCCAGGTGTGGCGGGGGGGGTGGGTGACAGGGGAAAGGCAAACAGGGTCAGAACCAGAAATGGGAAGGGAGAGTGGAGTAAGAACAATGCGGGGGTTTAAATCTACGGAAGAGAGAGGGTCGGGGTGAGAACCGGGGGCAGGCCCCTGATCAGGGTCAGGGGGGGGGGGACGGGAGAGACAACCGGGTACTCTATGGTGGGGGCGTCAGGTGATCCGGAGCTGATGGTGTCGAGCTCCTGGGAGGAATCGTCAGGGCCAACACCCCCGAGGGGGGACCGAGGCTTCGTAGCCTCGGCCGACGCCGCGCGGGGTGCGGGGTCCGTGTCCTGGTGGGAGAGGGTAGAGGGTGGCTCGGTGTTACTATTCACCAAGCCTTCCATTCGGGTGGAGAACTCCTCCCCCGGATGGACTAGAAGGAGACTCTGGGCGTCGGTCTCCTCCGAGAGGAACGAGAGCTCCCTTCTCACTGCCACGAGGGTCTCCTCGGTGGTAAGCGAGGTGGAGGGCTCGACCTGAGCAATCCTTTTCCCAGCTTCATTGGGTTCCCCCTCCTCCTCCTCAGCAACGGGGGAGGGGGAGAGCTGGGCGACGGCCTTGCGCATGCCGCGCCGCACAAGCTCCCAGCCCTCCGAGGTGGAAGGCTCGGCAGCAAGGGCAGAGCAAGGGAACAGCAAAGCGCGGGCTGGGTCCTGTGAATCCCCCTCCGTGCCCGGCAGTGGTGGCCCTGGCCCTCCCCCCTCCGCGGGTCCGGCTGGACCTCTCTGGGCGTCGGGAGGCGGAGGGGGGGGGCCGCGGGGCCCGGCTGGCCGGGGGGACGGCCGCCGCTGGCCTGACCAGGGCCCCCCCCGGGCCCCGGGGGGCCCGGGCCCCCCCTCCTGCCGGGCCTGGGGGCAGTCCCGCCGGGCGTGCCCCGTCGCTCGGCAAAAGAAACAACGGACCTCTCCTGTCGAGTAGTAAACTCGGTAGTTGGCCCCCTGGCAGCTGGAGCTGCACCTGCTGGCGGAAGGAGAGGACGTGGCGAAGGTTGGGGTCCTTGCAGCCGAGGGGAAGCGGCCAGATGGTCGAGATAGGCTTCCCCAGGGCGTTGAGGTGGGGCAAGAGGGCGGCATTGGGGAGGAAAGGCGGGACGGAGGTCAAGACCACTCATGTGCCTAAGTCCTCCAGGGGCTCCACGGGGACGTGGGTGCCCCCCACAGCCAGGTCTCTCTCGACTGCCTCCTGAGCGGCCGTCTCAGATGCCAGGAAGAACACCACCTTCCCGTACATTTTTGAGGCGGCTACTATGGCCATGGACCCTACCACTCGTGATAACGCCCGCACGTAGGTTTCCACGTGGGGAGAAGCGGGTGTCAGGGAGCAGCGGACCCCATGCTTCCTAATGAGGGTCGGGAAGGGGCCCCGGCCCCCAGGAACAGTGCTGGAGGCCGCGGTCGGGCCAGATGACGGGGCGGCGGGCGTTGAGCCTGCAGCCACTCGGGCATACGTCTTGGGGGCGGCATCGCCCCCAGAGCTAGTAGAAGGAGCGGCAGGGGAGGGCCGAGGGGGGAGGGGGAGGGCGCCCCACCACGGAAGGCGCTGCCTTCTTGGCGGGGTTCTTGCCCTTCCCTCCCCCACTCTGGCCCTTCCCCCCGGCCGAGGGCTTACCCCCTGGATCAGGGGGATCAGTCTCCATGGTCACAGCGGGGTCCCGGGAGTCCTCTTTCGAGGTACTCACCGCTGATGTCTCGGGGCCAGCACCTGGGGAGAGGTCAGCACCTAGGCTGAGGTTCTCAGGCAGGAGCAAGGTCCCGAGGCTTTGGGAAGAGGCAGGAACGTCCAGGAGGACGTTCGCAGCTGCCATCTTGGAAGGGGGTGGGGTAAGCTCAGCGATGGGATAGGGGGGTGTGGGAGGGCAGGGGAGAGGGTAGGTAACTACTCTACACCTCTTGGCTGTGGGGTCATCAGCCTAAGTTGGAAAGCCGGCTCCTTGGCTGCACCCAGGGGGCAGACCTGGAACCGGAGGGGGGAAAAGAAAAAAAGAAAAATGGCGACCGGAGAAGCTCTCCGGATGGGAGGGGGGAAGCAAGCTCTGCTGGAGCAGGGTGGAGGCGAAAAAAGGAGGGGCTGAGGGGGAAAAAAAATCTGCTCAGCTGCAAACTGCAGCGGCGACAGAGAGAAAAAAAAATGGTGACCTTGAGGAGAGACTGAAAGGTAAACAATCTCTCTCAAAGCAGCGGCCAGAGAAAGGGGGGGTTGAAAAGAGGGGGAAGGAATTTGGCAGAAAATAACCGGCCTAGGGGAACAGCAGAGGGGGGGGGGATTGGCTTGGGGGTGCTCAGCAGCAAGCTGCTAGAGCCGGACGGGACGGGGAACCACTAAACTCAGGAACTAGACTGGGGGAGGGGAACCGGGCTTTGAAAGAGGAAGAAGGAGCAGCAAGACAGGGGGGCAAACCAACGGGCGGATAAACCGAAAAGGGAGGGGGAAAGCTGTGGAGGGGGGGGCGAGGAAAGGTGGGGAAGGGTAAGAGGGACCCTAAGGCGGGGTACTAAAGAGGGAGGGAGGAGGGGTTACTCACAGCAGCAGCGGGAGAGGAAGCAAAAGCAGCTGGGTGCTCGTACTATTTTATTTAACAAAAGCATATAATAAACATTACATAATTAAACCGCATTAATTTACATAAAAATAATAATAACATATTAAAAACTAAAGCAACTCAATCTTACAATTAAAGGACTTCAATCCTTATCATATCCTACATACACCAACCCACATGCACATGCCACATTCCAACTTTACTTCCTTAAAACATTCCTTATTAAATCCTACATACATCAACCCCTCACACATAAGCCACATTCCCAAAACTTTACTTCCTTAAAACATCCAAAAATCCTTCAAGTGCAAACCCAGCACCACACAACCACAATCCCTCTTCGTATGAGCTGGGTGCTCATACTATTTTATCTATACAAAAGCATATAATAAACATTACATAATTAAACCACATTAATCTACATAAAATAGCAAATAACTCATTGCAACTAAAACAACTCAATATTCTTCTATGCATTACAATAAAATAAGCCTATTTAATAAAAACAATATTCCAAAATAACCCAACCGGAGAGAAGGGGAGAGGGGCTGGCTGGAGGCGGGGACCTAGCACAGGAAGACTTCATCGACACCCAGGTCTTCCATTTACCCGAATTACCTAGTGTACTAGCACAGGAAAACTTCCTCGGCGCACAGGCCTTCCATTTACCCAAATTACCTAGTACATGTCCCAATCTCACAGTGCCCCAAACCTTAACAATTCCCCTACTATCTGAGGGCTTTCTTTAATCATTCAAAAATCAATATCAATCTTAGTGGGATCCACCCACCGCTCGAGACTCCCCTTTTGGGGGTCACAAATTCAAACAAAGGGAACCACATGAAGATATCGAGCAAAGAGCTCCGGACAGGGCCCACTGCTCCCGGAAGGTGTCTAGGGAGCCAGCGGATTCCGCCCAGAAGAACTCCACCCGAATACGTGAACAGATGGAGGAACGAAAATAGGCCCCACAGTCGCAGTGCCCTCCCTCAGCCAACCTTCTCTCCCTGGTGTTATAGATGGCCGCCTTGGCCAGGGCTAGGAGGAGGTTGACGAGGAGGTCCCGCGACCTCGTGGGCCTCCGGATGGGGTGCGCATAAATGAGCAGGTGGGGAGAAAAATGCAACCAGAACCTCAACAGGAGGTTCTGGAGGAGCCGGAAAAGGGACTGCAGCCTGGCGCACTCTAGATAGACGTGTGCTAGGGTCTCCCTCTCGCCACAAAAAGGGCAGGTATCGGGGCGAGGGGTAAACTGTGCCAGGTATACGCCCGTGCTCACGGCTCCGTGAAGGAGCCGCCAACCAATGTCCCCGACGGGCCGCGGGGTCAGGGTAGAGTAAAGACTGGCCCACTGGGGGTCTTCGCCCTCCACAGATGTCATTAGGTTCCGCCATTTAGTATCTGGGCGGGACGCGAGGGCGTGGAAGTGAAAGGTGTGGAGTATGAGAGTATATAGGTGCTTTCTGGGTGCGGTTCGAAAGAGAACCGGCTGCAACTCAGACAACTGGCTTGGGGCATAAGGAGGGAGAGGCTGAAAGGCCTCTCGGGGCCGGGGCCCAATAGTGAGCACGGGAGGGCTTGAGCTGAAGGGAGGGCGAGGGGTACCCTCCCGCAAGACCTGCTCGAGGTAGGCCTGGGCGGCGGGGGGGCAAGGCTGCCCTCACCTCCCGGAGTACGCGTTGGGGGGTCTGAAGGGTGGAGAGCCCTATGCGCTGGGCCAGCGTCCGAGGATCCACCCAGTCCCCCCGGTCATAGTCTAGGAGGTCTCCAATCCTAGTGACTCCCGCCCGGACCAGCCCCCGTTGCACCGAGGGGGCCTCTGCCACCTGCACACGCAGCTGGGGGTTGTGCAGCAGGGGCTCCGCTAGGAGGTTGTCTCCCTCGGTGACTGCAAGGGGTCTGGAGGTCGAAACTAGCCTCCAGGTTCGGAGGAGGTCCTGGTAGAAGACCGGCAGCTCGGAGAGGTCTCGCGGAAGACCTCTCGGGTGGAGAAAAAAGAGCTGCCGGTCGTATCGGAGCCCTCGAAAGCGGCAGAGAAAGACGTGCGCCAAGTGGGTCCACGCCGGACTACCTGCACCATAAAGGAGTCTCTGCAGGGCCTGGAGGCGGAAGGTGTGGACCTGGCTGCGGATGCCTATACGTCTTTTTAGGATTGAGTCATATAAAACACAATACACACTTTTTTTAAAAAGACATGCTTTTGTTGTGACTTTCCAACTTCTGACTCATTAGTGACACATGCTTATTTCTCAAAGTGGAGGATTTTTTCCAGTAACTTCATGTTCTGAGGTAATCATTAACCAATGTTAAAAACCTTCCCTTTGACCAAAAGACCAGCTTTGTTAGTGTCTACACTTTTTTCTTCATTCCAAACACTATATATCCTACTGAACACTCATTCAATTGGGCTGTTTGTTCTGAGTAACACAGACCAAATTCTACTTGGTATAGCAATAGATCTTAAAGAAACATTAAGAAACTAAACATTTTGATTGAATAAATGAAAAAGTGGGACATTTCAGGAGTCCTGAAAGAATTTCCTAGGATAAGGGGCAATTTATGAAAAAGCAGGACGTTGGGTCACTTTGTGCGTAAGGATTCCATTTATTTTTCTACTGAAATTTTATGTAATGTACAGTAGTTACCCTGTGTATGTTACAGACTAGTTTTATTGCATGGATTCATACATTTTAAGAAAAGAAAAGACTATTATGATAATCTAGTCTGACCTGCTGCATAACACAGATCACATAATTTCACCCAGTAATTCCAGTATCAAACCCATAATCTCTGGTAGGGCTACAGCATATGTCTTTTAGAAGGGGGCCAATCTGGATTTAAAGACTCCAAGTAATGGAGAATGTGCCACATATATGTAATTTGTTTCAATAGTTCTGGTAACTCAAGTCAAAAAGGAAGTTGAAAATTGGAAAAGATTCAGAAAAGAACTATAATAAAGATTTCAGGTCTGAAACCTGCCTTAAAGTGAGAGACTGAGCTCCTCAATCTATTTTTAAAAAAAAATCTAGTTAGTTTATCCAAGTGAAGGCTAAGATGTGATTTGATCATGGTCTACATGAGGAAGAGATTTCTTATTTTAGACTGCTCTTAATCTTGTAGAAAAAGGCACAACAAGTTCTAGTGATTGAAAGCTGAAGCTAGACAAATTCAGACTAGAAATAAGGCATTAATTTTGAAACCATGAAGGGAATTAACCATTGGAATAATTTACCTGGGGATGTAGTGGATTCTCCATCACTTTAAGTCTTTAAATGAACACCTTTCTGAAAGACATGATATTCCTCAAAGATGTTATAGGTGGTCTTGATGGAGAAATTAATGGTTGAGTTTTTGTGGCTTGTGTTACACAGGAGGATAGACTAAATGATCATAATAATTCTCTCACTTTAAAGTCTATGCACAAATGAACATGTTTAAAGAGTGATTTTTCACATACTCTGAAACATTACTTCTAAGACACCAAATATACAGTAATTTTGGTTTAAATATCATGTTACATTAGTATCTCAATTTTGATTTGAGTTTATATATATAAAATGCATCTAAATCCTAAAAAGGGCATTCAATAATTACTTTAGGTTTAAGATTCAAGTTAAAAATTGTGATTACCTGGAACTACGCCATTTGTTGCTATTGCACTCATTGAAATTGCAGTTAGCATAGTCTGTGGAAAGACAATTGAGAATTGTTTAATTTAACAAAATAAAGTTTTTTAAAAACTATAAAGGATGGACAAGCCCAATGGCCTAGATGGAATAAATTAAATCCTGGAAAATATCTTTACATCTCTGTAGCAACAGGAACTCAAGTTATATGCATTTTTTTCTGACTGGCCTAATTGATTCCCAAGTCAGCCTTAGTATATATAACTGGGAAGAAGGGAAAACCTTGAGGACTTTCAGTGTTCACCAGAAAACAATCCAAATACAAATTGTTTTAATTAAATAGTACTTAGTAACAAATGTCCAAACATCAGCATTACCTCTGTATCTTTTACCCCAGCTCTATATTTTACAATTGCATTTATGAACTTAAGCTACAGATAAATAACAGTGTTGCTAATAATTATTAAGTTTCAGAGTTTGATGTGAAATTTTAAAAAGTAATTCCTCCTTACCTAAATTTAAATAAACAAACAAGAGCGGCTCAAAGTAGGAGAATAAATCAAGAAATGAACAAATACTAAGGATTAATTTAATGACTACCATAAAATACAATTTTAATTACTGAGTAAATTGGGCTAACATCAATATTTTACAAACTTATGACTATCCTGTTTTGGCCAATTCAACAAGGATATATAGTTCAGCTGGGCAAGAAATGGTTTCCACCCTTTGAAAGTTTTTTAAATTTCAAAATACTTTTCCATTCTGTATTGGGATGAAACTGAGACCTTTCTAAAAATCCCAAAAAAACAGTTTTCCCCAAAAATCAGACACATCCCATAACAACCTACTCTAATGATTAGGGCATGTTCTTAATCCCTGTGTCTTCCATATCCCATATGAGTGCAATAATCATCTATACATAAAGCCATTTTCTCTCTCTGGCCTAATGAATATTTCAATATTTATACAAAGTGGAACAGTCCTAACAGGAGAGATTCAGAAACGCCCATTCTAGAAAAGCCCATAGTATTGTAGTTATGACATTCACAAGGGATGTGGGAGTTGTAGGTTCAAGTCCCTGCTCTGAATCAGGCAGGGTAAGGAGCTGAACCTGGATCTTCTACTTCCCAGGTGAGTGGCATAACCACTGGGTTATTGTGTATTTTGGAGTCCATCTTTCTGTATTTCTCTTTTTGACCAGAAAGTCCAGCCTAGGGATCTAAGAAACATTTCCCAATGAAAGTTTTGCTGAATCAGATTCCGTTCCTTAAAAATTTGTTTCAGTGAATTGCATTTTCTGACCAAAATAACATTTTGTCAGAAAATTCCTGACCAGCTCTAATAAGCAGAGAGACCTCACTGTGTCCTATCAATCAAAGCACAAATGTTATGGGAGGGCTGAGGGACCACACACTTTGATGCACCACTAAGTAGGATGCCTACTGCATGCACACATACTGCCAGGTGGTGCCTGCAGCTAAACTTCAACATACATGCTATTTAAGGATGATGGAAAGCAGGCTAATATTTTAACCCAACCTAACTCCCACCTGTATTGCTATTTGAGCTCTATAAAAAGGTTGTGCCCTGCTTCTTGTACAAGGGGTGGACGAGGGAAGGGGACTGGGTATGGCAGTAGCAGAGAACAGGATTTAACCAGTGGTAAATGTATAAGAAAATAAATTTTAACTTACACAAGCACAGCACATGAACACAATGATGAAAGATTCAAGAACTCCAGCTGTTCCAACAATCCATGTCAAACGTAGGAAAAGGATGACTCCTAAAATGTTTTGCAAGCAGGGAAGGTACACACCAATAAAGGTGCCCATACGTGGAGCCTGAAACAAACAAAATATAAATTCCATATAGAATATTCCTTTCCAAACAAAAGGTCAAGCATCTTCATATCTCATCCAGCAAACTCAGAATGACTTGTAACAAGTCTTTTTTGAGTAAGGAGTGAGAAAAAGCCAAACCTCAAGATTTCTAGTTCTATAGATAATAGTTAATACATCATTTAAAAAAATAGAAAACCTTATGCACTAAGACAGTCTCTAACTATTAAGAATGAGGAGACCTTAATGAAAGACAGAACACCCTACATCTGCCTGTCATGAGGTTTCTTCCACCTTCCTCTGAAGCATCTGGTGTTGGCCACTGTTAGAGATAGGATATTGGACTAGATGGACCACAGAGCTGATCCAGAATGGCAAATTTCTTAATATTTCCTATATTACATTTGTGAGGCTCAAGGATAAAAAAAATATGGTGCCAGATCTTAAAAATATAAATTATAGTTCTCTAGTCAGGCCCCACCCTAAATCCCAACCTTTGCCTGTGTCTCTGTAGAAGTGCTCAGCTGTGAAATATTTAACACTGTGTGGTATAGCAAGGACAGAGAGCAGTAGGAAAGTTCTCCTATTTGAATCCGGGGATAGGTGGGTGGGCGCAAGCTCCCCCCCCAGCCTAGGGGCAGAGCCACTGGACCCAGGTCCAACTGATTACGGGGGACAACAAATGAAAAAAAACAGGAAAGGGTGTGGGGGTCACAGGGTCAAACGTAGGAAACCAGAAGGGGACACTGAGCAGAGAACCCTGGACAGTGCCCACTGCTCCTCGAAGGTGTCCAGGGAGCCAGCGGATGCCGCCCAGAGGAACTCTGCCCGGAGACGTGAATTGATAAGGGAACGGAAATAGACCTCACAGTCACAGACAGGCCCCCTGCCAACCTCCTCTCTCTGGTCTTCTAGATGGCTAGTTTGGCCAAGGCTAAGAGGAGGTTGACGAGGAGGTCCCACAACTTCGTGGGGCCACGGATGGGGTGTGAATAGATGAACAAGTGAGGGGAAAAGTGCAGCCAGAACCTCAGCAAGAGGTTCTGCAGGAGCCAGAAGAGGGGCTGCAGCCTGGCACACTCCAGATATACGTGCGCCAGGGTCTCCCTCACGCCGCAGAAGGGGCAGGTGTTGGGGTGGGAGGTGAACCGAGCCAGGTACGCGTCCGTGCTCACGGCTCCGTGAAGGAGCCGCCAACTGATGTCCCCGGAAGGCCGTGGGGTGAAGGTGGAATACAGGCTGGCTCACCAGGGGTCCTTACCCTCCAAGGGTGGTAGTAGGTCCCGCCACTTCGTGTCGGGGCGGGACACGAGGGCGAGGAAATGAAGCGTGTGGAGCACGAGCGCGTACAGATGGTTCCTTGGCACGGTCTGGAAGGGGGCCGGCTGCAGATCAAGAAGCCAGCTTGGGGCGTTGAGGATGGGAGTCGGAGGGGGTTTGCAGAGCTGAGCCCCGATGGTAAGCACCAGAGGGCTGGGGCTAAGGGGGTGGCGGGGAGCACCCTCTTGCAAGACCCGCCTGAGGTGCATCAAAGCAGTAGAGGGTAAGGCTGCTTCACCTCCTGGAGTATTTGACGGGGGATTTGGAGCGTGGGAACCCCCATGCGCCGAGCCAGAGCATGAGGGTCTATCCAGTCCCCCGGTGCATAGTCCAGGAGGTCTCCGACCCTGGTGACTCCTGCCAGGACCATCCGCCGTCGCACCGAGGGGGTCTCTGCCACCTGCACACTCAGCAAGGGGTTGTGTAGCAGGGGCTCCGCGAGGAGATCCTCCCCCTCGGTGACCGCAAGGGGCCTGGAGGCCGAGACGAGCCTCCAGGTCCGGAGGAGGTCCTGGTAGAAGACCGGCAGCTCAGAGAGGTCTCGCGGAAGACCTCTCGGGTGGAGAAAAAAGAGCTGCCGGTCGTATCGGAGCCCTCGAAAGCGGCAGAGAAAGACGTGCGCCAAGTGGGTCCACGCCGGACTACCTGCACCATAAAGGAGTCTCTGCAGAGCCTGGAGGCGGAAAGTGTGGACCTGGCTGTGGATGCAGCACAGGCCCAGCCCGCCCTCCTCCAGAGGGAGACTCAGAATCCCTGCAGAGACCCAGTGCAGTCCTGGCCAAAAGAACTCCAGAACTGTCTTCTGGAGGTAAGCCAGGAAACTCGGGGTCGGAACCAGGGTGTTGAGCCGGTGCCAGAGCATGGACAGGACGAGCTGGTTGATCACCAGTGCCCTCCCCCGGAGGGAGAGGCACTGGAGCAGTCCTGTCCATCTCCGCAGCCGCTCAGACACCCTGCCCTCCAAATCTTGCCAGTTCTCTGCCGGGGAGGGATGGGTGGCAGAGAAGTAAACGCCCAGATAGAGCAGGGGACCCGCACTCCACCGGATGGCTTGAAGCGCGGGTGGGAGGGAGCTCGCCTGCCACCCGGCCCCTACTGTCAGGCCAGAGCTCTTGGCCCAGTTGACCCAGGCGGAGGAGGCTGCCGAGTAGACGGCCAGGCAGTCCTCCAGCCGCACCAGGTCGCCCGGGTCCTGGACCACGAGGAGCACGTCATCGGCGTACGCTGACAAGACCAGCTTCAGCTCGAGCTCACGGAGCACCAAGCCCGTCAACCTCCGGCAGAGGAGACAGAGGAAGGGCTCCATGGACAGAGCGTACAGCTGGCCTGACAGTGGACAGCCCTGACGTACTCCTCGCCCGAAGCTGACCGGTTCGGTCAGGGTCCAGTTGAGCTTGACCAAGCAGTCTGCGGAAGCGTACAGCACCCGGAGAAAACCCACGAAATGAGGTCCGAAGCCGAACGCCTGCAGGGTGCCCAGGAGATACCCGTGGTCCATCCTGTCGAACGCCTTCTCCTGGTCCAGGGACAGGAGGGCGAACGACAGGCCATCCCTACACCTGAGTTCCAAGAGGTCCCGGACCAGATACAAGTTGTTAAAGATGCTACGGCCCGGGACTGTGTAGGTCTGGTCGGGATGGACCACGTCCTGCAGCACGGACCCTAACCGCAGTGAGACGGCCTTGGCCACAATTTTATAGTCCGTGTTGAGGAGCGAGACAGGACGCCAGTTCCTAAGGTCGCGGAGCTCCCCATTTTTTGGTAGCAGGGCGAGCACAGCCCGCCTGCAGGACAGGGGGAGAGCTCCGCTGGCCTGAGACTCGGCCCAGACAGTGACAAGGTCCGGGCCGAGGACGTCCCAAAACACGTGGTAGAACTCATAGACTCATAGGTCAGAAGGGACCAATATGATCATCT
>ML675601.1:357478-414925 GCA_007922155.1 Mesoclemmys tuberculata | reverse complement strand
GCTTATTATATGCTTTTGTATAGATAAAATAGTATGAGCACCCAGCTCATGCGAAGAGGGATTGTGGTTGTGTGGTGCTGGGTTTGCATTTGAAGGATTTTTGGATGTTTTAAGGAAGCAAAGTTTTGGGAATGTGGCTTATGTGTGAGGGGTTGATGTATGTAGGATTTAATAAGGAATGTTTTAAGGAAGTAAAGTTGGAATGTGTATGTGCATGTGGGTTGGTGTATGTAGGATATGATAAGGATTGAAGTTTTTTAATTGTAAGATTGAGTTGCTTTAGTTTTTAATATGTTATTATTATTTTTATGTAGATTAATGCGGTTTAATTATGTAATGTTTATTACATGCTTCTGTTAAATAAAAATAGTACCATCTTTGACAATCTTTACTTAGCCCAGGATCTCCTGGAGCTTGGGCGCAGGGATCGCATGTCCTTCGGCCTGCTGTCCTTGGACCAGGAGAAAGCGTTTGACAGGATAGACCACGGATATCTTCTGGGCACCCTACGGGCGTTCGGCTTCGGACCCCGGTTCGTAGGGTTCCTCCGAGTACTGTACACCTCTGCGGAGTGCCCGGTTAAGTTCAACCGGACCCTGACTGAACCGGCCAGCTTCGGGCGGGGAGTCCGCCAAGGCTGCCCGCTGTCTGGCCAACTGTACGCTCTGGCCATTGAGCCCTTCCTGTGTCTCCTCCGCTGGAGGCTGACGGGACTGGTGCTCCAAGAGCCGGAGCTCAGGCTGGTCCTGTCAGCGTACGCTGACGACGTACTCCTCACGATCCAGGACCCGGGCGACCTGGTGCGGTTGGAGGCCTGCCTGGCCACCTATTCGGCAGCCTCCTCCGCCCGGGTCAACTGGACCAAGAGCTCAGGCCTCACGGTAGGGGCGGGGTGGCAGACGGGCCCCCTCCCACCTGCGCTGCAGGCCATCCGGTGGAGCGCAGGTCTGATGCTCTATCTGGGCGTTTATTTGTCAGCTACCCACCCCTCCCCGGTAGAGAACTGGCAAGAGCTGCAGGACCGAGTGTCTGGGCGGCTGCGAAAGTGGGCGGGATTGCTCCGGTGCCTCTCCCTCTGAGGGAGGGCACTGGTGCTCAACCAGCTAGTCCTGTCCATGCTCTGGTATCGGCTCAGCACCTTGGTCCCGACCCCGAGCTTCTAGGCCCATCTTCAGAAGAAGGCCCTGGAGTTCTTTTGGCCGGGACTGCACTGGGTCTCCGCAGGGATCCTGAGCCTCCCCCTGAAGGAGGGAGGGCAGGGCCTGTGTTGCATTCGCAGCCGGGTCCACACCTTCCGCCTCCAGGCCCTGCAAAGGCTCCTCTATGGTGTGAACGGTCCAACATGGTGCTACTTAGGGCGTGCTTCCTCCGCCTCCTTCGTGGGTACCGATACGACCGGCAGCTCTTCTTCCTTCACCCGAGAGGTCTTCCACAAGGCCTCTCCGAGCTGCCAGATTTCTACCAGGACCTCCTCCGAACCTGGAGGCTAGTTTCGGCCTCCAGACCCCTTGCAGTCACTGAGGGAGACAACCTCCTAGCGGAGCCCCTGCTGCACAACCCCCAGCTGCGTGTGCAGGTGGCGGAGGCCCCCTCGGTGCAACGGGGGCTGGTCCTGGCAGGAGTCACTAGGATCGGAGACCTCCTAGACTATGGCCGGGGGGACTGGGTGGACCCTCGGACGCTAGCCCAGCGTATGGGGCTCTCCACCCCTCGGACCCCCCAACGCGTACTCCGGGAGGTGAGGGCAGCCCTGCCCCCTGCCGCCCAGACCTACCTTGAGCGGGTCTTGCGGGAGGGTACCCCTCGCTCTCCCTTCAGCCCAAGCCCTCCCGTGCTCACTATTGGGCCCCGTCCCCGAGAGTCCCTTCAGCCTCTCCCTCCCTATGCCCCAAGCCGGTTGTCTGACTTGCAGCCGGTTCTCTTTCGAACCGCGCCCAGAAAGCATCTATATACCCTCATACTCCATGCCTTCCACTTCCACGCTCTCGCGTCCCGCCCAGACACTAAATGGCGGAACCTAATGACATCTGTAGAGGGCGAGGATCCCCAGTGGGCCAGCCTTTATTCCACCTTGACCCCGCGGCCCGTCGGGGACATTGGGTGGCGGCTCCTTCACGGAGCCGTGAGCACGGGCGTATACCTGGCACGGTTTACCCCTCGCCCCGACACCTGCCCTTTTTGTGGCGTGAGGGAGACCCTAGCACACGCCTATTTAGAGTGCGCCAGGCTGAAGCCCCTTTTCCGGCTCCTCCAGAACCTCCTGTTGAGGTTCTTGCTGCATTTTTCTCCCCACCTGTTTATTTATGCGCACCCCATCTGGAGGCCCACGAGGTCGCGAGACCTCCTCGTCAACCTCCTCCTAGCCCAAGCCAAGGCGGCCATCTATAACACCAGGGAGAGAAAGTTGGCCGAGGGAGGGCACTGCGACTGTGGGGCCTATTTTCGTTCCTCTATTCGTTCACGTATTCGGGTGGAGTTCCTCTGGGCGGAATCCACCGGCTCCCTAGACACCTTCCGGGATCAGTGGGCCCTGTCCGAAGCTCTTTGCTCGATATCTCCATTTGGCTTTCTTTGTTTGAAATTGTGACCCCCACAAGGGGAGTCCTTAGTGGTGGGCGGATCCTACTGAGACTGGCACTGAGGTTTTTCCTCTGGGTTGGGCATGCGAAGAGAGATTGTGGTTGTAGTGGTGCTGGTGTTTGCACTTGAAGGATTTTTGGAATGTTTTAAGGAAGCAAAGTTTTGGGAATGTGGCTTATGTACGAGGGGTTGATGTATGTAGGATTTAATAAGGAATGTTTTAAGGAAGTAAAGTTGGAATGCGGTATGTGTATGTGGGGTTGGTGTATGTAGGATATGATAAGGATTGAAGCCCTTTAATTGTAATATTGAGTTGCTTTAGTTTTTTTAATGTGTTATTTGCCATTTTTATGTAGATTAATGTGGCTTAATTATGTAATGCTTATTACATGCTTTTGTTTAAATAAAATAGTACGAGCTCCCAGCCTCCTGAGGTGGAGGACTGGGCAGCGGGGGCAGGGTCAGGGGGCAAGAGTACAGGGGTTCGGGCTTCGGAAAGAGGGGGTGGGACAGCAGGGGAGGGAGAAGCCTCCCCCTGGGGCATTCCCCCTCCGATGCCCGACAGTGCCGGCCCTGGCTCCCTCCCCTCCGCAGGCCCCGCTGGACTGCTCCGGGCGTCAGCGGGGCCCATCAGCTGGTCCGGGCGATCCAGGGGGGGGCGCCCCTGTGGCCCGAGCGCAGGTGATTCTTGCTGACGGAGGGGGGTTGGCCACAGGGACCGGACAGCTGGGGGGGGGCACCATCGCTGGTCTGACTGGTGCCCCCCCTGGGTCTCGGGGGTCCCGGGCTTCCCTCCATGCCGGGCCAGGGGGGCAGTCCCTCCAAACGTGCCCCGCCGCCTGGCAGAGGTAGCACCGGGCCTCCCCCATAGCATAATAGACCCAGTACTGGGCCCCTTGATGGGGCACCAGGAAGGACCCCTCGAGCGCCTCCCCGCCACGCGCCACTACCGGCACTAGCTGCAGCTGCACCTGCCGGCAGAACGAGAGGACGTGGCGGAGGGCGGGGTCCTTGCAGCCGAGGGGAAACGGGCTGATGGTGGAGAGGGGCTTCCCCAGGGTGGCGAGGAAAGGCAGAAGGGCTGCATTGGGGAAGAAGGGCGGGATGGAGGAAAAGACCATCCGTACGCCCAGGTCCTCCAGGGGCTCCACGGGGACGTGGACGCCCCCCCACTGCCAAGCCCGTCTCCACTGCCTCCTGGGCGGCGGCCTCCGACACCAGAAAGACCACCTTGGGATACATTCGGGAGGCCGCCACCACTGCCGTGGACCCCACCATCGGCGCCATCGCCCGCACATAGGTTTCTACGTGGGGCGAGGCAGGCACCAGGAGGTACCGGACCCCATGCCTCCTGGTAAGGGTGGGGAAGGGGCCCCGGCCACCTGGGATGGTGCTGGAGGCAGTGGTCAGGGCAGGTGACTTGGCAGCGGCGGGGGGGGGCCCGCGGCCACCTGGGCGTATGCTCTGGGGGCGCCACCGCCCCCAGAGCTGGTGGAAGGGACAGCGGGAGAGGATAGAGGGGGAGGAGGAGGGGCCCTTGCCGCGGGAGGCGCTGCTTTCTGGGCTGGGCCTTTACCCTTTTTACTACCTCCCTGGTTTTTCCTCCTGGCCGAGGGTGCACCCCCCCGGATCGGGGGGGCAGGAGCCGTGGCGGCGGCAGAGTCCCTGGTGTCCCTCCCTGAGTTGTCCACCGCCGGCGCCTGGGGACAGACACCCGGCAGCTCAAGGGAGGCGGCAGGACCAGCTGTTATAGGTAGGGAGAGGGCCTCAAGGTGAGAGGGAAGGGCAAGAACATCTAGGAAGAGGGTCCCGGCCCCAGGCACACCCGCCATCTTGGGAGGGGGTAGGGATGGGTTTGCCAAAGGGGGGTGTGTGGGAGGGGAGAGGAAGGGGGAGGGGGAGGGAGAGTGGAGAGGGAGAGGAGGCAGGGAGGGAAGGGGAAGAAGGGGAGGGGGGCTGACCGCTCCTCCCCGCTAGGCTGGAAGCAGGAGAGGAGGGCACCAGCACAAAGGGGTACGGGGGGGGAGAAGCTGGGTAGGGGCGGTGCACTCACCAGCCCAAGATATGATAGCGGCTCCTCCGACTGCACAGGGGTGGGGCAGGGCTAAAGCAACATGGGGGGGTGCAGTGTGTGGGGGGAGTCAACAAAAAAAAGGGGGGGAGATCAATTGGGGGGGGCGCCATGGAAGCTGCCAGGGCCAGAGTGTGGGGGTCAGATCAGGGGGAAGCAGCAGTGGGAAGGGGAGGGGAGTGGTAGGGGCCCAGCAGCAAGCTGCTAGGGCTGGGCGGGGCAGGGAACAAACCAAGGCAGGGGCTGGGCAAACAAACAAACCAAAGGGATGAGGGGTAAAACTGCAGGGGGGGCAGCAACAGGGGCAGGGGGTGAGCAAGCTAGCAGGGGCAGCAAGAGGGGAAGAAAAGGGGAAGGGCAGGGGTGCCCCCTATGTGGGGGCAAGAGAAGAAGCAAATGGAAGCAGGGAAGGGGGGGGAGGGGTGCTCACAGCAGCAGCAGCAGCAGCAGCAGCAGCAGCAGCAGATGACCCTGGAAGCAGCAGGGGTGGTGGCAGTGGCGGTGGGGTGGCCACTCACTCACCCCCTCCCCCGGGGGGGGGGCAGCTAGCAGGGCCCCCAAGAGCCAGGAGCACCCCAGCAGCAGTAAGAGGAGGAGGAGCAGCAGGAAAGAAGGAAAGTTCTAGAAGGGCGCTATGTAAGTGCTAGAATGATCCGGGCCTTATACTCTATAGACTAGCCAGAGTCAATAGAAAGTAATTAGGGTCAGCTGACACAAATTAAGGCCCCACCCAGGTGCCTATAAAAACCCTCTACTCCTGAGAGACAGTGTGGAGTAGTAGGAGTTGGTGTGTGGTGAGCAGAGGAGTGTGTGAAGTGGAGAACAGAACAGAGTATGGTGGTGTGTGGGAGAGAGATGGAGTCCTGAAGAAAATACTGGGCTCAAGAAGCTAGAAAGATAGAGGGGGGAGAGTGGCCCAGGGGAAAAGCCTGCGAGTGAGGTGCCAGAAGCACATAGTTGCTACTCAGAGGGCCTCTAGGCTGGGACCCAGAGAAGCGGGTGGGCCCGGGTCCCTACCCCCCTCCCTGGGAAGATGGGGTTACTGGCGACACCCTGGCCTACTGTAAGAGGCAAATATGCAAGACCCACTAGGGAGAAGCCATCCGTTTGCCACAACTGATATTTACACTGGCCTGGTTTTTCAAAACCACAAACCTAAAGTTAATCTCTTAAGTACATATTTAGGCTACTAAATAGACACCTGATTTTAAAAAGTGCTGAGCACCTAACACAACCAGCTGAAGCTTTAATCTTTTATTTTTAAAAAAGTTAGATCATTGTCAATATGTAACTTCACTCATTCACACTTGTTGACTGTCCCTTTGTCTGAAGGCACAGTGAGAAAATATTCCAGAAGTTTATTCTTGGAAAGTTTTCTCCACTCCTATAAGGGCAGAAAAAACCCTGGATATTTGTTTTCAGTTTTTTTTTGTTTGTTTTTTGCTTTTTTAAATTAAATGAAAGCTTAAATTCCATAGAAAATGATGGAGCCACAGAAATGTGCTTTTACTTCATACCACTGCATACCAACCCAATCTGTCTCCTTAATTAAGCTGCCTATTTTTGTGTTGGGTCTGTTAGATTATCCCTTACCATGCATGGAAGAGAGAAATAATTTCACTTAATATGAACAAGCCACTGAGCCTTTATTTCTATTTTTAAACACAGATATTTTATCTGATTACATTGTGCTGCTGCTCACCCCTTCCAGGGAGACCCTCTAGACCACTTATTGGCCTTGCCCTGTCTGAGGGCCAGGGGCTGTAGGCTGCTTATTTGCCTGCCCAGTCTGAGAGCCCAGCCCATTGACTGCTACCGGCCCAAGGAATGGTGCCCTATAGAGAGTTAAATCCCTAATGAAAGCTTGCCCACACAGGTGTGACAGCAAGGGTATGTGGCCTCCCTCCTGGACTGACAAGGCAGGACGACTACCGGCCTTCCAGGGACATATGGTCCAGAATTGAAAGTCCAGGAGATAAGTTCTGGCCTGATTTAAATCTAGTACAGCTCCTATGAACTCTATTCTCTGAGTGGAGGTCAAAGTCAATTTCTGCATGTTGACTAGGAGACCCAACCTGACAAAGGCTCACCTTATCAATTCTACATCTGCTTCCACCTGTTTCCTGGAGCAACCTTTGATCAGCCAGTCATCAAGGTACAGATAGACTTGTACCTTCTGCTTTCTGAGGAATGGGGCTACAACTGCCATACTCTTGGTAAAGACTCTGGAAGCTGCCCAAAGTCCAAACGGAAGTACCGTGAACTGGTAGTGGATCTGGTTGATGGTGAACTGAAGAAACCTTCTATGGCTTGGAATGATTGTCACATGAAAATATGTGTCCTTCAAGTTGAAGGCAGCATACCAATGCCCTGGATCCAAGAAGAAAATAATCAAGGCCAAAAAGACCATGTGGAACATCAACTTCTTCATGAATCTGTTGAAGTTCCATATGCCCAGAATAGGAGTTGAACCCTTTGC
Source organism: Mesoclemmys tuberculata (assembly GCA_007922155.1). Classification (NCBI taxonomy): domain Eukaryota; kingdom Metazoa; phylum Chordata; order Testudines; family Chelidae; genus Mesoclemmys; species Mesoclemmys tuberculata. The sequence goes on along the minus strand of ML675601.1, from coordinate 407,795 downwards.
CTCTTAGCTTCCAAGGAACCTCTTCCACTGCTCCTATCTTTAGAAGCCCCTGCGCTTCTTGGATTAGAAGTTGCTAGTGAAAAGGGTCCCTGAAGAGGGAGGAAAAAAGAGATGGAGCTGAACTGGAGGGAGGATCCCAGTTCTACCATGCACATGATTTGGGCCCACACCTGGTAGAAATGGGATAACAAGTCTAAGAAAAATAGGGGGGACGGATCCTGAATTGGTACGCCATCTTCCGGCGCACCCTCAAAAGTTCTGCTTGGGGCCAGAGAATTGTCTTGCCGGACCCGCCCCATGGCTGGTAGAAGGCTGACAGGGTTTCCTCCTATAATTACTGCCCCTCTTGCAGCTGTACTCCTGCCTCTGTCGAGGCTGGTATAACTGAGGCAGGGTCTGAGGTTTGAAATGCCTCCTTTGTGGTGCTGGAGTGTGGAAGCCTAGAGATTTGAGGGTGGCTCGAGAGTCCTTAACACTGTGCAATTCTGAGTCAGGCCTTCAAAGGGGAGGTCCTGGATTGTTTGTTGGACCTCATGGGGGAGGCCTGAGGCTTGTAGCCATTAGATCTGTCACATCGCTGAGGCCATTGTGTGGGCTGCTGCATCTGCCACAGCCAGTGCCCTTTAAGTGAGGCCATTGCAACAGCCATGCCTTCCTCAATCAAGGCTGTGAACTGTGCCCTGGAATCTGTTCGAATAGACTCCAAATTTTTTCATGGACCCCCAGGAGTAAAAGTTGTATCTACTCAATACCACTTGCTGATTAGCAACGCAGAGTTGGAGCCCCCGCAGTAGAATACACTTTCTTCATAAAGAGGTCCAGGGGGGGGGGTTGTGTGTCTTTCGCCCTAGGCATGGGGCCTTGCTGACCTTGCCTCTCATGCTCATTGGCCACCGTGACAAACAATCTTGGTGGGGGGTGGGTATAAAGGTATTTGTGGTCATTGGAGGGGATGAAATATTTCCTATTCACCCTTTTTGCAGGTAGGAGGCTGGAGTCTGCCAAAGCAATTTTATCATATCCTGTATGATTTTTATTGATTGCAATGGTACACTGGATGGGCACACTTTGGCTAGAATGTCCACCATGGGGTCTGTGTTGCCAGAGACCTCCTCAATCTGAAGCCCCAGGTTTTGTGCCGCTCTCCTTAACAACTTCTGGTAGGCCCAGGTGTCCCCTGCTACCGGTGCTGGTGATGACCCTACAACTGCCTCATCCCAGGACAATGATGATGATACCTTTACTGGGTCAGTGCTGGAGTCAAACGTCGTATTCGGTGCTGGGTTCAGCATCATATTCTGTGCTGGTTTCAGTGCTGAGTGGTAGTATGTCTTCTGATCAGGATGGTCGGTATGTGCTCCTGGAGGCCAGTGATAACGATCATCCCAATTGTAACCCCTGGGCTTGGTGGAATGCCCAAGGGATCCAAAAAGGCCACTTGGTCAGCATTTGCCACTGTGGTGGCCAAGGCATGGGGAAGGGCTGGTATCACCACCCTTCTCGGTGTCAACTTTGCTTCAAGGACTACGACCCTGTCTCGGAGTTGGAGGCTGACAGCTTGTTCCTTGGGGACCAGGGTGGTGCAGTTTCTGTCCATGCTGGTGACAGATACCAGAGAGATGGTGGTTGAGGCATCACAGCTGGCTTCCCTTTGGATGGCATAGAGCATTTCTTCAGCACCAATGGTCTGGTGTCTGGTGCACTCTCACACCTAGCAGGGAATGTCGGTACTGTGTTCCCAATAAGATCCCTCGCTGCCTTGAAGGTTTCTGTTGTGAAGGGGAGCTGCAAGTCCTCCTTGAGGATCTCCCTGGGCAGGGAGTCCAGTGGTACTAGACTTGATGGACCCCAGGGCTGGAGTCAACGGTACACACTGGAGTGGCCTGATGCAGGTCACACGCCGCTTGAGCCCTTATACCCACTGTTTTGGGCATTGGCGAGTGCCCCCTGTCCATCCTCCTCTGCTTCTTGAGTGGGATGGAGGAATGGGATCGAAGCCATGCCTATAAGGTGTCCCTCAGTGCTAGCCATCTGTAATGATGCTGAGAGTCTCTAGTCACAGACTCCTTCATTGGTGCTATGTCTCTCACAGACATCAGTGCGCACTGCACTGAGGCCAACGTACTGGGTACTGACTTGGTTGGGCCTGGTATTAGAATCATAGAATATTAGAGTTGGAAGGAACCTCAGGAGGTCATCTAGTCCAACCCCCTGCTCAAAGCAGGACTATCCTCAGATAAATCATCCCGGCTAGGGTTTTGTCAAGCTTCAGCTTAAAAACCTCTAAATACGGAGATGCCACCACCTCCCTAGGTAACCCATTCCAATGCTTCACCACCCTTCTAGTGAAAAACTTTTTCCTAATGTCCAACCTAGACCTCCCCCACTGCAACTTGAGATTGTTGCTCCTTGTTCTGTCATCTGCCACCATTGAAAACAGCCTAACTCCATCCTCCCTGGAACCTCCTTTCAAGTAGTTAAAGGCTGCTATCAAATCCCCCCTCATTCTTCTCTTCTGCAGACTAAACAGGCCTAGTTCTTTCAGCCAGAAAGCAGCCTCCATAAGTATAAACTTTAGTCTCTGGCTTCTCTCTACCTTCATTCTTGGGTGGAGTTTCCTGCAGATCTTGCAGCAATCCCTCTGATAGTTCTCCCCAAGGCACTTAAGGCAAGTGGTATGGGGATCACTCCTAGGCTTGGGCTTTTTTTACAAACCCTTCACAATTTAAAACTGGGGGAACGAGGCATGCCCTGGCCCCAGGAAAAGGTGAAGGTGACCCCAATAGGGGTCCTATCTAACTAAACTAACAACTGTCTCCAATTATTAACTATTTACAGATGGGAACCACTATCAAGGGGATGTTTGCACAGCAAAAGCAGATCAACGTTCCAGCAACCATCACAAGTGCTAAGAAGGAACTGAGGAGATGTGGGGTCAGCAAGGCCCTATATAGGGCACCATGAAGGGGGCTCAAGAGCCAACCATAGAGATACCACATGGGGAAAAACCTGCAAGTGACTGTGCACGTTGTGTGCACACACCTACTTGGAATTGACATGAACAAGCACTCAAAGAAGAACCCTGATCTAGCAGAAGGTGAGTGGGAGGAGCTGCTATCCCTTAGTGAAGCAAATGCTGCTGATTTAAGATGGGCATTAGACATCAAAACTGCTGGTTCCTTTTTGCTGCTGCAGTGTGGTACTAACTGTGCAGCCAGTGATTTCTCCCTCCTCTCTCTTCGCAGTCCTGCCCATTCTGAGGCTGTCTGTACAGAGGAGATCTTGGCCCTTGGTACCAACGATTTGAACCCACAGCTCCTCTGAACTCCTAACATTCGTATTGGGGCACTGAGTCTCACTCAACTGAGAGGTCTTAGAAGAAGATTTATCCCAACTGTTGTAGGTATGTTTTACCTTACCCTCCTCCTGCCTCTTCCTAGAGTCCCTAGGTTTGGTATCTGACAGTCTGGAGCTGGAAAGCATCTGACCAAGAGGGGTACTACTAGATGATGCCAGACCATATACAGAGGGGTCATCTGACCCATGGTCAGACTGGGGCCTAATTGACAGCTCCATTAGTTGTCTTCGAAGCTGGAACTCACAGAATTGCTGGGTTTGAGGTGAAAACAAATGTTAAATATTGCACTTGAAGGAGGATGTGGGTTACTTCAAAATAACATGAACAGGAATCATGTAGATCATTCATTGGGAAGACATGGAGGCAGGGCACACGGGATTTGAAGCCTGGGATTAATGTTGAGCAGGGGGAGGGAAACATCCCCTCATACTCTGAAACTCTAACTATATTAGAACTAGCTATCTAAGGGAGGGAAAGACTATTTATACAAAGATAAATTAAGTATACATGGAAATTCTAGTGAAACTGAGCACACTGAGGAGTTCCATACAAGCAGTAGAAAGGAACTGGAGAGGCAGTAGGTTTGTGCATCCTCTTATGTCCTTGGTTTCTGCTCTTAGGCACAATGAGTGTATGCATACTGTGGCAAACGGCCGGCTTCTCCCTAGTGGATCTCGCACTTTTGCCTCTCGTAGTGGGCCAAGACGTTGCTGGTCACCCCGTCTTCCCAGGGAGGGGGGTAGGGACCTGGGCCCGCCCGGTCCTCCAGGTCCCAGCCCAGGGGCCCTCTGAGTAGCAGCTATGTGCTGCTGGCACCTTCCTTGCAGCTGCAGGCTTTTTCCCTGGACTACTCGCCCCCTTTCTGGCTTCTTGAGCCTAGTACCTTCTTCAGGATTCCACCTCTCTCCCACACACCACTATACTCCGTTCTGTTCTCCTGCACGACTCCACACACCACCGTACTCCGTTCTCTTCTCCACTTCACACACTCCTCTGCTCACCACTCACCTACTCTTTCAACTCCACCCTGTCTCTCAAGAGTAGAGGGTTTTTATAGGCACCTCGGTGGGGCCTTAATTGGTGTCAGCTGACTCCAATTACCCTTTGGCTAGTCTATAGGGAATAAAGCCTGGAGCATTCTAGCACTCACATAGTGCCCTTCTAGAACTTTCCCAGTTCTCTCTGCCCTTGCTATACCACAATACCCACAGTGGAATACACATAAGGACATCCACTTGAAGAAGGACATGAAAATTTTTAATACATACACAACAAATTATTTTACACTATATAGCTCCTTACATCTTTAAAGGAGTGTACAAATATTAACCAATTTTTTCTCTCTCCCCTTCCACACCTGTGAAGTAAGTAAATCTTCCTTTTGCCAACTTCACTCCACTGATAATACTGTCACTAAAGTCTGTAATGACCTCTTTGTGGCAAAAGTTTGGAGTCTTTACTGCATTTTCATCCTCCATGATCACCACTGCTTTTGATACCATCAATCATAACTCTTTCTCTACATCTTGTTCCTCTTGTTCTTTCATAAATCCATCCTATTCTGGTTTTCTTCCTTCTTCTTTGGCATTCCTTCAACATCTCTTTATGGCAGTTCCTTATTTTCCTCTCTCCTACTTTCCATGGCCATCCTACAGGTGGATGACTGCCTGCCCCTCTCACTTTACACTTTTTCTTTGGGTAACTTAATATGTGTGTAGTGCTTCAACTCCCATCTTTATACTGATCACTCACAAATCTTTTCCATTCCTCATAAGCCTCCCACCATTTGTGCCAAAACTTCAGATATCTTGCAATTAACTTGAATTTGACAGTTCAGTCTAAACACCTTCACATTCCTCTCAAATCATCTCCACTCAGCCCCATTCGTTGTCACTGTTGAGTGTATCATCATGATCCTCCCAATGATTTAGGTCCATAATCTCTAATTTGTCTTCAGTGACTCCCTCCTAATAAGCATTCTATTTTTGCTGGTTCGCCCTTCACAGTATTTCTAGAATGGGACCTTTTATTTCTGTTGCTAGGTCTAAAATTCTCATTCTAACCCCCATCTCCCATCTTGATTATTGTACCCTCCTCTTCTCTGCACTCTCTTAATATCCACATTGCCTTCCTCTCCAGTTTGTACAAAATGGATATACTAGGATTGTCTCTCTTGCCCATTTATATGCACATGTCACATCCTCTTTGAATATTTTTATTGGCATCCATCTGCCACATCAGACAAGCTTCTTCTCATTGTCTTTAAGATGCTACTTACTCTCCCTGCCTTGTATCATGTCATCCCACCTCACTCTGCCAATGATGACAGCACTGATAGGTTGTTTGCCTGCTTCTTCCTTTAACAGTCTGTGCACATTTTCTTCCACACAGAATTTCCTTCCTGACCTTCACAAGACCATCATCCTTCCATGCATTAAAATTCCACCTCAAGAACCACTCCCACCATGGTATCTAAAAAAAATTGGCTAACCAATAATGGCTATTTTCAGGGGCAACTGGAATAAGAATTTTGGGACTGGGACTATCTACTGTTTCTGTTATGTGTTTTCATAATGTCCAATGGGGACACAATGAGGCCCTGTCCTCTAGGTACTATTGCAGTACAAATAAGTATAATTCTTAATAATAAATTACACATACAAAAACAACATTAAAAACATTATTAAAATTGCAAAGTCAAGCACTAAAAACTAGGAAATGTCAGAATTAAGATTGCCTTAGCATTATATAGCATTTTACATATTCAAGTACGTTATCCACTGACTGACATTAGTTGCAGTTGTGAATGTTCAGCATTTCTGCAAATCAGGCCTCAGGGTTTCAAATTAGGACACCAGAAAATGAGAAAAACAAAATTAGTAACCACCTATGAAAAGTTTGGTTTAAGTGATTTGCCCAGCGTCACATAGGGACTGTGGCAGATGCAATTCTCCAGGGCATCATTCAACTGTCTCAACCCTGAACTCTTCCTTTCTCTTCCTTCAGTCCTCTGCCTCATTCACTATATACCTTCAAACTTCTGTAACAAAGGAGACAGGGGTCTTACTGATGACAGTATCCTTTACTGCACAATCCTGATTCATCCCTAGAACAGGTCCATCTTGTGCAATGAATGAGGCAGGGGAGTCTGTGCAAAAAACAGTAAGTAATCATGTAATTAAAGATTTTATCATAATACATGCAGACAAAGGGGCATTTCCTAATTTGTGTGTGCTTTACTTTGCAACTTTAATAATATTATTATAATGGTTTAAAAATATAGCAATAGTGCTAGTATTTGTAATATCAACCATAGGTTGTCATCCTCTATGTGACCAGCAGTAGAGGGGCTGAGACGTGCACTTTGCCTATGGTTTTCACAGATATTTGCCAACAGCAGAAAAATGATAAGACTCAGACATCTTGGGTTCCCTTCTAGGCTCTGGATGAGAGCATGGCTCCAGTGGTCACAGACCTTCCACAGACTTGATTCCTTTCGCCTCATCCTCTCCAACCTGACCTATGTTCTAAATCTTCCCCATCCACCTAGTCCCATTGTCTTTGCCTCCGCAGTCCCAGTCTCCACTCCTCAAGCTTTGCTTCTCATCCCAGTCCCAGTCTCCCTCCCTCTGGGCTAATCCCCCAACTAACAGTCTCTCCCTATTCCTACATCCAAGTCACAGTCTTCCCCTGCACTCAAGCTCTTTGTCAGACCTTTCTCTCCTCCTCACACCCATTTCCCCCTTCATTAATTGCTAGTCCCAGTCTCCGTGCTCTTCCAGCCCCTCTTGCAACCTCAGTGGTCATCCCCACCCCAGCCAAATGGTTCCCAGACATGCCCCTATGTCTCTCATTGGCTCTGAATCCCAATCTCTTTGTCCAGCCATTCCCAGTCTTCTCCCCATCTAGCTCCCAGTTCCAGTTTTTCTCCCCACCTTCCAGTCCCAGTCTCTATCCTCAGTGGCTACATAGGGATGGTACACAAACAGTCTGGTCACACATAGGAATTGTGAGGGGATGGAGCATGCTTACTGAGGTCAAGCTCTTCAGTGTTTAATAGTTAAAATATCTAACAAGTCTGTACTGAGCATGTGCAAAAGCTGATATTTCAGAAGCTTATATCTTGGTCAAATTTGAGAAGGTTTTCAGAGAAATGGTAAAAGGCATATGCATGACACGAAGGCAACTCTACTTGCCAATTTTCAAGTCCCTGATCCAAAGCATGGATTGGTTCAGAAAAAAGGTTGCCAGATTTTGTTTCAACAGTAAAAAAATAATGTACTCGGAAATGTTCTCTGAAACAGCTCAGATAGTTTTGATTGAAATTTTTCACAAAAAATAAGAGTTAGTCAGACACATCATGTGGAAAATTTCAACCCAAACAGCCACACAGTTAAAGATGGGCAAAGTCATGAGCAACTGAAAATAGGGTCTTAAAATGGGAAATATTAGGAAAACTTAATAATAAGAGGTGTTACCAGCTCCACTTATAATATAAAAAAGTTATTTTAAAAAAATCATTTCAGATGTCTCATATCACCAACTTAACCACTTTGTGTATTGTGCCCCTTTCCCCTACTTTTAGTCAGCTTGTTTTTTAAGCTACGTCTACACAGCAGCCGGACACATGCTTCTCAGCTAAGGTCAACAGACACACACTAGTTCTACTTAAGTTAATACACTAAAAATAGCAGTGTGACTGAAATAGAATGAGTGGTATCTCAGTCTGGTCACCTGAATACAAACCTGCCTGACCTTCCAACTACATACCCAAGTGGCTAGTCCAAGCTGCAATGGTCAGACTGTAATTTTTAGCATGCTAGCAGAGCTAGTGCATGTCTGTCTACTCGTTCTGGGATGCACCCTTCCAGCTGCAGTTTAGACATACCTGTTCAGGTATGTCTACACTACAAGTGGTGGTGGCTAGGTCTACAAAAGAATTCTTCCTGTGACCTGCCACTTTCTATACTAAATGTTAGATAAGTATAGCTATGTCTCTCGAGATGTGGATTTTTAACGTCCCTGAGAGATTTTGCTATGCCAATGTAATTCAGATGTAGAGAAGGCCAGGCAGCATAGTTAAGCTTACCTAACTCTGTCATGTAGACCAACCCTTAGAGGATAAATTCTTCAGGACAGGAACCATGCCTTTCTTGTGTTTACATGACCCTTAGCATTGTAGTGAAAATACTACAGAATAACAATAATTACAATTTTCAAAAGTTTGGATACCTTAATTTCTTTTCGTTTGCTGTCTTCATCTGCTTCATGTTCTACTACTCCTTGAGTCAGATTGGTATAATTTGCTAGTTTATTAAGAAGAGATGATACCATGGGGTTGCTATCCATTTCTTCCTGTTGGGATTTTGAAAAATACTTTAATAGTAAATAAAAACACATTTTAAAACATTAGCCATTTCATGTCAGGTTTTCAAAGCTTCGTGTGCCAACATTGATTAATTATAACATAGTACCAATTACCACAAAATCCCAGCCAATTATTTACTAGCAAAACTTCTGAAACTTCTTTGGCTGTACAGTGCGTACAATGCTACATAATAAAAATTGTGACACTTCTTTTCCTAATTTGGACTATTTTATATTATGCAAAATCATTAGGGGAAACATGGACAATTAAGTTTTGTTCAATTAATACTAAATTTAATTCCTATTTGGAAATTTTCTTTTTATATCAGTCTGCAATGGATTATTAGGTATCCATACCCACAAAGAGACAGTTCATTGAATAAAAGTTATGGTTCCAAACGACTTCCCCTAAAATATATAACTCTGTTTTAACAGGTTTTTTTGGTAAATGACGTTTTCTTCTGCATAACTTTTCTGACTGTACACATCTGGGAAAGGGGAAACCCTATATTCAATCACTAAAAACACATGAATTTTCAGATAATCTCACTACAAAACCCCTAAAACAATATTAGTGTTAGAAGAAAAAACAAAAAACACATAAACTTATGAAAACCAGGACATGCACATTTAAAGTGGTGCTTTATACACGAAACAACCACAAAGCTTAAGCTTTGTTCTTTTTGCTTACCAGCATCTTACTTTATTTTTCTTTTGGGAATGGGGAATATTTATCTGAACTCCAAAATATAATTGTTGGAAATCCTCTTCTGAATTTTCAGAGGACAAAAAAATTGGCGAAGAGGTAAATAATGATAAAAACTACTGTACAGAGTGATCCAGACTGCATGGTAAGCTGGGCTCACAACATGCAGTTCAATACATCTAAATGCAAGTCATCTAAGAACCAAGAACATAGGTCACACTTATAAAATGGAGGACTGTATTCTGGAAAGGGTCATGGTGGATAATCAACTGAACATGAGTTGGCAGTATGATGTGGGGGCTAAAAAAGCAAATTAATTCCTTGGATGTTTCAGGAGCTTATAGTGTTTCAGAAGTAGGGAGGTGTTGCTGACACTTTATATGGTGTAAGTGAGAACACTACTGGAATAATGTGTCCAGATCTTGTGCCAACCCGTCAAAAAGGATAACAACAAACTGGAAAGTGTTCAAAAAAGTTACAAGAATGATTTGAGGCTTGAGAAATATTCCTTATAGTCAGAGATTAAACGAACTCAATCTATTTTTTTTAACAAAGTAAAACTTAAGGGTTACTTAATCATAAAATGGAAGTACCTTTACAGGGAAAAGATTTTTGATAGTAGATGGCTCTTTATCAAACAAAGGCACAAGAAGTTTGAATGTTAGAAGATGATGCTAAACTAATTCAGGCTAGAAATAAGACATGTATAGTGATGGTAATTTACCATTGGAACAATTTGCCATCACTCACTCATTATTTGAAGTCTTTAGATCAAGATTGGATATCTTTCTAAAAGAGATTCTGTACCTCAAAACTGAAGTTATGGGCTTGAAACAGGAATACATGTCTATATGAAAACAGTCTACATGAAATGCTATGGCCTGTGTATGTAGAAGGTCAGAATAGATGATCATAACAGTCAAAAATCTATGAACCTACCAAATGGTCTCTTTAATGATCAATGTTTAACTGAAAACAAAGAATAGAAGTAGCTCTATGTGCTCAGTGCAATCTCTGTCAAACAGTGGATCCTATAGCAATGTTTCCACCCAGGCCACACAGAGAGTATTGATGATTTGTAAGACTATGCATTGGATTCATGTATCTATGGATTTATGCACTGGATTGATTTGATTAAACAAGATCAAACTCTGTATGGGTTAGGAGAAGAGAGGCAAAAAATGCTTTTCTCTCTCTTTCCTTGGGGCAAGAGCCATGAAAACAATGGTATGGATCAAAAGCAGCCCTTTTGCTCATTCCCTTCCTTCACAGGGCAAAAGATTACTTCTTGGTATCCTCCTAAAGTTCAAGACACAAGCAGTTTCTCTAGCTATTCCTCCAGTAAACAAAAACTAGCCTGTCTATATCTCCTCTCTTACTGGGAGCAGGTTTGAAAGACTATACAAAGTGTGGACTAAAACTACTGAGGACAAATTTGCATATGATATGGAACAATGTGGCTACTTTTCACATTTTCTGTTCCTTCCTTTCATTTTATTTGTTCTGCCTAGATAGGCATCTCTTTGGGATTCCTTCACTATCTTCTGGACTGGGCAGAATTTCACCAGTCCCACCTTGAGGGGGTACCTATTCCAGATTTACTGAGCCAGGGATTTCACACACAGAATCCTAAAATCTGGCATTTAAATTCATATGTAAACTAGTATATGAGTGACCTGTTTTTTAAAAATGTAAAGCATCCAATAGCTTCCACTGAAGTTAATGGAAGTCTACATATGGATTTAGAAGCCTAATTTTAGATTAATATATTTGAAAACCATAGCCCTGGATCCTCAAAAGAGGATGGACATCCTACCTGATCAGTCCAGATTCTAACTGATCAGTCTACCTAATCATCAGTAAGATTCTGGGTGGAGCGCCTCTCTTAATCAAGAATATCCATATATGACTATTTCTATGCAATATATATTGCCAAAAAGCACATCTGAATATCTCAGTCTATCATTCCCTCTTCCAATGCATGCAGCTCATAGTGGGGAAACTATTTTCAAGATGTGGCCCTTCCTTTGGCATGTCTTCAGTTCCTCAGGTCTCTAAAGTATTCTAAGGTACTCTAAAGTAATCTCTATTATATTGATTCTCTCTGTGGGAGAAGAGTATCTACATTTATCATTCCCTAGTTAACTGTCTCAATTGGTTATAATGCTGTTAGGTGGCCTCAAAGTATGCCTCAAAGTAGCATCAGACACATCTGGGAAGACAAGGCTTACACCTATCTAAACAGTGTTTTCCCTTTGCTAGGGCAGAGTACAAAGAATCACAGGACTGGTACAGACTTAAGTCAACAACCCCAATATTTTAGTCTAGCAGATACTTCAACTGTTTGGCCTGATGGTGTCTTGTACAGATACAGTTCAGTGGGCCATCCTGCATGCAAGTCCTCTCCAGGCTTTTTTCATGTAGGACCACCTTCCAGGAACTCACTTTCACCCACTGCAGTTGTCTGTTGTCTAAAATAATTTCACGAACCTGACAGATATCAGACCCTCATTTACAGAATCATTAATGCAATGCCAAACCTTTGGCCACTGATCAAAGTACCTGTTTGACAGCTGAAAGCTGAGTTTGGTACTGATGGAGCAACCCTTGGAACCTCTATTTCTTTGGATTATCTCTACATAGTCTCACATATGGGTGCCTGCATTATGGTTGATCTGGTACTTTCTGGAAAGCTACTGCCCATTGTGACTTACACAAATGCCATTTGTGTCATCAAACATCTGGAATTTGAAGCTATGAGAGGAAATATGAGCTGTAACCATTCTCAGTTCCTTTCTGAATACTATCTTCTGTGGACATTAGGGAACCTCAGAACTGAGAGCACGTTTGACACAGACATTTCCACTCCCAAAATCATTCCTGCATATAGCTAAAGGTTTATAGCTTATAGATCACCTAGGCAATTTTATGTAATTTTAGCAAGTCTTTGTACTGTTTAGTGAGTCTAAGATTGTTTTGCCCTCGTTTCTTAGACACTCAATGTGTGACTGTACTCTGGCCCCATTCAGTGCCGATCATGGTAGATCCTTAAAAAAAGAATTTAATTGATGCTCTTCCTGCACTGGCTACTTTCCTGAGTCTGATGCATATGCCCAGAGTCTCTTCTGTCTCAGGGACACCCATCCTCCGGACAGATGTGAAGAATTTATCCCCCTTCCTCCTCAGCTTTGGACACAGCAGTAGGCTATTTTCCTGAGGCAGTTGTCAAGTGCAAAATCTATGGAACTGCTTGAGATCTCCAGCCAGGGCACTGGGTAGAGCCTACAATAGACATCATTAGCATGGAAATTTTGAATCTCCAGGTTTACTACGACGACTTCAGTACCACCAGCTCCATCTACAAAAAGTAGGAAACCAACAAGCCTCCCCATCAGACATCAGATAAGTAGAAGGCCTCTAGAACTACTCCTTCAACTACAGCACTCAAGAACGCTAAGAATGCTAATGTCCTCTGCTCAGATTCTGTCTCCTTCTCCACATTTGTGCCAAAACATTCTAACCGACTGCTTCTCAAACTGGGGCTCACATGTGGGTGGTGCAAAATGTTAGCCCTGACCCTGGCCAGATGTGGGGCTGTGAGCCTCCCTGCTTTCTCCTGGCAGAGGAACATGGGGGGGGCTGGGCAAGCGGTAATGCACAGATACTGCTCACCACTCCATCATTCCTTCACGTCCCACCAGGGGGCTTGGAGAGGGAGAGATGCAACGCCAGGGCTCCCTGTATCCAGGTCATGTTCCCCACCTGGACAGTGCTGTGAGGCAAGCATCAGCAGCTGCTGCTCTCTGCCCTCCCCTTACGTAGCCCAAGTGAAGAAAATGACCTTGATGCAGGGAGCCCTGACATTGGTCCTTGCTTCCCCCCCCATCACAGCCCCCTAGGGTGCGTGAAGGAGCAGCTTTCAAGATGGGAGTAAGCAGCAATACCAGCTACTTGTGCATGCAGGTCTCTTTTCCCAAGTGGGCACAGGAGAGGGTTGCAGGAGTTAGGGGTGAAGAGGGCATAGTGCAGGGGTTGGGGCAAAGGGGGAGTGGGAAGCCCATGGGGGACAGAGGTGAGGAGGTTGCACTCAGAGGCTTGCTGTGTGAAAGGGGTCACCAGTACAAAATGTTTGAGAACCACTGCTCTAACCCCTTGACCCTTTCTAGGTTCTGAGCTTTCATTTTCAATGTTCCAAACCAGACACTGCCTAAGGCATCTCAGTTTGTGCAGACTTCAACCCATTAGATCAGATAAAGTATAGTACGTATGATATCGATGCTTTCCAACTCCTGTCAACCCTTCACTTGTAGGCATGAGCCACAAGGAGCTTCCTCTGAGTTCAACATGATATCGCATTCTCATGTCAACCGCTCAGTTTCAGGACATTCCCTGTTCCCTGTAGATGGAGGAGTTGTTGGGTGACATAACTTCAATCCAGTGAGCTGCCTCCATCTGTGCTTGTGGTTATGGGTTATCAAATAATCTGTTTCAGACTGATGGACTGATAGTGTTTGAGATACTATGTTTTCTAAAAAAAAACCTCAAATTGTTTAACTGTTATAAAATAAAGTAGAATACAGAAAAGCAAATAAAACAAAACTGCTAAATACTCTATGGAGAAAATCCATCTTCATTAAGTTACTACACAAGTTAATGCACTTTGCAAATGTACATCTGAATTAATATTTCATGAATCCAAATATTTCTTCTCACTTCATTTAAAGTACTTATTAAATAATGCAGGGCCTCCTTAGTATACAGTTTTATATTAGGAAGTTAAAATAGCTACTTATACAATATACCTTACTGTAACTGAGTGACATCTGACCAATAACTTTTCTGTTTCATCACTTTCCTGTCTTAAAAGAAGTCTAGCTAGCTTTGCTGTCCTATTTAGGTAGATACTGATGTAGAGCATGGTACTCATTAAGGGTTTGATCCCACTCCACTTAAGTCAATAGAAGTGCCTAATTTTCGGCAAACACAACTCCCATTGAATTCAATTGCAGTTCTGAATTTTCAACACATCATAATCTGGTCTTTAAAAAAATTATTGACACTTATTTGTATCTTTACATCTGCAAATTTTAATGTATAATATGCTTTTAAAATAAATTACGAAGTAGTTAAGTTAAAGTTTCTAATCAAGATTAATTTTAAAAGTGATTTTTAATCAGACTTTTTTAAAAAATCAACACAACCTTATGGAAATTTAACCAACTAAAAGAAACAAATTATGTTTATAGGTCTTCTACAATGGATTTCTAGTATACAGAGAGCTGCAATTGTTTTTACCTTTCCTCATCCTCTAAAAATAGTCTGAAATTGCACTGTAATTTAATACTCAAAATAAGTTATTTTAAAAATTCTGAAAGTTACCTCAAAGAGAGCCATATTTTTCCCTTCATAGATATTTCCTCTGTCCATCTCAGTGCTGTTAATAAATGGGCTACTTTCCTTTGGAATCCCATCTCCTGTTTGGAAAATTAGAAATGGTTAGAAACAAAGGAAGCAGTAATGCCTACAGCAGAAAAGCTGTTGAAACACAGAAACAGGCTCATTAGCCAATTTTTTCCACTTATGATGGCTCTGTATTTGCCTAACTCATACCAAGGATAGCCAGACCAGTTCACTGATTAACTTAGCTGGCCTTTGAAGCGAGGTAAAAATTGTGGACAAAAATGTTAATATATAAATTAATAAAAACAAAATACTTAAGGTTACTGAGTGACAATTAAGATTCTATCTGGATTCAGCCTACCCATCCATACCGCAATAGTATGGAAATAAGAGGGAAAAGAGAAAAGTCTCCACTTGTCCTTTTATGCAAAACTCATTGGTACGTCACTCACTTGTCCATTCAGTATGAGTACCTTAACATTTTTCATAAAAGCGTGAACTGGATGAAGTTGAGGTGTGTATTTCTTTCCAGTGTCTGTTACAAAAGGAAGCATATGCCTTAGGGAGAGTTGGAGCATCTAGAACACTACGGCACATGTGTCTTGGGTTTTCAGTTACAAATGCAGTGAATTACAAGTTCTCAGCCTTCAACATTAGAAAAACATTGTGATATGTGGAGATTATATAAATTGTCTGTTAACTGGATATTGTAGTACGCATGGAATGATTTGTCAGAGCAAATTTAAAGTTTTAAATGGAAAAAATAAGCATGCTTGTTTTTTTAATCTCAGGTAAACTTAATTACCAGTTTTAATGTTAAATTAACTTGTAAAAGAGGCATCATCCCAGTTCTGAATATAAATTCCTCTGCAAAAATTACATTACATGAAGTTAAGATTGAAAGTATACATCAGTATTTAAGGCTAAAAAGAATGTTTTAATCTTTATTGTTAAAACAACCCTGTAATATATTTTACTCTAAATTACTTACATGTACCCTCAAATACAACTCCATTTGAATGTAATTTTGAGAATTTCCTGCGGTTTTTTTTAATTAAAGTGTTCATACATGATCAGTAAACAAGAAAGCTAAAAGAGAATGGTACCATGGGAGATTTCTAATTATTTGCAGATATGCAATAACAACCTTAAATAACTTTTTAAAATTTAACTTTTAGGCTTGGTCATTCGAGTGTAGACTCTGGCTGCAGTTAAAGATAATTTTTTGCTGTTATTCTTCAGAATCACTCACTCAGGATCAGAAGAATGGAGGAAGTGGCCATTTTTAACAAGGGCAGCCTGTGGCTTCTGCCCTACTGAGAACAATGGAAAATAGTGGCTATTATGACAAAGGCATCTTGGCTGAGAGCAGATTCTGGCATCAGTCTCATTTACATGGTTACTATTTTGAAAAAGGTTAGTCCTTTATGAATTTCTCTGAAGAGAATATTATTCTTCAACCTCTGCTGAAAGGAGAATTTGCATTTATGAAGAATAATTTTTAAAAGTGACCATTAATGCTAAAACTCTTTAAAAAAAAAAAGAAAGAAACCTTATCAGTGTAATCAGATCTGCTCAAGATTCATGCTGATAATTTTTGTCAAGAAAGATAAAATCTGATCTGAAGGAAAACAACACCATCCAAAAATAATAAAATGTCAGATGCAAAAGAGTACTATATTTCTTATAGGACCCTTTTTTAATTAATATTAATTTCTAAACTAATGACTTCACTAGTAGTAACTTTAGCAAAGCTTTAGAAACAGTCTCCCACAGTATTCTTATCAGCAAGTTAAAGAAGTATGGGTTGGATGAATTGACTATAAAATGGACACAGAAAGCTGGCTATATCATCTGGCTCAACGAGTAGTCATCAATGGCTCGATGTCTAGTTGGCAGCTGATAACATGCCCCAGGAGTCAGTGCTGGGGCTGGTTTTGTTCAATATCTTCATTAATGATCTGGTGGATTGCACCCTCAGCAAATCTGCAGATGACACTAAGCTGGGGGGAATGGTAGATATCCTGGAAGGTAGGGATAGGATACATAAGGACCGAGACAAATTGGAGGATTGGGCCAAAAAAAATCTGATGAGGTTCAACAAGGACAAATGCAGAGTCCTGCACTTAGGACAGAAGAATCCCATGCACTGCTACAGACTGGGGACCAACTGGTTAGGCAGCAGTTCTGCAGAAAAGGACCTGGTGGACAAGAAGCTGGACAAGAGTTAAGAGTGTGCCCTTATTGCTAAGAAGGCTAACAGCATATTGGGCTGCATTGGTAGCAACATTACCAGCAGATTGAGGTAAGTGATAATTCCCCTCTATTCAACACTGTTGAGGCCACATTTGGAGTATTGTGCCAAGTTTTTGGCCCCCAATTACACAACAGATGTGGACAAATTGGAAAGAATCCAGCGAAGGGCATCAAAAAAGATTAGGGGGCTGGAGCACATGACTTATGAGGAGAGGCTGAGAGAACTAGGCTTGTTTAGTCTTCAGAAGAGTGAAGGGAGATTTGATAACAGCCTTTAATTACATGAAAGGGGGTTTTAGGGAGGATGGAGACAAGTTGTTCTCAGTGGTAGTAGATGACAGAACAAGGAGCAATGGTCTCAAGTTACAGTGGAGTAGGTCTAGGTTAGATATTAGGAAAAGCTTTTTCACTAGGAGGGTGGTGAAGCACCAGATTGGGTTACCTAGGGAGGGTGTGGAATCTCCATCCTTAGAGGTTTTTAAGGTGTTATTTGACAAAGCCCTGGCCTGGGATGATTTAGTTGGTGTTGGTCCTGCTTTGAACAGGGGGTTGGATTAGATGACCTCCAAACCATTAGATGAGGTCCCTTCCAAACCTAATTTTATATGATTCTATGATTCTAGTAAATTCTAAGAAAATTTACTCAGTATTGTAATTTTGAAGAGTATATAAGGGTAGATGATAGCGAGGCATGTAGATCCCATACCCTTCCAAAAGAAGTAATTTAGACATCTAATTTGCCATTGTGCCTTTGAAAATCTTACCTCAGTGCATCTTTCATTGGTAAAGGAATTGAATATGTGCTTTAAAAGTGTAAAATTCAGCTCACTTTTAACTGATGACTGAAACTAATGCCACCACAATAAGGTTAGCAGATCTCAATTTGGACATAAAATATTTCCAAACCATAAAGAATAACTGCTAAATGTCACTCAAATCTTGCAAAATTTACCTGAAAACAAGATTAAAGGATAGAAAAAGCAGGGAAATCCAACTCATAGGTTTGAAATGGGAAGCCATAAGAAAACCTCAGCATTAGTTTCAAGTCATACAGGAACTTGTTTGGGGACAAGATGGCCAAGCTCACCGTGTCTACTGCTTTCTGTACTTGGAAATATGGTATTGATCATCTACTGAGCCCATTCCATTGAGCCTCTCTGAACACTGCCATTGTTGAATTCTAATGGAAATGACACTGCACCAGCTTGCAGGAAATCCAGAATGATTGGTGCCATAGTCTCAACAGCTCTATCTCTCCTTTGTCATTCAAGCTCAAAAGTTCATGAGAAATTCTCTCTCAAGTCTATCTATCTGTTAAAGCCTCTTTGCTTCAGGCTTGTGCCCTTAGCAACAAGGCAGAGACCACAATCCATGTTGGGTCCTTATTAAGCACTGGCAACACAGGGCCAGAATTAATAGAGACAGAGGCAGACATGTTCACTATTTTCAAGCACCACAGCCTTCTCAGCCAGTCTAGAGCTAGGATTGTGAAGGCTCCTCTTGATCTGATCCTCTTGATCTGTACAGCCTTCACCAGCTTGGAGGAAGAAATGTACAATGGATTCAAGGTCTTAGAATTTCTAGGACATCTGGACTGTTTTCCCTTACTTTGGTATTTTGGACTATTTTTATTTTTACCAAATGGCATATGGCATTAATGGCATAATGGCATTACCAAATACCATATGAGATCTGCCCCACCTTTAAACACACAGTCACAGATCTTGGGGGGTCAGGAGAAGGGTGGTTCTAACTCCCTCTTTGATTCACTAGCATTCTGCTTCCCCAGTCAGCTACATTGTTTCTCTCTCTTTTAATGCAGATTGCCAACAGACGGTAAGGTACTTTTATGCCCAAGTCATCAATAAGTCTATTTTTTCTTAACAGATAGATTTCTTGCATTTTCTGAGTGACTGAAATACAACTGAATTATTTTTTGCTGAGTTTTTCCTGAAAATGTAATAGCTTAAACATCACCACCTTGGCCTCTAGCTTCTTCAAGGACCATTTCCTTTCAACCAATAATCATTGCCTTGGATCACTGCCTTTCCTAATAGTCACCCCAGTCACAGAGACTGGTCAACACTTCTCCGTCACAAGAGGATACAGAAAACAGCTTTCCTCCCAGCCTTCTTCAGGTGGACATCACTCCAGTGTGACAAAGCCCATCTGAAGGGACGAAAATCATGTCAAGTACTGTAGTCTCTCAACTCCACTCTGCAACAGGAGACTATGCTAAAGAAAGTATGCAGAAGCATGCCCATGGGTCTAGCTCTAGGCTCACTGCCATCAGTCATAGGGCTTTCAGGAATATCACACTCTTTAAACAGCAAATTAACATCTTGAGTTAGCTGTGTACCTTGTTCATATTGTTCTGCATGAAAAAGACCTACTTAACCTCATGTTGAATCTTGTTCCCAGATATTCTAGTTTTTGGGGAGAGATTGAGGGAGCTCTTCTTATTAACAATTCATGCTTCTTCTGGTAAGAAAAGACCTCTTCCAGAGATATCTGGGCTGAAGTTTCCAGCCTGGCCCAAATTTGTCAGTCATCCAGGTACAGAATACACATATGACATTACTTCTCAGGACCACAGTGCAAGGTTTGGTAATGGTAGAGCTTGTCAAGTATAGCAAAGTGCAGGTGCTTCTCTAGTGAGAATGCAGAATCAAAACATACGGTTATGCAGCCTCGAAATGCAGGAAGCATAAGAATTCACTTGAGCTTATTTCTGAATAACTGACTTTAATGACTTCACCCCAAAACTGAAGAATCTGAGTAAGAGTCAACTTTTTCCAAGTCCAGAACTCAATATCCTTTGGACAACAAAATTGGTGGAGGCCTGGTTTGACATGAGTAATTAAACATGGGGGATGCCTCATTTCTTGAAAGACAGGATAAGGAAGGTAAATAGACCAGCAGGCTGAAAATGTAATGTTTGTGCTAAGATACGTAAATGAATAAGTAAGCTAAGAGACAGAATGACTGAACTAGCTAAGTAAGATAAGAGGAGGAACACCCAGTGAACCATTTACAAAAAACATGGTAACAATGGATAAGATAAATTGGAAGCATAAAGATGAGGTAAAGTCATACGTGGACAGTGCATGGACAGAATATGTTGTACAAGGATTGGTTCCTGCAAAGTAATCTTCATCTTTGACCTCTGGAGACGTTCTAAATTGCTGTAGTTAATTCACTGACACATGGAAGGCATGTTCTGCACAAACTAGTGTTTATATCAAGAGGGCTGAAACCTCAAAGAATATTTTCTGGGATGACTCACTTTTTCTGTCAAGTGGATGCAGGTCTCAGCACCTTCTCCTTCAACAAGAATTGCTGTCCGCTTTTATATCTCTAATAAGGTAATATTGACTTGAGTTCTCCAGAAACATCTTAGCACCAAAGGTTCTCTGTTGCATCAGATTTATCGCTATGGGCTGTTCTTTAGTTTGGGGTACTAAGCTCCTTTGTTCTTTTCTCCAGCATGAGAATAGATTGGCAGCACATGTAGGGTCCTACAGAAGACAGGGTCTCCTGGCACTGTCTTTGACAAACTCTCTTCCTGCAGTAGCAGAGTATGTATCATCCTCCATCAGTGTACTGGCATGAACTTCTTAAATATTCAGTTTTCCCTTTTCTTGAGTTTGGAGGTCCAGACTGGCATTGATCATTCATAGCCACCCATTCTTTGATTTCTCTCACACCCCTCCTACAAACCATCTCTGTTCTTCCACTAGTCATCATCCCTGGGTGGGGCCTCACATATTGACTAGTTTGTGGCTGGGATGGTATGCGCCAACTGGTAATCAATAGCTAGTGCTCAGCAATTTCCTCTCTGCAATAAAGTGAGGTGTGCTGTGCTATTCTCTTAGTAACTTTCCCTGATTCATTTCAAAGTCTGGAAGGCAGAGTCACAAAACTCTATATGGCCCGGTCTGTAGCTATTGGAGTGAGATTCTGGGGGAAGACTCATAGAATCATAGAGTTGGAAGGAACCTCAGGAGGTCATCTAGTCCAACTCCCTGCTCAAAGCAGGATTATCCTCAGCTAAATCATCCCGGTGAGGGTTTTGTCAAGCCACAGCTTAAAAACCTCTAAAGATGGAGATGCCACCATCTCCCTAAGTAACCCATTCCAGTGCTTCACCACCCTCCTAGTGAAAAACGTTTTCCTAATGTCCAACCTATACCTTCCCCACTGCAACTTGAGACCGTTGCTCCTTGTTCTGTCATCTGCCACCACTGAGAACAGCCTAGCTCCATCCTCCCTGGAACCCCCTTTCAGGTAGTTAAAGGCTGCTATCAAACCCCCCTCATTCTTCTCTTCTGCAGACTAAACAGGCCTAGTTCTTTCAGCCTCTCCTCATAAGTCTTCTGCTCCAGCCCCCTAATCATTTTTGTTGCCCTCCACTAGACTCCTCCAACTTGTCCACATCCTTTTTCTAGTGGGGGGCCCAAAACTGGACACAATATTCCAAATGCGGCCTCACCAATGCCGAATAGAGGGGAATAATCACTTTCCGTGATCTGCTGGCAATGCTCTTACTAATGCAGCCCAATATGCCATTAGCCTTCCTGGCAACCAGGGCACACTGCTGACTAATATCCAGCTTCTTATCCACTGTAACACCCAGATCCTTTTCTGCAGAACTGCTGCCTAGCTCTTCGGTCCCCAGGCTGTAGCTGTGCATGAGATTCTTCCGTCCTAAGTGCAGGACTCTGCACTTGTCCTTCTTGAACCTCATCAGATTTCTTTTGGCCCAATCCTCCAATTTGTTTAGGTCCTTCTGTATCCTATCCCTCCCTTCCAGGGTATCTACCACTCCCCCTAGCTTAGTGTCATCTGCAAACTTGCTGAGGGTGCAATCTACCCCCTCTTCCAGATCATTAATGAAGATGTTGAACAAAACCGGCCCCAGAACCAACCCCTGGGGCACTCCACTTGTGACTGGCTGCCAGCTACACATGGAGCCATTGATCACTATTCCTTGAGTCCTTTGCTCTAACCAGTTCTCTATCCATTCTATAGTCCATTCATCCAACCCATACTTTTTTAACTTGCTGATAGGAATACTGTGGGAGACCATATCAAAAACTTTGCTGAAGTCAAGGTATATAACGTCCACCACTTTCCCCTCATCCACAGAACCAGTCACCTCTTCATAGAAAGCAATCAGGTTGGTCAGGCATGACTTGCCCTTGGTGAATCCATGTTGACTGCTCTGATCACCTTCCTCTCTTTTAAGTGCCTTAAAATGGATTCCTTGAAGACCTGCTCCATGATTTTTCCAGGGATTGAGGTGAGGCCTATAGCTTCCTGGATCCTCTTTCTTCCCTTTCTTGAAGATGGGCACTATATATTTGCCTTTTTCCAGTCATCAGGGACCTCCCCCTGTTGCCACAAGCTTTCAAAGATAATAGCCCATGGCTCTGAAATCACATCAGCTAACTCCCTGAGCATCCCTGGGTGAATTGCATCTGGCCCCATGGACTTGTGTATGTCCAATCTCTCTAAATAGTCCTGGACCTGTTCCTTCAGCACTGCAGAATGTTCACCTCCTCTCCATTCTGTGCTGTCCAGCACAGCAGAAGAAGAAGAAGAAGGAGGAGGAAGCTGTAGAGGCTTTTATTCTGCAGTGCTTCAGCCTGCAAGGAGAAGGCCCATATGGAGGCTGAGGTGGGCTTGGTGAGTTGGCAAGGGAAAGCATGTAGCACCCTTTTCTTTGTTCTCTCTTCTCGACGCTCAGAAGAGCCCAGAAGTGCTGCTGAATTTTCACCCCTCATTTCTTTTCTGACCCTGAGAGGAGCTATGGAACCTCATCTGACTGCTTAGGAAATATCTGCAAGCAATGCAGGTAAAGCAGGGCCCCAAATACCCCGGGCATTTTTCAGGGGAACAAAAGTGCTCCTTGGAGCTGCTTCTCCTCCTTGCTCCAGGACCACTCTCAGGGAATGGGAGGCATGAAGTGGTGCTGTCTGAGCGGACACTTCATGGAGGGTAAACCTTCTCATGGAGAAGTTTCTGATGTTAAAGTTGATCTAGTCTCCTGGACAGGGACAAGATTGGACAGAGGGAAGGATATGGGCCCCAGATGGATCTGAGCCTAGGAGCTCCCTATATCCTTTTCAAGGATCACTGCACTTTCTCAGGAACATGGCAGTCTTTGCCCATGGCCAAGGCAGGTAAAAGATTCTAATTCCGTAGCCTCTTATTTAGTGATGAGTGCTCTCATTTGATGCTTAGTTCCCTGCTGTTCTTATATTATATATTATTTCCTCTCCTCAATTACTAAAGGTCATATCTATTTGCCTGTATGTTCCTAGATGTATGTTTGGTTACAACTTTGCTTTCTAATAGCTGAAAAGAAATGGAAACATTATTGTTTTTACTTAATATGTATATCTTTGCATGTTAATGAGAGCAAACCTCAGAGATCAGGTGATCATAGTTAACTACTAACCACTTTCCCTCCCCCCAAAAGGATACCAGCGGGTATACTAAAAGATCATTATGTGATGTTATGCCTCAAAATAACATTTATGGAAAACAAAAGTATACCCTTTGTCTGAAATGATGATTAAGCAGAGTAAAATATTAACAAAAACCTGTAAACTGATCAGAGATCATGACTAAATGGTTATGAAATATGGTGCTTCTAAGACAGGTTTTACAAAAACTATTGTCTCCTGGTATGAAGCAGGTGGAGAAGCACCCAAACTTTTGGCCCCGGCTCCCAGCCAAGAGTGGAGACCAGCAGCCTGAGTGTCTTGCTTGGCTTCCACCTGGGGCAGCCTTGACAATTACAGTGCTGCCTGTTCCAGAGGAGAGTAGGGAATGGAGAAGCCCAGTGCAGCTTCCCCTAGTTCCCCCAGCAAGAAACCCGGGCTGCTGGTCTCAACTCTTGGCTGGGAGCTGGGGTGAGAAATCTGGGTGTTTCTCCACCTGCTCCCACTGGGGCAGCCTTGTCTATTACATAGCTGAGCGACGAAATTGACATGGCTACCATTCCAGCCGGTAGCGGGAACCAGCGGTCTAGGCTTCTCACCCAATTCCCAGACAGAAGCAGGAACTAGCTGTCCTGGCTTGGGCTTTCTTGTAAATTTCACTGCTGCAGCTTTCTTGCTCTGTAAATCTAGATTTCACTTTTTTTTTTCCCCCTGTTCTGTTTCACCTTCTTGTTAGCCACGATTATAACCAGAGACAAATAGGCAGGTTGGCTGTAAAAATAGTCCCCACTCCTGATGGAACTGGATATTTTTTGTCCAACTTCCTGGCTATGGGGGAAATTGCATCTAGGGTTTGCCTTAGTGATCCGGCCAGATCCATTATTGCCTCACTTATGGGCAAGGCTACCTCCCCAGAGTGGAAGACTGAAAAATGTCCACTAGTTTGTGGGTGGAATCTTGCACTTCCTCCAATAGTATTTGGAAAGCCACTGTTATTGTTTTCTAGAGATCTTGGAACCCCATAAAATCACCTAATTGTGGGACCACAGGGGGCACCAGTGCTTCACCCAGAGATGATGGCAAGGCAACCAGTCTTGCGGGATCTAATGGGGGGAAGGTGTTTCCTCTTGCTCTTCCTCATGACTAAGAGAGACCTGAGCTTGTGGGAGCTCCAGTGCAACCTGAGTAGCTGTAGCTATGACTAAAGTAGTCTTAGGTGTGTGTAGTCTGTCTGGGTAGTGCCACTTCCTATGAGACAACCAAGGTCCCCAACAGGGCCACAGAGACATAGAGGGGCATGGGCCTTGAGACTGTGGTGTGAGGAACCTGGGTGCCTGGGATTGATTAGGGTGCAAGTATTGATCTCTTGACTGGATGTTGAAGCTCCTTTGTGAGATAAAGGATGGTAGTGGTAGTGATTGGAGTACATGTGGCAGTCATCACCCATGGCAACTGGGGACGATGAAGAGAATGTACATTCTAGATCCATCATGGGCACTGTGGCTCTGGGTGTTGCTGGAAACTGTGCTGAGGTACTTGGTGCCATATCCAAGAGTCTCTGAACAGTCAGGTACAATGAGATCGAAAGGACCAGAGACTCCAGTTCCTGTAGGACTCGGAGGTCTCTCAGCACCAGAACTGGCCAGTAGTACATGGGTCCTGTGGTAGCCAATCCAGTCGTCGCCAGAGTTGAGCCCTTGTTGGGTGCTTAGCCTCATGCTTATACTCAGATGCCGGTGCTGGGTGTACCAGCACTGTACATGAATTTATCAGTGTTGGCCAGGAAGCCATTAGCGCTTGTTAGTGGGGATTTTGGTGGCAATGACTTGAGAGACTCTTGAAGATTATAGGACTGCATCAAGTCCTCAGTCCTACAGACTGATTGAACTTCTGCAGTAACTGCACATGGCTGCTGTGCAGAATGGTACAGAGCCTTTCCTCATGTAAAGATCTATAGAGGGTTCTGCCCACAGAATTCCCGGCACACTGGCGGAGGAATACCCAGTACAGCTGATGCATGTACACTGGCACCCACACAATTTAGAGGGCTTAGAAACAGAGGCTGCTGTAGGCAAGTGCAGCAGCTGCCTAAGGCCGCAGATTCCATTCACAGCAGGGAGGATGTGACACACTATACCCCATGTATTATAGTGTGATGTGTATCATTCATGTTCACCCTTATAGTATAACTGAATGTTGTCTAATGCAAAGTATGTCATTTATGGTGTTTTTGGAATGCTTATGACATACTGAACATTATTGTTATGGTAGCATGTTTCCTGCAATATCATACATATGTGCAGATATGAAACTCTGCTATGCCATATCCTCATACATGTGTCTCACATGGCTTGGATAGATACAGACAAATAGAGAGCTGTACAGCACTGAACTCTGCAAGATGGCAGTTCCTAGGTTTGCATCTGAAACTGGGAGTGTTTGCTGGGAGTCTATCCCATGAGTGGCCGGCCAGAAGTGCTCCTTCACTAGGTTAGGGGCTGATTACTCCAGGAGGCTGGGTGTGGCATGACCCAGGACTGGGTGGTTCACACAGCAAAGTGGGGTAAGTCAGGGCCCAAGAGTGAGGAATTGGGGTGACATAGCTACACACCTGTCCAGATAGCAGGTGGGGGGGGGACATCACAAAGGGAGCATGTGGCTATGGCACAGCATGCTGCACCACAACAAAACAGAATGAGATCCAAGGCAGCATATCCTGCTGTATGTAGCTTGTATGTATGTATGTGGGTGCCATTCTGCCTCATGCCATTTGCCATGTGCCTAGCCCTCCCCTGCTGCTGGTTGCTGAAACCACAGTGGCAGCTCCTTTTGAAGCCCTCTCAGCAACAAGCACTGGTCAGTTCTGGGAAGTAACAGACATCACCCAAGGGCCTTGCGCTCATCAACACTGAAGGAAAAGGAAGAGAGGGGAAGGCAGATGCTCCAGGAGGGTTGGGTTGATGGTGGTGGTGATGGGGAGGGGCTCTGGAAGAGTTGGGCTCATGTGGTGGAGAATGGGGGAGGCAGGAGTTCTGGGAGGGTCAGGGTGGTAAAGGGGCTTCCCTTGAACACCCCAGGACAATATAACATTGTAAAAGTAAAAACTAATGCACACTTAGAGTATTTTAACAAATGAGAATCAGTATGGCCTAGTGATTCTACTAGAAAACTAGTTTAGTAATTGGGCCAACTCAGTTCTATTCCCAGCCTTGACTCACTGTGTAATCTTGGGCAAGTCATTCAGGCAAAGAGATCCAAAATGTCTATTGATTTGGGTATCCTCATTTTTTTGTTGGCCAGCTTGGCTCACCTGTTACCTGATGTTCAGCCCCTCTAAGAAGTAAACCTGAGGAGCTGCATGTAAGCCACACAAAAATCAAAACACTTCTAATGAGCTGATACTTTTGAACAATCAGGTTAAATGCTCTTTTTTTCAATTTCTCCAGCTGTAAAACTTTTATAGTAATACAGCTGTTCCCAAACTGCTGTGGGTTGCACCCCAAATGGGATTGTGCCATCAGCAGATGAGGTTGCAGGCCCAATGGGCCAGATTCAGCCAGTGAGAACATGAGGATGGGCAAAAGGATCTGTGAACACTAGAGTACATTCCTCTCCCGAACCTGAAATTGAACCAAGGGTTCTTGTGTCCCAGAATTAGTTTGCTGTAAGCAACTAGTTAAAAAACCCAGTAGTAAAGTGCATCTCTACTGGCTGGACTGTATGAAGAAAAACAGCCTACAACTATTACTGTCAGTCATCTCAACTGGTAGAGGGTTGTACTGGAGATCTAAACTTTTTTTAATTTAATATATGACTTAAAATAATTATTTGATACTGTGTTATTTGCTATAATAGGACACTGTCAAGGTTGATAGACCCTAATTTAACAGCACTGATATTTACATAGATGTTTTTAAGTTTTCCACTGATAACATTTTAATTAGAATGTTTGCTAACTATGTATGTTAAGCTATCTGTTCAACCCTGTATTCTAATAAAAGATATTACCTCATGCACCTTGTCTCTCCAATATGCAAAGTGCTAGTGTTACAATTTTATAAAATTTTGATAACATTTTAGGGTCTGGTGCTTGGTTTGTTAATACAAGTGCACACAAGCTGATCAGTTCTCCAGTCAATTTTGTTCTGATGAGCCAGCATGATATTGAATTTAACTAGACAAAAAGTACTCTGAGACAAGGAATCTTGACATATTCAATACCTTGCAGCTTACAAAAATGAAGTGGACAGGCTAAGTAGAGGGGATACATTGTGTGACAATGACTGAAGTAGCTGTAATCCTAGTATTTCATATTTGACTTTCCTTTACAAAAGACAGCAACAACAACAACAGAACAAAAAATAAAAAACAAAACAAAAGTCCTGCTTCTACACTACTCCCTTCTAATCTAGGCATTATTTGTGCTAATGGATAGAAATCACAGTTTCAGATACAAGCTCTAGCATCTACCCCATTACTTAGATATTCAAAGATTCGTAAATTATAAGATTAGAATGGACCATTCTGATCATCTCCTGATCTTTTGCATAACACAAGCCATAGAACTTCCTGAATTAATTCCTGTTTGAACTAGAAGTAATCCCTTCCTGACACTGTAAATAACTTTCAAAATCATGGATAAAAGATGCTATTTCAATGCTAAGTATGGTTAGCCTCTGAGATATTATGGGGATAGGAAATATATAATACCAAGTAGATAGATTATTTTTAATTTGTATATTGTTTATTATGATCTCCTCTCTCTCTATTAATTTCTATATAATTTTGGCATGAATTGGATGAGTCAGAATAGTGACAGACACAAGCAATTTCAGAATTTACATTGCAATGATATTGAGAAACTAACACTTTTTGTTGTTGGTCACCACAATAGGCTTTGAGACTTTCCCAACACATCCCAAATGCTCTCTAAAGTTATTAGCAGAACTCAGATATGCAGGCAGAACTAAGGGGCAAGGAACAAGATTTTCAAATCAGATAATTCATATTTGTCTGAAAAGCATCTCCCACTCTTTTGGTGCTTGAATTCTGAGTTTTTTGGCCATCAATGTCTGTACAGTGAATATGTACCCTGGAGCTGGGTCATAACTAGGCCATAGCCACATGCTCCAGGAACCCTGGTGCTACTTGGACACCAGCAACATTCTAAAATGGCAATGAAGAGCCTGGAAGAAGCACAAAAGCACAAGTGTTTTGGAGATAATTCCAGGATGTTGATCTGCATCGTCACTTTTCTCAGCAGCCAGAAGCCCTGGGCCATGTGACCATCCAGATACTTCCCTCAGTGGGTGGGGTGCCTATCTGTGGTGAGAGTGGTGTGGGAAGAGTGAACAGGGGTCAGCCAAGACTTTGGACAAATCGGTCCATCATGTGAGGGAAGCCAGACCAAGGCAGGTGAGTAGGACTGGCTTGTCCAAGTGGTCTGTCAGAGGTTTGTAGATTGACCGGAGCCAGTTGAAGGCAGTGCATATGGAGGCAGACATGGGGTGTTACAGAGGTGCAGGCTTCCATGTGGCCAAGGACGGAAAGTCATTAGCATATGCAGTTTATGACACAGCTGTGTGAAGAGAGAGGGGAAGGTGGCAAATCAGTCTGTTAGGAGGAAAGCTTAGCTTGCGAGAGATTCCAGGCATGACTCAATAAAGGTGATCGTTTGGGTAGGGACAAGGTCTGACTTTTCCTCATTGATACAACTATCCAGGCTGGCAAGGAGATCGCAAAGGGTTTGGATAGTGGAAAGAAGGCAGTTGAACGGTATCACAACAAGAACCAATTGTCCAGGTAGGGAAACAAACAGTGGCCAAAGCATCACATGTGCACTGTACTGATGGCGAAGACTTTCGTGAACACGTGGGGAGTGGTGGCAGTACTGAAGGGGAAGACCCAAAACAGATAATGGGAGTGCCCCACTGTTTTCCAGGCAGGATCTGACTGCAGCCCCAAGGCAACTTCCATGAGGTGCTTCTTAAGGCATAGGAACCAGCCTTCCTGGATACGAACAGGGACAGAGAGGCACATACTGCACCTGGACATGATGTGGGCTTCCCCCAAGCAGTACAGATAGCATTGGTGCTCATCTCTAAGTGAAAACAAGCAAGGACTGGAAGTACAGACATTGAATCCCACTATCTTTGGCATAATCCAGTACCCAGACATGGATGCTAGGGCAGGGGGGGGTGGGATGCTTGGAGGGAAAATGGGAATGGAGTCCCAAATGACTTAATCCTACAAAAATTATTACAAACACTAAAACTACTATAGAAACAGTAAAATCTAAATTTTGTACAAGAACAAAAGCTTTTTCTGGAAAGCTTGCATCATGAAGAATGAGAGAAAAAGCAGAAGCTCCAACCCCAATCACTGGGCAGTGAGAAGGAATTGAAGACGCAGTCAGTCCACAAAGCAATGCAGAAGTGAATGTGCAGACTGTCAGACACTACTACTTTGAAAAGCTCCGGTTCCAGGTTCATGGTGCATGTGCAGAACCCTCAGTGGAATACAATAGAGACCATCACTTGAAGAAGAACCTAGATTTAGTGATGTATGGGCTTTTTACTTAGCAGACATACACTAAAGAGTCACAAAAGAATCATGTACAGTTGTGCACTGGAAATGCGGCCACATTATGGTAAGAGGAAGACTTATGAAATGTGTGGGTTTATGATGACAATCATTTTGAAGGGTTATGAATGCTAGGAAATACCTAGAATGTAAGGGATTGGATGACAAACTCTTCAGACTGAAACTAATCTTTCCAGAACTGAGCCTTTTACCTAACTGAGGAGAACACAACTCTGAAGCCTCTGGATCACCTAAAATCCAGCCACTATCCCAATGTTTTAGTTGGTACTAGAGATAATACCCTAACGCCCAGGTAATATTCACCCCTTTCAGAAACATACTCTTCCCCCTTCCCCCTCAAATCTTTAGAATTCTTCCTGTGCCAAACTATTGGTTAAATGAAATAAACCCATTTGTCTGGGCTGACACAGTATTTGAACACATGAGAAGATAAAAATATTGATGTGTATTTTATTTTAATCTTTATTTTAAATCATTTAGATTAAGCAAAACCAAGATCCTGATCTCTTGGTGTTTTCTGACATAAAAGGAATATTAAACCCAATGTCTAGATTTGAAATTTGTCTAAGTAGTACAGGTTAAAATTGTGCTTTTGACAAAGAAGGGAAAGAACTTGATATAGTCAGGACACTGATTTTATGTTTCATCCAAAACATTTGAAATGAAGATTAAAATAAGACACAAAACATCAATATTGATACCATTGTGTTCAAATTTAATACGCATTGCTAAAGTTAGACAAAAATGCAAACTATGTTAAAAGATACCAAACATTTTTAATATCTGATCTAGTTTGATTTGCTGTACATGCCTTCTCCTATTAAGGAGATAAAATTTACAACTATTCAAATGGTTGTGAAATGTTCCAAGAGATTAGAGAGATTTGATGGTTTGATGGTCAAGATCTTGTTAAATCCACAATCCTTTGTCATTTCAATAAACCATTTCTCAGTAGACTTTAACAACAGATCTCCTATGCCTCGGTACATAAGCATTGCAAAGCAAACTGTTGGGGGTGGGGAGAGAATTTCCATGATCCTTCTATTCAAGTAATTTTCTACACTGGTAAAAAACTGTGCCTCCGGTGCAAAATTGTGCCAGGCCTTACATTAGCTCACATGGATCCATCTAAAACAGACAAAAACATACATATTATGGCACTGCAGCAGCAACTCCAAATTTAAAGTGGTAATTTATTTCCTGACATTAATCCAGTTCTGAAATATTTCTTCAGATCCTTCCAGAAAATATTTTCCAGCTGAAAAGAATGTGTTGACTTAGAGCAGTGGTTCTCAACCTGTGGGTCGCGACCCCGGCGGGGGTCGAACGACCAAAACACAGGGGTCGCCTAAAGCCATCGGAAAATACATATTTCCGATGGCTTTAGCCGCTGAGAAGTCGCGCTACCATCTGTAGCAGCGCTATTCAGCTGGAACGCACACCGTTATGGATGCGCGTTCCAAACTGAATGCCTGCGCACATGCGCAGGTGTGATTGCATCATCCGTCCAGGGCCTAAGGGGCGGGGAAAGCGGGGGGAACGCTCCACAGTCCATAGCAGCACATTACGTGTGTCCGGCGCTTGCTGACGTCATCAGTGGGTGGACGCAGCAAGCGCCGGAGGACAGAAGCCTAGGAGGCGGAGAGCCAAGAGGCGGAGAGCCAAGAGAGCCTGCGAGACAGCCTGCTGGTGTAAAAAAGGTTAATAATGTAAAAACAGTACACACACCATACACACAATACTGTGTAAGTGTAAGGTGCTTTGTGTGTAATCATTATACAGTACACAAAGCACCTTACACTTACACAAAGCACCATACATTTACACAGTGTGAACTACATCGGTCTTATACTATAAGAGACCACTATAAGATGTAGTTCACACTGTTCTATATAGAAAACTTGCCACTAATCTGGAAAAAAACAGATCCATTAGTTAAGCATGTGAATACGGCCCCCTGGTCATAGTAACAGGTGTGTAATAGAAAACAACACAGGGAATAGTAAATAATAGGAAACTTTAACAAACTATTTAGACGCGACCATCTTTTATTTTTTCTTTAGCAAACCATCTCATGACAATGGATCGTGTAGACAAGAATATTAGGAAAAGAAAATATACTGAGGATTTCTTGCAGTATGGTTTTACCTCAATAATTACAGCAGGAATTGAGAAACCACAATGTGTTATTTGTTGTGAAGTTCTCTCAGCTGAATCTATGAAGCCGAACAAACTAAAACGCCATTTTGATAGCAAGCACCCAAGCTTTGCTGGCAAGGATATCGACTATTTTAGAAGCAAAGCTGATGGACTCAAGAAATCTAGATTTGACACTGGTGGCCAGTACCACAAACACAATGTAGCAGCTGTTGAAGCGTCATATTTGGTGGCACTCAGAATCGCCAGAGCTATGAAACCTCACACCATTGCTGAGGATTTACTGTTGCCAGCTGCAAAAGACATAGTTCGAGTGATAATTGGAAATGAATATGTTCAGAAATTGAATGCAATTTCCTTATCTAACGACACTGTCCGCAGAAGAATAGAGGACATGTCTGCCGATATTCTTGATCAGGTGATCCAGGAAATTAAATCTGCACCACTACCAATATTCAGTATCCAGCTTGATGAATCTACAGACGTGGCAAACTGTGCACAGTTATTGGTTTACGCGAGGTATATTAATGATGGCGACTTTAAAGATGAGTTTCTTTTTTGCAAACCGCTTGAAACAACAACAACTGCACATGATGTTTTTGACGCAGTTGGTTCTTTTCTAAAAGCGCATAACATTTCCTGGGAAAAGGTTTGCGGTATTTGCACAGATGGTGCTCCTGCTATGCTAGGCTGTCGCTCAGGATTTCAACGTTTGGTACAAAATGAATCGCCAAAAGCAATCGGAACACACTGTATGATACATCGCCAAATATTAGCGACTAAGACACTGCCGCAAGATTTACAAGAAGTAATGAAAAGCGTCATAACATGTGTCAATTTTGTTAAGTCGAGCGCCTTAAACAGTCGGCTGTTTTGGCAACTGTGCAACGAGCTAGATGCGCCAAACAATGCTCTGTTATTTCACACTGAAGTCAGATGGTTATCAAGAGGAAAAGTTTTAAAACGTGTCTTTGAGCTTCGTGATGAACTGAAAACATTTTTTAAACAGAAAGCAAGACCGCAATTCGAAGCACTTTTTAGCGATAAAACTGAGCTGCAGAAAATAGCTTACTTGGTGGACATCTTTGTCATCTTGAATGACTTAAATTTATCACTGCAAGGACCAAATGCAACGTGCCTCGATTTGTCCGAAAAAATTAGATCATTCCAAATGAAACTTCAGCTTTGGAAAAATAAATTGGATAAAAATAAAATTTACATGTTTCCTACATTATCTGTCTTCTTTGAGGAACATGACATTGAGCCAGACAAAAAAATTATGATGATAACTTCTGTGAAAGAAAACTTGCACATGCTTGCAGACGAAATTTCATCATGCTTTCCTAATCTATCTGACACCCCATTTGCACTTGCCAGAAGTCCATTCACAGTGAAAGTTGAAGATGTTCCGGAGACAGCGCAAGAAGAGTTCATTGACCTAATTAACAATGATGCAGCGAGAACAGATTTCTCTACGATGCCACTGACAAAATTCTGGATTAAGTGTTTACAGTTATATCCTATTCTGTCTGAGACTATGCTGCGCCTTCTTCTTCCTTTTCCAACAACATATCTTTGCGAAACAGGGTTTTCCAGCTTGCTGGTAATCAAGTCTAAATACCGAAGTAGACTTGTTGTGGAAAATGATATTCGCTGTGCCCTTGCAAAGACCGCCCCAAGAATTTCTGAATTGGTAAGCAAGAAGCAACCACAACCATCTCACTAAATTTGGCAGCATACTGTTGCAAAATATTGCACTGTTGTTTACTGTTATATTACTGTTATTATATTTAAACCCATGCTATGCCATGGTGAAATGTTATTTATTTGGAATTGTTGTTATATTTAAACCTATGCTATGCCATGGTGAAATGTTATTTATTGGAATTAGTAATAAATATTTCTCAACATATAATTAAATATTGTTTTTGTGATTAATCACTATGTTTAAATTATGTTTGATTTGTAGCAATGAGAATACATAATGCATATCAGGTATTTACATTCCGAATCATAACTGTAGCAAAATTACAGTTTTGAAGTAGCCACCAAAATTATTTTTTGGTTTGGGGTCACCGCAATATGAGGAACTGTATTGCAGGGTCACGGCATTAGAAAGGTTGAGAACCACTGACTTAGAGGAAATGATTGTTATTTGAGAGCCTACAATTAAACTGGACAAGACATTTTTGAGATATGACAATTTGAAAAATTAGAGTAATTTTGAGGCAGGCTACTTTCTGAGGCTGGCTACATACATTTTTCCCTAGCTTCACTTGGCTGGTCATAAATCATAACTCATGTTGTATTGTAGATAAAATGCACCTGGCCAAGTATCTAACCATGCACATAATTTTGTAGAGTAACGGGGAATATAATTATCATTCTGTGTTATTCTATGGTATGTAATCTTAAGTAAAAGCTAGTTTTCTTTTAGTGTCAGGGTGAGTACAGATAGGCCCAAATTTTAGATAAAGAAAACTACACTGCGCACACTCTTACACATTCCTAAGAGATAACCAGAAGGCCCTAAATCTTAGATAAAGAAAACCAAACTGCGCATACTCTCCCACAAAATCTCAGACAAAGAAAACCACACTTATCTATGTAAAATGTAGTGATGTTATGTATGAATATTCATGTAATCCTAAAAATGTATATAAGGCAGAGCCCCAGTATAATCGGGGCTCAGCCTTTGGAAACTATTCCGCTGAGCCTGTTGCCGGCAATAATAAACTGCTGTTTTCCTCATGTTGGTGTCCGTCTCATTACGTGTGCCATAAATCTTGCTACAATTTACTTCTTGAAAAATCAATTTATTTGTAACATCTAAAAAACAGCCTGTTCAGTAAATTCAAACTTTTGCATTCAGTTCTTCTGAGGAATTTTGAATATTTAGGGGAGTTAATTAATTAGGGCATAATTATTATGAATACCTGCCCCTTTGAGAAATCAATCTTTATTGAGTGTACATACTTCAAGGTGAGTCTTACACAGCTTATTGCATCTGCAGGCATAGTCTGTAGACTTAATTGCAGAGCTTAACCAGCCACTTTATAGGGCTAGCTAGGCCATTATAATCCTCTTCAGCTGGGCTCCTGAAACTGTGAAGAAATTTATTGGTTAAGGCCCAGTATAGCCTATACAGATGATGCTTGTTTATGTTAAATAGAAATATGCTAAAATGTAAGTACAGATTAAGTTTGGGGGCCTAAATATTGGCTTACTAATAATAAGGCTCAGTAAAATATGAGTAAAGTTAGACCATTCAGAGGCAAATTAGAAATAAATTAGGACAAAGCCCTAGGTTATATTGTACACATGTTTTGGTTTTAACTGGCTTTACAAATATTGTAGGGTATTTAGATATTTTGGAATAGGAGTAACCACAGAATTTGCACTGAGGCAAATGATAATTAGAATGCTTGATATTAGTAAATAATGAAGTAAAAATATTTGATTTTGGGGTACAGAAGATTAAATATGGTAGTGGAAATATAGATATGGTAAAAGGTAGTATTAATAAATTAAGTGGTATTATAATTGATTATAAAAAGAGTAGTTAATTTTAGATTAGCGTGCACATTCACCATCAAGGTACCATTACAGAAAGGATTATATATCCATTTTTCTCATCCAAGGACTGACCATCCCTAGAGGTATCATTTCAACTTGGAATGTGAGGCTACTACAAAACTGGTAAAGGATTTGGAAGGACATTTGCAAGCACACGTGAGTATCACTGCTA
The DNA here is from genome assembly GCA_007922155.1 of Mesoclemmys tuberculata. Lineage (NCBI taxonomy): Eukaryota > Metazoa > Chordata > Testudines > Chelidae > Mesoclemmys > Mesoclemmys tuberculata. The sequence continues at coordinate 371,751 of ML675601.1, read as the reverse complement.
TTGTGGCTCATGATAGTGAGCAAGATAAGATTATATAATGGGATCTTAGACATAGAAACATAGAAACATAGGTCAGAAGGGACCAATATGATCATCTAGTCTGACCTCCTGCACAAGGCAGGCCACAAAACCCTACCCATACATATCTATAACAACCCCGAACCCATGACTGAGTTATTGAAATCCTCAAAAGTGAGATTTGAAGACCTCAAGCTGCAGGGAATACACCAGCAAGCCCCATGCTGCAGAGGAAGGCGAAAAACCTCCGGGGCCCCTTCCAATCTGCCCCGGAGGAAAATTCCTTCCCGACCCCAAATATGGCGATCAGCTAAACCCCGAGCATGTGGGCAAGACTCACCAGCCAGCATCTGGACTCTTTCTTCAAAACTAGTCTAAGAAATAGAAGGAAACAGCTGTGCCATATAAAAGGTAAGTCTGAGGAACTTTGGTTTCATGCCCAAGATTTAGAGATTTGTAGCATAGCTGCACAGAGTGAGCATTCTAAGCGTCATGCTGTTTTATGCGAAGGGAGCCAGGATTTTAGTACAGAAGATCCTCTTTTAGAGGATGATTTGAAGTTTTCAAAGATGAAGGATAATATTCAGCTTGTAAAAAAGGTTTTGTCTGATAGTGAATATGCCCTTGCAGAGATTAGACTTGTGGTTATGATTTCAGCAGGAAATGAGACAGAGAAGAAACAGGGACAAGAGTATAGTGGAGTGCTGACCTGATCCAGTGCACAAAGACAAAGAGCAAGCAGACTGTGACACAGAGCACAGTTCAAATCAAGAGAGCTTGGTTTGTAAGACCTGTGATTTTGCTGCCAGAGAAACAGGATTTTCTGTTTTAGATCAATTCCAGAGGGGTGGCCATGTTAGTCTGTATACAGCAAAAACAATAAAAGTCCTGTCGCACTTTGAAGACTAAAAAATTTCTGCAGGCATAAGCTTTCATGGGCTGCAACCCGTAGTCTTTGGACCTCTGAAGAGCCCAAGATTGTCAGTGAAGTGTTAGAAGCACCAAATACCCATTTCTTTCACATTTTAAGAGATATTTTTAACAGTTCACTATTTGTAAAAAAACAAAGTAGATAGGAAACCCACTCCCTTTCTGCCTAGCCTTCTGCGTATAGCATTTGGTGAAGAGCACGGCAGAGTCTCTAATCTTCAGCTCACTAGCCTATTTTTTACAGATGGGTATTAAACAGCAGTACCTCAAAAGCAAGTAAAAATCAGAGGAATCAGATGAGGGACCTCATTCTGAGTCAGCAATGTATGTTAAAACATTGGATTTGGTGGCAAAAAAACCCCCGGCCATTTACAGAAGGGTGATCTAATTGTGTTGGGTGCTAGAAGAATTGAGAACATTCACCAAATGTTTCAACTGGATGATGATAGGGATTGTTTAAAGATTTTACAAATGAGAGTAGATCTTCTTTTCTGGTTTACCCTCCAGCCAGACTTTCAGACAGAAGCTAAGGATTTAGCTGAGACTGGCTAAACAAGAAGAGATTTTGTATCTAGGACAGCCAGGAATTGCCCAGTTAGCAAATGTTAGACAAGAAAAGGATGAGTCTCCTCATGCCTGTCATGAAAGATTAGCAGCAGTCTGGGATGGCACTAACATGCACAAAAATGATGGTGTCCTCAATATGTGGATTTATTAATTAATAATGCCTTGCTTGCTACTAAAGAGAAGGTGGATTTGTATGCGAACAAGAAATCAACAGTGATCCAGGTGCTGGAATGGATGACAAAAGCTGCTGAGACAGTAGTTGAAGAGACTATGCAGCCAACAAGGGGTAAGGACAGAAAACTTCCTGCAGCTGTAGGAAGAATAGTCCTAGTTGAAGAATGCAATCAAACCTCACCTAGTGGTGCAGAGGCTTGAGGCCTCTCAGTCTCAGATTAGAGGTAATGCTCCCTGTCAGCCCCCATATGGACCCCTGCCAAGGTTTAAAATACCAGGACCTGAGAGCACAGAAACCCTTTTATGGACCCACTTGGTCCTATGGCCTGCTATATCACTACCCTTGACCATACCAAGATTTAAAATCTCCTCAGCCAGTTCAGGTGGAGGCTGGGTACAGCCCATGAGACTGCACCCAATCCAATTAATTCAATCAATGGGATGTCATGCAGGCAGAAATTTGCGGCATGAAAGATGCCCTCGTGGCCCAGTGGAAGGAATTGAAGTGGTTCCACAGACAACTGGATCCTATTGAAGAAGGGCCCAGGGACACTCCAAACAGAAACCAGTAGCTGCCTCCTTTCTAATGGAATGTGATACCCAGTTTTCTGGACCAGTTAACCAGACTCTTGATTCCCAAAACCACAGAATCATAGATTAGGGTTAGTAGGGACCTCAAGAAGACATCTAGTCCAACCCCCTGCTCAAAGCAGGACCAACCCCAACTAAATCATCCCAGCCAGGGTTTTGTCAAGCCACACCTGAAAAAACAATAAGGATGCAGATTCCATCACTTCCCTAGGTAATCCATTGCAGTGCTTCCACACCCTCCTAGTGAAAAACATTTTCCTAATATCCAACCTAGACCTTCACCACTGCGACTTGACACCATTGCTCCTAGTTTTCTCATCTAGTATCACAGAAAATAGCCTAGTTCCATCCTCCCTGCAACCCCCTTTCAGATAATTAAAGGCTCCTATCAAATCCCACCAATTTGTCCACATCCGTTCTGTAGTGGGGAACCCAAAACTGGACACAGTACTCCAAATGTGGCCACACCAGCGCCGAACAGAGGGGAATGATCACTTCCTGTGATATGCTGGCAATGCTCCTACTAATGCATCCCAATATGCTATTAGCCTTCTTGGCAACCAGGGCACACTGCTGACTCATATCCAGCTTCTTATCCACTGCAACCCCCAGGTCCTTTTCTGCAGAACTGTTGCCTAGCTCTTCGGTCCCCACTCTGTAGCTGTGCATGAGATTCTTCCATCCTAAGTGCAGGACTCTGCACTTGTCCTTATTGAACCTCATCAGATTTCTTTTGGCCCAATCCTCCAATTTGTCTCGGTCCTTCTGTATCCTATTCCTATCTTCCAGGGTATCTACCACTCCCCCTAGCTTAGTGTCATCTGCAGACTTGCTGAGGGTGCAATCTACCCCATCCTCTAGATCATTAATGAAGATGTTGAACAAAACCAGCCCCAGGACCGACTCTGCTTGTGACCGGCTGCCAGCTAGACATGAATCGATTGATCACTACTCGTTGAGCCCTATGATCTAGCCAGTTCTCTATCCATTTTATAGTCCATTCATCCAACCCATACTTCTTTAACTTGCTGATAAGACTGCTGTGGGAGACCGTAGCTTTGCTAAAGTCAAGGTATATCACATCCATCACTTTCCCCACATCCACAGAGCCAGTAACCTCTTCATAGAAAGCAATCAGGTTGGACAGGCATGACTTTCCCTTGGTGAATCCATGTTGACTGTTCCTAATCACCTTCCTCTCTTCCAAGTGCCTTAATGCAAAAGTTCTTTCCAAATGACATTGGTTTTCCTATGTCTTCCTTGTGAAAGATTTCCAAGTGTCATTTAAGTTTATTAGGCTTTATACTTTTGCTAGATAACACAGCATGATACAGCAGGTATTTTGGCTTTTCTTCATTCTTGACAAAAATTATTGGTGAAGCCATATTCAAAGCAAGCCTTAGCATATTTGTGAGAACATTTCTTGCACTGTTGGTTTTTTGGTCATAACTGAATCACTAGATTCACTGCTTGATGTTAAAGCAGATATTTTGTGTAAAAATGAATCTATTGTGCCTCTTATCAGAAATGAGAAACAGAAATTCACTGGTAAGCAAATGAGGCCAGTACTTAGTGTGGAGACGGAATTGCATAGTGGCGTCCGCAGCGCCACGAGCCCCATATCCCCTCCATGCGGATAAAGAAGCAGCCCAGGGAGGGTTGCCTCAGCAGCATGAACCGCACGACCCACACGTACCCGTCACCTAATAAGGAATATAACTACATCACTCTGCCAGTGCATCATCAGTAGCTGCCCGGCAAGGTAAAAGCACCTGGTTGGCTGAAAGCCAAGACACGACCTTAAAAGGTCATGCAGCAAGGAACAGCCAATAGGGGCTGGGCTTCTGCTACTAGCAGGAAATTATAAAAGTTAAGACTCAGGTAGCAGGAGCCAGAGAGGAATTGGAATCCCCACCACGCCGCGAATTCCCTGGTCATGTCGGATTCAGCGGGCTGACACATTCTCCTGAGCCTGCTTCGCTGTGAACTGATCACTCAGAGCGGCTGTCTCCCGTCTGCTGGAATTGAGGCAAAGAGCAAACTGTACCACTGAGAACAGCCTAGCTCCATCCCCCCTGAAACGCTCTTTCAGGTAGTTAAAGGCTGCTATCAAATCCCCCTCATTCTTCTCTTCTGCAGGCTAAACAAGCCTAGTTCCCTCAGCCTCTCCTCATAAGTCTCATGCTCCAGACCCCTAATCATTTTTGTTGCCCTCCGCTAGACTCTCTCCAATTTGTCCACCTCCTTTTTGTAGTGGGGGGCCCAAAACTAGACACAATACTACAAATGCAGCTTCACCAATGCCAAATACAGGGGAATAATCATTTCCTGCGACCTGCTGGCAATGCTCCTACTAATGCATCCCAATATGCTATTAGCCTTCTTGGCAAACAGGGCACACTGCTGACTCATATCCAGCTTCTTATCCACTGTAACCCCCAGGTGCTTTTCTGCAGAATTGCTGCCTAGCTCATCAGTCCCCAGTCTGTATCTGTGCATGGGATTCTTCTGTCCTAAGTGCAGGACTCTGCACTTGTCCTTATTGAACCTCATCAGATTTCTTTTGGCCCAATCCTCCAATTTGTTTAAGTCCTTCTGTATCCTAACCCTTCCTTCCAGGGTATCTATCACTCCCTCTAGCTTAATGTCATCTGCAAACTTGCTGAGGGTGCAATCTATCCCATTCTCCAGATCATTAATGAAGATGTTGAACAAAACTTGCCTAAGAACCGACCCCTGGGGTACTCCGCTTGTGACCAGCTGCCAGCTAGATATGGAGCCATTGATCACTACTCATTGAACCCTATGATCTAGCCAGTTCTCTATCCAGTTTACAGTCCATTCATCCAACCCATACTTCTTTAACTTGCTGATAAGAATACAGTGGGAGACTGTGTTAAAAGCTTTGCTAAAGTCCACCACTTTCCCCACAGCCACAGAAACAGTCACCTCTTCATAGAAAGCAATCAGGTTGGTCAGGCATGACTTGCCCTTGGTGAATCCATGTTGACTGTTCCTGATCACCCTCCTCTCTTCCAAGTGCCTTAAAATGGATTCCTGGAGGACCTGCTCCTTGATTTTTCCAGGGATTGAGGTCAGGCTGACCAGTCTAGTTCCCTGATCTTCTTTCTTCCCTTTCTTGAAGATGGGCACTATATTTGCCTTTTTCCAATCATCAAGGACCTCCCCCAATTGCCACGAGCTTTCAAAGATAATAGACAATGGCTCTGAAATCACATCAGACAACTCCTTCAGCACCCTCGGATTCATTGCATCTGGCCCCATGGACTTGTGTATGTCCAATCTTTCTAAATTGTTTGAATCTGTTCCTTCAGCACTAAGAGATGTTCACCTCCTCCCCATTCTGTGATGCCTAGTGCAGTAGTCTGGGATCTGATCTTGTCTGTGAAAACAGGAAGAAGAGGCATTGAGTACCTCATCTTTCTCCACATCTTCTGTCACTAGGTTGCCTCCCCCATTCTGCAAGGGGCCTACACTTTCTCTGATTTTCCTCTTTTTGGTAACATACCTCTAGAAACCCTGCTTGTCCCCCTTCATGTCCCTTGCTAGCTGCAACTTCAATTGCGTTTTAGCCTTCCTGACTTCATTCCTGTATGTTCGAGCAGTATTTTTATAATCCTCCATAGCCATGTAACCAAGCTTCCACTTCTTGTAAGCTTCTTTTTTGTGTTTAAGCTCACCAAAGACTTCTTTGTTAAGACAAGCTTGGCGCCTACCATGTTTGCTATTCTTTCTGCACATCGGGATTGTTTGTTCCTGTACCCTCAGTAAGGTTTCTTTAAAGTATAGTCAGCATTCTTGGATTCCTTTCCCCCTCATATTAGCCTCCCAGGGGATTTCACTAGGTATGCCAAGATGGGTAGCACTCTTCCTTTCTCCAATTTCTAACCCTAGTGCATGTTCTCAGTGTGCACAGAATCCTACACCTGCACTGTCATTAACACACAGTGCCATGTCTTCTGAGCTGCTTTATTGCCCTGGGGAATTTTAGCAGCCTGGTGGCACACATCACAGTGTACCAAACACTCACTCAGGACTCACTGAAGATGATGTCCCAGAGGATGAACACATGTTAACATCTGGTAAGGATTTGGTGGTTTGTCTGGAATAGGCACAGAGGGTGAGTGTATGTGGTGCCTAACTGTGTTCATCGAACCTGACCTAAATTCGATGTTTATCCTAAAGAAGATAAGGCCTAAGAGTTTTCCACCAGACTATTGCTGTGCATTTTTCACACTACTGAGAAAGGGTACAATCCTATGATCGTTCATGCAGACTCAGGGCATTGCCCAAAGGAGGCAGAGTTAATGTTATGTGGGAGTGTAGTGTGAGACACACCTTAACTCTGTATCTCCCTCTTTTCAGAGGTTTATGTTTGATTTACTTTATTTCCTGTTTCTCCGAGGTGCACTGCACATTCTGGTAATATCAGTCATCTTTAGCTCTGCATTAACAAAGTTTTAGGGATGAATTTTACTTTTGTTTTGAAGAAGTGATGGTTGTGAAGCAGAGGCCTCTGTTATTAAAAGGCATTTAAATATTTAAATGGCACCAACTGGGGGCTGTGTTTCAGGGGAAAATGATGGGTCTTCCTGAGAAGTCTCACTGCCTCTCAGACATCATCTCTGCTCTCCTCATGGCCTCTATCTGATCCCAGAAGAATTCAAGTTGCTATAGGAAGGGCAGAAGGTGGTAGCCAATGGGCTGTGAGGAGCACATTTAACAGCTGGAAGCAGCAAGAGGATGGAAGAGCAGGGAAGCTGAGACCCAGACTTATTCTATTTTGGGGTTTAGTGTAGAGGAGATGGGCTCTCCACAACCCTCTTTGCAGCATGGTAAGATTGTACAGGTGTGAAGTGACCCATTAATTTCAATGATATGTTCCCAGCTGAATGAGAACAGCTCATGAAGATGAATGAAGCCTGAAACAAAAGTTCTGGGACATGCATACAACATTCCTCTCAATGAATGTTCTCATATCACTTCTTCCATATCAGTGCTTGAGTACGGTGCCATGGGCCAAACATGCCATTCTAATCCCTGGCCTACACTACAGAATTACTTCAGTATAACTGTGTCCCTTAGGTGAGTGACATATTTATACTGACCTAAGCATCGGTGTAGACAGCACTATGTCGGTGGGAGAAGCTCTAATTAACCACCTCTGTGAAAAGCGGTAGCTAAACCAATGGGAGGATCTCTCTCTCGTCAGCTTAGAGCACTTTAAATGTAGGCCTTTCCTCAGTTCCTCATCCCCATATCACCACTGTGCCCATTCAATGGACCAACCATACCCATTCTCAGCTTCTCACCCCAGTCTCACTATGTGCCTAAACAATGGTCATGGCTATTCTTGGCTCCCCACACCGGTTTCAGCACTGTTTATCTGTACCATGTACTAAACATGCCTCTTCCCAGTGCCCAGCAAAGACCCAGTCCATCATGCCTAGTGCTGTCCAGAAGAACTTCAGTAAGCCTATTTCAGCAGAGTACTGATTTATCCTGGCTGGGAATCCTACACTGGCCTCTTTGGTACCGTTTTCAGTGTGGCATAGCCCTCCTATATCATCCCATCCCCAAACCAACCATCCCAGTCACAATACAGCCCATCCAAACTATCGGAAGTTGGGAGTTGGAAATGGGTGGATGGCACTGGGAGTACTGAATTTGCTCAAAGTTGCACATGCCACTGACACTTCTATTGTGGCCTGAAACTCCAAGGAAAAGGTGGAGTAAAACACTAATGTACATGATCCACAAACTCCAGAGGTTAAACTTTAAGTGGGTGGCCTTTGTGATCAAGGAGAAGTACTTGTTCCTCAAAGTCATCATGGGAGGACATTATTTAGCATATGTCTCTTTACAAAGATTTTCTGAGGAAGCAGTAGCCCTCATAGAGGTCAAAATAGAGGCGCTAAAGCTTTTAGTGTGCAATAACTTAAAATATTCCTAAACATATCCTTGATGTAGTTCAATTGCTTATCCCAGAGGAAGTCCATGATAGATTTTTCCCTACTGCTGCATCAGAACTGTTGTAAGAATCTGAAAATGTTATAAGCAGTCATTTTAGAGGGATTGTAAGGAAGCCATTGACCAAATCACCCCAAAACTGCTTGCATTTTGCCACAGCATCTCATTGGTAGCTCATATTCAGTTGCTTGGCCACTATGGTCACTTTCAGCATTATAGTGAGTGCGCCAATGTTTTGGTTTCAAACACTGCAAAAGAATGTAGGTCTGATACATAGCCTTTTAAAAAAGGGTTTGCAATCTTTTTTGTAGTCTATGTTTTTATAACTTTGTTGGGTTTTTTTAAATAAGTCATAGGTGCTGGAACTAAGGGTGGTGGGGGTGCAGCACTCTTTGGCTTGAAGTAGTTTCCATTATATACAGGGCAAGCACAGTAGCTGCATGATCTCTAGATTATTCTTCGGCATGGAATTTTTGGAATCTTTCTAGTCCATCATGAAAGAAATTTTCAGATTATGTGTTGTAACTTGATCTTTCACCACTAACATAAATGAGCTGATGCTAAACTACAGGGCTTAAAATCAACATTTAAAAGTTTGTCAAAGAGGAAAGTAGCATTAGAGAGAATGTACATTAATTAACAAATGAAGAAGGGGATGAAATTAATGATGGCTCAAAAGTAGCTGAGATACTAAACTTAAAAATAAATTACTATCTAGTATGTAATTAAATAATGGGTGGATCTATAATGAACAAATTTTGGCAGTCAAATCTTACAAATTGTTCAGATGGGTTTGCATTTATGTGAACTGAAGGTTTTATATAAATAGTTATAATAAATGCAAAGGATTAACTTGGAAGGAGGTTCTAGTGTGTTGCTATAAGGATTTGAGAGCGTAAACATTACTTCAATTAAATTCACTGAGGTACTCAAGTTTGTGAGACTTTGCCCTCCTCAGAAATATAAAAGAGTAAGTACAAGAGGAGCTAAGATTTCTCATCAGTTGGAAGAGAAGGACACATAGCACAACAAACACACAGCTACAAAATGACTGCTTGAGGGCAGCAGTTGCCTATATCTGCATAAATAAAGGACCACCAACTCCTCTGGGAAAAAGGTCCAAGCAAAGTCAACCCTAGGGAGATTTGGTATGAACAAGGCATTCACAGCATGTGCGTGTATCAACCTACATAAACTTACTTGGTAACTTAACCCAAAGCCCATTGCAGACAAAGGAAAGATTCTCACAGACAAGTGAGATTAAATGGCAGAATTAATGGCCACACTAGGGTACTGCCATTCACTAAAAAATTAGAGAGTTGGAAAAAAAATGGGAAGTCTTAAGTGTAATTTAAACAATATTTGTGGTGTGATAGTACATCCTCTGTTCTTCACAGCAGAGAAAGATTACAGGTGGTCGTTCTTCAGTGCTGCTCTTACAGTCTGAAATTTCCAGAGCTGGGCTGTCTATGAGGATAATTATCCCCTAAATATACCTGGGGCAGCAGCCTCCTCCACCGCCTGAATAACCCTGTGTCCACTGATGTCACAAGGAGCTTGCTCTTGCCTTTTTAACATGTCGACATCTGAAGATGAGGGGCAGATAATGATGTAATCTGCAGCATCTTCAGACTTAAGCACAGAGCTTGAGAGCTTCCATCCTCCCACCGAGTGTGTTTGTTCCAGGAATGAAAAAATGCAGCAGAGGCTCCCAGTCCTGGTATTGGCTCTGCCAAGATACACCTCTGCATTCTTATTGGCTGAGTAAAGAATAGGCCAGTGAAAGGAGGGGGGGGACAGGAGCAAGCCATGTCATTGCTCCTGGCAGGTGAGAGAAGGGAGGAGAGAAGCAGGCAGCGTTGCTCCCAGTGTTATGAAAATTAAAGGGGGGGAGCTTCTGCCCCCCCTCCCCCTGCTCCCCCTAAATGGGCCCTGTTAACTATGTCACCCAGGAGTGTGAAAAATATACACCTCTGAACGGAATAGTTAAGCCAACCTAACCACCCATGTAGACCGCGGTAGGTCAATGGAAGAATTCTTCCATCAACCCAGCTGCCACCTTTTGCGGAGGTGGAGAGCCATCCTCTTGGTGTAGGCAGTGTCTACACTGAAGCACTACAGTAGAGCAGCTGCAGTGCTGCAGTTGTGCCCCTGTAGCATTTCAAGTCTAGACAAGCCTTTAGTCTGCCTAAACCATTGGCCTCTGTATAGGGGTAATTCAATAAACTCTGATATACAGTAGGTCAGAGGCCCTAAATGCTATGAAATCTAGTTAGAATTTCTGTTTCAGGTTTGAATACTGATTATTCTTTTTCTGTCTGGTGGTGAAAAAGTTCAGCTCCCCCCTTCCCTCTCACCCTCCCCCCCACTTATTGATGGTTTGGAAGTATTTAAGGAAAATTCTAGACTTATTATAGGAAATAATTTTTAAAATGGGTGGAGATAATGAATTGTGCATGCTTTTTCCCTTCAGTAGGTGATGAACTTTCCCCTTGATTTTTTTTTTAATTGCCTAATGTGAAATTAAAACTCTTTTTTAAAAGATATGTACATTGCAATGTAATCCAGAACCCCAGTCAAGACAGATATGGCAATTTACTGCAATATCTTTGGGAGACCTTACTGAATTAATTTAAGTACCTTTAGGGTCCATTGTATTAAATGCAAAGTTTGTGTATTATTGTAGGCTGGGATTGCATGTAACCTCTCTTGAGGAGGAGATGTGACGTGAAGACTGGGAGTTCAAAGGACTAGCTTGAAAATGTGCCAAAGAATTGACTTTTGTGACAATAACTCTTAACTGGATTTCCTGGGGATTACCTAAAGAGATTAACGCAAATTCCCCATCTCCAGTTATGCAAAAACCCAGCCTTCTGAAGCTACACGATAAAGGAGTAGGTGATTGTCTGCTTATTACCTGTTCCCAGAGACTGAAGAGAAAAGGTCCAAACTGTATAAAGAAATAGGCTGATCTGCCCAGTGTCTGTTCTGGTTCTGAATCTGAGACAGCTATGAAATTTTAACCATCCAGAAAACCTAGTTGTGTGTTTTGAAGGACTGACATCTCGCAGAGCCCAAGGTTGGAGTTGGGGCAACTTCTGCTAAGCTTTTTAGCATGCATGTAGATTCTTTTATTGTTAAAGTATGTTTTCACTGTAATGCTTTCTGTTAAAGAATAAATGCACTTGCTAAGAAAGAGCTGTGTTAAATAATAAATATGGGCAATTATGCTGTTCATCATCTTGGAGAGAGAGCAAAGTGCAAACACTGGTCTGTTTGGTGGTCTGGCTTGCTGGGTATATTGTAGTGTAAGTAGCCTTAAAACAACTGGATCAGGAGGGAGAAATGTGGGTCTCTGCCCAAGAAAAAGGATTGCTGGGAGCCAAAAAACTTGAAGTCGGTGCCCTTGGGGGACCACAGAAAGCAAATACAGGTGCAGTTACCCTTGAACTGTGACAGGCCCTACTGTGAGAGGTGCTATGCAAACACATACGAAGATAGTCCTGCCCCCAAAAGCTCACACTATAGGTCAGTGTTTCTCAACCTTTTAAGTAGGAAGTACCCCCTAACTTCTGAATATTTTAATAAGTACCCCAACACTTAATATTCCATGGGATTCTATATTTACAGACTAATGTGAGCCATACATTGGAAGAAGGGCTGAGAATATAAGGCTGTGATATGACGGATGTCAGATCTAGTGTGGGTAGGGTTACCACCTTTACACCTTTACACGGCATGCCAATGCTGGGGAATATAAAACGCCGCACCAAATTTTTTGCCATAGATTTGAGAGGAGGAAAGGGTGAGAGAGAGAGGAAAAGAGGGTAACTGGTGAAATCTGGGGCTGTCAGAGTTGTCAATTTCACTGCTCAGCTAGATCAGTGAAATCGACATGTTTTCTGGGCAGGGACAGGACGAGGGCTGCCACCTGGTCAAGTTGTAGGTGGCTGCCACCTGGCTGCCAGCCCAGGAGGTGGGCTACTGCCACCCAATCTGAGCTGGGGCAGAGGAGGCTTCCACACCAGGTGAGTCCCAGGGATGTAGGCAGGCGGCTGCTACCCGTCTTCAAGCTGGGGCACTGGAGGTTGTCCCTTGGCTTGGAGCCGGGGCTGCCCAGCTCACAAGACTCAGGAGGCTGCCACCAGGCTCCCAGCTGGAAGCTGGGACCTGGCGGGAAGCAGGAGGCTGTGCCCATCTTGCCCAGAAGCTAGTGGCTGCTGCCTGCCTCCCAGTTGGGAGCTGGGACTGGGAAGGAAACAGGGGGCTGCCGCCTGCCTCCCACCTCCAAGCTGGGACCTAGCAGGAAGCGAGCAGCTGCCACCCGGCTCCCCCAGAAGTCAGCAGCTGCTGCCCCAAACTATGGTGTAGGTGACAAAAGTTTTTCTGTATGATTACAAATGAACATGTTCCCAAAACCCTAATGAATGTATTCATTCCCTCACATTCTATCATCCTAATCCCAGCAAAACTGAGCAAAGGGAGGGTATTAGTGAAAATAATTTTGCAGTCTAAAGATGACTTTTTTTTTCTTAGAAAAAAAGTTGTTCCTCCCCCCCCCAAAATCTCAACTAAAACATTTTAAGCCATTTGTTTTAATTAAGAATGGAATTCTGCTCATTAAATTTTGCAACCCCCATTATTTATCCAGGTAAATGAGCGATTAATTAAGGGTCTATCCCTACGCTCCCCCTTTTCTGTAAATATCCCTCTGTCCTTGGTCTCCTCCACTCTTAACTCTAGGTGATCATACCTGCTAACATGGCTTTAACTATCTTTATGCTGTTAATTAACAAATTTATCTCCTTTCATCCAATCTAATATATTAGCCTGCCTTTCAACATCTCTTTGTAGGTATCCCAGTTGTCTTCTTAAACAGAAGATGGGGAAAATTAAACTCTTGATCTTCTTTCGCAAACATCCAAGCCTTCCCCTCTCTCCATCACTATGGACACCAGACACTTGCACATCTTTCCAGTCAGAGGCTGGAACAGGGTGTCATCTTTGATTCTGCCCTCAACTGTATCCACATATTCAAGACATTTCTAAATCTCACTACTTGCCACTCCACCCCTACTTTTCTTTTCACTTACAATCTTTCTAAAATCCAGCATTTCCTCTATGTCCACAGCCATAACTCTCATCCAAGCCCTCATCATTTCATAACTTAACTATTGCATCCTCCTCTTTTCTGTCCTTAAAGTACTGTAAGCTTCCTCCATTCAAGTGTAATAAGAATGCTGCTGATGCTGCAAAAATCACCTTCTTGGCTCATCGCTTTGACTACATCATTCCCCATTGTGTCTCTCTACACTGACACCCCCTTCACCTCTGCATTAAATAAAAGCTTCTTGTCTTTATTTTAAGACCCTTCCTAATTTAGCCCCATTCTACCTAACTGACCTAGTAACCTATTGTGATGAATTATAGGTTCACTCTGCCAACATTCCCAGTCATGGCTACCCACCAGTCAGCTTCTCCAATAAGCATCTCTGTGCTTTTGTCCACACTACAGTACTCCTTACTGGAGGGAAGACTCTCTGACAAAATCCAAACAGCCAATACATTATCTTCCTTCAGACTCATCTTTTCAAAGCCCAGCCTGATGAACAGGAATCCTAGAAACCCACTTGCCAAGGAAAAATGTGGAATTTGTGTTTCTGCAGAGAATCTTTTGTTTTTACATTTCTTGAAAAAATAAAAAGATACAGTTACAGTCCCATTTATCCAAGCCTCCATTATCCAGCTTTCCAGATTAACCAAATTGGGGCTAACATGCTGAGCCCTGCCATCCGAGGCTGAAACGCTCCAGATTATCCAAAATTTTGATTATTCAATCTGGCCCCGGTCCCAATTAGATTGGATAAACAGGGTTCCTCTGTATATATCAATAAAACATGTTCAACTAATACCTATATATATTATGGTAGGAAAACTAAAGTTCAGCATTTAATTTTAATTGCAGAAAAACATGAATTTTTATGGTTCTTTTATTGGAGAGT
>ML675601.1:332736-347478 GCA_007922155.1 Mesoclemmys tuberculata | reverse complement strand
ATATTGGTCCCTTCTGACCTATGAGTCTATGAGTCTATGAATCTGTAGCTGTGCATGGGATTCTTCCATCCTCAGTGCAGGACTCTGCACTTGTCCTTTTTGAACCTCATCAGATTGCTTTTGGCCCAATCCTCCAATTTGTTTAAGATCTTCTGTATCCTATCCCTCCCTTCCAGGGTATCTACCACTGCCCCTAGCTTAGTGTCATCTGCAAACTTGCTGAGGGTGCAATCTACCCCCTCTTCCAGATCATTAATGAAGATGTTGAACAAAACCGGCTCCAGGACCAACCGCTTGGGCGCTCCGCTTGTGACCAACTCCCAGCTAGACATGGAGCCACTGATCTCTACTCGTTGAGCCCTATGATCTAGCCAATTCTCTATCCATTTTATAGTCCATACATGCAACCCATATTTCTTTAACTTGCTGATAAGAGTACTGTGGGAGACCATATCAAAAGCTTTGCTACAGTCCACTGCTCTCCCTGCATCCACAGAAACAGTCACCTCTTCATAGAAAGCAATCAGGGTGGTCAGGCATGACTTGCCCTTGGTCAATCCACGTTGACTGCTCCTGATCACCTTCCTCTCTTCCAAGTGTCTTAAAATGGATTCCTTTAGGACCTGCCCCTTGATTTTGCCAGGGATTGAGGTGATCCTCTTTCTTCCCTTTCTTGAAGATGGACACTATATTTGCCTTTTTCCAATCATCAGGGACCGACCCCAATTGCCGTGAACTTTCAAAGATAATAGCTAATGGCTCTGAAATCACATCAGCTAACTCCCTCAGCAGCCCCAGGTGCATTGCATCTGGCCCCATGGACTTGTGTATATCCAATCTTTCTAAAAAGTCTTGGACCTGTTCCTTCAGCACTGAGGAATGTTCACTTCCTTCACATTCTGTGTCACCCAGTGCAGTAGTCTGGGAGCTGACCTTGTCTGTGAAGATAGAGGCAAAAAAGGCATTGAGTACCTCAGCTTTCTCCACATCCTCTGTCATTAGGCTGCCTCCCCCATTCTTTAAGGGGCCCACACTATCCCTAATCTTCCTCTTGTTGCTAACATACCTGTAGAAATCCTTCTTGTTCCTCTTCACATCCCTTGCTAGCTGCAACTCCAGTTGTGCTTTGGCCTTCCTGATTTAATTCCTGCATGTTTGAGCAGTATTTTTATAATCCTCCCTAGTCATCTGACCAAGCTTCCACTTCTTATAAGCTTCTTTTTTGTGTTTAAGTTCACCAAAGACTTCCTTGTTAAACCAATCTGGGCACCTACCATATTTGGTATTATTTCTGCGCATCGGGATTGTTTGTTCCTGCACCCTCAATAAGGTTTCTTTAAAATACAGCCCGCTCTGTTGGATTCCTTTCGTCCTCATATTAGCCTCCCAGGGGATCCTGCCCATCAGCTCACTGAGGGAATCAAAGTCTTCTTTTCTGATGTCCATGGTCCGTATCCAGCTGTTCTCCTTTCTTCCTTTTGTCAGGATCCTGAACTTGACCATCACATGGTCACTGCTGCCTAGGTTGCCACCCACTTCTACTTCCCCTACCAAATCTTCCCTGTTTGTGAGCAGCAGGTCAAGAACAGCACGGCCCCTAGTTGGTTGCTCCAGCACTTGCATCAGGAAGTTATCTGCAACACTGTCCAAAAACTTCCTGGATTGTTTGTGTTCTGCTGTATTGCTCTTCTAGCAGATGTTAGAATGATTGAAATCCCCCATAAGAATCAGGTCCTGTGAACTGGAAACTTTCCCTAGTTGGCTGAAGAAAGCCACATCTGCCTCATCCTCCTGGTCTGGTGGTCTATAACAGACACCCACCATGACATCCCTCTTATTATTTTTGCTTCTAAGCTTAACCCAGAGACTCTCAACAGGCTTATCTCCAGTTTCATACTGGAGCAATCATAGTGCTCTCTTACATACAGTGCAACTCCTCCACCCTTTCGCCCCTGCCTGTCCTTCCTGAACAGTTTATACCCATCCACAGTGCTCCAGTTGTGTGAGTTAACCCACCAAATCTTAGTTATTCCAATCATATCATAGTTTCTTGACTGTGCCAGGACTTCCAATTCCTCCTGCTTGTTTCCCAGGCCTCTTGGGTTGGTTGTGTATAGTCACTTGAGTCTGTCTGCTGTGGACGGAGCTGAAGAAATCTGGGCTGATAATCATGTTGCACTCATATGCCTTGACTAGAGGGGGTCCCTTTTTCTCCAACAAGGCATAGAGATGACCAAAGAGATGGTGCCACAAACAATGCAGCAGATGTAGTGGTGATGGTGAGACTTCCAGAGTTGGAAAGGCTAGAGCAGAAGTGTCTTCTCATGGAGGAGAAGCACTCATATGATCAGAGGCAGGATGGAATACCCACTCCAAACTGGGTGCAACAGATGTAGTGACCAGAGTGAGAAGTCCAGAGCCATGGAGTCTGGAATGGAAAAGGATGCTTGTGGAGGGAGAGGTTTATGGAGCTGGAAGCCAGGTGTCAGAGTGAACACGCAGAGATGAAGTGCTGACTAGGAGAAAGCAGACAGCTCAGACCAAAGAGGGTCAAGTCACTCCCATGGAACCCAAGAGAAGCACATGAAGGTGCACTTGGTAAGATTTGTGACACCCTAGATGATGAATAAAGACTCAAACTATCTAACTACATTGATACTTTTGTCTTCTTGATTTAGAATTTGATAGCTCTACAGATGTCTAGGCAATAGATGCCATCTTATAGCTCTGAAATGAGACCAATTAATAAAAAATAAAGTCAACACGATGTCCTGATTTAGATAATACAGACAGATTACTCAGGAGAGGAAAACTGGAGAAAGCCACACCCAGAGAGAATTAAAATCATTGATCTTTATGCAGGAATATTTCTTCTCTGTTCCCATTCTTTTGAAGAAAGCATGCAACCACTCAACGAGCCAGAATGTTGAACTTGCCCAAAACATAGGCAGGCTGAAACTATGAAATACTACTACTCTACACAGAAGACAATTCTAAGAGACTATGTCCTTAACACCAAACTATAAATTCCCCTACCACAGTTTATGACTGCTGCGTCAGCCCTGTCTTCTTTTTGGAACAAGAATGAGGTTGACAGTGAAGCAATACATTTCAAAGCATTCCCAGTTACTTTCAGTTCTAGCCAATTAATGTTTCTCCTGCATCTGATGGAGATCACTTCATTTGGGATAAATAGGGTACCAGGCATGTCCCCCATCCAGGGTGGCAGGTGTCAGTCATGAGCCTCCTCTCTGGCTACTCTTTCAGAGGATTTCTCTTTTTTCCATTTGTTATCCTGAGCCACTGGAAAACAGAGGAGGTGACTGTCACCCGTCCGTGCCCAGAGCAGCCCACTGATAATGCCAGGGTCAGGGCAGGCTGTAAAAGGAGAGCAGATTCTCCCAGCACTGGTGGGCAACACTGAAGTCAAACTTCCCAACCAGCCACAAACAGTGCTTCTGATTCCCCCACACTGGTCATCAAGAAGCCACTGTGCAAATACACACAGCCCCCTTTACTGCATTTCAGTCTCTGGCTCCCAAACTGCCACTAGGTCCAGTAAAGAGACCAGTCATTTAAACTCTATGCTCTTTACTAAAAGATTCCCTCTGATCCCAAAGGACCAGCCACAGTACCAGTTCACTATAAGTTTGGATCTTACCCGAAATACCACGCTGCCAGCCAATCCTTTAGTAACTAAAACTAAAGGTTTATTAATAAAAGAAAAACAAACAATAAGAGAAATGTTAAAGGGTTAAAGCAATCAGATACATACAAATGATTTGAAAGTCCATATACATCAGGTTTCTAGAAGAATTGTGGAGTTGCAGGCTTTTATACATCCAGTATACATCCTGGTATACATCCAGTACCTGGAAGGGTTTAAGTCCTTCAGTTCAGTTGCAAAGTGTGTTGGTCCAGAGGTGTGTCTGCAGCTGGACAGGAACAAAGACAAAATGGTTTCTGTGGTTTCATCTTATATACCCTCTGCCTCTGGTCACACTGCTTGTGGAATTTTACAGGAACCAAAATGGAGTCCAGAGTCACATGGGCCAATCCTGGTAACTCTTCAGGTATGCCTTTAATTCCTTCTGGTTCTTTTGCTTCTGTAAAGGTCTTGATGGGCCATTAAGCAGGCTATTGTCCTGCCGCCTCTCTGTCAGGGGTGTGTCTTCTACAGCATAGTTTGAAATACAGGTATATCACCAATCTCTATAACTTCCCTCACACATATCACTCATGAACACAAATATAATTATCTTATTCAGCATATTTTAACCTTTCTAACAGTACCTGACATGGCATGTCTTACATGAATCATTATGATTTTGACATATTAATGTCAAACAACACAAATGTCCCCTCCTCCCCAATCCAGTCCGCATGACAGTGACCATGAGTTTATTATTCAGATTCCTGATGATAATCCCAGAATGACTAGAGAAGTGCATTCACAGATTCATGCATTTTAAGGCCTGAAGGGGCAATGAGATCATCTGGTCTGATCTCCTGTATAACACACAGAATTTCACCCAGTTATCCCTGCATTGTGTCCAATACCTTGTGTTTGACTAAACCTTAATTTATTTTTAATGCGAATTAGTGAGGCTTTAAATTCCAGATATTGATTCTTGTTATACTTTTCTCAACTAGATTAAAGAGCCCTTTAATACTTGCTTTTTCTCCCCATGAAGGTCTACAGTATAATCACTACTCAGTTTTCTTGTTGATGAACTAAACAGATTGAGCTTCTTAAATCTCTCACTATAAGGCATTTTCTTCAGGACTTAAATACCTTTATGGCTCTTTTTTAGACACACTCCAATTTTATCCTTTTTAAAATGTGGACCCAAGATTAGATCCAATATTCTATTACTATCTCACCAATTTGTACACAGAAGTAAAAATCACTTGCCTACTCCTACTCACTGCTACTATTATATCTGATGGGTGTGTGGGCTTTTAGGAAAGCATTAAGCTGATGTGCTGAACACTTCTCTTTATGCTGAATGCCCCAAATAATCAGGATGAAGTTCTAGTAACACCGCGCTGCCACGAACCTATGTACTCACCCCCCCCCCACACACACACCCCCTGCGATAAGTGTGACGCGCAACCCTCCCCCCATCACCGTATGGTCTCCTGCACCCTTAACCCCCACCCATTACCACCTCATCCGGGACTCCTCGGGCTATGACCTCGTTCTACTTCCCGACCCCAACAACTCTGTACCCACCGATAGCCCGTACCCCCTCCCGAATCCCTCTTGTTCTTGTACTGTAAACCCTTATTGCTCGTGAAGCATTAACTTTGAATAAAAACTTTAAATTTGTTATGGGCTGGTTGGATGTGCAGATATTTTTTTTAAAGTAAGATCTTTCTTATAAACATTGCACTTTTATTTGAAATATTGACGTGCGGGAAAAAGTTTCAGTATCTCAGGAGGGTGACAAGACTCATAAGAAAGTCATCATCTTATGGAAATGATCTAGTCCTCAGTTTGCAAGTAAGAAGTGTCTAAAGGGATATTGTATTCCAGTGCTTTCATTTGTTACAGTAATTTGATTTAGAAGCTTCCCTTATTTGCTACTAACACAAAACTACATTAAAGTCTCAGTCTATTTAATTTATCCAAAAGAAGGCTAGAGGTGATTTGATCATAATCTACAAGTATCTATATGAGAAGAGATTTCTGATAAGAGGGCTCTTGAATCTAGGAAAGAAGTGTGTGTGGGGTGGAAGGAGAGGGGAGCATAAGATACAGTGACTGGAGGCTGATGCTAGCCAAATTCAGACTAGAAATAAGGTGCACATGTTTAATAGCGAGGGTAGTTTATTATTGGAACAATTTGCACAGTGGCATGTTGGATTTTTCTTCATTTTAAATCTTTAAAAAAAGACAAATATCTTTCTAAAATGCTGTAGTTCAAACAGTATTTATGGTCTTGATGCAAGGATCTCTGGAGGGAGGTTCTATGGCTTCTGTTATGCAGTAGGTCAGACTAAATCATCATAATTATCCCTTCTGGCCTTAAAAATAAAAAATCTCTATATTACAAGTGTCATGCTGACTAGATTGGGGGGGGGCCCTGAGGTGTATTCAGGAGCTCTGATTATTCCCTTCTACACCAGTCTCGCATTCAGGGTGTCACACTGGCTGGATTGGTGGGAGGGGCATTTGTGTTATTTGACATCAATATGTCAAAATCATAGCAATCCATGTGAGATATGCCATGTCAGGTGCTGTTAGAAAGGCTATAATGTGCTAAGTAAGATGATAATGGTTATGTTCATGTGTTATATGTGTGAGGGAAATTATGGACATCTCTGATATACCTGTATTTCAGACTATGCTGTATAAAACACACCCCAGACAGAAGTGGCAGGCCAAATAGCCTGCTTAATGGCTCATCAAAACCTTGACAGAAGCAAAAGACCCAGGAAGGAACTAAAGGCATACCTGAAGAGTTACCAGGGTTTGCCCATGTGACTCTGGACTCCATTTTAGTTCCTGTAAGTGCCACAGGCCACATGGCCAAAAACAGAGGGTATATAAGATCAAGCTATAGAAACCATTTTGTCTTTGTTTCTGTCCAGCTGCAGACACACACCTACCCACCTCTGGATCAATTCATTTTGCAACTAAACCAAGGGACTTAGACCAATCCAGGTACTGGATGTATACCAGAGAGACTATACAAGTCTGCAACTCCACAATTCTTCTAGAAACCTGATGTATATGGACTTTCAAATCATTTGTATGTATCTGATTGCTTTAACCCTTTAACATTTCTCTTATTGTTTGTTTTTCTTTTATAATAAATCTTTAGTTTTAGTTACTAAAGGATTGCCTGGCAGCTTGGTATTTCGGGTAAGATCCAAACTTATAGTGATCTGGTACTGTGGCTGGTCCCTTGGGATCAGAGGGAATCATCTTAGTAAAGAGTATAGAATTTAAATAACTGGTCTCTTTACCGGACCTAGTGGCAGTTTGGGAGCCAGAGACTGAAATGCAGTAAAGGGGGCTGTGTGTATTTGCATAGTGGCTTCTTGATAACCAGCGTGGGGGAATCAGAAGCACTGTTTGTGGCTGGTTGGGAAGTCTGACTTCAGTGTCACCCACCAGCATTGGGAGAATCTGCTCTCCTTTTGCAGCCTGCCCTGACACTGGCATTATCAGTTGGCTACCTTGGGCACGGACGGGTCACAAGAAGTTGTTAATTTACTGCCTTATATTGATCTTATAACAAAAATACCAAGACCTTTATTAGCGTAGTACCTCAGGGTAATCACCAAAATGAAAAAAAATATCTATTGAATATAAATTCTAAATTAGCTTAAAACAAAACCCAACATCTACCACTCCTTCCTAAAAATTAAGAACTGTTTCCTCAGAAACATTTATACTTACTATAATATGACATATTCTGACTTTAAAACACACGAACAGGAACGACACTTTACTTACACAAACTTAAGTCTTCAAAATACTATCTTCTATATTTGTTTATTCCAATGTTAAATATAGTACTACAAAAACACTTTATTTGAGGCAGTGTTCACTACCAGAACCTAAGCATGGGAAACAGTTTCTTTCTCTGTCCCATTAACATGACTTCATTTATCTTTATTGCGATCATGTGAATTATATAAATAGTAAAAAGCCTGTGTCCTGGAAAGAAGAGCAAGATAACACAGTAACCCAACTAGCTATAAGAAAAAGATGGGTCATGGAAATACCCATGGAAACACAAAGTGCTACTTTAAGCCCATGATATAATGGGCTTAATATAATATCTTTGTCTTCTGACTTCAGTTACATCATGGACTTAATGTAGCACTTTAGTCATGGAAATACCCATCCAAACACAATCTTCTATACCTTTTATAGCTAGTTGGGTTACTATGTTAACTTGTTGTTCTTCTCTCAGTCTATGTTTCTATATAGAGGAGTAGGGGGTATGCTAGATTATAATAATTGTTTAGTTTGTTATTGTTTTTAAGACTGTATGCTTTACAGTATATAGAGGTAACTGGTGGCACCAGGTAACCAAAATTGGGAGAATGGAACAGTAAACAGTTAGAAGGCTGATTTTTTTTTCATTTTCCAACCATCTCTATTACACAATTACATAAATAGGATTTTTGAGAAAGCAAAAAGGATAGCTTGCTGAAGATCCTGTTCTTCATGAAAATATTTCATTAGGTTAGAACCTCTACTCCTGAACAGTTATACAGAAGTCCTGGTCCTCCTTAAAAATCAATGGCTACTCTACCAAAAAGCCTGGTCTGGAGAAAAGTGGCTATTTTGTTGAAAAATCTTCTTTGGCACAACACAAAAATCCCTGAACTAGCAAAACATTCCCTATGAACTGCACCACACTAGCCCCCAGTTTCAGATGCAGAAAACATTACATGACAAAAAGTTGTCTTGTCTTGTCCTAAACTGCACACTGTATTGGAGAATGAAGCAGATATACAACATTTTTTATGATTAACAGTGCTGCATAGGGATTCAGTTATGATTAATAATGTTCATAATGGGTTTTTTGTTAAACAAAATTAACGGCAGTCATCCCAGACACCCCCCACACACTCCAAACTCAGACTGTATACAAGTCTGTTGTATTTAAGCCCTCAAAAACAATGAGAGAGAGAGAGAGAGAGAGAGAGAGAGAGAGAGAGTGTGTGTGCGCGCGCATGCATTTTAAGGGCTAACTTTTAATTGATAAGAACTTTTAAACTAAAACATTTTAGAGATTGTGCTAAAAGTTTGGAGCAGACGCACTTTTTAAAAAATAAAATAAGGAAACTGAGGCAGAATTCTCCAGTGGTTAGGGCACCAGTCTAGCACTTGGTTAAATTTTCTGCTCCATTGCAGACTTCTTATGTAATCTTTAGTCATTTATCTTCTCTGTGCCTCAGTTTCTTCCCCTTCCCCCCAACTCCCATCAGTAAAAACGGGGATAATAGTACTTCCCTACTACACAGGGTGCTGTGAGGATAAATACATGAAAGACTGTCAAGTATTTAGAGATCTATTGATGCAGAATGTTATATAAGAGCTAAGTAGTATTATTGTTGTTGTTCCCAGTTCAAGTGCAAAACCAGAAGAACCCAACTGTAACTATAGTGTTGCTAGTTCTCCAGGATAGTTGGAAAAATAACATTACAGGGCTGAAGGATAAAGAGATAAACTCTCCCCAGCATTAAATGATAAAAATAAATCTCCCTTTCCAACTTTAAAGAAAGAACTCCCCACAGCTAAAGTAGCATTTATTCATAAGAACAGAAGAAATCAGAAGTTCTTTTAGATCCACAGAACCACAGTAAGGGTTTGTCTATGTTACAAGCTTTTGGACTGGTGCATAAATACACTCCATCAGTGTAAAGTGAGATTTCAAAATGTACGCCACACTGGTGTAGATCCCACTTCACACTGGTACACCACATCCACAAAGGTGGGTTTGCAATGGAGGAGTAACTACCCCCAATGTAAAAGTCCCTGATGCAGACAATCCCTAAACCTAGAAAGTCCACCTGGGTCTTAAAAAAAATTGACCACACATGAAGGAATCAGGTCATCTGGTCTGAATTTATGTTTTATTTTGCTTTAATCTTACAAACATAACTGAAAGTAACCCTTTGCAATTATTTATATAGAGTTCAATAGGCAGATTTAACATGATACTCACAAAAGTGATGTGGTAGAAGCAAAAAAAAAAAAAAAAAAAGAGATGAGATGATGTCCTGTAGAGGAAAGGTATGGCCTCCCACAGAGACGGACTGGGAGAAAATCTCTCTCACCCTGTGGTGGGTGGAGCCAGGAGGCCTGTTTGCTGGCTCTGCCCTACCACAAGGCCAGAACCCATAAACTGCTCTATAGCTCTGCCCTGCCAGAAGGCCAGAAATGCCCAAGGCTGTTTGGTGCTCCACACTGCCCAAGGGCCAGGGTCACCCATGCTAATTCCCCTTTCATTTTGCCTCTACAAAGGCCCTGCAGTGAGGGGGCATGGCCTTCCTCCCAGACGGACAGGGAGGGATAGCCCTGATCTCCTACATGCCCATTCTATATTATTTTAATTTAAAAGTTTGCTTATTATTAAATATTATAAGATAAATACTAACTTATCACAACTGATAATGTAAATTACACCACAAAAAAAACTCCAAAACACTCAATTATAGTACAGAATATTAGTTTGTTTTGTTAATCGAGAGTTTTTGATACTGTGAAGTCTTAAGAAACATTATAAATCTAAGCTATATTCATACTTCCAGCATGTGGCAAACAGTCGGCTTCTCCCTAGTGGCTCTTGCACTTTTGCCTCTCGTAGTGGGCCAGGGTGTCGCTGGTTACCCCATCTTCCCAGGGAGGGGACCCGGTCATACCCAATCTTCTGGGTCCCAGCCCAGGAGCCCTCTGAGTAGCAGCTATGTGCTGCTGGCACCTTACTCGCAGCTGCAGACTTTTCCCCTGGGCTACTTCCCCCCTCTGTCTTTCTGGCTTCTTGAGCCCAGTACCTTCCTCAGGACTCCACCTCTCTCCCACACACCAGTGTACTCCATTCTGCTCTCCTTCACAACTCCACACACCACCGTACTCCGTTCTGTTCTTCTCCACAACTCCACACACCACTGTACTCTGTTCTTCTTCACACACTCCTCTGCTCACCACACACCTACTCCTTCAACTCCCACCCTCTCTCAGGAGTAGAGGGTTTTTATAGGCACCTGGGTGGGGCCTTGATTGGTGTCAGCTGACTCTAATTACCCTGTACTCACTCTGGCTAGTCTACAAGGAATAAAGCCCGGATCATTATAGCACTTAAATACCACCCTTCTAGAACTTTCCTTCTTTGCTGCTCCTCCTCTTGCTGCTGCTGGGGTGCTCCTGGCTCTTGGGGGCCCTGCTGGCTGCCCCCCCTCTCCCAGGGGGGAGAGGGTGAGTGAGTGGCCACCCCACCGCCACTGACACCAGTGACACTGACACTGCTTCCAGGGTCTGCTGCTGCTGCTGTGAGCACCCCTCCCCCCATTCCCTGCTGCCATTTGCTTCTTCTCTTGCCCCCACTTAGGGGGCACCCCTGCCTTACCCCTTTTCTTCCCCTATTGCTGCCCCTCCTAGCTTGCTCACCCCCTCCCCTGTTGCTGCCCCCCCCCTGCAGTTTTACCCCTCATCCCTTTGGTTTGTTTGTTTGCCCAGCCCCTGCCTTGGTTTGTTCCCTGCCCCGCCCAGCCCTAGCAGCTTGCTGCTGGGCCCCCACCACTCCCCTCCCCTGCCCACTGCTGCTTCCCCCTGATCTGACCCCCACACTCTGGCCCTGGCAGCTTCCATGGCGCCCCCCCCAATTGATCTCCTCCCCTTTTTTTGTTGACTCCCCCCACACATTGCACCCCCCCCATGTTGCTTTAGCCCTGCCCCACCCCTGTGCAGCCGGAGGAGCCGCTATCATATCTTGGGCTGGTGAGTGCACTGCCCCTACCCAGCTTGTCTCCCCATACCCTCTTGTGCTGGTGCCCTCCTCTCCTGCTTCCAGCCTAGCGGGGAGAAGCGGTAACCCCCCCTCCCCTTCTTCCCCTTCCCTCCCTGCCTCCTCTCCCTCTCCACTCTCCCTCCCCCTCCCCCTCCCTCCACCCCCCCACCCCCCCCCCCTTGCCAAACCCATCCCTACCCCCTCCCAAGATGGCGGGTGTCCCTGGGGCTGGGACCCTCTTCCTAGATGCTCTTGCCCTTCCCTCTCACCTTGAGGCCCTCTCCCTGCCTATAACAGCTGGTCCTGCCGCCTCCCTTGAGCTGCCGGGTGTCTGTCCGCAGGCGCCGGCGGTGGACAATTCAGGGAGGGACACCAGGGACTCTGCCGCCGCCACGGCTCCTGCCCCCCCCCTGATCCGGGGGGTGCACCCTCGGCCGGGAGGAAAAACCAGGGAGGTAGTAAAAAGGGTAAAGGCCCAGCCCAGAAAGCAGCGCCTCCCGCGGCAAGGGCCCCTCCTCCTCCCACTCTATCATCTCCCGCTCTCCCTTCCACCAGCTCTGGGGGCAGCGGCGCCCCCAGAGCGTATGCCCAGGTGGCCGCGGCCCCCCCCCGCCGTTGCCAAGTCACCTGCCCTGACCACTGCCTCCAGCACCATCCCAGGTGGCCGGGGCCCGTTCCCCACCCTTACCAGGAGGCATGGGGTCCGGTGCCTCCTGGTGCCTGCCTTGCCCCACGTGGAAACCTATGTGCGGGCGATGGCGCCGGTGGTGGGGTCCACGGCCGTGGTGGCGGCCTCCCGAATCTATGGCAAGGTGGTCTTCTTTCTGGTGTCGGAGGCCGCCGCCCAGGAGGCAGTGGAGATGGACCTGGCAGTGGGGGGCGTCCACGTGCCAGTGGAACCCCTGGAGGACCTGGGCGTACGGGTGGTCTTTTCCTCCGTCCCGCCCTTCCTCCCCAATGCCACCCTTCTGCCTTTCCTCGCCACCCTGGGGAAGCCCCTCTCCACCATCAGCCCGCTTCCCCTCGGCTGCAAGAACCGCGCCCTCCGCCACATCCTCTCGTTCCGCCGGCAGGTGCAGCTGCAGCTACTGCTGCGGTGGCGCGTGGCGGGGAGACGCTCGAGGGGTCATTCCTCGTGCCCCATCAAGGGGCCCAGTACCGGGTCTATAATGCTATGGGGGAGGCCCGGTGCTACCTCTGCCGGGAGGCGGGGCACGTTTGGAGGGACTGCCCCCTGGCCCGGCATGGAGGGAAGCCCGGGACCCCCGAGACCCAAGGGGGCACCAGTCAGACCAGCGATGGTGCCCACCCCCAGCCGTCCGGTCCCTGTGGCCAACCCCCCTCCGTCAGCAAGAATCACCTGCGCTCGGGCCCCAGGGGCGCCCCCCCTGGATCACCCGGGCGAGCTGATGGGCCCCGCTGACGCGCGGAGCAGTCCAGCGGGGCCTGCGGAGGGGAGGGAGCCAGGGCCGGCACTGTCGGGCATCGGAGGGGGCATGCCCCAGGGGGAGGCTTCTCCCTCCCCTGCTGTCCCACCCCCTCTTTCTGAAGCCTCAACCCCTGTACTCTTGCACCCTGACCCTTTCCCCGCTGCCCAGTCCTCCACCTCAGGAGGCTGGGAGCTCGTACTATTGTTTATTTATGCAAAAACATGTAATTGACATTACATAATTAAACCACAGTACAAACTTAAACTACATTAAAACCAACTTACTAATCTTCTATACACTACATTAAAATAAACTTTTAATAAAAACCATATACCCAAGGTGACCCGAGGGGTCCACCCACTGTTCAGGACTCCCCTGATGGGGGGTCACACATTTAAACAAACGGAGCCAAATGAAGATATCGAGCAAAGAGCTCCGGACAGGGCCCACTGCTCCCGGAAGGTATCTAGGGAGCCGGCGGATTCCGCCCAAAGGAACTCCGCCCGAATACGTGAACATATGGAGGAACGAAAATAAGCCCTACAATCGCAGTGCCCACCCTCAGCCAACCTTCTCTCCCTAGTACTATAAATGGCCCCCTTGGCCAGGGCTAGGAGGAGGTTGACAAGGAGGTCCCGCGACCTCGTGGGCTTCCGAATAGGGTGTGCATAAATAAACAAGTGGGGAGAAAAATGCAACCAGAACCTCAACAAGAGGTTCTGAAGGAGCCGAAAAAGGGGCTGCAACCTGGCACATTCCAAGTAGGCGTGGGTCAGGGTTTCCCTTGCATCACAGAAAGGGCAGGTGTCCGGGCGAAGGGTAAACCGTGCCAAATATACGCCCGTGCTCACGGCTCCGTGAAGGAGCCGCCACCCAATGTCCCCGACGGGCCGCGGGGTCAAGGTGGAATAAAGGCTGGCCCACTGGGGATCCTCGCCCTCTGCAGATGTCATTAGGTTCCGCCATTTAGTGTCTGGGCGGGACGCGAGAGCGTGGAAGTGGAAGGCATGGAGTATGAGGGTATATAAATGCTTTCTGGGCGCGGTTCGAAAGAGAACCGGCTGCAACTCAGACAACCGGCTCGGGGCATAAGGAGGGAGAGGCTGAAGGGCCTCTCGGGGCCGGGGCCCAATAGTGAGAACGGGAGGGCTTGAGCTGAAGGGAGGGCGAGGGGTACCCTCCCGCAAGACCTGCTCGAGGTAGGCCTGGGCGGCGGGGGGGCAAGGCCGCCCTCACCTCCCGGAGTACGCGTTGGGGGATCCGAAGGGTGGAGAGCCCCATGCGCTGGGCCAGCGTCCGAGGATCCACCCAGTCCCCCTGGTTATAGTCTAAAAGATCTCCGATCCTAGTGACTCCCGCCCGGACCAGCCCCCGTCGCACCGAGGGGGCCTCTGCCACCTGAACACGCAGCTGGGGGTTGTGCAGCAGGGGCTCTGCTAGGAGGTTGTCTCCCTCGGTGACTGCAAGGGGTCTGGAGGCTGAGACCAGCCTCCAGGTTCGAAGGAGGTCCTGGTAGAAATCTGGCAGCTCGGAGAGGCTTTGTGGAAGGCCTTTCGGGTGAAGGAAAAAGAGCTGTCGGTCGTACCGGTACCCACGAAGGCGGCGGAGGAAGGCACGCCCTAAGTGGCACCATGTTGGACCATTCCCACCATAGAGGAGCCTCTGCAGGGCTTGGAGGCGGAAAGTGTGGACCTGGCTGCGGATGCAACACAGGCCCTGCCCCCCTTCCTTCAGGGGGAGACTCAGGATCCCTGCGGAGACCCAGTGCAGTCCCGGCCAAAAGAACTCCAGGGCCTTCTTCTGAAGATGGGCCAAGAAGCTCTGGGTCGGGACCA
>ML675601.1:265832-307736 GCA_007922155.1 Mesoclemmys tuberculata | reverse complement strand
GCTGCGGAGATGGACAGGACTGCTCCAGTGCCTCTCCCTCCGGGGGAGGGCACTGGTGATCAACCAGCTCGTCCTGTCCATGCTTTGGCACCGGCTCAACACCCTGGTCCCGACCCCGAGTTTCCTGGCTTACCTCCATAAGACAGTTCTGGAGTTCTTTTGACCAGGACTGCACTGGGTCTCTGCAGGGATTCTGAGCCTCCCTCTGCAGGAGGGCGGGCAGGGCCTGTGCTGCATCCGCAGCCAGGTCCACACCTTCCGCCTCCAGGCCCTGCAGAGACTCCTTTATGGTGCAGGTAGTCTGGCGTGGAGCCACTTGGCGCACGACTTCCTCCGCCACTTCCGAGGGCTCCGATACGACCAGCAGCTCTTTTTTCTCCACCTGAGAGGTCTTCTGTGAGACCTCTCCGAGCTGCCGGTCTTCTATCAGGACCTCCTCCGGACCTGGAGGCTCGTCTCGGCCTCCAGGCCCCTTGCGGTCACCGAGGGGGAGGATCTCCTCACGGAGCCTCTGCTACACAACCCCCAGCTGAGTGTGCAGGTGGCGGAGACCCCCTCGGTGCGACGGCTGATGGTCCTGGCAGGAGTCAACAGGGTCGGAGACCTCCTGGACTATGCCCGGGGGGACTGGATGGACCCCCATGCACTGGCTTGGTGCATGGGGGTTCCCACCCTCTGAATCCCCTGACGCATACTCCAGGAGGTGAAGGCAGCCTTGCCCACTACTACTTTGATGTACCTCGGGCGGGTCTTGCAAGAGGGTGATCCTCGCGCCCCCCCTTAGCCCCGGCCCTCCGGTGCTTACCATCGGGCCTCGGCTCCGCAAACCCACTCGGCCCCCCTCTCCTCACCCCCCAAGCCGGCTGCTTAATCTGCAGCCGATTCCCTTCCAGACCACACCGAGGAACCATGTGTATGCACTCTTACTCCACACCCTTCATTTCCTTGCCCTCGTGTCCCGCCCAGCCACTAAGTGGTAGGACCTACCACCACCCTCGGATGGCGAGGACCCCCAGTGGGCCAGCCTGTATTCCACCTTGACCCCAGAGCCTGCCAGGGACATCAGCCGGCGGCTCCTTCACGGAGCCATAAGCACGGGCGCGTACCTAGCGCGGTTCATCTCCCACCCCGACACCTGCCCCTTCTGCGGCGTGAGGGAGACCCTGGCACACGTATACCTGGAGTGCGCCAGGCTGCAGCCCCTCTTCCGGCTCCTCCAGAACCTCTTGTTGAGGTTCTGGCTGCACTTTTCCCCTCACTTGTTCATCTACTGACACCGCATCCGTGGCCCAACAAAGTTGCGGGACCTCCTCGTCAACCTCCTCCTAGTCCTGGCCAAACTAGCCATCTACAAGACCAGGGAGAGGAGGTTGGCAGGGAGGGCTCTCTGTGACTGTGGGGCCTATTTCTGTTCCCTCGTCAATTCACGTCTCCGGGCAGAATTCCTTTGGGCGGTGTCTGCTGGCTCCCAGGACACCTTCGAGGAGCAGTGGGCGCTGTCTGGGGATCTCTGCTCGGTGTCCCCTTCCGGTTTTCTGCGATTGACCCTGTGACCCTCACGTCCTGTCCTGTTTTT
Source organism: Mesoclemmys tuberculata (assembly GCA_007922155.1). Taxonomy (NCBI): domain Eukaryota; kingdom Metazoa; phylum Chordata; order Testudines; family Chelidae; genus Mesoclemmys; species Mesoclemmys tuberculata. The sequence continues at coordinate 306,160 of ML675601.1, read as the reverse complement.
TTCATTTTTTGTTCCCTGTAATTAGTTGAACCCGGGTCCAGTGGCTCCTCCCTTAGGCTGGGGGGGGGGGATGGGTTTAGTGGCGGGTGGGCTTGTGCCCACCCACCTTCCCCCGGTTTCAAAAAGGAGAACTTTCCTACTTTTGCTGCTGGTCCTCTTGCTGGTGCTGGGGTGCTCCTGGGGTCCATGCTGGCTGACCCCCCTTCAAGTGGGGAGGGGGTGAGTGAGTGGCCACACCACCGCCACTGCCACCAGCCCTGCTGCTTCCAGGCTCCTCCTTCTGTGAGCACCCCTTCCCTGCTGCTGTTGCTGCCCCTCCTGACCCCCACATTTGGGGGCACCCCGACATTCCCCTGTTGCTGCCCCTGCTGGCCCGTTCATCCCCGTCCCCTGTTGGTGCCCCTCCCCCCACACAGTTTGTCCCCTTGTTCCTTTATTTTGTGTGTTTGCCCAGCCCCTGCTTTGGTTTGTGCCCTGCCCTGCCCGGCCTTAGCAGCTTGCTGCTGGGCCTCCCAGCTCTGCTGTGGCCCTGAACCACCACCCCTCCTTTCTCCTGCCTGCTGCCACCTCCCCATAATTTGGTCCCCATATTCTGGCCCCGACGGTATCCATGGCCCTCCCTTAACTGATCTCCCCCTTTTTTGTTGCCCTACAGTGCACTCCCTCATGTTATTTTAACCCCACCCACTGTGCAGCCAGAGGAGCCGGTCTTACGCCCACCCGCCTTCCCCCGGTTTCAAATAGGAGAATTTTCCTACTGCCCTCTGCCCATGCTATACCACAAGCATTTCATTACACTTTAATTCCTCACTTCCTATGATTCACAAGCTGTACAACAGAAAGAACATAAATATTCTACCTTAACTGTTTCTATAGCCCAGAGGAATTTGAGCTGGCAAGGGATCTAGTTTTTTTAATTGAATTTTTCCTACTGTTTACTCTGTTCCCATTACATCTTAATACATTTCTTTTCCCTATCAAATTACATTAAAGTAATCATGTCATCTATGAAAAATACTAAGAAGGGCAGTTAAGAAATTTATACAATGGGTTTTGAAGACTGCAAAAATGATAGTAACTTATGGCTAAGAAACTTTCTTAAAACAAGTGTTCACATTCACAAACAAAACACATACCACAATATCCTTATATGGAGAGCTTATTATAGGAGATTTTATAACCAATATTTTCATGATGGCACCATACTAGTTAGGGTTATTGGACAGTTTATATCAAAAGCCCCTTCGCTGCCTTATGTTCCATTTTCTGAAAAAAAAAATTGTGCCTGAAATTTCTCACTTTACTTTTAGGCAAGAAAAAAAACCTGAATGTTTGTGGTTAATCAAATAAGTCATGTTGAGTTAAAGCACTTAAACTGCTAGGTTTTCCACTCCCAATATAATTTCTTTCCCTCACAAAATGTATGTCAAAGATATGTTGGTCTAAAATGTCCACATCCATTGTAAATGCTTACAGTGACCACTATTACGCAGAACTGTTCATTATTGATGTTGGGCTGACATTTGAGAACTTTAGGAGTTCTTGTACAAGTATTACAGTATCATGAACATAAATGGGGGTGGAAGATTCGGGTTAAACAAATAAGGTATTTTGGAGAGAGTTTGGAGGGGTTGTGTGGGTGGGGGTGGGAAGAAATAGCATTTTCACTTTTCAGAGCCTACAGTTCTTTGAAAAATGGCTTGGTCTGTAACTTCCATATAGGTTTTATTAATTTTTCTTCAATGAGATCTAGTGCACAAGCAGAATTGTAACTAGACATGTTAGCACCTAGTGCAAGCAAGCATATTTGCACTCCTTCCCCAGTTTTTTTCAGCATCTCTCCACCCTATTTTTCTGCTTCCACATCTTTGTGCCCTGGGTGGCTGCCCTGCTCACCCCGCCTTGGCTACAGCCCTGGGCACAAGACTACCTTTAGAAGGTTGGTTTTTAATTTGAAGGTACTCATTATAAATATCTGAATCTGAGCTCCACAAGGTCTCTGCTGAGTTTATAAAAAGTATTTCCTAGATCTTGCAGAACTCATTCTACATATATGTGGAGTTTGCAAAACACTGGAATCCAACAGTTTTGGTTTAATGAGAATAAAACCACTGAAACCTGCAGAATTTATAAGCTCTAAGAGCCACATAGTCAGATTCAGAGGACTTGGAAAGCATTGCAGACACACCAAATATAGCCCATAAACTCTTGAGAGTCAAATACCTATGGCAGAAAAAGCCACAGTGGCTTATTTCTATCGAATACTTAAGTTCTACAAGTATTGTTTATGGATCTTAGACGGTATGCAGAATACAGTCTGTCATGCAAGATTTGCAAGCCCATTCTGGGGACAGTTTAAACTCTGATTACAAAACTTCAGACTTTAAACTCCCTTATGGTTACTATGGAACTTTCATCACCACAAGTCTGGGGCTTCAGATTTTACAGCATAGATTTATAGGCTTTAAGTTCAGAAAGGACCATCATTATCTAGTTTGATCTCCTGAAAACTGCAGGCAACAGAACCTCATCCACCCACTCCTGTAATAGACCTTTAGTCTCTGGCTGAATTACTGAAGTCCTCAAATCATGATTTAAAGCAGTGGTCACCAAACATTTTTGCTCCATGCCACCCCAGAAGCCAAAGCTGCGGCCAGGACCAGGATCGACACCAGGGGCCAGAAGGGAGTGAGGATCATGGCCAGGGCAGGGCAACTTGGTATGCAGCTGGGGACTCCCTCCCTCCCTACCCCAACCCACATGGGGACTAGCTCTGGCCCTGCCGTGCTCCCCTGCATGTTTTTCTGTGCCCCCGAGGGGGGCGTGCCCCACAATTTGTAGAACAATGATTTAAAGACTACAAGTTACAGAGAAACCACCAGTTATATTAGTTTAAAACTGCAAATGACCCATGATCTAATGCCACAGAAGGCGGCAAAAAAAAAAACCAATAACTAGGATTTCAGCCAATCTGACCCAGGGGAAAATTTGTTTCCAACCCCAAATATGGTGATGAGTTAGACCCTGAGCATGTGGCAAGACCCACCAGCCAGACACCTGGGAAAGAATTCTTTGTAGTAACTCAGAGCCCTATTATGTAATAGCATCCTATCTCTGATGCTTTATAACCTCAGTAAGCACAGCTCTAATGTAAGTGTGAATACTCCTAGAGCTATTTATTTCAGATTTTATATAATTCAGACACAAGCTGTAAGAAAATAGATATAGAATGAGATTGTGGTTGACAGCGCTTCCAAATTCCAAACACAAATGTAGTGAATTTAGGATGGGATTTTCAAAGAGGTTCTGCATTGACCTAACAGATTCCACTGAAATCAATGAGAATTTTACATTTACCTATTTTTCGCTCCATAAGACGCACTTTTTTCCCCCAAAAGTGGGGGGGAAATGCCCGTGCGTCTTATGGAGCAAATGTTCAAGCTTTAGCTGCTGCGGGGCACGGGGGTGGGGGGTGGGAGGGCGCCGGTAAACATGTGCAGAGTGAGCGCCAGCGAGACAGCGGGAGCGTAATCATACCTGCCACGGCGGCGTGCGGAACCCCGGCATCTGCAGAGTGATCTCCCGGCTCCGGTGTCCACAGCTGCACGCAGCGCAGGAGGGAGGGCGAGCGGCGAGGCATCATGGAAGGCAGACGTGAGAGGCGCGCTCTAGTGGTGGAGGGCTGTGCTGCAGCTGCCAGAGCTCTGTGCGAAGTGCTGACAGCACTTGTTGCCAGCCTAGTAGCATTTCATTGGCTGGCTGGCTGGCAGACAGGGGAGGGGAGGGAGGTGCCAAGGGTGTGAGGCACATGCAGTGAGCTGCGAAGCCAGTGCGACACAGGCAGAGAAGCGGCAGATGGAGCAGCAGATAGAGAAGCTCATCTCCATCAGTTTATTCCAGCTGTAATCCAGGTACTTTTCCTATGTAATGACATTAGAGTCAAAAATAACTGGACTTCCCCTAAGTGCAGCAGCAGGGGGGATCCTGAATTAAAGAAGAACAACAACCTGAATGGCCGGTCCTGGAGTCTAAAAGACTCCAGGGCCAGCAGATTTACTACCCCCTGGATAGTCCCTGCTGTGGACTAATGGGAGCATGCTGTGCCCTAATGCTGTGGACTTCATCTTTAAAGCAAACCAACACCAATTTGTAAGAAAATGGGTCTTGGTACCCGCGCACTAGGCTCAGGAGGGCATCCCGATTGCCAGGAACCGCCCTCCTCAAAGGCTAGTTTCACTTACCTGCACCATGCTCCCCTGGCGAAACTGCACCTGCACACCTGCTGTTGGCCTGACTGCCATCGCCCAATCGCAGGTGCCAGGGTATAACCCTAGTAGGTTATAAGGTATAAGGGTATAACCCTAATAGTGTCCCCCATAACAGTGCGTCAGCAGCTGATCCATCTGCATAACAGTGCGTCAGTAATAGATCCACTCCATAACAGTGTGTCATTACTGTATTTTCTTGCAGAAAAATACCACAGTCTCCTGCTACCTACACAAATGTCAAAGCAGAAAAGGCTAGCATATAAAATTCCTTTTAAACTGGAGGTAGTAGAATATGCTAAGGAACATGGAAACATAGCAGCGGAGAGACATTTTGGGCCACCTCCTACTGAAAAAATGATAAGGGAGTGGATAAAACAGGAGGATCAGCTGCAAAAAGCAGATAAAAGTATGCTCACTCTTCGTGGGCATGCTGCAAAGTGGCCAGAGTTAGAGGTGGACGTGAAAGAATGGATCACACGTCAAAGGAGTAATGGTTTCTCAGTCTCTACAAAAATGATAATATATGAAGCCAAACGCATAGCTGTAGAGAAAGGCATTCAGGATTTTACTGGATCACCATCATGGTGCTACAGATTTATGAGGCGATGTGGCCTTGCCATGCGCACCAAAACTAGAATTGCACAAAAAATGCCAAAAGAATATGAGTCAAAGATTCTGTCTTTTCACAAATTTGTAATTGATGCTAGGAAGAAAAATGATTTTGAAATTGGACAGATTGGGAATATGGATGAAGTCCCACTAACCTTTGATGTGCCATCTAACAGGACTGTTGATCTGAAAGGTGCCAAAACCGTCACCGTGAAAACGTCAGGACATGAGAAAACTCATTATACAGCTGTGTTGTCCTTTTGTGCAGATGGCACCAAAGTGCCACTGATGTTAATATTCAAAAGGAAAAACATGCCAAAAGAAGTGATCCCACGAGGAGTTGTTGTGCACGTTCATGAGAAGGGATGGATGGACGAAAATGGAATGAGAGTGTGGATTGAAAAAGTTTGGTCCAAACGTCCTGGAGGGCTTCTGAAAAAACCTGCCCTATTAGTGCTTGACCAGTTTGGAGCACATATTAGCAAAACCACAAAAAAAACCTTTAAAGAACTGAAGACTCATCTAGCTGTAATTCCTGGGGGTCTTACCAGCCAGTTGCAATCTCTCAACGTTTCAATCAACAAACCGTTTAAAGTCTTTATGCGAGAAGAGTGGAACAAATGGATGGCTGCTGGTAATCATGATCTGACACCAACTGGACGAATGAAGAGACCCACCATCACTCAAGTTTGTGAATGGGTGAAAACATCATGGCAGTCAGTGAAGGATGAAACCGTGGTACGGTCATTCAACAAATGTGGCATTAGCAATGCCTTAGATGGCACTGAAGATGATATCATATATGAAGATAGCGAAGAAAGTGATACCAGTGATCGTGAGCAACTGAGCTTCTTAAATTCTGACACTAGCAATGATGAGTTCCTGGGGTTCACGGACAACTAGAAGAGTATTTGAACGTTAAAGTCTCTCCTCATTTGTTAATAACAGTGATGATGGTTGTTAATACTGCTGTTGAGTTGCTGTTGAGTTTACATTGTTGAAATATTATTGTGGTATATTTTATTAAATATTTTAGCACACCATTTGGTTCAGAATATTTTTTTTCTTATTTTCCTCCTTAAAACCCTAGGTGCGTCTTATGGTCAGGTGCGTCTTATGGAGCGAAAAATACGGTACTTCAGTGGAAACAATTTAGCCAAAGGCTTATTGATTTGTGAAACTCCTACTTTTTCTGATTATCATGATTGTTTTTTAAGTGCTAAAGGTTTACAAGCTCTGCAGTCAAGCAAATGAATAATCTCTATGACCATTCCTTTGAGAGTTTACAAGCATCACTGACGAGCTGGCCAATAATCTTCTCTCTGCAAGACCTTCATTTTAATATTTAGAGTATTAGGAAATTTCTCTAAAACAACTTTACAACCTCTTGTGTGTATCGATTGCAGTGGGGGAGGAGTGCAGGGGAGCTACTTTTACCTAAATAGTTAATAATCTTTCCAATACTGCGCTAATGGATGTCAATCCCTTTATGCCTACACCAATGTTACAACATCCAGCCATGGCAGAAGAGGTTATGACTTTTATGAAAGCTCTTTCAAATGTTGTACTCAAACTTATAGAAAGTCAGAAAATTGTACAGAAACACCATCAGGCAGAAGATTCTCGATTTATCTTCTGTTTGGATTTTGTTGCTAGCCAAAAACTTGTTAAGGCTTGCTGACCTAAGACTGGGAAAATTTCATGCTACACTTTTCCTCCCATTTGGAACACCACTCTTCCCAACAGTGTATCAAGGGAGAGGAAGTCTTCCTATGAAAAATGTCCAGTGCTTCTCTCTGCCCGTGATACCAAAAGGCAGTTAGCTTGTCCCTTGTGATGTAACTGCAGTGGAGCTAAAGATGGGATGTAACTGCAGGAAAGACTCACCTTATCTAGGTTTCATGGCAACACCTGCGTCTTCTGCAGTAGGTCAGAAGTCTAAAGCCATCCATTAAAAGAGTTTCAACACATGAATTGAAAGTAGTCACTCTTAGTAAGAATGTTCAGTGGAAAGGAATGAAATGTGCATTGATCCAAAAGATATACAGTGTCGTATGCATGGGTATCACATCAAGTGCTAAACCAGGAATGTGCATAAAGAAAATTTTGAACAAAACATTAAGTATGGCTGGGATGACTTCCCTAGAAGTAACCAAGTACCATCTAAACTCATTAGGTGCTCTTAAATGCCAAGAAGGGACTACAAGATGAGCTTCCCACACTGGCAACCCATTCATATATAATGAACCAGAGCTCAATATCATGATGAAAGTATTCTTCCCGTGATGAGATAACTGAATATGTTAGTCAAATGGATGCTTTGGGTCATGTATGAAGCCTTCAAAACCCAGAGAATTCTGCAAAGCTCCATGTATCTATAGGCTTCAATCAAGAAGAAGAAACTAAAGCTGTGCTCAAACACAAAAAAGAAAGTCAGAGTGAAAGTGGCAGGGTCTATTACAGAGCTAACCACAGACAGGTCATTATTTGCTCATCTCCTGATCATGTCCACATCTCAGTGCCATGCAATCTATGTGAGACTTTAGGAAAATATGAGTTCTCTGTGGTACCACAACTGATGTTTGAATATGAAGGAACGATGCCTGGGTGACAAGTGACAAAAACTAATTCACATCTTGCATGGTCTTCGTAAGCCAGCTTCTGACAGTACCTTATGCCAACAAAAGCCTTCCAGCATAACAATCATAGATAATATGGCTGACATACAAGCTCTCGACAAACCAGAAACTGTTAATACTTGCTACAGTTTGGCTGAATATTTCATCAGGAGGCTATAAAGAAAATACCAGACCGATGATGAAATCCACCTTGGGTTTGACATGTATGCAGAGGAGGGGGGCTCTAATAAAAATACTACCAGAAAGAAGAGATTCCATGGTATTAAACCCATCTAATACAAAATCATGGACTTCATGAACATCTCCAATGCCACCGTGAAGAAACTACTCACATGAAGAACAAGTTGACTGCATACCTTGCAGGAAAAAACATTCCAGCATGCAAAGAATTGTTGTCATTGCATGGTAAAATGAAATTGCTGCCTCACACTGCTCAATGGAGTTTCTCTGTAGTTCCCATAAGGAGGCTGACACTAAAATTAACTTGCATGCCATCAATGCCACAAAGAGAGGTATTACTAAAATCTGGATTTTTGCACCAGACATGTTCTAGTACTCTGTGAAATTCTACCCAAAACTTCCACAAGACTCTGTTTTTGTGCATGCTGCTGGGAAACAGAATCACTGAATAGGCCTTGGTGATGTGTTCCTATCACTTGGACCATTAAAAGCTGCTGAATTATAAGGTTTTCACACCTTTTCAGGATATGGCACTACTAGAAAGCCGACTGAAAAGACCAAAATACCTTACTGGAAAGCATCTGATTCAGCCTCCAAAGACTCTCCTCACTCTCAAGATGCTCAACAGTCACTAATGCGGTCATAAGTGCACTAGAAGCATTCATATGACGAGTTTACCATTTGAAGATAAACATTGACACTTGCAAAGCTACGTTAGTGGATGTTTTCCAAGAAGCAGGCAAATGGAGAAAATTTGCCACCTAGAAGGGGTTCATTTATAGCTGCTATCAAGAGGGCAAATAATCAAAAAATGGGATGGCTCCAGGATGATTGACAGCATCCAGAACCACTCTCCTCTACTGGGTACAAATGGGTCTTGGAGGATGGATTGATCACACCAGTTATGTGTGAAATACCATGCACTCTCAAATCAATCCTTCAGCTAGTCAAATGCTCATCTGCAAAGACAAGATGCTCACTACTCTGCAAATGTTTGGCCAGTAGCCTGCCTTGTACAGAGATGTGTATGTGTGATGCAGATGAGGATAATGTGACGTGTTTAGCAGTAGCGTCACAGGCAGAGAGGACACTGATAATGACTTCGATGATTAAATGTTTTCAGTCCTACATTCCTACATGTCAAATACAAATTCCCTAGGACTACCAAAGAGCAGTATCTTTTTTATTATTTGAGCAATACAGCCCTGTGATAATTTTTTAAAACATTTTTTCAAAAGTATATCTACATTGTGTTTGTGGGAGAAAGGGCTTCAAATAATACACAACTCAACCTGTTTCCAGTTACATTGTACTTTCAATACTTCCACCAACCAGAGGACCTGGAGTGGGGACCTCATGTGGTGCCACGCTGCAGAGGTTGACACCATTGAAATTATGATTCTGTAGATTTTTATTAATCAAATGACACCTCCCTTTTCTTTCTATCACTAACTTGCACAGGGAATGAGATTTTACTAAATTATGCTTCCAAACTAACTCTTTTTAGTGAAGAGATACTACCAAAATGTGCAGTGAAAGAAGAGGTGAAGAAACTAACTTAATTAAGCAGTAACAAATTATCAGAACCATATAATGTATACCAGAGTTCTGATAGCAGAGCTGAATATTTTTATATTAAAATCAGATAGTATAATTGTGAAAAATGGCTGGCTTCTCCCTATTGGGTCTCGCACTTTTGCCTCTCGTAGTGGGCCAGGGCATCGCTGGTTACCCCATCTTCACAGGGAGTACTCCAAATGCGGCCTCATCAATGTTGAATAGAGGGGAAGAGTCACATCCTGTGATCTGCTGGTAATGCCCTTACTAATGCAGCCCAATGTGCCATTAGCCTCCTTAGCTACCAGGGCACACTGCTGACTCAAATCCAGCTTCTTATCCACTATAACCCCCAGATCCTTTTCTGAAGAACTGCTGCCTAACTCGTTGGTCCTCAGTCTGTAGTTATTCATGGGATTCTTCCTTCCTAAGTGCAGGACTGTGCACTTATCCTTCTTGAACCTCATCAGATTTCTTTTGGCCCAATCCTCCAAGTTGTTTAGGTCCTTCTGTATCCTCTCTCTTCCTTCCAGGGTATCTACCACTCCCCCTAGGTTAGTGTCATCTGCAAATTTGCTGAGGGTGCAATCTACGCCATCCTCCAGATCATTAATGAAGATGTTGAACAAAACCGGCCTCAGGACCGACCCCTGGGGCACTCTGCTTGTGACCGGCTGCCAGCTAGACATGGAGCCATTGATCACTACTCCTTGTGCCCTATGCTCTAGCCAGTTCTCTATCCTTAAATTGCTGATAAGAATACTGTGGGAGACCATATCAAAAGCTTTGCTGAAGTCAACGTATATAACGTCCACCGCTTTCCCCACATCCACAGAGCCAGTCACCTCTTCATAGAAAGCAATCAGGTTGGACAGGCATGACTTGCCCTTGGTGAATCCACGTTGACTGCTCCTGATCACCTTCTCCTCTCTTCTAAGTGCCTTAAAATGGATTTCTTGAGGACCTGCTCCATGATTTTTCCAGATTGAGATGAGGCTGACCAGTCTGTAGTTCCCTGGATTCTTTTTCTTCCCTTTCTTGAAGATGGGCACTGTATTTGCCTTTTTTCCAATCATCAGGGACCTTCCTGCCACACTCTTCCAAAGATAATAGCCAAAGGCTCTGCAATCACATCAGCCAAGTCCCTCAGCATCCTTGGATGCATTGCATCCAGGCCCATGGACTTGTGTATGTCAAATCTTTCTTAAATGGTCCTGAACCTGTTCCTTCACCATTGAGGGCTGCTCTCCTCCTCCCCATTCTGTGCTGCCCAGTGCAGTAGTCTAGGAGCTGATCTTTGGTGTGAAGACCGAGGCAAAAAAAGCAACGAGTACTTCAGCTTCTTTCGCCTCATCTGTTACTAGGTTGCCTCCCCCATTCAGTAAGGAGCCCACACTTACCCTGACCTTCCTGTTAAAAACATACCTGTAGAAACCCTTCTTGTTACCCTTCATGTCCCTTGCTAGCTGCAACTCCAATTGTGATTTGGCCTTCCTGATTTCATGTTTGAACAGTATTTTTATACTCCTCCCTAGTCATCTGACCAAGCTGTCACTTTGTATAAGCTTCCTTTTTGTCTTTAAGCTCACCAAAAACTTTTTTGTTAAGCCAACAAAGTAATCACTTAGTGATTACTTCAGCAGGCATCACTGCAATACACAGGCTAGCAGCATACAGGCCTGGACAGCACCAGGACACCAGCAGCAGCTGTGCTTTCTCTGCCTCTGTTACCCTCAGGAGTGAGATACTAGATAAAATCACCATCACCTGCGGGAAATGCTGCCAGCATTCAGTTCCATTTTCCTATATGCATATTATCATGCCTGTGAATTATCCCCCACCCCATCATTTCCACACACACCCCCTAAGGCCCATACTCTCCACGGCTGATGCTGTGACTGGTGCCATGCTTATCAATGCCAAGGAGAAGTGAGAATACAGTGCTTATATACAACTTGAGAGATCTAAGGAGGGAGTGAGTCAGTATCTTAAGTTTCGATTACTGTCGTTAACAGACTGACAATGGTACCTCTGCGTATTGTGCCAGCAGCTACAGATACAATGGCCTGGAGGGTCTCCCCCTCCAAACCAGCAGAACACGTGAGCCAGATAAAGAGGAGAAAGAAGATGACTTGGTATGACATTGTGACATGCTGTACCCTATGTACACCTTTATGATATGATTTGTGTATCATTCATGTTCACTCTTACAGTGTAACTGTGTATTGTCTGATGCAAAGTACGCCATGTAAGGTGTTTTTGGAATGCTCATGACATACTGAACATTATTGTTTTGGTAGCATGTTTTCTGCCATGTCATTCATATGTAGAGATATGAAACTCTGCTGTGTCATATCCACAAAAGTGTGTCTCTCATGCCCTGAATAGATGCAGACAAACACAGTGCTGTGTTTCCATGCCTAGCAGAGGCATGTATACATGAACAATGGACTGGCCTAAGCACCTGTGAGCACTTTGGCTCAAGTGGAAGAAATCATGCCTATCTCCCTGCTGGACAGGGCACATCATCTGACCCCAGGAGGTGTTGGGGAAACTTGTTAAAAACTGAGGCGTCTTTGTCTGGGGCTCTCCCCTGGAATCCATCTCCCAAGCAATATCAAAAACTGGCACCTATCTACAGGGAGTGGAGGGGCCTGGTTGCAAGATGCATCGCAACCAGCCTGAGTGGTAGCCAACGTCATAGATTGAAACAGACTGAAATATTAATTGTAGTTTAGGAGGCGAGTTATCTTTTAGTTGATTGTGACTAACTCCTTGATTTATGTTAAACTGACTTGGATTCACTTAAAATCATGCTGTATGCATTAAACTTATTTGTCTGTTTTATCTAAAACAGTGCACGTGCATTGAATGTGTGTAGAGACTTCACTTGGAGGGACAGGAGCATATCAATTCCTTTGATAAATTGACGGACAAGTGTAAATGAGCTTGCAGGGTGCAGTGGGTATGGCACTGAAACCTGCAAGATGGCAATTGCCAGGGTTGCATCTGGGATTGGGGGTGTTTGCTGGGGGGTCTATCCCATGAGTGGCTCGCCAAAAGCGTTCCTTCACTAGACCAGGAAACTGGGCATAGGCTGACCCAGGACTGGGTAGTTCACACAGAAAAGCAGGGTAAGTTGGTGCCCATGGGTGAAGAATTGGAGTGACACAGCTACGCCCCAGTCCAGATTGATAAGAGGGGGAATGTCAGAGACATGTTCCAGGAGATGCTGCAAGCCAGTGCTGCATCAGAGAATGAGACCTAGGCCTGGAGGATGACTTTTGCAGACAGCAGAGAGAAGGAAAGAGTGGAAAGAAGAAAGGCCTGGGAGCTCAAGCAAACAAAAAGAAAAGAAGATGCACCTGGACATAATGGGGTTTCTCAAGCAGCAAACACAGATGCTGGAGACTCTGGTAGACCTGCAGATCCAAGAATCTCATGTTCACCTCCCTCAGCAACCTCCTAACACCCCCCTCCCTCAGCATTCCATATGGCATCAGGTGCTGCTGCAGTACCCCCACCACTTCACACCAGGAGACCATAAAGACAATTACCAGCTTTGTGGGTCTGTGTGTACCTGAAATGGAAATGACTGTATTTTCCCCTTTATAAGTTGTGTTCCCTTAATTTACTAAGTTCTATGTGTTTTTTTTTATTTGCCTTGTTTATGTCACATCATAAAATTATATTTTTTTCAAAATTAATTCATTTTTGTTAGTTCACAGCCTATGCTGGCTGGTGTCAAGCATCTCTGACATCTCACAATTTCCTGTTACTTCATGGTCACAAAAACAATAATATCATCATCAGACAATATTAACAGGTTCATTGGCAATGTTCTATTCCTACACAGAAAGCACTCACTACAAGATTCTTACCAGGCTGCAAAAGAGCAAAGCCAGGCACAGCACAATAAACCCTGCTCTGGCTCACTATTAAAATAGTCTTTCAAAGCCTCCATCCGTATAGCTCCTCATTGAGCTCTTCTTATACACCTTGTATCAGACTGTTCAAATTCACCAGACAGCCACTCCACTTCCATCCTCCAGAAACTTTCCCCCCTTTGCTTCACTTTGTATACACTTGCTCTGAGGTGCAAGACAAAGTGCGGGGCAGACATACTGAAGATTTGATGAGGATAAAAAAGGGGAAAAGAACAGTAGCCATGTTATGGTGGGGGTCTATTATAGACCACCAAATCAAGAAGAGGAACTGGATGAGGCAGGTAAGAAGATTAGCTAACACACATTGAGCTAACATTAAAGGAGGATTTTAACTTCCCTGATATCTGTTGGAAAGGCTATTACAGCAAAACATAATATATCCTGAAAATTCTGAGCATGTATAGGGGACAAATTTCTGGATCAGAAAGTTGAGAAAACAACTAGGGGATCTGATTTTGACTATCAGGGATGAATTAGTTGTAAATGTGAAGATAGTGAGGAACTTGGGAGGACATTATTGTGAGCTAAAAGGAATGAAGATCCTGTGGAGAGGAGGACATGAGAACAGCAAAACAAGGACACTGGACCTCAAAAAGGTAGATATCAACCAACTCAGAGAAATAATAGGCAAGGTCCCATGGAAAGACCAATTAGGAAGAAAAGAATTGAAGGAGGCTGGCAATTCCTAAATGTTGTAATACTAGAAGCTCAACCTATAGCTATTCCAGTGCAAAGGAAAAACAAGAAGAGCCATAGGAGGCCAATGTAGCAGCTAAAGAAGCCTCTTAGCTATTTAAAATCCAAAAGGAATACATACAGGAAATGTAAGGAGGGGCATGTCACCAAGGAAGTAAACATGGATAACGCAAATGTGTAGTGATAAAAATCAGGAAAGTCAAGGCAAAGAATGAGTTACAGCCGTAAAGACATGATAGAGAAAACAAGAAGTTCTACAAATATGTCAAACAAAAAAGAAAGATTAGGGATGGTGTGGGTATGAAGAAGGTGAGCTGGTAATGGTAAATGATAAGTAGGTATTAAGCTCTGTCTTCCTAATACCTACTTTGCATCCTGGAGAATGAAGTGATGATCACTAGCGCCCTGCATGGATTTACTAAGAACAATCCATGCCAAACCAGCTTGATTTCCTTCATTGACAGGGTAACTGGTTAGGTGGATGGGGGAATGTGGAAGACATATATACCTGGACCTTAGCAAGGCTGTTAACACAGTCCCAGTGACATTCTGATAAGTAAGATAGAGAAATGCAGAACTACCACCATTAAGAAGATACATAATTAACTCTTAATAGAATGATGTCAGATTGGAAGGAGGTCTCAAGTGGGGTTGCAAAGGGATCTGTTCTGGATCTGGTGTTATTTAACAACTTTATTAATTACCTGGATATAAGAATACAGAGAGTACTGACCAAATCTGCAGATGATAGAAAGCTACAGGAGTTTGCAAACACTTTGGAGGATAAAAACTAAAATTCAGAGGGATCTTGATAAATTGGAGAACTGGACAATAGACTACAAAATGAAATTCAACAAAGACAAATGTAAGGTGCTATACTTAGGGAAGAACCATCAAATGCACAAATACGGAATGAGGGATAACTGGCTTGCCAGCAGCACGGCTGAGAAAGATGTGGGAGTTATGATAGATCACAACCTCAACAAAAGTAAATGCAACTTTTGGTTGCATTAACAGAGGCATCGTATGCAAGTCACAGGAGGTGATAATACCACTCTACTTGGCGCTGATTAGGCCTCACCTGGAGTACTGTGTCCAGTTTTGGTGACCAATGTATAAAAAAGATGCAGACAAACCGGAAAGGTTCCAGAGGTGAGTTAAAAGATGATCAAAGGGATGGAATGCAAGACATAGGAGTAAAGGCTGAAGGAACTGCGTATGTTTATGAGATGGAGGGACGTGATAGTCTTCAGATACTTGAAAGGCTGCCATAAAAAAGATGGAGAAGAGTTG
Source organism: Mesoclemmys tuberculata (assembly GCA_007922155.1). Taxonomy (NCBI): domain Eukaryota; kingdom Metazoa; phylum Chordata; order Testudines; family Chelidae; genus Mesoclemmys; species Mesoclemmys tuberculata. The sequence continues at coordinate 290,971 of ML675601.1, read as the reverse complement.
TTCTCTCTTGCCTTGAAGGGCAGGACAAGAGGCAATGGGTTCAAACTACAGTATAGCAGATTTAGGAATTTTTTCCTGAGATTTAATGTAACTGTAAGAACAGGAGGACAATGGAACAAACTATCTAGGGAGGTTGTGGAAGCTCCTGCACTGGAGGTTTTCAAAAGGAGGTTGGATAGCCATTTGTCTTGGATGGTTTAGAAACAACAAATCCTGCATCCTGGCAGGGGATTAGACTAAATGACCGTTGTGGTCCATTCTAACCCTATGGGTCTATGATTCATAGATGTTATGGAGGCCATAGCAGGTACCATTGGAATATTTTTTTCCACGGAGGTCCAATCTTGTAAGTAGACAATGCTAGTGACCCTTCAGTTGAGCAAAGGCACAATTCAACAGTCCTTCTGCACCTTCTGAGCCTGTAGATGAAGTTCTCAAAGGTGCTCTGCAGGTGGCCAGCGTACAGCTTCATGAGCCATGAGCCAAGGGGAAGGTAGGGTCTCTCACGATCACTATTGGCATTTCAACATTTCCAATGGTAATCAGCTGGTTGGGAAAGGAAATCCCTGCTTGCAGCTTTCTGAAAAATCCTGTGTTCTAAAAGATCATCATGCATCTTCCCTGACCAACTCAAACTGATGATGGTAAAGTGTTCACGTTGATCCCCTAGCACTTGCGTTACAATAGAACAATAGCTCTCTTTCTATTGATGTACTCTATGATAATGTGGGCTGGTGCTAAAATAGGAATATGCACGCCATCTATTGCCCCACTGCAGTTTGGGAACCCCCGTGGCTCCAAATCCATCCACTATGTCCTGCACATTGCCCAGAGTCACAGTCCTGCAGAGCAGCAGGCAATTAACTATCTGGCACACTTGTTTGATAACTGCCCCTGCAGTGAATTTCCCAACTCCAAATTGATTCCCAACTAATAGATAGCGATCTGACATTGCAAGTTTTCACAGTGCAATCACCACACGCTTCTCAACAGGGCTCTCATTTTGGTGTTGCTGCACTAGAGAGCTGTGGCAAGTTCAGCATACAGATCCCAGGAACATGGCCTTGCGTGTCTGGAAGTTCTGTAGCAATTGTTTGTCATCCCAAACCTGCATGACTATATGATCTCACCAGTCAGTGCTTGTTTCTCGGGCCCAGAACTGGCACTCCACCATCTGCAGCTGCTCTGTGAATGCCACCAGCAGCTCTGAATTATTTCTTTGTGTCCCCCACAGCAATCTAGCCTTCAAGGAATCATCATGTTCCCCTTGGCTATTCTTGCAGCTCATCACAATATTGCACAGCTGTGCAGGCTCCATGCTTCTGTCAGAGATGGTGGACAGAGAGAAAGGGTACGTGGGTTTGCAGGGATTTTGAAAAGAAGTGCAAAATATTAATTGGGTGTAGATGCAATTGTGGGAACTTAAACCAATTGTTCTCCAGTGACCCCTGCCCAACTCGATTCAGCCCCATGAGGCATTGCAAAAATTTCCCAAAACTCCCTATGCTGGATGGTGGCAAGTTGCACAGTGGGATAGTTATTCATGGTTCACTGTACTCCACATTAATACCAACACTCCTGGTAAGGACACACCTCAGCAACAGAAGGAACACACACACGCAATATAATCACTGCAGCGGCTGTATGCTGACATAACCTAGGTCGACATAATTTTGTAGTGTAGACATGGCCTTACAATGACACTCAAGGAGCTCTATCAGTTTAGCTTATAAAAAAGGAGACTGAGGGGTGACTAATTTACAATATATTAAATGGCAAAAAAAGTTGAGATAATGCATAGTTAAAATTGCCCAGTGACATCTCATGCCCTTCCACAACATCCAGTTCAGCAAAACTCAAACTTCTGAAAACCCAGGAAATATAGTGTTACGGTAAATTCCCATGCAATCTTAATTTTGCCCTCTTTTGAAAGATGCCCCCCAATACCCATAACACATATACTCAAACTCTGCATTTTCACTATACAGGAAAGAAGCTAACTGCACCTCTTGTACACTCAAACACTAAGGCCCGGTCTACACTTACCTTCCAGATTCAGCAGCCGTTGACAGAAGATACGCAAGTGACATACGAAACTTGCATATCTCCCGTTGACTTTGCTGCGCCTGCTCTGCCCACCATCCACACTGCGCTGCGCTGAAGGGAACAGCGTTCCCTTCAATGAAGCGCTATGCCACTTTCCTACGTCGATTGCTGGATCGACTGAGCACGTCTACACATACTGCTCAGTCGATACAGAGCAATCGATCTGACCACAGCGAATTTGCCGCCGTCAGTATAGACCCAGCCTAAGAGTTCGTCTACACTTAAAATGCTACAGCTGCACCGCTTTAGCTTTCAGTGGTGAGTTTTCCCATTGCTGCAGTTAATCCACATCCCCAAGAGGCAGTAGCTAGGTCAATTAAAATTCTTCCACTGACCTAGCACTGTCTACACTGGAGATTAGGTTGGCATAGCTATGTCTCTCAGGGCTGTGGATTTTTCACACAGCTGAGAGACCTAACTATGCCTATGTAACTTTTCAGTTACAACTGATCTACACCTAAAACTTAGGTTGACCTAGGCTATGTCTACACTACAACTTATGTCAGAATAACTTATGTCACTCGGGAGGGAATGAACAAATCACCCCGAGTGACATAAGGTACACCAACGTAAGTGTTGGTGTGGACAGCACTATGTCCACCCAGATACTAGGTACACACACAATTTTTTTCCATACAATACTGCATACTATCTTCTGGAGTGCACATGATTCTCTTTTCTTGATTCACACAAAAGGGGCAGGGTGGCCACAAGCCCTCATTTCCCCATATCACAAATCACAGCTGTGTGATACTTCTCCAACTAATCCCCGGGCAGGCAAACAAGCAGTCTATGTGGCGGGTCGGAGGAGGGGTCGTGAGGTTTGCCCAGGTCAAAGGGAAAAGGGGGGGAGGGGAACGCAGGCCCACCCGACTCCACTGCGTCCCAGCCCAGGACCCTAGTAGCGGCAGGGCCGCTGCCGCTGCTCTGGCGGGGTCCGACCGTAACACGCCAGAGGTAGCCGGCCTTCCACTGCAGCCCTATCCGGGGCTGCCCCTGGGCCACTTCCTCCCCTCTCGCCCCAGGTACCTCCCTCCTCGGTGGTCGCCGGGTAGCTGGCTCTGGGCAGGTTCAGCAGGCCTTCTGTGTCCGCGGGCAGCAGGTCTGGGAACTCTTCCGCGAGGGGCAGCTCCTCTAGGTCGCAGGATTCAGTGGGGGCCTCTGCTTCGGGTAGCTCCTCCAGGTCCGGCCCGGCTTCAGCTGGGGGTGCTGCAGGTAGCTCCTCCAGGTCACGATCCGCCTCAGGGGGGGTTTCTCAACTGAGAGGGTCCCAGGACTCACCCCATCCCCGGGTGTCTGGGGGTCCGATCCAGTCATCCATCCCACAGCGGGAGGGCCGCTCCCAGTTCGGTAGTCCGGCAAGGGCCCGCGCTGGGGTTTGGCCAGGCGGAGCTCAGGCTGGGCCTCTAGCTGGCGGGAAGGCAGGTCTGACCCTGCTGACCGTCGGCCCCGGACTGAGCGACGGGCCCTGCCTTTTATTTCCCTTTGCCTGAGGGAAGTCCCGCCCTCTGGGGAAGGGATTGGCCAGTCGCTCGGGCCTGTCCCGGTCGGCTCCTGGCCTTGACGGACAGGTGGGGGTTTTAAACCCGGGCTTGGCTGTGTTTGGGGTGGCAGCTGCCCTTCCTGGGGCCCAGCCGCGGGGGAAGGTCCCTGCACCTTCCTACAATAGGCTCACATCTTGAATACTGCATGCAGAGCTGGCCACCCCATCTCAAAAAAGATGTATTGGAATTTGGAAAAGGTACGGAAAAGGGCAATAAAAATCATTAGGGGTATGGAACAGAGATTAATATGAACAGAGATTAATAAAACAGACTTTTCAGCTTGGAAAAGAGACAGCTAAGGAGGGATATGATAGAGGTCTATAAAATCCTGATTGGTGGCGAGAAAATAAACAAGGAACTGTTCTCCTTCTCATAACTAAAGATAAGATTATGTCATGAAGGTCACAGAAGTCACTGAATCTGTGATTTCCTGAGACCTCTGTGACATTTTCTGCTTAAACTGGGGAGGGGGTGGGGGCGTATGAGCTGTCAGCCAGTGGGGGCCCAGCAGCTCCCTGCCCCCATGGACAGGGCAAAGAGGGGACATGGTAGCGAGCAGCAGGGAATCCCCAGAGCTCCCTGTCGCCGCAGGTAGTAGGGGTGGGGTGACAGTCACAGAGCTCCCTGCTGCCACTGGCAGCCTCTCCATCTCCCAGCTGCTGAGGGTGGCGGGGTGCCCCTGGAGCTCCGATCCACAACTGCCAGCAACAGGGAGCCTCTGGAGCCACGGGCGCAACTTCACAGCTCCCAGCTGCTGTAGGCAGCACTGGAGGCCCCCCTGCAGCTCTGGGCTGCCACTCCAGGAACCCCACAGAGCAGAGCTCACAGCCCTGACCCCCAGCTCCCAGTCTCTGCAGGTAGTGGGAAGATCCTGCCCCACTGCTCTCATCCCACCCCCCCCCCCAACTCCCTTTTTGTCAAAGATAGTTATTTTCAGTAAAAGTCAGGGAGAGGTCACAGTTTTCATGAATTTGTGTTTATTGCCCATGAACTCTCCCTGACTTTTACCAAAAATAACCGTGACAAAATCTTAACCTTACTCATAACACAAGAACTAGGGGTCACCAAATGAATTTAATAAGCTACAGTTTAAAATGAACAAAAGGAAGTATTTGTTCACACAGCACACAGTCAGCCTGTGGAACTAGAATGTTGTGAAGGCCAAGACATAACAGGATTAAAACATCGATGCAAAACCATGCTCTGAAGTGTCCCTAGTCTCTGTTTGCCAGAAGCTGGGAATGGGCAACAGAGGGTGGCTCATTTGATGATTACCTGTTCTGTTCATTCCCTCTGAAGCACCTGGCATTGGCCACTGTCGAAAGACAGAACACTGGTCTAGATGGACCACTGGTCTGACCCAGCATGACTGTTTCTAGTTCTCATGTAATTCAGGGTTGACATTGCTCCCACTCCAATTTCCCCTGCTATCTCCCATATTCTCCAACCTCTCCTGTCTTCTCCCCTCCCAATAGCCCTAATCCCCCTCCTATTTGAGCCCCCTCATCCCGTCTCCCTCCCCTACCATCCATTCCAATTTATATCCCCTCCCCACAATAACCCTATCCCTTGCTGCAGACCCAAACCCGTCTTCCCCATACATACTCTTGCACCTGTCACTCCTCCCCTCCCGGTATCCATGTGTAATTTATTTTCTTTTCAAAAATAGTTTCAGCACCTTCTGAACAGTCTGTTGTACTCAAATTAAATTTATTTAAAAAAAAACTTGACAGGCAGATTTTTCCATTTGTTCTCAGATTTCTGCCCACTGTGGGTTTCAAACTTCAAAGCTGCAGGCTCAGAGAGATGCTAAATGACTCACTAATCTCAATGAAATGTTCTCATCTGAAAGGAGGATATTTTATGGAGATGACTACAGCCTGAAATAAGAGCTCTGAGATGTGTGAACTGCTCCATTCATTTCAGTGTATGTTGCCTTCCCCCCTCCTAGGTGCTGGAGAGTTTCTGATATGTGTCAAGCTTATTACACAATCTCAGCTCCTCAGTCCTCACTCCAGCTTCAGCAGCAAACATGTTCTTAGTGCATGCTCTGACTGAGCATGCTGTTCTAAGATCCCCACCCAGAGAGGCAGAGCTTCCCTAGATCCCAGCTCACAGGGAAAGTAAGGAGTGCAGCTCATACTCCACTGAGCAAGGCAAGCCCCTGCAAAACCTGGATCATATGAGGGAGCAGGGAGAGGTATTCGGATACCCCAAGGGGCAGGAAATCCCAGATCCTGGCATATACACAACAGTGCAGGATATAGGGCTCAGACAACTCTAGCAGGCAGAGACCCATCTGATCTCAGTACACATGGGGGGAGGTTATCACCCTTCCCATTTACCTAGCCCCAAATCCCTCATCCCTATCCCTCCCACTTCATTCCCTAAACTGCCCCTCCCCTGACAGCAAACATTCTTCTTTTTTTTTTCTTTTAAACAAAAAATTCACCAACTACCACACACTTGGATTATATTCTCCCAAAATACTACTACTACTACTACTACTACTACTACTACTAAAAGCCCTGTTATATGTTAGCAATATGCCACGCAACCTTTTCCAAATTTCTACCAAAGGAATTGACACTGGCTTGGTCAGGATCAATGAACTACTATTTATTCCCTTCAGTTATGTAGTTTATGTGAAAATTTACAATTTTGTTAACTTCTCTGTCTGCCTATGCTGGGTGTAATTTCGTTAGCACATCAGTTAACCAGTTGTGTCTAGAAAAACAAACTAGAAAAACAAAATCTTTTTCAAATAAAGTTTTAATTTGTTTTTCCCAAAAGGACTGGTCAGTGCCATCAGTTCTGTTGGGGGTAACTCTTGAGGGTTGGTCACCAGAATGCAATGATCTGAAACCTGGTTTGATCACTATCCCTGATGAAAATAATGTTACCAGATTCTCTCAGCCTCAAGAAATAACGTGTCTCGTCTTCCCCCACCCGCCCCCACTCCTAGGGGGCTATATCTCAGAAAGCTGTTTCTCAAATGGCCCTAAAATTGGATCACTTAACAGTACCCAGCACACCAATGAGACATGACAAATTTCAAGGCAACGCAAGTAGACACAGACTTCAGAAGGCTTAAACTCTAGGTTTAAACAAAAACCTGGTCTTAACCCGCCCTGCTATAATTACTTCCACAGAGAGAAAATACTTGGAACTAAAGGGCTTTCTAACCTATCATAACAAGAACAAATGGCTGGTAGCTGAAGCCAGACCAACAAATTGGAAATGAGGCACAAGTTTTTTAACAGGGAGAATGGAACAAATTACCAAGGGAAGTGGTGGATTCCCCATCTCTTGCTGTCTTTAAATTAAGACTTGATGCCTTTCTAGAAGATATGCTTCAAACAAAAAGGTATTGGACTCAATCCAGATATAACGGTGGGAATTCAAAATTAGGTCAGAAAACTAGTGGTCCTTTCTGGCTTTAAAATCTATGAGAGCAAGCAGTATCAGAATGCAAATTCAGTTCTTTATTAGAATAGTCACAAATGAAAGGCAGGGAGAGACTGTATACAAAGCAAGGTCAATGTCCTTCATGTGGGAACAAGTGATATAGCTAGATTCTCGCTGGAACATATCAAAGGACAGTCTCCTTTGGACTATGCCAGACTAGGGAAGACTCTTAAGGATATCAATGCTCAGGTGATCTTCAGTGGGATTCTACCTGTTCCTAGAGGACAATAAAGGTGTAAGAAGATTCTGATGATCAAGAGATGGCTCAGGCAGTGGTACTATAAAGGAGGGCTTCGGTATATACGGCCACTGGGACACATCCATGGACAGAGGACTGTTCTCTTTGGATGGACTTCACCTAAGTAGGGAACTGTCACGCTGGCTGGATTGCGGGGGGAGGGGAGCATTTATTATATTATTTAACATCATGATGTCAAAATCATAGTAATTCATGTGAAATATGCCATGTTAAGTACTGTTAGAAAGGCTATAATGTGCTGAGTAAAATGATAATGTTTACGTCGATGTGTTATATGTGTAACAAAAGTTATGGATATGGTTGCTATATCTGTATTTCAAATTGCGCTGTGTCTGGGTAACACCTCAGACAGGATGGCTGCAGAGCAATAGCCTGTTTAATGGCCTATTAAGACATTCACAGGTGCAAGAGGCCCGGGGGAGAAGCCAGGGATATACCTGATGAGTCACCAGGACTTGCTCATGTGACTCTGGACTCCATTTTGGTTCCTGTGAAATCCAAACAACATGGCAAGGACCAGAAGACATAAAAAGCAGAGGCCCAGGATCCAGTTTCTCTTTAGCCATGTTCAGCTTTCAGCCACCTATATATCTCTGGATCCACTCACCTACAACTGAATTGAAGCTGTGAAACAAAGGACTGAAACCTGTCCAGGTACTGGATGTATACCAGAGGGACTATACAAGCCTGAAATTCCACAATTCTTTTAAAAATCTGATCTATATGAACTTTCCAATCATTTGTATGTATGTGGTTGCTTTAATCCTTTAACATTTCTCTTATAGGTTTTTTTTTTTTTTTTATAATAAACCTTTAGTTTTAGTTACTAAAGGACTGGCTGGCAGCATGGTATTTTGGGTAAGATCCAAATTTATATTGATCTGGAACTGTAGCTGACCCTTTGGGGTCAGAGGGAACCTTTTTGGTAAAGAGCATAGAGTTTAAATAACCGGTCTCTTTACTGAACCTAGTGGCTGATTGGGAGTCAGAGACTGAAATGCAATAAAGGGGGCTCTGTGTAGTTGTATACTGGCTTCTTGTTAACCAGTTTGGGGAATCAGAAGCACTGTCTGTGGCTGGTTGGGAAACCTGACTTCAGTGTCATCCCTCCCCCCAGTGCTGGGAGAATCTGCTCTCCTTTTACAGCCTGCCCCTACCTTGGCATTTTCAGATGGCTACCCTAGGCACGGATGGGTCACAGGAGGGAAATGCATGTCTAGGATGGAGGCTGGTGCAACTGATTACAAAAGCTTTGAACTAGGGAGTTGGGGGAGTGATATGAAAGGATTATCTGTATCTAGTTGGATCAGCCTCTGCGCGGTGGGAGTCATATTTGTTTATGCCAGTGAATTTTTGTAACATAAAGGTTACTATTGTATATGCTTGTTCACTCCAAATGTATCAATTTATAATGATAAGTTACTATGTATAACACATGAAAGGAGCCTCTTCCTCTGCCGGCAGAGTGAGAGTGTTATAACATATGAAAGGGGTCTTTCCGTTTGTTGCTAAAGTAAGAAGTTTCTGTCTTTCCCTTTGTAAGAAGTTTCTGTTTGCTATTGAAGCCCTAAAAAGATAAGAAAGGAATGTGCAGGGTCTGGGATGGGAGCCCTGGCCAGGTTCCCATCACAGCCCCTTGCATGAGAACCAGATATCCATCAGATGGTCTGCACAGTCACGCATACTTGTTTGTTACACTCTATAAAAGCTGGACCTACTTGTAGCGAATTTGGAGACCTCACCTACGGGTGGACGCACCGCGTAGGACTTCCCAATAGCCAGGACAGGCTCTCCAAGTCCTCGCTGCAACTAGGGCTCCCCAGCGACTGCGGATCTGGATGATGGTAATGTATTAATAGGGCAATTGGTGATGTATCTTTCTTAATCACTATAGTTGATCTTATGTAGTAATGATCAGGTGCATTACCTTACTTATTCTTTCTATTGCTTAGAATTATAGTATAATAAGTTTATTCTGTTATGTATATATATCATTTCATTTTCTGTAATATTTAGAAAGAGATAGTAAAGCAACCTTGTTCTTTCTACTGGTGTCTGTGTCCTTTCTATCAACCCCTGTCAATTAGCAGAACAGAGAGATATTTGGGAGATGCCCAGGTAATCTCCATGCCTGATTTTAGCATTGAGAGGTAGGAAAATGAAATAAGAAAGGACACAGCAGTGGGAAGCAGAATGAACATTAAGAGGAAGGGTAGTGTGGATACCAGTTTAATAGGCAATATTGTCAGTAGAATGACTGTGCCAAATCAGGTAAGGAATGTGAGCAAAGCCAAACAGCAAAAATTAAGATGTCTGTATACTAATGCAAGGAGCCTGGGTAACAAAATGGAGGAACTAAAGCTACTGGTAGAGGAAGTGAAACTAGATATTATAGGAATAAACAGAAACATGGTCACAAATGGTGTACAAGTATTAAAGGGTATGTGCTGTTCAGGAAAGACAGATATACAGGCAAAGTTGGTGAAGTAGCATTGTATATCAATGATGAGGTAGACTGTAAAGAAATTAGAAGTGATGGAATTGATAAGACAGACTCTGTCTGGGTAAAAAAAAATCACATTGGGGAAGAAAACTACTAGAGTTTCCCCTGGGATAGTGCTTAGGGTGTGCTATAGACCACCAGGATCTGACATGGACACGGATACTTCTTTAAGGCTTCTAATGAAGTAAATACTACTGGGAATTGTGTGATTATGGAAGATTTACTTCCCAAAGATAGACTTGAGGACAACTGCTAGTAGTAATAATAGGACCTAGATTTTCCTGGATGTGATAGCTGACAGTTTCCCTCACCAAATAATTACTGAATCAACAAGAGGGGATGCCATTTTAGGTTTGTTATAAGGCTCTTATAGAAGATAAGGTTGTAGGGGACAACCTTGGTTTGAGCGACCATGAGCTAATTCAGTTCCAACTAAATGGAAGGATAAACAAAAATAGACCTGTGACTAATCTTAGACTTCAAAAGGGCTAACTAAAAAAATTAAGGGAATTAGTTGGGGAAGTAGACTGGACTGAAGAACTCATGGATCTAAAGGTGGAGGAGGCTTGGAATTACTTCAAGTCAAAGTTGCAGGAACTACCTGAAGCCTGCATCCCAAGGAAAATTCATAGGCAAGAGTTGTAGACTAAGCTGGATGAGTAAGCATCTCAGACAGGTGATCAAGAGAAAGCAGAAAGCCTACAAAAGAGTGGAAGATGAGAGGAATCAGCAAGGAAAGCTCCCTGTTGGAGGTCAGAACATGTAAAGATAAAGTGAGAAAAGCCAAAAGCCAAGTAAAGTTGGACCTTGCAAAGGGAATTAAAACCGATAATAAAAAGGTTCTATAGCCAAATAAATGGGAAGAAAACTAAGAAACAAGAAGTGGGACCACTAAACACTGAGGATGGTTGGAGATTAAGGATAATCTAGGCATGTCCAAATATCTAAACAAATAGTTTGCCTCTGTTTTTAATTAGGCTAATGATGAGGTTGAGGATAGTAGTAGGGTGGCTAATGGGAATGAGGATATGGAGGAAGAAATTACGACATCCGAGATAGAAGCCAAACTCGAACAGTTTAATGGGACTAAATCAGGGGGGCCACATAATCTCCATTCAAGAATATTAAAGGAATTGGCACATGAAATTGTAAGCCCATTAGCAAGGATTTTTAATGAATCTGTAAACTCAGGGGCTGTACCATATACTGGAGAATTGCAAACATAGTTTCTATTTTTCAGAAAGGGGGAAAAAAGTGATTCAGGTAACTACAGGGCTCTTAATTCGACCTCTGTAGTATGCAAGGTCCTAGAAAAAATGTTGAAAGAGAAAGTAGTTAAGGACATCAAGGTTAACGGTAATTGAGATAAAATATAACATGGCTTTAGCAAAGGTATTACATGCCAGACCAAACTGATCTCCTTTTTTGAGAAGATAGATTTTTTAGCCAATGGAATGCAGTGGATCTAATTTACCTAGATTTCAGTAGGACATTTGATATGGTTCCACACGGGGAATTATTACTAAAATTGGAAAAGATGGAGATTAATATGAAAATTGAAAGGTGGATAAAGAACTGGTTAAACGAGAGACTACAACAGATCATACTGAAAGGTGAACAGTCAGGATGGAGGGAGATTACTAGTGGAGTTCCTCAGGGATCGTTCTTGGGACCAATCTTGTTTACCCTTTTTATTACTGACCTTGGCACAAAAAGTGTGAATGTGCTAATAAAGTTTGCGGATGACACAAACTTGGGAGATATTTCCAATACAGAGAAGGATCGGGATATCATACAGGAAGATCTGGATGACCTTTTAAATCAGAGTAATAGAAATAAGGATGAAATTTAATAGTGGAAAGTGCAAGGTCATTCATTTAAGGACTAAAAAATTTCTGCTATAAACTGCGGCTGCATCAGTTGGAAGTGACAGAGGAGGGGAAGGACCTATGGGTATTGGTTGATCAGAGGATGACTATGAGCTGCTAATACGATGTGGCCATGAAAAGAAAGCTAATGCAGTCCTTGGATGCATCAGATGAGGTATTTCCAGTAGAGATAGGGAGGTGTTCGTACCTTCATACAAGGCACTGGTGAGGCCTCATCTGGAATACTGTGTGATGTTTTGATCTCCCATGTTTAAGAAAGATGAATTCAAACTGGAACAGGTGTACAGAACTACTAGGATGATCCATCGAATAGAAAACCTGCCTTATGAGAGGAGACTCAAAGAGCTTGGTTTGTTTAGCCTAACCAAAGGAAGGCTGAAAGGCGATATGATTGCTCTCTATAAATACATCAGAGGGATAAATACCAGGGAGGGAGAAGAATTATTTAAGTTCAGTGACAATGTGGACACAAGAACTAATGGATATAAACTGGCCATCAGGAAGTTTATATTTGAAATTAGACACAGCTTTCTAACCATAAGAGGAGTGAAGTTCTGAAATAGCCTTCCAAGAGGAGCAGTGGGGCAAAAAAAACCTAGATGGCTTCAAAGTTGAGCTTGATAAAATGAATGGAGGGAATGGTATGATGTGACAGCCTAGCTGTGGCAATTTACTCTCTTTCACTACTGGTGGTAGATATGCCAATGGCCTGTGAAGGGATGTCAGATGGGGTGGGTTCTGAGTTACTACAGAGAATTCTTTCTTGGGGGTCTGGCTGGTGAATCTTGCCCACGTGCTCAGGGTTTAACTGATTGCCATATTTGGGGTCGGGAAGGAATTTTCCCCCAAGGCAGATTGGCAAAGGTTCTGCGGTTTTTTCACCTTCCTCTGCAACATGGGCACAGGTCACTTGGATTCTCTGTTCCTTGAAGTCTTTAAATCATGATTTGGGGACTGCAATAACTCAGGCATAGGTTAGAGTTTCATTACAGGAATGGAAGGGTGAGGTTCTGTGGCCTGCATCATGCAGGAGGTCAGACTAAGTGATCATACTTGTCCTTTCGGCCCTCAGAGCCTATGAGTCAACTATATACCAAGGGAATTGTTTATTAAAAATACGAAACAAAAACTTTGTCTATGAACAGATAAATCTGCATCAGGACCAAATCCGTCCAACCAAAACCTGAAAAGCATTGAAATAAATTAGGGAGACAGACTTATGTGTTCTTCCTCCTTCACAGTGTCTATCATGCATTTCACTGCTTCATAAGGCTTTTATTTCCATCTCCAGCAGATACCAAAAAGGAATACATACCGCAAATTCAAACTTACACTCTAGTGAAAAACCTAAATGGTGATGTCTTGAGTTTTATATATAAATATTAACAGACCAGCACATCTTTCACACATTAGGGAAGTTATTCTGCCATAAGATTGCAGAGATCACTGTTTAGGTTTTATGACAGAGTGTAAGCTTTATGAAGTTGCCATATATATTGCTTTTGATAGTTGTTGGAGGTGAAAGCATATTATAGGCCATATGAAGGAGTTTGCTAACTTACTGTTCATTGACAAAGCTTTAGTGTACCTTAATGGCTATTTCCCCAATCAGGAGAAAAGGAAGCTGCTATTACACCTGGGAATCAGAGGGAGAAATTATGCTGTCAAAGCTGCTCCTGACTATGCTGACCCACCTGATGAGTTTAAGAGGCTTTGAAGAAGTGCTCTAATTTTGCATAAGTGCTCTAATTTTATTTTAAGAAGGGGCAGGCAGAGGAAGAAGTGTTCAGCAGCAATTACCTGATGGTCTTCTAGATTAGGGTTCATGACCTTAGGCCTGGTCCACACTAGAAAATTAGGTCTGTTGAACTATGTCAGTCGAGGTATGAAAAATCCATACTCCTGAGTGGCATTGTTAAGCCAACCTAAGTCCCTGTGTAGATAGCATTAGGTTAACAGAAGAATTATTTCATTGACCTAACTACCGCTAGGAGTGGATTACCTATGCTAATGGGAAAACCCCTCCCATCAGCCTAGGTAGTGTCTACACTGAAGCACTGAAGTGGTGCAGCTGTGCCACTGTAGCGTTTTAAGTGTAGGCATACCCTTAGGCCTGGTCTACACTGGCGACTTAGGTCGACAAAGTCACTTATGTTGACCTACATACACCTGCATCTACAGTGGCACTAATGTTAATTCAAATTAATTCACATTGAAAAACAATTTAAGACTAGCTCTGAAAGTGGTACAGTGCCTAAATTGAATTTGTTAATTTGATTTAGTGTCAGTGTAGTGTGGTATAGCAAGGGCAGAGGGCACTGGGAAAGTTCTAGAAGGGCGCTATGTAAGTGCTAGAATGCGCCATGCTTTATTCCCTGTAGACTAGCCAAAAGGTAATTAGGGTCAGCTGACACCAATTAAGGCCCCACCCAGGTGCCTGATAAAAACCCTCTATTCCTGAGAGGCAGGGTGGGAGTTGAAGGAGCAGGTGTATGGTGAGCAGAGGAGTGTGTGAAGAACAGAATGGAGTACAGTGGTGTGTGGATTCGTGGAGAAGAACAGAATGGGGTACAGCAGTGTGTGGGAGAGAGGTGGAGTCCTGAGGAAGGTACTGGGCTCAAGAAGCCAGAAAGACGGGGGGAAGTAGCCCAGGGGAAAAGTCTGTAGCTGCAAGTAAGGTGCCAGCAGCACATAGCTGCTACTCAGAGGGTCCCTGGGCTGGGACCCGGAGGAGCGGGTGGGCCCAGGTCCCTACCCCCACTCCCTGGGAAGACAGGGTAACTGGTGATGCCCTGGCCAACTAAGAGAGGCAGAAGTGCGAGACCCACTAGGGAGAAGCTGGCCGTTTACCACAGTAGACACAACTTTGCTTAAATTTAATTTTTTGCGTCCCGGAGGTATCCCACAATGCCCCGTTTTGACCACTCTGGACAGTCGCAGTGTGCTGCTCTGTGGTCACACTACCAGGAAATGTTCCCTCCCCTCAAGCTTCGGGAACATTTGAATTTTCATTTCCTGTACTGACAGCATGAAAAGAGCTTTGTCACTGTACTCTGCATGGCTACTGCAAAGCCCAAATGTGCTCCAACATGGAGTCGACCAGAGGTCTTAGATATCATTGGCCTGTGGGGAAAGAAGTCCATTCTGGCTCAGCTCTGAGGCAGCAAAAGAAATCTGGACATTTATGGGAAGATATCCCAGGGCATGCTGGAGAAGGGACACAAGAGGGATGCTTAGCAATGCCGTGTGAAGATTGAGAAGCTGTCAGTCTTATCAGAAAGCCAGGGAAGCTAACAGCCATTCTGGCTCCTTGCCCAAAACATGCCACTTCTATGATGAGGTGAATGCAATTCTCGGTGACGATCCTACCACAGTGCCACCTCGCAGCATTGATACCCCCAATGGGTCACAGTCCATGGACAATGGACTCCATGGATGAGGAGGAGGCTAAGGAGAATAGGGTGCATAAGAGCATGGTGTCTGTTCTCCCTGAAAGTCAGGATATATTCCTGACACATGCTCGGGGTTTAGCTGATCGCCATATTTGGGGTCGGGAAGGAATTTTCCTCTGGGGCGGATTGACAGAGGCCCCGGAGGTTTTTCGCCTTCCTCCGCAGCGTGGGGCATGGGTCGCTTGCTGATCGATTCCCTGCAGCTTGAGGTCTTCAAATCTCACTTTTGAGGATTTCAATAACTCAGTCATGGGTTCGGGATTGTTATAAATGTGTATGGGTAGGGTTTTGTGGCCTGCCTTGTGCAGGAGGTCAGACTAGATGATCATATTGGTCCCTTCTGACCTATGAGTCTATGACACCAGAGCAGTCCAGCAGCACAGAGGACAGCACTAATGATTCCGTGGAAGGCACATCTGGTGAGTTTTTTTCTTCTTCTTAGCAGTTCTGTCCTTTCCCATTGGAATGGGGGGGCAGGAAGGGGATTTCAAGCATTTCAGTGACTGTACTGGGGTGTTTCCCAGAGAACAGTTTGTTTGTGATGAGAAATGCTACGTTTATCATCAGGAGATATCTCACGGAAATTTTCATGTATGTAAATTCTCATCCTTTGCCAAAGTGTTCAGGGGAGGGCTGCCTTGTTCCTCCCTCCATGGTAGGGTACTTTGCTGCAATCAAGGGAGTCTGTATCATGGCAGAATACTACTGGTACCCCGCTGCATGCAGCAAATCCGTGTTTTAAAGCAGAGACTCCCCCCCCCCACACACACACACACTCTCCGCAGTTCCTCTCTGTAAGGGTTTAAAATAGCAGAGATTCCATCCCCACACCTCTCCTCAGTGCCTTTTGGTAAGGGCACAGCGAGCAGACCCTTCTGGACATCAGGAATGGAATGAGGCTCTGCATTTGCCCTGTGCACTGCATGGGGACTATTGGCTACATTGTTACATATTTTGCTACATTGTTGCACTTGTATCATTTTCTTCACTATGCTAACAGTGGCAACCTTGTTTTTGTTTTTTTTGTTTTGTTTTTTCCATTCTGTAGACACCTCAGCCTCAGCCACACCCTCAAGAAATGCTGTGGCAAAACTATCTCAGATTAGAAATGAGGGGTGGGGGGAAGAGATGACATGTTTTACAAGATCACGAATGCCTCAGCGGCCACAGAGACCAGACAAAGAGCATGGCAGTTCACTTTATCCCAGAATATGGACGTGGACAGGGAAACTCGCAGAGAAACGATAGAGCATGATCGCAGTACCACGCAGGAGATGCTGCGAATCATGTGGGACCAGGCAGACATGCTGCAGTGGCTTGTGGGGCTTCAGGAGGAGTGGAGGCAGGAAAAAATCCCGCTACAGTCGCTCCATAATTCTCCTTAACTGAGGGCTTTGATGCCTGCCCCCTCCCCCGCCCCCAGCTGGTCTCTGAGGAGACTGGCCAGGCTGCAGTACATGCTTGGCTCCACCACAGAGCAAAAAGCAGCAGCGGCCATGCTGACAGGTGGCCAGCAAGCTACCACCCTACCCCTTGAGACAGTGAATGAACACTCCCCCCCGTCCCCCATGACTTGAATGTTCATAAATAAAGTTTTGCATCATTTAACATGTTCCTTTATTAAATCATATTTAAATCAATTGTTCTGGAGGGATTTGGCAGGAACAGATCTCAAGGGGGGGTCACCAAAGGCAAACAACATACAGGAACAGAAAACATCTCATTGCAGAACCTGGTTTTCAAAGCTTCCCTAATGCAAAGCGCTCCACGGTTAGCTCTCAGCACAGTGCTGGCATCTGGCTGCTCATAATTGGCAGCCAGTCTTTCTGCCTCCACAACCCAGCCCTGGGGGAACTGCTCTCCCTTCACTTCACACACATTATGAAGAATGCAGCAAGCAGATATCACAGAAGGGAGGTACTTCTCACTCACATCCAGCCTAGTGAGGAGACTCCTCCATCTACCCTTTAAATGCCCAAAGGCACATTCTACAACCATTCTGCAACTGCTTAAGCTCTTATTAAGAAACTTCTTGTCGCTGTCAAGGTGACCAGTGTACAGCTTCATTAGCCAAGGGAGCAAGGGGTGAGCAGGATCCCCCAGGATCACTATTGGCATTTCCACACCCCCAATTCGAATTTTTGGGTCAGGAGAGAAAGTGCCCACCTGTATATTAGAGAACAGCCCCTAATTACAGAATACGCATGCGTCATGTACCTTCCCAGACCACCCCACATAGATGTTGGTGAAATGACCCCTGTGATCCACAAGCTCCTGCAGGACCATGGAAAAGTACCCTCTGTGGTTTATGTCCTCAGTTGCTAGGTGGGCAGGCACTAAGATAGGGATGTGTGTCCCATCAATGGCCGCCCTGCAGTTTCGGAACCACATCGTGGCAAACCCCTCTACTATATCTTGCACATTTCCCAAAGTCACTACCCTTTGTAGCACAAGGATATTGATGGCCCTGCACACTTGAATCATGGCAGTGCCCACTGTAGATTTACCAACTCCAAATTGATTCCCAACAGAGCGGTAACAGTGAGGGGTTGCCAGCTTGACAGAGCGATGGCAACTCTCTTCTCCACCATCATAGCTTGTCTCAAGTGAGTATTCACGCACTTCAGGGACTGGGCCAGCTCCAAGCACAGTTCCAGGAAAGTTGCCTTTCACATACAAAAGTTTTGCAGCCACTGGTCCTCATCCCACAGCTGCATAACGATTCAGTCCCACCAGTCTGTGCTTGTTTCCCTGTACCAGAACTGGTGCTCCATGGACTGCTCGATGACTTGTCGCAGGGCAGCCTCGGTGGCATTGCTGTTGTGTGTGCTTCAGCTTCTTGCTCTACTTTGAAAATACTGGATGATAAGACGTGATGTATTTGTGATGCTCCAATAATGGAGCCATTTCAACTCTGCATTATGTCTCTGCAGCAATGGGGTGCACGGGGAGTTAAAAAACAATGCAAAAATACTTTTCTTGTTTGTTTGGGGGTTGGGGGAGAAGGAAGGGGGAAGCAGCACTGCATTGCTTTGAATTTGAATTAACAGTGGTCAGTGTAAACACAGGAGACCTGTGCAAACAACGTAGTGTATACACGCTGCTGCAACTTCTAAAAATCGGCTGCTGAAAGTTGACTTAAAGTAAGTCAACTTCACTCTGCAGTGTAGACATAGCGTTAGTCAATAATAAGGATAGTAAACTGTGTTGGAATTTAAACAGCCCTTAGAAGTGAGATTTGAATTCCTGGTCTCCCCTTCCCCAGCTAACATTTTCTCCTAGGCTCAGAGGTATTTAGCAATAGATTTTGTCCCTCTCTGCTCACGGAATACCAGAACTGTCATCCATGTCAGCATGTTCAGCCTGGCACACAAATTTACAGCTACAGATAAAATACTATAATATGATCTATAAATAAATAGATAACAGATTGCAGAGAATTTTTACATTTCTTGCAAAAGGGCTACAAAAAAAGAGTTAGACAGTCTAATGCAATTGCCAAAAGGGATGAATTCTGTACAGCATTCTGTAAATGCTCTAACAATTCATTTTTCATGAATATACCATGAAAAGATTTTATTTTTTGCTATTTCAATGACATTTTTTAATATAAAGGTTTAAATCTCCTGTTAAGTTACATCATAAACTGAAGCATAGTTAAACTGAAATCTAATTACCATTGCTCCATAACAGAAAACATTAGTAACAAAATGAAACAAAACCTAGATTCTTGTACATAGCCTTATGTAGATAAGTGTAAAACATTCATTGATGTGCTGGAGAAGACGAATCACTTATTAAAATTCTGCCACAAAATTGATAGAAAGACTGAAATGATTTTCTTGCTTCTGATAGTTAACTCTGATCTACAAGAAACTACCTCATCCCTTCCAAAGAACATCCTGTGGTTCCTAAAAATTTTGATGGGTATGTTTCTGCCTTAAGTATAAACAAAATTTCTCCAAACAGTTAACGTTAAAAACAAAATTGGACCAAAAAGCAGCAGGAAAAAAAAATCAATCAATCATGGAAAAGGAGAGCCTTGGACCACCATCCATGAAATGTCAGAGTACTCTGCTCCTGATTTAACCATAGCTAGAAAATACTGACACTATTACTCTAATATTGCTGTATTGATCCCTCCTTGCTTTGTTCATGGTTTCATCCAATATACTGAACAAAACAAAGTGTCTTAAAAAGGTATCCAAGAGGCTTCTGGTAAAAGAATGTGTGTTTCATTGGATGAAATGGCCCTGAAATTAATAACCTGTCTGGCAGACAGTTAAAGCAAAATAAATAAACAAAACAAATAAACAAAACAAAACACCCTTCAGAACCACAGATCATACATTAATAACCAAAACCAAAGGAATAAATGACTTTGCTAGGATAATTCCACACTAGGTTAAACTTGAAATTATCAATTGAAACTTCCTATTTTATAATAAACCAACTCACTTTTCATATCTGTGATTCTCTGAGTAGAAACACCAATATCAAGAAGACGGCAGTAATGAAATCCCTTTTCTGCTTGCAACACTTGAAGCTGAGAAAAGTTAGATATTTTGATAGTCTGATTACCAGTCTTTTCCCCTTCTCCCCAAATTGCCTCATTTTCCTCTTCTTTTTAAGAAATTTTAACAAACATACTCTTTTCACATAATATTGTTTAGCAAAAATGATCACATGTAAAGTAAGTTTTCATTACATTTATATGTAAAAGTTTTATTTTCCTATATAGAAAGTAAATTAAGAAACATTATTCCTTAAAGTAATTTTAGTTTTTGATCTATAGAGGAACAATCATTTCACTATTAATGAAACCTGGCATAAAATGATCCTCGAGTACATAAATGCAGTTAGATAGTATACAATGCTTTTCACATCAAGTGAATCTTCAATCAATTAACATCTTTTAAATATAGCCTGGAATAAGGAAAAATCAAACTTCTGAAGAACAAAGTTCCCAACAAACAATAGAAAGCAATTCCAGAGGGTACCATTAAAATTGTATCTGGTTCCTGAGATTTATTATAGAAGTATAATGATGATACCTCTTGGAACAGTTTTTAAGCATTGAAAGAATGAGCTCAGACCACCTAAATTCTTAAATCACTTTATACTTTTCCTAGAGAAGCTTCAAGTATATGTAATTGAAAATTATGGAATTGATTTGTCAGACATTCCTTTATCCCCCACTCCCCTTAAATCCTCATACTATCATGTACTTACAAGTTTATAACTGATTAGTATAAGGATCCTCATTCTTTACATTACACAGATTATGTTAATCCAGATTGCCTCATGTTAATCTACACTGCTTTGTAAATTACCTGTCTTCTCATATAAGATTCCTGTAGTAACTACAGCAATATTTTAATATGGAAAAATGACACGAGGAAAGTATTTAGTGTATTTATAATGGTTTTTAAAGCAGTTTAGCAGCTGGAAACAAGGGGAAGATCCAGAATCATGTGACCCAAGGACCACAGTTTGAAAATTGCTGCTCTAATATGATCTAGTCAGAGGAAACAATGTATTTTAATAGAGTTAATAATTAAAGAAGGATTTTTTTTGGAAAGGATTGTCAATATATTGTTCAATTGCACTCAATCATTTTCAAGCCCAATTGGCAAAATGAATATTTAACCCTATTACAGAATTGATTAGTTTCTTGGGACCCTTCTTTTTCCTTTACACACTGTACTGTTTGTTCTTTCCACAAACCTGAATCACTACCTCTGCCATTCTGGCAGATGCAATTTTGATGCCAGAACCTAGTAGTCTGTATTACTGGCATTTTACTGCTTAGTGGAGAAAGCTGTCCAGGACAGCAGGAAATATTTCTTCCTATGGGTTCTTGCCAGCAGAGTGCATGGCTGAACAAACATGTGGCCTAAGGGCAGTAGTAGTCTGGACCCCATCTTTAAAGAAGATGGGCTATGTACCTTCTCCCCCATATTTAAAATCATGCAGACTACCTTCCCTCCCGTTCAACCACTTTCCCTCTTCTTCATCTGTTAACAAGTTATAGCAATTGCTTATACGGGTATGTAATATTCAGTAGCATTTATGTATCTGTCTTCCAGTTTTGTCGTTTTAGCAAGGGAAATAGCCAGTTAATTTTGCTCTTCATTTTGTTTTCGCACTTCCCTGACACTTCCCCTCCCCCTCCCACCACACACACATACTTTTAGCACACCTCCCACAGCCTCTTCTGCACAAGATAAGTCCCTGCCACTTAGATCCTTTTGGGGTGTAGCCAAGAACTTGTTCTATCTATTCCCTCTACTCCCGTGAACAGCCTCAGCCTGCCCGACATTCACAACTGCCTCATTTCCCTGACATGCTTTCCCACCCACCTAGGCTGGCCGCTCCAGCCCCGCTCCAGGCTCGGAGAGCACTTCCTTGTCTGCCTACTCCTCAGAAGCACATAGTAGCTGTGGCTAGGCTGGTTCCTCACGGTTTTCAGCTGCTCTAAGGCCACCTGGAGAAACACACAGCTCGAAAGGAGAACCCAACACCACATGCCAAGAGCCGCCACTGCCCACTGCACCGGCCCTTCCTACCCGGCGCCCGGAGAAGCCCCCACAACAATTCTGCCCCTCCCGCGCCGAGCGCCACAGCCGAGCCCGCACGTAGAGCGGCCAGCAGGCGGCTCGCCCCAGGCTACAGCCGGAGCAGCTCCGCGTAAGTGTAAAACGGCCCCTGCCGGGCGCTGCTCGCTGAGGCGGAGACTCCAGTGCGGAGCTGAGGGAGGCCCGCCCCTGCCCCGCCAGGTAACAAGCCAACAGTGCCCGCCAGCAGAGCCAGGCCGGGGCCCAGAGCCGGGCGCCCCTGTCCGTGCTCAGACCCAAACGTGCGGCTCCTTCCGGGGCAGCTCCCGGCGCTCGCGCGCCCCAGGCCCGCCGGTTCCAGTCCCTCTGACTCACCCGGCTCCCCAGAAGAGCACAGCTCCGCCCGTGTCGGCTCCTCCAGCGCACGGCTGGGCTGCGGCCCCGAGTCCTGCCCCTCCACCGGCACCACCGTGAAGCTGGTGGGCATTGTACTTGCCTGCCTCCGGCTGCGCGGCCCCTGGGCCCCTCTGCGCGCAAAGCTCGGGAGCAACGGGGCGTTGGGGGCGGCGGCAGCGCCTGGCGCGTTCCCTCCCCCGGCCGGCGGGCGCTGAGTGAGACTGTCCCTGAGCTGCCGCCTCCCTCACGTGAGAGCCATTTCCTCACCCTGCCGGGGGTGGCTGGCGCTGCGCTCCGCTCCCCCTCCACACGCGGCTGTGATTGATTCCTCACCACTAGGCTGCAAACTGCAGTCGGCTGCCATGTCTAGTCATTTCAGCGGCTGCACCGAGCGAGCCGGGCCCGCCACCGCCACCCTAAGTAGGTATAGCTCCGAGCGCCAATGCAGGGTTCCCTGCCGCCGCTCAGCTACACTGCTCCTCTCATAATGACTTTCTACACCACACTCGCCAGCTGACTGAGCTGGGACTGTCTGGGAGCGATCCTAAAGTCCTCTGCGAGCGTGAGTCCACAGGAGACCACGTTTTCCCCTCAGTGAGTGGTGACCCTCAGGAGAGTGGATAGGGCTTAAGCAGGGCAGAATTGTTTGAAAAGAGACATTGGGGGCTAGGTTCCCAAAAGGACGAGGTGACTAGCTGCCATATTAGGCACTTAAATCCCAGTTTTTAGGTACCACTATCTAGTATTAACAAAACTCAGCTCAGCTGCCACTGAATGCTTTTTCACCAAGAAAGAAAGAAATCACTGGGTGTTTATATGTGTGCTGTAAAAGTTCCCTGTGTTTTTACCTGAGTGTGCATGCTGCTGCCTCACTCTAGGTGACTAGCTACCGAAGTGTCCTATGCACAAACCCTATGCAAACCTATCTACCTAACTCACCTGAGGAAGCTGATCCAGTAGGTGTAATCAGAGCATGCCTAACTCCATACAAAATAAGCAGAATGGGAATGAAAAAGGAGGACCTACCTCATAACAGTGGTTATGTAGCAAGATTTATGGCACATGTAATGAGACGGACACCGATGTGAGGAAAACAACAGTTTATTATTGCTGGCAACAGGCTCAGTGGAATAATTTCCAAAGGCTGAGCCCCGATTATACTGGGGCATTGCCTTATATACATTTTTAGGATTACATAAATATTCATACATAACATCACTACATTTTACATAGATAAGGTGGGTGAGGATGCGCAGTGTGGTTTTCTTTGTCTAAGATTTAGGGCCTTCTGATTATCTCTTAGGAATGTGTGAGAGTGTGCGCAGTGTAGTTTTCTTTGTTTAAAATTTGAGCCTATCTGGACTCACCCTGACACTAAAATAAAGATTGATAATTATATTTCCCACTACTTTACAGGATTATATGCACAGTTAGATAGTTGGCCAGGTGCATTTTATCTACAATACAACATGAGTTATGATTTATGACTGGCCAAGTGAAGGTAGGGAAAAATGTATGTAGCCTGCCTCAGTTCGGGCACTCAGTCAGGATATGGGAGATGCCTGGCTGAAGTCAACCCTGAGCATGATTAACAGAAGAGGTTAGAACAGGTATTAACTACCTCTCAGTTGAGTGCCCAAGCCAGCAGGCTATGAAGTATGTGGGTGTGGGTCTCCTGTTTAAACTGTTTTACTTTGGATTAAATAATTAAAGAATAATTAAATTAAAGGTCAGAGGGAGAGCAAGCACGAACATGAGAATGACTCTACAGAGGTTAGAGAATTCACCCAGATTGTGGGAGACCCAGGATTCTGCTCCTTGCTACAACAACTCTTTAATTATTTATCCAAAGTAGAACAGTTTCAACAGAAGAGATTGAGGAAGCCCCACCTCAAACTGTGCCATATACCAGTGGCTAAAGCACTCACTTGAAGGGTGGCAAAGTCTTTTTCAAACACCTTCTCATCAGGGGGCAGGAGGACTTGAAACACCCCAGATCAGTGGTCCCCAAACTTTTGAGGTCATGTTCCCCCTTATCTGGTCCGTACACCCTCCCCAGGAGCTGCAGTTGGGTCAAAAGCAGGGCCAAAGCCACAGTCGGGGCTTGTAAACCGGGGCCCAAGCTGCAGCTATGGAGCCAAGGCCATGAATGAGTCTGCAGGGTCTGGTGCCATGGCTGGGAACTAGGGCTGGCCAGGAGCAGGGCAGGGGTCCTTTTCCAGGAGCCTAGGCTGGGGCTGCAGCCAGGGACTATTGGAGCAGAGATGGGGACAGACAGAGCAGAGCTGGATGGCACTTTCTCTCCGCCCCCATGGCGGCTGGCCCAGGCCCCATCACACTCCTCCCCCCTCTCCCCCGGAAGGCTAAGGGGGCATGCCTCACAGTTTGGGGACCTCTGCCCTAGGTAAATGGTCCTACGCACTGGTCTAATAGTCATGAAGAAGGTCACATGGCCCTGGTTGAGAACCACTGGACTTCCAAGGGTATGCAGAGGTCTTCCAGGGAGTACATCAACTCATCTAGATAATTGCCTAGTTTTACGGCAAGATGCATAAAAATCACTAATGAAGTCAGTACAAACTAAAATTTCATATAGACAATGACTTGTTTATGTTGTCAGTCAGTTAGGGTGTGCCTGTGGTGTGAGTTCCCCTCTGGACGCTATCTCAGCTTCTGCAGCTAGCTAAATCGCCAGACCTCATTAAGCATGACCCATAAATTACCACAGACTCAGATAAAAGCAAAGGCATTCAGCCAGGTTTATTGCAAGCAAAGCACAGTGCTAGCTCCCCATAGGCACTACAGGTACACTAGGACATGTATGCTCATCAGAATGGACCAACTCTGTTAACAGCAGGACTTCCATTATCCCCTCAGCTGGACAAAGATACTCCTGCTAGGATCCACTTCTTATACCTTAATGTAGACTCATAGACTCATAGACTCATAGGTCAGAAGGGACCAA
>ML675601.1:225971-265432 GCA_007922155.1 Mesoclemmys tuberculata | reverse complement strand
AATCCAAAATCAATTGCTCAAATTAAACTATCCCATCATAACATGTAAACAGGTAACACAATATCTGATGTCTTTGATATTGGTTATTGTACCTTGCCTCCAAGTCAAACATAACATCTTCATCCATCCTCCTGTCTCTAACTTTAAGGTCAGGATGTCTCTGTGCTATCCTTCGTGATTATGTTTATGCACTACTGCATCTTGGGGAGAGTTTGTACTGTCTCTCTGTCTTGTACTGCTTTTCGGGGAGTACTTGGACTGCCTCCCAGGACTGTTTCTGCAATCACTATGTATCGGGAGTTAGGACTTCTGTTGCTCTTATCAATACTATGTTATTCTGCTACTGCTTCTTAGGTATGCCAATGTATTACCAATGCTGTATTCCTGCATCAGTCACTGAACTTGTAAGCAGGCAAGCAACTGCTGTTTCCTAAAGCCAGACTTTGGTTCAGGCCTCTTGCATTGAGACTTTCTACTTTCTACTTCAGTTTATACTGCACTATATACTATACACCAAAATGTAAGTACAATATTTATATTCCAGTTGATTTATTTTATAATTATATGATAAAAAATTAGAAAGTAGGCATTATTGTGCTGTGACACATTTGAATTTTATGTCTGATTTCGTAAGTAAGTAGTTTTTAAGTGAAGTGGAACTTGGGGGTACACAAGACCGTTCCAACTCCTGAAAGGAATACAGTGGTCTGTAAAGATGTGAGCCTCTAATCTAATCTGTGTAACAAAGAATCTCACAAAATAATTTCTGCATCAAGCTCATTATTTCTGTTTGAGCAATAGCATATTTTTCAGAAAGAAAACCACTCTCACCTTAGAGACTTCAAGTAACAGAAAATCTACTACATTCCTAGGTAAATTGCTCCAATGGTTAATCACTCTCACTTTTTAAAATGTGTGCCTTTTTTTTAGTCAGTTACCATTGGGTGTTTTATGCTAGATTAAGGAGGATGTAAGGAAATCTTTTTCCCATGTAGGTAGCTGTAGACTGTGATCAAATAATTTCTTAACCTTCTCTTGGATAAACTAAATAGACTGAGCTTCTTTTGGCTCTTACTAAAGACATGTTTTCCAGGTATTAATCATTCTTATAGCGCTTTTGTGAATCCTTTCCAATTTTTCAATATCCTTTTTAAAGCATAGACATTAGAACTGGATGCACTATTCTTATAGTGGTCTCACTAATGCTGTGTACACAGGAATACTACATCCTTACTTCTGTTTGATATTCCCATCATTGCACAGGAAACTCATGGGTCTCGGTCCATAGAGGGACTTAGGTATTGCAACACTGAGCATGGAGATGCCATAAGCTCCACCCCCCTCAGGAAGACTTAGTTGCCTAAGTCTGGGCAGCAAGGAGACACTTATCTCTGGTAGCGATCCACAACTGGGAACCCCTCTCCTGGAGTCAAGCACCTAGGCATCTAAATCATTTTGTGCAAGAATGAGCTGGGCACTTGTTTTATGCCACACAGAACAGTCCCAGGAAGAGATGGCAGCAGCATCCACCTTATAACTGGTCTACACTACAGACTTCTGTTGACCAAAGTCAGCCTTTTGCTCTAAAACAGTGCCGATGTACACACTGCAAGCCCCGCCCCCACTGACCCAACTTCCTTGATTTTGCAGTAAAATAAAACCACCTCGACTAGAGGCATAGAGGTTTTTGTGCCAAACTTTTATCGACAAAGTATCAGTGTAGACACCACGCTTGGTTCCTTTGCAGTAAATGGCCTCCAGGAAGTGTCCCACAATACCCATCCTGACTGCTCTGGCTATCAGTTTGAACTCTGCTGCCCTGCAGCCATCTGCTCCTCCCCCTTTAAAGTCCTGGGAATGTTCACCCTTATAGTGTAGTTGTGTATTGTTTAATGCAAAGTATGTCATGTAAGATGTTTTTGGAAATGCTCATGGTGTACTGAACAATATTGTTATAGTAATATGTCCGTTGCAATGTTATATGTATGGCTATGAGGCTTTGATGGGAGTGAAATTGAAGAGTAGACACTTTCATATTTAGGTTGATCAACCTAACCCTGTACTGTAGACTAGCCTTAGACATCTAATGCCTTGTCTTCACTAGGAAGTTTTGTCAATGCAAATTACAGAGATGATCAAAAAGTGCTGTAATTACAATGCTTGTGCCTGTCCGCACAGCACTCATGTTGCCGAAGTGCGTCTTCAGTTGGTGCTCTAGCTTCGACATTGAGAGCAGTGCACTGTGGGCACCTAACCTACTGTGCAACTTGCCACCTTGAGCCGCTAGGAGTTGTGGGATGGAGGATGGGATTGCAGTGCATCATGAGTGTGGGCCTAATGTCCCATGATGCAGTGATGTCTGTCCTGTCATCCCATGGGTTTCTGACTGCATTTTGCATCATTTTTTCCAATAGCCCCAGTTTCCTGAGTGCCCACCATCTCTCTCTGAAAGGATGGATCCTGCACTGCTCTCCGCTGTTGTCAATGTTCTGAACACATCACTGCTGGTCATGCAGTATATCATGAGCTCACAATTGGAACAGGAATCTGAGGCTCCTGGCTTGCTGTGAGCCATCTATAATGTTCTCCTCTGCAATCCAGATTCTTGTATAGTTGTGTCACCCCAACCCTTCACTCTTGGAGCCCGTCTTGCACTTGCTATGCTGTGTGAAGCCCCATTCTTGGGTCAGCCCATGCACAGCCTCCTGCAAGTTAGTTGCTCCTAACACAGTGAGTGAGTGCCTTTAGCACTTACTATATAAATCCCAAGGAAAAGAGAGAATGTAGTGCTTACAACTTATATGGATAAAGGTTAGTGATTTCAGTATCCAAAGTTCGATTGATCTTGTGAATACCCTGACAATGGTACCACTGTGTATTGTATCTTCAGCAACTGCAAATGTGGCCTTGAGGGTGTCTCCATCCACAGCAGTGGAACTGAGCCAGATAAGCAGAAGAAGGAAGAGGACTCGGGATATGTTCCAAGAGATCCTGCAAGCTTCGGCTGCTTCAGATAACAAGCATAGGACTTGGAGGATCACCCTTGCAGATAGCATGCACAGAAATAGAGCAGAAACGAGAAAGGTGCAGGAAAAGGAGAAGGATATGCAGCAGGAGATGCTTGTGTTTCTCAGGCAGAAAACAGACATTCTGCAAACTCTGGTGGACCTACAGAGTCCACCAATCTTGTGCTTGTCTCCATCTGCAGCCCATAGGAAAATGCATATTGGGACCTCCCTACATACCACTTAGCATTCTGCATGGCATCAGGGGCTGCTGTACTATCCATAACACTCCACCACTGCAGGCATTAAAGACGTTCACAGCTGCACATACGCTGACTGTGAAAGACACGGTTGGTGTTTGTGTTTCTGAATCGGAAATGACTTGTTTCCCCTTCATAAATTTTGTTTGATAGAGTTATAAATGTTTTCCAATTTGCATTATTTTGGAATAAATGTCTTTTTTTGGGAAACATAAGTCACCTTTATTAGACCATTATTTTATTATTTATTAGTGCATTGGCAATGTTATATTGCCACACACACAGCACTCACCAAAGGATTTATACAGGGCTGCAAAACAGCAAGGACAGGTAGAGCACACTACAGCAACACACATTACTCTGGCTTATTATTAAAATGATCTTTCAAAACCTCCCTGAGCCAAATAGCTCCTTGTTGAGCTCTTCCTGTAATCCTGGTATCTGGCTGCTCAAAATCAGCAGACAGCTGCTCCACTTCTGCCCTCCACCCAGGCAGAAGCTTTTCCCTCTTTCACAGATATCTTCACAGATTTCATACAGACATAGTAAGCAGCTATAACCATTAGAATTTTTTTCACTGATGTCCAAAGGTGCCATTCTGTCATGTCCAAAACTGTCATTCTGTACCTGCTCAACCTATAGTTGAAGCATTCCTTGGTGCTGTCGGGATGCCTACTGCTTCATGAGCCATGGAAGACGGGTAGGCTGCATTGCCTAGGATCACTGTTAGCATTCTAACATTGCCAATGGTAGTCTGCTGGTCAGGAAAGAAGTCTCAGCTTGCAACTTTCTGAACAGACCTGTGTTCTAAAAGATGCATGTGTCATGCACCTTCCCTAACCAGCCCATGTTGATATCAGTAAAGCATCCTCGGTGATCCACCAGTGCTTTCATTACCATGGAAAAGTAGCCCTTTCTTTTGATGTACTCTGTAGCAAGGTGGGCTGGTGACAAAATAGGGATATTTGTGCCATATGTCACCCCACCATTGTTTGAAAACTCCATTACTGCAAAACCATCCACTAAGTGCTGCACAGTACCCAAAGTCACAGTCCTTCGTTGCAGTAGGTGATTAATGGCACTGCTCACTTGCATCACAACAGCCCCCATTTCTCAACTCCAAATTGATTCCCAACTAGTAGTAGCAATCTGGCATTGCAAGTTTCCACAGTGCATTCGCCACTCACTTCTCCACTGTCAGCACAGTTCTCATTTTGGTGTCCCTGTGCTGGAGGGCTGAGGCAAGTTCAGCACACAGATCCAGAAATGTGGTCTTGCGCGTCCAAAAATTCTACAGCCATGACTCTTCATCCCAAACCTGCATGGCAATGTGATCCCACCAGTCAGTGCTAGTTTCACAGGCCCAGAACTGGCACCCCGCTCAGCTGCTCCATGAATGCCGCCAACTACCTTGAATTGTTTCTTTCTAAGTTCCATAGCAATCTAGCCTCCAAAGAATCATCATGTTCCCTGCGGCTCCTCTTGTGGCTCTGCAAATACTGCAGGATCAGGCAGCCCATATTCACAATGTTTATCACAATAGTGCAGAGCTGTGCAGGCTCCATGTTTCTTTTTGAGATGGCAGACAGCAAGCAGAAACATGGGTTTGTGGGAGCTAAATATTATGGGGTCCAGATGCAATTATGGGATGGAGAACACTGCGTTCTGGAAAGATGAATCCATACTCCCAGTCATCCTTGCATGACTCGTTTCCACCCCATTAGGCATTGTGAAAACTTCTTAAAATACTCTGCGCTGTATGGGGGTATAGGTGACTCATGAGTCTTCCATTGGGGAGATTCACATGCAAGTGCTGGAAGCTCCGAATTGTTTTTCTGGGCATCTAGCAAAGTGTTCTTAAACAACTCTCTCTGAACATTAATGTCTTTTTTTTTCTCCCACTCAATATTGCTCATAATGTGTTTCAGTTTTGGAAAATTGGCCTCTGTGAAGCCCCGAGAGAGAGAGAGAGAGAGAGAGTGTGTCTATATATATATACACATATTACTGGTCAGGGCTATAGTCTGTTTGCACATAGCAAATGAAATTAGTTCATGAGCACTTGCACCTACTTCAGTTGTTTAGTTCAGTGATCAATTCAGCTTCGTCTGTCAGAATGAGGTCCAATATACAACTATCCTGAGTTGGTTACAATATTTTGTGTTTGGAAGTTACCTATAACTACCTTCTATAATTCTTACAAACTCCAAGGTTCTTTTAGTAGAGACAGTATGAGACTTCCAGTATATGTCCCCCAGATTAAAATCACCCATGCTTATGCAATTTTTCTTTCTACATATTAGATGTATGATGCATTTCTTGTCTGTTTTTTGTCTGATTTGGTGGTCTATAACAGACTTGCTCTTCCACCGCACCATTCTCCTCCAGTGATCCATAAACATTCCAGCTCCTGTTCTTCTGAAGTGTTACTATTATCTTTTTTAGAATTACTATCTTTAATGTAGAGTGACACCCCAACTCTTTACTAAATAGGTGTGTCCAGTGATTTTAACATTCCAGTCATGTGAATCGTTGTGTTAGATTTCAGTAATACCAGACACATTAAGTTTATTTTCATAAATGAGTATATCTAATCCCTCTGCTTTAGTACCCAGAATTGTAACATTTGATATATAGGCAACTGAAAAATTTCTTCTCTTGATATATTGATTCTTTCATGCTACCTGAGTAAATTATGTTTGAGCATAGGTACCATGTTTACCCTCCTAGCACCCCTCCACACTGCCATGTCTTTTTAGAGGCCTGCCCAAATTTAAGCATAGCAAGACCTGCACAAAAAACTAACACAGGTAGATTATCAGAGTTTTCCCTGGAACTGCTTACAGACATAGACGTTAGGATTGCAGCTGTGCATGTGTTATAGGGAGAAGTGCCAGCAGAAAATGAGAGAAACTTTGGTGAATCTGACCCTAACCAGAAACACAGAACTTGCTGGAGAGGCAGGCCTTGGGATTTCTGAGCAAAGATCCTGCACGCTATTTGTTTCTAAAGTGTGCAGTGAAACAGGGCTGTGTACACATTCTTTGTAAATATACAGGATTGTATCAAAGAATATACTTGATTGCTATCAACTTCTCTTAATGGAAACAGCCTTGCAAGATCCCAAATACTGACTTATCACTCAGGTCACATGAGCAATAATATATTTTCTCTCCTTTCATACTTGGATGAGCAGCAAAACAGTAAACAATATCACATCTAAAGTATCATCAATGGCATTTGAATTAGCATGGAGTGAAATTAATGGGGGCAATTCACAGCTCCAAGCTATTGTTTTTGGCTCTCTACAGGTTCAGGTAGAAGTCTCTATACTGGTTAAACTTGCTTTAATTTAATGTTTTCTTCACAAGCATAACAGATAGATAGATAGATACTTTTTAAAAAAATGAAAGTTAAAACCATCCACAGTGAGTCATAGATGCATAGATTTAAGGTCAGAAGGAACCATTAAGATCATGTAGTATGACCTCCTGCACAATGCAGGCCTCAGAACTTCACTCCTGTAATAGACCCGTAACCTATGACTGAGTTACTGAAGTTCTCAAATCATGGTTTAAACACTTCAAGGTACAGAGAATCCACCAGCAAGTGACCCATGCCCCATGCTGCAGATGAAGGTGAAAACCCCGTAGGGCCTCTGCCAATCTGCCTGAAGGTACACTTGTACATGCTCATGCTCCACACCCTCCCTTTCCTTGCCCTTATGTCGTGCCCAGACACCAAATGGCAGGATCTGATACCACCTGTGGAGAGTGAGGGCCCTCGGTGAGCCAATCTGTGTTCCACCTTGACCCCACAGCCTGTTGAGGACATCAGTTGGCAGCTCCTTCATGGAGCCGTGAGTATGGGCATGTATTCGGCATGGTTCACCCCTCGCCCTGACACCTGCTCCTTCTGTGGCCTGAGGGAGACTCTGGCACACATCTACCTCGAGTGCGCCAAGCTGGAGCCCCTGTTCCAGTTCTTCCAGAACCTCTTGTTGAAGTTCTGGCTGTACTTTTTCCTGCACCTGTTCCGCTACACACACCCCATCCGTGGCCTCACAGAGTCATGGGACCTCCTCGACAACCTCCTCCTAGCCCTGGCCAAAGTGGCCATCTACAAGACCAGGGAGAGGAGGTTGGTTGGGAGGGTGCTCTGCGACTGAGACACCTACTTCTGTTCCTTCATCTGTTCACACATCCAGGCAGAGTTCCTTGGGCCAGTGATCGCTGGCAGTCTCCCTTAATACATTCCAGCAAGAATCTAGCCATATCATTTTGTTCCCACATGAAGGACAATCAGTGGATTCTTTCCCGCTCCCCTTAGAATCCTCTTCAGCCTTACATCCACATCCTGTATCTTAGCACATGGCAGATTAGACAGCACACCCTTTTGTTCTCCAGATCAGCTCTGATTACAGGCCTGTCTGTTCTTCTCAGTAGGGAGTCCTCAATCACATAGACCTACTTTTTCCTGGTGATGGTGTGATTTTTCTGGCCTATCATAGAATCATAGAATATTAGGGTTGGAAGGGACCTTAGGAGGTCATTTAGTCCAGGCCCCTGCTCAAAGCAGGACTAACCCCAACTAAATCTGCTGTTTTTGGTTGCAAGTCCTCTCATCTTCTATTTTCCATTACAGTCTTCTGCAACCCATCCTGTATCCTCCTGGGGCTCTTATTTGGTGGTATCTCCATTGGCTCCACTCTTTGTATAGGACTAGCTACTCTTCTCTTCTTCCTTGTCCTCCCACCTTCAGTTACCGCCTGCTGTGCCCCTTCATTTCCCGTCTCTGCAAACCTATTCCTGAGGGCTATTTCTCTTTCACTGGCCCATCTTTTCCTCTGCCTGGTTCTTGTAGTCACATGCTTCCATTGGTCACTTTCCTCACACAGCAATCTCCCCTCAGAGTTCTTTGGTCCTGTGCCCATCTGCAAGTTAGGGCTTTTCTCTTCAGCCTCCTTATGCCTTTGCTCCATCATCTGCTTGAACCCCCTTTTAAACTCAACCAGAGTTTCCACCTGCATCTCCAAGCCTCAGATCTTCTCTTCCATCAGCTCTATGAGGCAGCACTTCATACAAACAAAGGTCTTTTGTGGTACCTCCTCTCCAGGATCACATACATCCCACAGCATCCACATCGAGTCATCTTCATTGTCTCCTTCACAGCTTGGGTCACTACTATTGCTGCCTCTGTATCTGTCAAAGCGTGTCAGTGAGAGAAACAAACAAACAAAAAGCCACAAAAAACAAACCCCCAGCAAGCACCGTGCCATGAGCAACACTGCATTAGTCTGTTTTGTTGGCTTTTACAATAACCCATCTTTCTCTTAACTTTGTACTCATAGTCATGTTTAGAGAAGAATTCCATTTTGATACTATTTACCCTAAGCTAATAAACAATCAAAATATTTAGATCAGAAAAACTAAAATTTTGTTAACTTCACATTAGTAGCTTTTCTAAAATTGAAGTACCACATTGCACATTTAAGACTGCTCTAGAATGATGATTAAGATAATAGCAGTAGTTTCCATTCCCATTTTTCATTGTACACAAATCATGTTAAAGAACACGCAGTAGTATTTCCAAGAGCTCAACAAACATCACTCCCAGTCTATTTTATATATTTCCTCCTATTTGGTAAGGGTATAATAATATTCCCAGAAAAAATTTTGAGCAAAGTATACATTACTTAATTATAAAAATCACAAAATGATGTAATCTCAAAATAAGCATCACAAACCAAAGAAATTTACAGTGAAGGTTAATCATGATAAGTTATGGAAATACAGTTAAGGTACCCAAAGAATCTTAATGCCACTGGGCAGTGGCACTCTGAGGAAATTAATTTTTGGAAAAAATTACTTAAATTTAATCTGGACCACAAACACTACCATGCCTCAACTGTAATCATGTGACATCACTACACAGAGAAATGATTGTTGGTTTTCAAGGCTGTATTAAAGCCCTTGCTCCTAGAACCATGTGATTGCATCAGAATTTGAGCTTTTATTAAACAAAACTTCATGGCTACTAAAAAGATTGAAAATGTAAGACAAGCATAATCAATGTAATAATATATGCCTGAGTCGGAAGATGTCCTGAAATGATGGCTTTTTGCAGCTCTCAAAGCTCCATACATCTGTGTGGGTTATTAACTCCAAGACTTTCTGCTCTTAAGAGCCATAACAACATCATCTCAGCAGGGAACTTTATATGACAGGAGGAGAAACGCACAGTGTGTGTGACCTACCCAACAGCCAGAGTGTATTACAGGTCCCTTGCTGCAACTTCTGTCTCTCCAAGGGAAGTGTGGGGAAGGAGACCTCTGCTGCTTCCAAGGGGAGGAGAAGCCTCTGCTGCTGCTCATGTGGGGGTTAAAGAAAGCCTCATGCTGAGACCCTGGTTCTAGGAGGTGGAGATCCTCTGCTGCTGCTCCCAGAAGGGAGGGGACCATACTGCCCTTCCTGAAAAGAGAAGTGGCCTTTCCTCTTTGATGTGGGAAGGGTGCCCCTTCTACTACATGGGGACAGGGTAATGGGAGAGTCCAAGTCTCCATATACCTAGGTTCTTGGATTGCCTTAATCTTGCCCTGATATATGCCTTACCAAGGCGTTTCTATAACTTTCCACTCTTGTTTGGTGTACTGCTTTTTCATGTTTCAAGGAAAAAACAACTTATCTCTCTAGGTTTTAGAAATATTCACTTGGTTACATTATTGACTGAACTCAGCAAAAGATAATTTTGCAGATGATAATGCCAAAAACTGGAAAGCATCTATTTTATAAATGAAAATAAATTGTGGTTGCCAGATCATAGGGTCTTTCTCAAAGAGATAAGTACTTTAAAAAATTATTCTGATTTAAAAAATTTAGAACACAGTATAAGACAGAGGGGTAAGCTCCCACAATGACTTCCATGTGGGTGCTACCGCTATGACCACATGGAGCATCACTGATGTCAGTAGAACTACACATAGGCATAAAGGCCTACCCATACTGAGCATTGAAGGATAAGGGCCCATGTTAAAAATAACATTCCAAATTCAATAACTGTTATTCCACAATAGATTCACACTCATCCTCTCCTTTGCTAATCTTAATACTGTAATTTATGCAAAAAACTTTGTAGTGCTTCACATTTCAAATAGCAATAGTTTCATACAGAAAACATTTCAGAATATTTACTTTGACAAGAGCAATATAATTGTCACAATAGTTGAACAAGTGCATTTTGTAACGAAGTGTCCTTGCTCTTTTGGTTGTGATGTGTATGTATTTTCCAATTCATAAAATTAAATAGTTCACATATGGGTCCCCCTAAAGCAAGTTTTTCAAGTGTCTATAGTTGTTATGGCTCAGATTAGTTTCAGTGCCCTACATGATAACTGTAAATTATCCAGTTCAAAAAAGAAAGGCTGTTTTCTGTTTTGTTCAAGTTAAGTGGTTTGAAATTGTCTCAAATGCCCTACCTACCTGTAATTTTTTTCAGCAACAGTAGTAGCATTTAGTTAGTAAATTCTATTGAATCTTCATATTTAAAAGTACCCATATAAAGAAATAATTAATATGTTTATATAATTTTAAAAAGGTAATATTAAGATGATCCATAATGTATCAAACCTACACTCTTCGCTGTTTAGAAACATTAGGGCAAAGCTGATAGCAGTGTCAATTATTAAACTTGTCTTACACATCCCATCATAAGACTCTGTTTTTATTTGCTTATAACTTAGCACACTACCTGTTCAGTCTGAAATTTTCAAAGTCAGGTGTCTGTCTCAGTCTGAATGTTTTAACTGGAATGTTTTAACTAAGAGAGTTCAATAGTTTCTAAGAACCAGATTAGGGAAAATTACATTGTTTTGTACATGTTAAAAAAATCATTTGAAAACTTTTTATTTTTAGAAGCTTTAATGCTCCCATGCTTTTGGAGCATGGATTTGAAATTTGGCAGGGGAAGTGTCCTGTGTCAGGGATGTACCATTTGCCATTCCCTGTGAAAATCTACCCACATGTGGCCAACATCTGAACCCTTGAAAAAAATCAGTTTCCACATGCTTGGTAGAGACTGCTTAGAGCTTCACAGGTAAAATTTCTGAAGATTCCATCTGCACTGAATATGCTCCGACCCCAGGGGGCAGAGTCAGAGACTTTCCTTGCAATTGCAACTCACAGTTCCTGTGGCTATGGGAGGAAGGGGCTGATAGCAAAAGTGAGAGCAGAGAGACTCTGTCTTACCTGTGCTTTCAGTGGCTCTCTGCTGGCATCCAGGTAGATAAGAGCTGGGCAAAATTTTTCAGATGAATAGTTTATTCACCAAAAATATACAGTTTTGGCTGACTTGAAATTTGACACAAATTTGTTTAATAGCTTCATCCAAAAAACATTTGGGGGCTCAATTTATGAGGGGACTTAGGTGCTATTCACAAAACAGCTTAAGGAAATGGTGGTGCTCCCCCTCATAACCTTTAGCCCATTGTTTAGGGCATTCATCTGGGATGTGGGCGACCCAGATTTGAATCCCTGCTCTGAAACAAGGATTTGAATCCAGGTATCCCACCTCCCAGGTGAATGCCCTAACAGCCAGGCTATACAGAAAAAAATGTTTTCTTTTTTGGTAGAAGCTACATAGAAAACGAGAACATAGCAGCAAGTCTCAGAGCCTGGGTCAACTGACTTGAGCCATGCTATGGGCCTAAAAATATCAGAGTAGACATTCAGGTTCTGAGACCCTCTGGTTTCAGAGCCCAGGCCCTAGTCCAAGTATACAGAAATATTAATAGAGGAGAAACCAGAACTCATGGGTTTCCAGGCTTGTAGATGAGTATTCCTTCTATAAGGCTATTTTGTTAGAACTCCCTAGGAAGCTGCACAGTGTGCTAGCAATCTACAGTAGAATACAGCACTGCAGCATTCCACTTAATTCCAAAAATAAAATCTAACAGCTTTTTACATTTAAAAAGTTTGCCCTTTTCAGTACTATGCACTGAATTTCACTGAGGATATTCTAGCTATATACGTTTAAAATGCCTCCTATGTTTCAACTCTGTTGTAACTTTGACTATGGAGTATGTGACACACCCAGAGTACAATCTGGACTGATGAACAGCTGTGGTCCTTCAGTTCTGCAACCTGAGGTTCCTCTTACACTGCTTCTCTGTGAGAGCTACTGCTCTTGGTCTGCCCTCACACAACCTCTAGAATGTAAGTTACTCCCAGTTATATTATAGGCGTACTATAGCCAGCCACTTTTGAATTATACTGCAGAGCACCACCAGCATGCTTCCAGTCCCAGACTTTCCCCAGAAATGTGTGTCTTGTACTACCCAGCTCTCTCCTGGAAAATACAAAAAAGTCTGTAATTTTATTAATAGAAAATGATATGCACAAATCCTGTTATACCAAATGGAATGTCCCAAGCATTTCAATCCAAACACACTGGTTTAGATAAAACACATGTATTAACTACAGTAGGATAGATTTTAGGTGAATATATTGTGGTACGCCAGGCCCCCTGTTCTGGCGCTCACCCACTAGCGACAGTCTCTGTAAGCCGTGGGGCCTAAGGTAGTTCCAGCCCAGTCTGGGTAAATCTCTAGGTTTTCCCCTCTTCTTCGGCCCTACCCACGGGCAAGCAGGTGCAGGCCTCACTATGGGCCTGAGGGTTGTCTCCCCACCCTCACTGGGGAGGGCAGCTAGCCCGTTGGGCCGGTGGCCCAGTGGGGGTACCTGTTCTCCCTGTAGGCTGGGAACCAGGACCAGGGACTCCTCTGCTCTGCTTCCCTAACAGTAGGAAACTCTGACTCTAATTCACTTTCTAACAGCTCCTTCCTCTCCTCCTCACTCTACTACTTCCAACTGCCTGCTTGCACTGGAGACTTTTAAGTGTTTGGGGGCGGGGCTCCTTGATTGGCCCCAGGCGTCCTAATTGCCTAAACAGCCCCAGGTGGCCTAATTAGTTAAGCAGCCCCAGGTGGCCTAATTGCCTAATCAGCCCCAGCTGAAACCCCTTTCCTGCCTGTAGGGAAGAGGGCTTTAAGCATTCTAGGGCTCACATATCGGCCCTGAAGTACCCTGCCATAGCCATCTGGCTTGACTTTACCACAATATGTAATGATGCATAAAAGTCAGAATTGGTTCATGAACAATAGAAGTAAAATGCAACTAATGCCTAACTTAACAAGCTAGAGTGAAAACAAAGCAAAGGTCTCTCTTACCACGTTTCATCAGTCTTACTGGCTGAACTTCTTTCAGTCAGGATCCCTCCCACAGTCTAGTGCTACTTGCTTTGTTCTTCAGGTGTTATGGGTGCCATGGGCAGAGAAAAAGATTTGGGGCATCTGATCTCCCTTCTTATAGTTCTTTCTCTTCTTGAGAAATATCTCCAGTTGAGGTTCAGGAGACAGAAAATCTGTGTGGAGGAGGACCCCAAGCTACTTCTTTGTCAAGATGTAGATTTTTTTTTGCCCACACCCCCTTTCCTGCCAAAGAGTGGCCACTTAACCAGGTGATGGTTCATTTGATTTTGTTGATACCTGGCTCAGGCATCAGCTTGCCTTTTGTCTCTGGGAAACTGAGTTGTGGCCACTCCCCAGACTTGGAACGTGTCTCAGTTATACCATAGAAAGAACTCTGATAAATTTACATACAGTGTTGCCATATATTTTTACCAGGACAATAATAATCAGCAAATTATGAATTTCCAAATGATACCTCACAAGGCATACGTTATACAAAATTTATCATAATCTTGTGAAAGGGGTGAACACCAGGGTACAGACTGACACCAAGTATCTATCACTGCCACAATGTTATTGGGGATATATCTACACTGCAATTGAAATCCCTCAACTAACCCATGCCAGCTGACTCTGGCTTGTGCCGCAGGGCTGGTTCATTGCAGTGTAGACTTCTGGGCTCAGCTGCAGCCTGAGCTCTGGAACCCACAGGGACCAAGACTGTGTATGACAAGATAAAAGAGTGCAGGAGGACTTATCCAAACATATTACTCACCCCAGCAGCTGTGTGGGGCCCTGCTTTGTCTGATAGGGGAAGAGCAATCCCTGGTGCAACTACTGCTCACAAGGGGGTCCCTGCTGCTCCTCCTGTAGGGAAGAAAAGTGGCCCCTAATACTACCTTTCTGTGACAAGAGGAACCCCTTGCAGCCATCACTACTTCTCTTGGGATGGAGATGGGGCTACTACAGCCCCTTTCCTGCTGAAGATGAGTGATGGCAGACGCCTGTACAACCCAGAATGTTTTTTGTGTAGGTATCCCCTGACACTGCCATACCATGTGGGGGTGGGGAGAGAGGCAAGGCGAAGGTGGCAGTCCATGTTGCAGAGTACTTAGGATCCCAACTTCCCTCAGTCCAGATCTGGGAGAAGTATGCCAAAGAATGGGTCATGTTTCAGTTAAGCCAGAGAAAGAGAAATCCATTCATAAGTGACTAGATTTTGTCCTTTGAAAGGATGTTGATAAATTGGAAAGAGATCAGAAGACAGGAAAACTTATCCAATAGTATAGCTCAAGCCCTCCTCAAGCTTGGTAAACTCCATCTATTTAGTTTATACAAGACAGGGTTAAGAGGTGACTTGACCAAAGGGGAAAGAAATTAAATAGTAAATCTACCAAACCTAACAATATCCAGTCCCTGGAAGCTGAAGCCAGATAAATTCAGACTAAAAATAAGGTGAGGGTAATTAATCATTAGAATAATTTATCAAGGAGTGTAGAGGATTCCCCATAACATGAAGTCTTTAAATCAATACTGGCTGTCTTGCCAAAAAAGATACGCTCTAGCTCAACCAGAAATTATGGTCTTGATGCTAGAATCACTTGGTGAAGTGTTATGGTCTTATATGCAGGAGATCTGTGGTTCCCAACCATTTTAGCTTGATGGCCCCAGATATCATTTATATAACCCTGAAGAGCCTCCAGCCTCTGCCAGCAGGGCCACCCTCCACCCACAGCCAGACGGAAGTAGTTCATCAAGGAGGCTGCCTCCTCACTGATCTTCCGTCCCCTTGGCTGCAGTAGGGAAACTGCACACCGCCTATAGCACTGTGTGCTCCATCTGGGTCCCTAGGCAGTGGATCTCTTCTGCAGCCAGGGG
Source organism: Mesoclemmys tuberculata (assembly GCA_007922155.1). Classification (NCBI taxonomy): domain Eukaryota; kingdom Metazoa; phylum Chordata; order Testudines; family Chelidae; genus Mesoclemmys; species Mesoclemmys tuberculata. Next base: position 250,046 of record ML675601.1, on the reverse strand, counting down.
AATGGAAGATCATAGAAGCATAGAATATTGAAGTTGGAAGGGACCTCAGGAAGTCATCTAGTCCAACCCTCTGCTCAACACAGGACTATCCTCAGCTAAATCATCCCACCAAGGGTTTTGTCAAGTTGCAGCTTAAAAACCTCTAAAGATGGAGATTCCACCAACTCCCTAGGTAACCCATTCCAGTGCATCACCACCTTCCTAGTGAAAAACTTTTTCCTACCCCACTGTCACTTGAGACCGATGCTCTTTGTTCTGTCATCTGCCACCACTGAAAACAGCCTACCTTTCAGGTAGTTAAAGGATGCTATCAAATCCCGCCCCTCATTCTTCTCTTCTGCAGACTGAACAAGCCTAGTTCCCTCAGCCTCTCCTCATAAGTCTTGTGCTCCAGCACCCTAATCATTTTTGTTGCCCTCCACTGGACTCTCTCCAACTTGTCCACATCCTTTTTGTAGTGGGGGACCCAAAACAGGACAAAATACTCCAAATGCGGCCTCACCAATGCCGAATAGAGGGGAATAATCACTTCCCGCGATCTGCTGGCAATGCTCTTACTAATGCAGCCCAATATGCCATTAGCCTTCTTGGCAACCAGGATATTGGCAACTGACTCATATCCAGCTTCTTATCCACTGTAACCCCCAGATCCTTTTCTGCAGAACTGCTGCCTAGCTCGTCGGTCCCCAGTCTGTAGCTGTGCATGGGATTCTTCCATCCTAAGTGCAGGATTCTGCACTTGTCCTTCTTGAACCTCATCAGATTTCTTCTGGCCCAATCCTCCAATTTGTCTAGGTCCTTCTGTATCCTATCTCTCCCTTCCAAGGTATCTACCACTCCCTCTAGCTTAGTGTCATCAGCAAATTCGCTGAGAGTGCAATCTACCTCATCCTCCAGATCATTAATGAAGATGTTGAACAAAACCAGCCTCAGGATTGACCCCTGCAGCACTCCGCTTGTGACCAGCTGCCAGGTAGACATGGAGCCATTGATCACTACTCATTGAGCCCTGTGCTCTAGCCATTTTTCTAACCATTTTATAGTCCATTCATCCAACCCATACTTCTTTAACTTTCTGATAAGAATACTGTGGGAAACGGTATCAAAAGCTTTGCTAAAGTCAAGGTATATCACGTCCACCGCTTTCCCCACATCCACAGAGCCAGTCACCTCATCATAGAAGGCAATCAGTTTGGCCTGATGAATAGAGATGTTTTGACCAAACTATCTGGCACAAGGTAAAAGGGTGGTCAGAGGGTGGCAACTACACATGTCAGAGACGCAATATGTTACTTCCTTGTATCAGTCTATACAAGAGAGTCTCAAAGGGGGTGTCTTTGTCTGGACAAGTGAAGAACGGAAAGGCCTGCCATTTACTGAGGCAATCCGTTGTCCCAGACATACATGTATTGAGTTTACTTGTAGCACTCATCAGGCACTTTTTACTGTGCTTCGTTGGCAATAAACCTGGCCTGGTGCCTTTGTTACTGAAACAGATCTCTAGTCTTATTGGATAATCCAAGTGTGGTTTGCTGTATTGGTTATCTGCGCAGACACAGCATACACACTGGAAGAAGACACACACACCCAATATCTGACAACAAGGACTAGACAGGATTTGTTTTTAAATTAATAGATTTTAAGGCCAAAAGGGATCTTTATGATCATCTAGCCCAGTGGTTCGCAACCATTCTAGACTATTGTATACCCTTTCAGGAGTCTGATTTGTCTTGCATTTGCCAAATTTCATCACCTCACTTAAAAACTACTTGCTTACAAAAATCAGACAAAAATACAAAAGTGTCACAGCACAGTGTGTGGAAAACAGCCAGCTTCACCCTATGGGTCTCGCACTTTGCCTCTCGTAGTGGGCCAGGGCATCACTAGTTACCCTGTCTCCCCAGGGACGGGGGGTAGGGACCTGGGCCCACCCACTCCTCCGGGTCCCAGCCCAGGGCCTCTATGAGTAGCAGCTATGTGCTGCTGTCACTGTACTCACAGCTGCAGTTGTTTCAGGGTTGGTTGGAGAGAGAGAGAGAGAGAGATTGAGCCAGGTGGAGTGATGAGCATTTATTCGGTTACAGCCTCTAGTCCACTCGTTCCCCTTTGTCCCACACATCCAACAAAGTGAACCCTGGGTTTCTTTACAACGCTTTATCTAAAATAATATGTAAATACACACACTTCTACAACACCCCCTAAAATCCCTATCTGGTAATATAAAAGATTATAAAATGAATATTAATAGCTAGAGGAGGCATATAATTACATCGGCCCCAGTTTGTCAGTTCCAACAAAACTTGCACAGCATATACCTTTAGCTTAACAGCAGAAATGATCATGAAGCTTCTTAAACTAGCAATAAAGGAAGAACAAAGGGGAGAGATCCTGAGCCTTCCCTAACAAGCATACTGCCTGGGAAAGAAGCGATAACACCCTTTTATCAAATTCTTTGTCCAAGTGGAGAGGTTAGAACGAAGGGGAGCACACAGTCAACTCATATTCTCTGCTTCAGCTACTACGTGATTCATTCCCTCTGTCCCTAACTTCAAGGCTAAAAATTTGCTGTAATTAGCTTCCCTCCTCCCTTCCCAACTCCAAGGCTAGAAAAGTGTTGTGATTTGCACATGATTATTGCTTGTGTAATACATGGCTCTTTCAGCCCAAGTCAGGGGTCCCGCGAAGGACAATTTGTGTTCAAAGCCTGTGCCCAAATTCCAGCCCCCCCTCAGGAATGTGGCCCAGCACTGACATCCTTTGTCCCCGCATCCACAGAAGTCTTTTCCTCTGGGCTAATTCTCCCCCTCTGTCCTTCTGGCTTCTTGAGCCCAGTACCTTCCTCCGCACTCCTTTCTGCTCCTCCACACACTCTGCACTCCTACTCCTCCAGCTTGCACACTGTCTGTCTGGAGCAGAGGATTTTTATCAAGCACCTGGCTGGGCCTTAATTGGCCTCAGCTGCTCCTAATTGCCCCCTCATGTCTTCTAGCTAGTCTGCAGGGAACAGAGCCCTGAGCATTCTGGTCCTTCTCACCCCGCCCCCCCTTCGAGCACTCTCTGACAGCTGCCGAGGGGTCACTGTTGGTTGAAGGAGCCCTGGTGCTGCTGCTCTTGCTTGGGGGCCCTACCGGCCTGCCCCACTCCCAGCTGGCCAGGAGGCAGTGGGTGAGTGTCCCCTCCACTCCCACTGCCACCGCTTCCACCAGTGATGGGGCCTTCCCAGGTTGGCTGCTTGCTGCTGCTTTTGCCCTTTGCTGCCTGTGGGGACAACAATGACCAACACCTTCACCACCACTCCTGGGGCAGTGCTCAGGAGGGGGCTGCTTTTTTTTCTGGACTGAGTGACTGCACCACCTCTGCTCCTGTGGTGGTGGGGAAAGGTGTTTTTGTATCTGTGGGAAGAGGGGGTAGTGGCGTGGAGCCCTCCCCCGAGCCACTCCCAGCCACCGATCACTTCACCTCCTCAGCTGAGCCGCCCATCGCCTGGACTGACTGGGACTGCTACAGCAGTGGGGCTTTGCTCCACTACCCAGGCCCACCTGGGTGCACATGCCCCCTTCCTCCCCCCCCCCAGACTGTCCCTCCCTTTTCCAGCAACGTCTGGCCAGAGGGCTTCCCTCACCCTCTGCTTTGCTCTCCAGTGCTTCCAGAACAGCTTATCCCCCCACTTCCTCTTGCAGCCTGCCCACTCATCCCATACTGCCCATATTTGTGCCCTCTCCCCTTCGGGTTTCCTTAGTTTTCCTGCCCTGCCCAGCCCTGAGTGTTTGTTGGCTTGCCCTGCCCTGCCCCCACCCTTCCGCGTTTGTTGGCTTGCCCTGCCCTGCCCCCACCCGTCTGCGGTTGTTGGCTTGCCCTGCCCTGCCCCTCAGGAGTCCTGAGCTCCTCCCTGCCCTTGTCAAATGCTTGACCCTACCCCCTCATGCCTTTGCTCCTTCTCCCTGCCCCAATCCGCCCCACCCCCGCAGTGCACATGCATGCTCCTCAGAGCCCATGAACCTCTAGAACTTCCAATTCTTTTCATTTTGCCCCTTGTTCACTGCACCCCCTGATGACTTGTGTGACTCTCCCCTTGCCAGTGCAGCAGATGGAGCTGGCACCTCCCACATCCCCCTCCCCCCCCCCCCCTTGCAACGTGCTCCTCTCCCGCCTGCAGCCTAGCGGGGAGGAGAGGTTAGCTACCCCACCCCTCCTTTCCCTGCCCCCCTCCCCCACATTTGCCCCTGAAATCCTTCCCTGCTTGCAGCCTAGCAGGAAGAAGTGGTCAGTTGTGACCTCCCCCTTCCCCTCCCCCCAGGGGCCTACTCCCACCCATCCCCCTCCAATGGATCAAATAGCCGCTCTGGTGCCCCTGTCCCTTCCTCCCAGCCTGCTCACCCACCTACCCCTCCCCCGCTGCAACTACTACCTTGACCCACTGGGGCAACATCAGATACAGGGGGGGGACCTCCACCACAGCTGCCCAAACTGCCTCGACTGGCAGGAAGGGCCAGGGCATAAAAAGGACAAGGGGCCCAATAACGAATCCATTACACCTAGGGAGAGTGCTTTCTTTGCCGGGCAACAGGGCACATCCAGAGGGACTGCCCCCTAGCCTGGCACGGAGGAGTGCTTGGGCCGCCTGAGCTCCCGGTCGGCGCCGGCCCTGCCACCACCAACAGCCCTAGCTGCCCAGCCCCTGTGGCCGCGCCTTCTCCTCCTATGCACATCTCTGGGACGTGGCCCATGGAGAAGGCACCTGGGTTGGACAGGGGGGGTTGGGAGAGGAGCTTTCCCGTTCCCTTGTCGCCTTGTCCCCATCCCCTTGACCCCCGACACCATTGCCCTTGCCGCCTGGCCCTGACTCTGCAGGTCCACCCCCGTTAACACCATAGAGGGTTGGGTACTCATTGGCGGGAAGTGTGGCAAGTGGAAGAAGGCTCAGAACCTCCCCACCCTCTCGGATAGGGAGGAAGCCCCCAGTAAGTCACTCAGCCTTCTGCTGCCCCTCCTCCCCCAAAGAAGTCCAGCAAGTAGTGCCGGTTCAGGAGGAAGCTAGGGCAGCATGGAGGGGTAGCATGCCCCCCCTCTTGGAGGCCCTATTGGATTCCCTCCCTGGGGAAGCCTCAGAGGGAGTTGCCCCTGCCACCTCTGCCCCCCATCGCCACCAAGGTGCATGCCACCTCAGCCTCTGGTGGGGTGGCAACCTGGTGAAGGAGGAGAATTATGGCTCCATTTTCGAAGAGATCGAGTCCCTAGGTCTGACCTCGGTCACCCAGGGGGAGGATGACCCTTTGCCATTGGGCCTCAAACTGGGCAGGCTTGTGCCACCTCCTCCCTCTCCTTTCCCCACCTCTTCCCCAGACTGCTGTCCCCACCCTTGAGCCACCATATGATGCCCCCATCTGCCCGGCTGTGGATGGCATCACACCTGCAGCCACCAAGCCTCCTGAGGCGACGGCTGGTGTCGAGCAGCCGGGCCCCAGGGCATCTGAAGTAGGGCAGCTGCCCCCTATCCCTTCTCAGGGTCCTGAGCTGAGCCAGCCCCTGTCTTTCATGGGGGCTGTGGGCACAGAGTCCACCATGGTGCCCAGGCCCGGTGTTGGCGAGGGCCCTCCCCCTGAACACATGCCCCTGACCCCTGTTCCAGATCAGGCGGAGCCACACCCCACTGGCTCTGCCACTGGGGCCCCTGATCCCAGCCCCACCCCTGCCTCTGTTCCCACTCCTGACCCTGACCCCGTTCCCACTCCTGACACCATTCCTGGCCCTCCTCTGTCCACCTCCCATACTGTTACCGCCCCGGGGTTGTGTCGTTTCCCATTACATCTGCCAACTTCTGGGAGGCAGTATTCGAGTTCTACCTCCTATCCAGGGATGCTGTCTTCCCTCTGCCACCATTCCTTGTGCCGGAGATTGAGGCGGGCAGCGCGGCACCCACATCAGCACCACGTGAGGGGTCTGCCCAGTGTCTGCCCATCTCTTGGCCTTGGGGCCACTGCAGAGTCCTAGCCAGAGGATGGCCTGGGGTCTCCCACCCCAGCCCCCAAGACACTGTGGGACAAGCCATCATGGCTGACTGTTATGGGACCAAGAATAGGGTGCAGCTCACCCTGCAGTACTCGGGGGAGTTCCATCTCATCCACCAGGCCATGAGGGCTCTCCTGAAGGAGGGGAAAAGGACCAGAAGGCAGGATACTGCTCCGACGAGCCCTCAGTTCCATGACTCCCTCCTGGCCTTCGGGGTCGGTCATGGATTGTTATGGGGCCTGGCGGGGACTGCTGGCATTCCTGCCCATGAGGATCCTCCCCAGCCCTCCCCATGGCCCCAACCATCTTTGCACCCTTGAATGCCAGGGGCTGTAGGATGGGTCGCCACAGGAGCTAGGTGCTCTCCTTTCTCCGGGAGGAAGGATACTTTGTGGTGTTCCTGCAGGAGACCCACACAGATCCGGCCGCCAAGGCTAGTTGGGGGCTGGACTGGGGGGGGGGGGGCAGAGTGTTCCTAGTCACCTCTCCACCCGTGCAGGCGGAGCGGCCACCCTGTTCTCCCCCAACCTACAGTCTGAGGTGCTGGGGGTCACTGAGGTTGTGCTGGGGCACCTGCTGCACCTCTGGGTCCACGTGGAGGGGCTGACATTGAACCTTGTCAATGCCTTTGCGTCAGGCCCGGAGAGGGTGAATTCTTTCCAGAAGGCGTCCACCATCCTTGGCACCTTGGATCCTCACAAGCACCTGGTCCTGGGCAGGGATTTCAACACCACCCTCAAGGAACAGTACCACATGGGGACCGAGCAGTGTCCAGCCACCACGGACATCTTCTGGGAGATTGTAGCCCATCAGTCTCTGGTGGATGTCTGGTGCGACCACCACCCGGACGACGTCGTCACCTTCACCTTTTTCCGAGTGAGGGATGACCAATCGCGCCACTCCCAGTTGGACCGCATTTATTTTTCCCATCATCACCTTTCATGGGCCCACTCCTCCAGCATCCAGCCGGCCCCTTTCTCAGATCACCATCTGATGACCCTCTCACTGCTGAGAGGTGGAGGTTGGCCTGCTGGCACTTCAACAACAGCCTGCTGGAGGATTTGGGCTTCGTGGCATCCTTCCAGGAGTTCTGGCTTGCCTGGCAGGAGCAGAAGCGTGCCTTTCCCTCGGCACAGTGTTGGTGGGACATGGGGGAGGTGCGCGCCTGGCTCTTCTGCTGTGACTACACTTGGGGGGGCCAGCTGGAGGTGGGATGTGGGGATAGAGCAGCTGGAGTGGGAGATCTTAGAGCTGGAGAGGAGTGAGAGTACAAATAAGTTTTTTCATTGTGAAAGGTGACTTCACGATTCATCAAGGAGAGAGGCAAAGAACTTCCAGGAGACTAGTCATCCAGGGCCTGCAAACTTTTTCTTCCATAATGAATCCAGAAATCATAGTAATCTTAAAAGCCATCTTTGTACAGTTTTATCCTCCTAAATCCTCAGATGCATAAGGAATCCACCAGTTTCTGCCTTTTATTTTGGACTCATGCTAGTCTATTCAGTCTTCTGAGTGTTGCATTAATGGATTAGGTTTCTCTTGCTATTGTTCTGTGTAATGTTCTCGAGGTCGCCCTATTTTTCTCCTTCCAGGTGGTGTCCATATTAACACTTGCCATGGAAGTCATGTTGGTGGCATCCTTAATGCAGGCCCTATATATGTCCATCATCATCTTACCATATTTGATACTTTAGATTAGTTTGCTCTACTTAGAATGTCTGATGTTGCAAGAAAAGCCTTTCCAATGAATACTGAAGATCTTCCATGGTCATTTCTTTTGGAATGAGTTGATCTTCTTATCAATGTCTGTTGTAGATTTCCAGGACTTTGCTCCATAAAGGAGGACAGACAGGATGGTGGTGTTAAAAATTCCTATTTTTGTGCCAGTATCAATCATGCTACTTTTCCTAAATTTTTCCAGTTTATGAAAGTTATTTGCTGCTATTGATATTCACTGCTTGACATCTAGCATGGTGTCACCATCATTACACATCTCATTCCCTATGTAGGTAAAATGACTTACTTCTTCTAGCATATCTTCATCCACTCTAATGTTTAGTTTTGGGACATTGTAAGCTGGCAACTCGGCCCAGGCTCCAAGGAGGGCCACAGTGCCTTGGTCTAAGGCAAAACAAGAAGCTAGCGGGTTGTGAGTCTTTAGCCTCCGGCCCTCAGGCAGGGTGGGTAAGGAGTCTATAGCTCCTGGCTCTCAAGCGGGTGGGGCAGGCAAAAAGTCTGTAGCCCCCAGCCCTCAGGTAGGATGGAGCTAGCAAGGTAGTCCGTAGCCCTAGCTCTAAGACAGGGCAGAGCAGGCAAAGCAGTCTATAGACCCCAGCTTTCAGGTAGGGCAGAGCTAGTAAGGATTCTGTAGCCCCTAGCCCTCAGGCAGAATGGGGCAGACAAAGTAGTCTGTAGCCCCGGCCCCCAGGCAGGCCAGAGCTGGTGAGGAGTCTGTAGTCTCTGGCCCTCAAGCAGGGCAGGGCTGGTAAGGAGTCTGTACACCTGGCTCAGTATCCTCTGTGGCGGCAGGTTCAGAGGAGACAAGCACCTCCAGGGTGGCTAGGGAAGAGGGATGCAGGCCCACCCAACTCCACTGCACCTCAACTCAGGGCCCTATCAGTGGCAAAGGGGCTCTGCCATTGGGTCAGCAGGGCTCCAGCTGCACGCGCTGACACAGTACAACCATGAACTCAGCCAAACTATAGTTGGCTGCCCCTGAGCTACTTCCTCCCACCCTGAACCTGGGTACCTGGAGCCAGGGGTCTTCCTCTGAGCCACTGGGGTAGACAGCTACAGGGAGTTCCACTAGTCCCTCACTGTCTGTCAGCGATAGGTCCGGGAACTCCTCGGGGCCATCAGCGGATGGCAGCTCCTCCAGGTCACAGTGTCCCGGTGGGTCCTCTGGCATACAGGGCTCTGGCAGCTCCATTAGATCCCTGGTGGAGGGCAGCTCCTCTAGGTCAGGGCCGGCCTTGGGGGGTTTCTTTCAGTCAGTGGTGCCGGGTAGCTCTTTCCAGCCACTAGGACCTGAAAGCCCTTCCCAGTCACTGCAGCCTGGCAGCCCTGGCAGGCGCTGGAGACTCCAGTCAGTGGGGTGTTCACTCAGCACAGCTGCAGGGCCTGGGTCAGGCCCAGACCACAGCACTGAGGGAGGCACGTCTTTCTCCGACAGCAGCTTCCCCTGAATGAGCTGCTAGGCCAGCCTTTTGTACTTCCCCTTCCAGTCGTGGCCCTGCCTCTCTGCTCTCAGGGTATTTGGCCTGCCCAGCAGGGGCATCACGACACTTCCTCAGGGCCAGACTCCAAGGAAGGCCACAGTGCTTTTCTATAGACACTGATAGCCATATATTTTGTCTTCCCCTTGTCGATGAACAAACAAACTTGTTTCCCTGAAACTGCCAAAAGCTGTGTCTTCTTTTCCATTAAGTGATGTGTTGAACTAAGCAGGACAATGACATCAGTAAAAATGAGGTAATCTAATTATGCTTTATAATTTGTCCATAAAATTCCTCAGTTGCTTTCTGGAGTTACTTGCCTTATGACATTGTCAATGACCAATGCAAACAATAGTGGGGACATAAAACACCATTACCTTACTCTAATTCTCACTGAAAACCATTGACAGATGTTGTCATCATCTCTGACTGCACATTCAGCATTATCATTTAAATCCTTTATTATTTTAATTATTTTTGCTGGTATTCGATAATATGTCATAATTCTTCAGAGACTGTCAAAAGCCCTCTGGAAATCTGTACATTTTTTCACAAAAGGTGCTTGTCACTCCACTTTGTTTATAATACGTCTGTGTCTAAACAATACTTTGTTCTATAATATGTCTAAACACATGACCTCAGTGCTCTAAAACCTGCTTGTTCCTCTCTAAATCAAGGTCCTTTTTTTTTTTTTAATGTGTTCCAGGATGAAGGTGCACATGACTTTCCCAGGCACCGAAAGTAATGTAAATCCTCTCCAGTTATTGCAGTTGGTAAAGTCACCCTTCTTTGGCTGTTTTACTCTAAGGCCTCGCTTCCACTGGGTTGGGTTCTTTTCTTCATTCCATATTCACAAGAAGAGTCTGAAGAGCTATTTCATCCCTTACTGTAAGCATGTCTCCAGTAATGTTATCCTTTCTAGTTGCTTTCCCATTTTTGAGTTTATGATAGTTTTGTAACTACTTCAATTGTAATATCTCCTAAATCAATATCAAGTTCTAGTGGTAGGATTTCATCACATATTTCTAGCAGTTCACTTGGGCTTGGTCTATTAAAATAATAAAATCATAGGGTTAGAAGGGCCCATAAAGGTCATCTAGTTTAACCCTCTGCCAAGATGCAGGATTTGTTGGGTTTAAACCATCCAAGACAGAGGGCTATTTAGCCTACTTTTGAAAACCTCCAGTGAAGGAGCTTCCAAAGGCTCCCTAAACAGTCTGTTCCACTGTCCTGCTCTTCCTACAGTTAGGAAGTTTTTCCTGTGATTTAATCTAAATCTGCTATGCTGTAGTTTGAACCCATTGCCTCCTATCCTTCCCTCTGTGGCAAGATAGAACAACTTTTCTCCACCTTCTTTGTGGCAGCCTTTGAAGTATTTGAAGATTGCTGTCATGCCCCCTCTTAATATAACAGCATACCAATAATACAATGTCCTCACAAAATAATCACCCACAACCAAAACAATATTATCTATAATGTTCCACCCTTTATTAATTATTTTAATATTAAATTATTTATGCCTTACAATAATACACTATATATACTATTAAATAAAAAATATCTTAAATTAAAACCACAAACACAAATTGCCTCCCAGTATGTCGCCTTAAAACAATTATATAGAGTATAACCTAGTTTAAACACTAGCTTCTACCTCCTTTCATGCCTATAGAAAGATAAACATGTGGTCTGATTCTCTATTGCGTTTCACTTCAATCTCATTTATACTAATGCAGAGTAGGTGTAAAACACTGCAATATTGGAATGATACTGTTTTACTTCTTGCACAGGTGTAAGTGAACACAGAATACTAGATAATAAAGAAATTGGCCACTCTGCACCATAATAATGGTTTCGTTTTGAGTATCTATTGAATAGATCTGCAAAAATTTCATTCATATGAATGGCAGACTAAACTATTGTTCACTCCCTGCACAAGTGAATTCTTTGCATCAATCTTCACTGCAGAGGATGTGAGGGAGATTCCTACACCTGAGTCACTCTTTTTAGGTGAAAAATATGAGGAACTTTCTCAGATGGAGGGGTCAACAGAGGAGGTTTTGGAACAAATTGATAAATTAATCAGTAATTAGTCACCAGGACCAGATGGTATTCACCTAAGATTTCTGAAGGAACGCAAATACGAAATTGCAGAACTAACTGTTGTATGTAACCTATCACTTAAATCAACTTTTCAACCAGATGACTGGTAACGCCGATTTTCCTAGCATTCTAATGTGATGCCAATTTTTTTAAAAGGCTCCAGAGGTGATCCTGGCAATTACAGGCTGGTAAGTCTAACTTTGGTACTAGGCAAATTGGTTGAAACTATAATGAAGAACAGAGTCATCAGACACATAGATTAACACAGTTTGCTGGGGAAGAATGAATAGAGCTTTTCTAAAGGTAAGTCATGTCTCACCAATCTATTACAATTCTTTGATGGGGTCAGAAATGTGGACAAAGGTGATCCAGTGGATGTAGTGTAACTGGACTTTCAGAAAGCCTTTGATAATGTCTCTCAACAAAAGCTCTTAAGCAAACTAAGCAGTCATGGGATAAGAGGAAAGGTTCTCATATGGATCAGTAACTGGTTAAAAAACAGGAAACAAAGGGTAGGAATAAATGGTCATTTTTCAGAATGGAGAGAGGGAAATAGTGGTGTCCCCCAGAGATCTGTACTGGGACCAGTTCATAAATGAACTGGAAAACTGGAACTGGAACTGGAAAACTGAGTAAACTGTGAGGTGGCAAAGTTTGCAGATACAATATTACTCAAGATAGGTAAGTCAAAAGCAGACTACGAAGAGTTACAAAGGAATCTCACAAAACTAGGTGACTGGTCAACCAAATGGCAGATGAAATTCAATGTTGATAAATGCAAAGTAATGCACACTGGAAAATATAATCCCAATTATACATACAAAATGATGGGGTCTAATTTAGCTATTACCACTCAAAAAAGTGATCTTGAAGTCATTGTGGATAGTTCTCTGAAAACATCTGCTCAATGTGCAGCAGCAGTAAAAAAGCTAACAAAATGTTAGGAACAAAAAGGATAAGGACAGATAATAAGGCAATAAACATCATAATGTCACTGTATGAATCCATGGAACACTCATACCTTGAATAATGAGTGCACCATCTCAAAAAAGATACTAGAAATGGAAAAGGTACGGACAACAAAAATGACTAAGAGTATAAAACAGCTTTCATATAGAAGAGAGATTAAGAAGACTGGGACTGAAACTTGGACAAGAGATGACTAAGGGGACTATTACAGAGGTCTATAAAACCATGACTGGTGTGGAGAAAGTGAATAAAGAAGTGTTATTTTCCCCTTCATATAACACAAAAAACAGAGATTATCCAATGAAATTAATAGGCAGCTGGTTTAAAAACCAACAAAAGTAAAGTCTTCTTCACACAACCTGTGAAACTTGTTGCCAGGGAATGCTGTGAATGCGAAAAGTGTAACTGGTTTTAAAAAAGAATTAGATAAATTCATGGAGGATAGGTCCATTGATGGCTATTAGCAAAGATGGTCAGGGATGCAACACCATGCTCTGGGTGTCCCTAAGCCTCTGATTGCCAGATGCTGGGACATGACAACAGGGGATCACTTGATGATTGCTCTGTTCCCTTCATTCCCTTTGAAGCATCTGTCATTGGCTACTGTTGGAGGAGAGGATACTGGGCTGGATGGAATATTGATCAGACCTAGTATAGCCATTTTTGTATTCTATTTCCCAAACACCAGATTCATAGTTTTCAAGGCCAGAGAGGACCACTGTGAACATCTATTCTGACCTCTTGTCTAACCTGGGTCATACAACTTTCCCAAAATAATTATTCAAGATAGTTAAGTCCAAAGCAGACTGTGAAGAGTTAAAAGATGCTCTCATAAAACTGATGGGCCATTGGTCTGACCCAATATGGTCGTTCTTATGTTCATAACCAAAATAAATAACTACACATTCAATCCAAACACATAACACATAACAACTTGGTTTTTTAGGATCAAATTATTAGGTTGTTTTATTGAGAATCATTTACCCTAATTAGCTTTAAGAACTTGGGAATACAGAAGACTTTGTTTTGCTATCAGCCCCAAAAGTCACAGGACATCATCCAGCTGTATGCCAGTTGATATATTTACATTCCAGGCAAGCAGCTGAGGATCAAAGCACTCCCAAGTTAAAATATTTTTGATTACATGTAAATTTTCCAAAGTGCTTACATTATTTAAGAGCCAAGTCTCACTGAAAGTCAGTGGGACATAGGAATCTATGTAGAGATGGGCAAAATTTTTCTGTTGAAAAAACATTTTTTAACCAAAAAATACAAATTAGAGTTCACTGAAACATTTCACAAATTTGTGTTTAATTCAAATAGTTTTGGTTAAAAAAAAATTCTGAAAATAAAAGCATTTGACATTTTAAAAATGTTTTGATTCAAAATTATTTTGATTTCCGATTTTATTTCAATTGTATTAAATGCTATTCAAACTAAACTAATTTTTTTGACCTTTGGGTTGCTGAAATGTTTTAAAATCTGTTTCTGACAGACCTGAAATGAAAATTCATTTTTTCTACAGTTCTGCCAGGAAAGTCAAACATTTGTTGTTTGCACAGCTCTATGCTTACGTCATGTAGGCACTTTTGAAAAGTTTTACCTCAAATCTGTAATACTAATTGAGGAAGCCTGCCCAAAGTATAAATGGTTAGAAGATAACCAATCTCTTTTACTCCCCAAATGTAGTGTTACATGACCTATTCCAATACGATTCAGAATAATGTATCTTTTTACAGAAAAAATTCAAATACATTTAAGTGAAAATAATTTCGGATTTAACATATTCCTCCCAACACAAAATATTTGTGAGTGATCTTTCAGACAGTGAGACTGTTTAATGTTTAATTGTCTCTTAGGTGTTTGAGAAACCAATCTTTAGGAACTTTTCTAAGAAATCTTGTGGGTTCCATCCACACACACCACATTCTTGTGTGCATACACTCATGCTTGCTACCTTCTGAAGTTTTAAAAAGATGCAAGAGTGCTAACATAGAAGCATCCCTCGACTAATAAGGGGGGAACAGACACAGCAAAGTTGATACTTATATAGGATAATTGTCACTATTCTTGAATGAAATCAGCTTCAGAAACCCAGTATGTGGTTAAAAAGATTAACTCAGTGGGTTAACACTAAACTTGCTGTCTGACTAGATGTTACTTGCTTGTATGTGTTAAATCTTAGAGGTTGCTGAACTCCTAGTCCTTGGTGTCCACACAGGAATGTGGAGGAAGCACAGGCCTCTTTGTCAAGCAAGGTGATATTGTATGGCCAGAAGCAATTTTTTTCCCCCTTTAGATGATGGCTGGTTCCTCAACCACTGAACTTCACTTCAGCAGCATTTTGGTGAAACAGAGTGGGTCACTCCTCTTCTGAAGTCACTGGCATCATCAATTTAATTGTCATCTTTATACAAAGGAAACCTGCACAACATTTCAAAAGAGAGCCTGCAAGCTAAAATTTATAACTTTAGTAGATACTAAAAATCATGGTCTTAATAAAAACACAGGATTACAACAATCTGTAACCCGCTAACCTCCCCTTTTTGTCCTATGTCTACAGGGGTGTCAACAGGCCACTTCAGCTTGAATGGTCCCTTAGAATATATATTAACTACTTATACTAAACTATCTGTTCAACCATACAGTTAGCTGTGATGCTTGGAGGAAATACCTTTCCAGACCTGAAGAAGAGCTATGTGTGGCTCGAACGTTTGTCACGCTCACCACAGAAGTTAGGCCAATAAAAGATATTACTTCACACACCTTGTCTTTATAATAGCAGAAATGCAGTTTTGGAGGGGTATGCTGCATGCACACTAGGTAAGTGCCACACCAAAGTGTGCAAAGTGCTCCTAGCACAGTTCAGGCCTCAGCTTACCTAGGGAAGTGGTGGAATCTCCATCTATAGAGGTTTTTAAGTTGCGGCTTGACAAAGCTGGGATGATTTAGCTGAGGTTAGTCCTGCTTTGAGCAGGGGGATGGACTGGATACCTCCTGAGGTCCCTTCCAACTCTAATATTCTATGATTCTATGACTCCTTAGGCCTGTGATCTTAACGGGAGCCCAGTTTTCCTCTTCTCCTGTTCTTTTCCTATACACTCTATTTCACTCATTCCAAGTTATCCTGGGATGGAAGATCCAAAGATTTTTGTCAGTGCTGCTGTTCAAATCTCAATATACTTTGTTTTTCTTCGAGTAGTGTCCCAAAGGGTGCTCTACTGTACGTGTGCTTGCATCCCTGCACTGTTGATTGGAGCACTCTGGTAGCAGCGTCTGTTAGGCCCACACGTGCACTGTCTCTCCTCATGGTGTGTCACGAGGCTACCCAGTGCACACTGGCTACCCCATCTCAGTTCGTTCTCAACCACCCCTCGCTAAAGACAGAGCCCTTAACAGTCCATTAAAGCTATCATTTTATTTGCATATCTATAGTTAGTCTCCTAGGTATAGTTCTAGTGTAGTTTTTTCTCTTTTCTTATTTTATCCTTGAAAAAGAAAAACATTTTATTTTTCTTTCTGCCTTTTCTCCCGTCAGGGACCCTTTCCCCCAACAGGCTGTGCCCAGTTCACCAGGCTTCAAGAAGTGCCTTTCTTTTAAAGAGGTGATCCCAATCGTGAATAAACACTCTAAGTGCATTTGCTACCTTAGGGAAGGCCACATACAACAGAGGAGTGGCCTTTGCCAACAACTCTGGCAAAGAGATCCTGCAGAGACAGAGAGCTCTGCCAAAAGATCATCTTCATGGAGGCAGCTCTCTGATCCCAATCACCTGGTAGAAGTGAGTCTTCCCCCAACCTTTTACATCTCACGCTTAGGCGAAGAAACAGGCTGTGGACCCCTCTCACAAATCATCTAAGAAGAGAGCAGGAAGCCCCCACAGTGGGCCCTGAGAAAACTGTAAGCAATCACCATCTTGCTCAGTATCTTTGGCACTGCCAGCACCAAGACCATCTCACTCTGGCACTCATGGCTCATGGAGACCAACAGCAACCAATACCACTGACAGGCCCATGGCCCTAATGGGAATGAGCACCAAGTCATCAGTACTGAAGGACAGGAATAAGCACTCTAAAAAGCTCCCAGTAAGTCCACATCAGTACTGCCATTGACGGCTCACCCAGCAGTGATGCAACTGATGTGGACTAGGTCCCTGTCCTTCCAATTGGTAGCAGCAGAATCCCACCATTCCAGAGACCTCTGAATGCTGGATGCACCAAAGTCTCCACCTCTTGTTACCAAGACTTCTGCACCAAGCACCCTGCTGCCACTGCATGCCCCTCCATTCTCTGGCAAGAGTTCAGACAGTGAGACAGAGGCTTCTGTCACAGTACTCCTCCCAAGCTCCATGTGGTGCTCACTACCAACAGATCCCAAGGATATACTCACAGATGGTCCCATCACCATTTTGGTACAGACACCCACAGGCGCCACCGCTAGCTCAATGCTATCACAATCCCAATGGCTATATTGGGACCCTTGGGTAGTCCATCGTCAGCATGCCTTTCAGGCTTTAAGTGTTGCCCAAGAATCCTCGAGGCACACCTCATTGGCTTCGAGACTGCCTCAAGACATATAGGAACAGGAAGCTGGTACCAAGGAGGAACACCAAGGATTCCACCTCCTGTTCTCCAGATGAAGCCATCATGCCTCCTCCACCATCTTTGGTAGACGACTTTTGCCTCTTCCACGAGCTGGCAAAGAATATGGCAGACACCTATACAGATACCATTGGAGGACGTCCTTCACTTCCACCATTCATCCTCCTCCTCAAAGATCACCCTTCAATTAATGAGGCCATTTTAGACCTGTCAAAAACTGTAGCAAACCACAGCATCAGTGACAAGCGAGTGAACAAAAAAACTATGTCCCTGCAAAGGAATCTGAATTTCTGTTCTCCCACCCACCACCCAATTCTATCATGATGGACACCATCAACTCCCACAGCCGACAAAACCAGTAAAGAAAAGACTACCCCCTATGATAGGGATTTGAAGAACCTTGACCTTTTTGGTAGAAAAGCATAGTCCTCACCCACTCTGTAATTCCAAGTACCAGACCCTCACTGCAAAATATGATCACATAAATTACTCAAAACTGAATGACTTTATTGAAAAGATTCCAGAAGCACATCATAACTCATTTAAGGCCCTTATCCAGGAGGGACAATTAACAAACACACTCATCACTACAATCTACCCTCAATGCAGCTGACATTGCACCTAGGTCCATCACCAGGGCTCTGGTGATGCAGCAAACATCATGGCTCCATTGTCGTGCTTTCCAAAAGAGGTACAGTTCACAGTTGAGGACTTTCCCTCTGAGGACACAAAGCTCTTTGCCAAGAAGACGGATGCCTCCCTTCATACTCTGAGAGGCTCCAGGGCTACCCTCTGGTCACTGGGTACCTATACAATGGGACAAAAGAAACAATTTAGTCCGCAATCCCAGTATAGACCACATGCGTCTCACTAACCTCAGCGCCTCTACGAGTCACAAAGAAAGACAGGGAAAATTCCCTAAGTGAAAACCACCTGGCCCACAATCTTCATCTAAGCCCTCTACATCTAAGCACCACTTTTGATGGGCAAGTTGAGGTGCCGTTAGACAACTCCCCCTGAATGACACAGCCTACCATCATTCCACACCCATTTTGCCAACAATTGGTAGCATTCCACCTGGGAATTCATAACAACAGACCGACAGGTCCTAGAGATCATTCGAACTGGTTACTCTATCCATTTTACCTCCCTACCCCCTCCACAACAACCTTCCCTTTCCCTATTCAGGGACCCTTCTCATGAGAATTTACTACAACAAGAGGTAAATCCAGGGCTGGCCTTAGGGGAAATGGCAACCCCCTGGGCTCGCAAGGCTCCCCACCCTCTTTCACCCTTAATCCCTGCACCTACCTCCTTCATTCCTAATCCTGCACCCCCACCCTGAATTCCTCTTGCATCCCTAACCTCTGCACTATGCCCCCTTTGCCCGTAATCCCTGCATTCCCTCCTACACCCCTAATCCCTGGACCCCAACCCCAAACACCCTGCACCCCTGGCCCCCTCTTCTGCCCCTAACCCCTGCCCTTCCTGCACCCCAACCCCTTCATTGTGCCCTCTGCACCCCAACACCTGCACTATACCCCCTTTGCCCTCAATCTCTGCACCCCTCTCCTGTGTCCACGTGAGGAAACTGACCTGGATACACAGAGCAGCTGGCATTGCTCCTCACTCCCCCCCCTCAAACGCTGCTCCTCTGTGCCTCCCTAGAGGGCTGTGTGGGGGAGCAAGGAACAATGTCAAGGCTCCCTGCATCCATGTCATTTTCTACACCTGGGCTGCATAAGGGGAGGGCAGAAAGCAGCAGCTCCTGATGCTGGCCTCACAACACAGCCCAGATGGGGAAGTGACCTGAATGCCTGGAGCGCTTGGTGTTGCTTCTCACTCTCCCCCTCACAGCCCACTAGGGTGGCATGGAGGAATGTTGGGGGGTGAGGGTGAGTAGTATCTGTGAGTCACCACATACCCCCCTGTCCTCTGCTGGTAGGAAGCAAGAAGAAATGTGGGTGCTTCCCCTCCCAACACATGGTGCTCCCCATGGATGGGGAGCAGTTTCTGACACTACACTGGCAATAAGCACCACTGCGCTGCTGCATGGCACCCTTGACCATCCCTGAGTGATTCATCTCCTCCAGTTAGGAGCCATAGAAGCAATACCTCATCATCTACAAAGCAAGGGGTTCTACTTTCATTATTTCCTAATACACAAAAGGAAGGGAGGTTGAAGACCCATACTAGACTTCAGCACTCTCAACAAGTTTGTCAAGGCTCAAAACTTCAAGATGTTCACTTTATCAACAGTCATTCCAGCATTGGAACAAGGAGACTGGTTTTCAGCCCTCAACCTCCAGGACGCATATTCTCATATCTTCGTCCTAAAGGCTCACAGATGATTTTTCAGATTCATGACCATTACCAATACAGAGTGCTCCCCTTTGGGCTATCACCAGCCCCAAGAGTATTTTTAAGGTTCTTTTCATGGTGGCTACTCATTTACATTCCCAAGGGATAATGATCTACTCTTCAGATTCCAATCTCTTTCAGAGGCTCACTGAGTCACCAAAGCTAAAATCCACTTGTTTACAGAACTGGCCTATAGATCGACATCCAAAAGTCAACCCTCACTCCAATACAATGCCTGAAATTTATAGGGGCTGACCTTGACTCATTACAGGCCAAAGTTCTCTTGCCTCAACACAGGTTTCTAACCTTAGTCATGCTCATAGTCACCGTTCAAAACAGCCCACCAATACCAGTCAGACTGCCTTCAATTCCTGGAGCATATGGCAGGGGACACAGCGGTGATACCCCAGGCCAGGCTTCACCTGTGATACCTCCAAATGAGGTTTAGCTCAGTTTACTGACCAAACAGGGACAGACTGGACAAATCTCTGTCACATCCCACCAGGATCAAAAACTCCTTAGACTGGTAGATGGATCCACTCAACATTTGCAAAGAGATCCCCTTTTTGCAAACCTCACCATCCTTGCTCCTCACCACTGAGGCACAGGAGGGACTGCACATGTAAATGGCCTCAGGACACAAGCCAAGTGGTTGCCCATGGAGATGTCCTTCCACATCAATCTCCTCAAGGTGAGAGTGGTCAGGAATGCCTATGTCCATTTCCTTCCATTAGTCACAGGATCACACATGAAGATCCTAACAAACAACACAGCCTGTATGTACTATATCAATCAACATGGGGGAGCAACAAGTCATCCTCCTTATGTGCAGAAGCAACGAGGCTATGGAATTTCTGCAGTTTACCTCTCAGGCATACAAAATTCAATATCAGACAGTCTCAGTTGCAAATTCCCACACAACCATGAGTGGGAGATAGACCGAGAGTACGTCACGACCTATTCAGGTGATGGGGAACACCATCTACAGACCTATTCACCACACACCTGAACAAGAAATGTCCATGCTACTGCTCCAGAGTAAGGATAGGTCAACCTTTCCTGGATGATGCTCTCCTCATCTCCTGGAACAAGGGACCTTCTCTATGTCTTTTCTCCTTTTACCCTACTGTTGAATATCCTGATAAAAATAAAAAGAGATGGCTCCCATATCATTCTGATTGCTCCTACTTGGCCGAAAGAATCCTGGTATCTTACCTGTCACACTTTGCAACATGCCCTCTGATACCTCTCTTGCCATTCTGCAGCTCCTCTCGCAGAACAGAGGATATAACCTACATTCCAACTTGAGGATTCTCCACCTCAAGGCATGGCTCCTGCTTGGTTCCAGCATCTAGAAAGCTCCTGTTCAAAGGGAGTACAAGAGATTCTGCTGCAAAGTAGAAAGTGCTTGAACTGATTTACTTACCAGAAAAAATGGTCCAGGTTCCAGATTTGGTGTTCTTCTCAACAAATCTTCCCCACATCTGTGACTTCCACAAATCCAAGATTATGCATTGACCCTAAAGAAATCGTGTCTGTCACTAGGCTCTCAGAGTCCACCTAGTGGCTAGCACAGCTTTCCACCAGCCGGTTGAGGGTGCAGTCACACCTGTGCACTAAAAGGTTTCTTAAGGGTATAGTCAACCTCTTCCCACAACCTCGATGTCCCATTCCCACATGGGACCTCAACCTGGTAATGAAAGGACTGACTGGGCCTCCCTGCAAACCCATGGCCATTTGCTGATGTAACTCTCCATGAAAATGGTCTTCCTGGTAATGATTACCTCGGCAGAAGAATAGGAGAGAGAGTGGCTCTGATGGCACATCCCACCTACATGAATGAGCAGGTAACATTAATGATCTGGAGGATGAGGTGGATTGCACCCTCAGCACGTTTGCAGATGACACTAAGATGGGGGGAGTGGTAGATACACTGGAGGGTAAAGCATTGGAATGGGTTACCTAGGGAGGTGGTGGCATCTCCATCTTCAGAGGTTTTTAAGATGCGGCTTGACAAAACCCTCACTGGGATTATTTAGCTGAGGTCAGTCCTGCTTTGAACAGGAGGTTGGACTAGATGACCTCCTGAGGTCCCTTCCAACTCTAATATTCTATGATTCTAAAGAAAGGATACAGAGTGACCTAGACAAATTGGAGGATTGGACCAAAAGAAATCTGATGAGGTGCAACAAACAGAGGTAAGAAATCATTTTCAGGCTCTCTGCACAGGTACTACGGCAGGGAATGATTTGGAAGACTCATTGGAGGGAATGGATCAGAAGACGACCCTGTTGATCAGAAAGCCTGAGATGCATTGTCCTAGGGGTGGGGGTTCCATGACCACCACTCCCAAGACGAAGAGAAGGGTGGTGGTGGTCAGGGACTCCCTCCTAAGGGGGACGGAGTCATCCATCTGCCGTCCAGACCCGGAAACCAGAGAAGTGTGCTGCTTGCCCGGAGCTAGGATTTAGGATGTGATGGAGAGACTGCCAAGACTCAAGAAGCCCTCAGACCGCTACCTCTTCCTACTTCTCCACGTGGGCACCAATGACACTGCCAAGAAT
The DNA here is from genome assembly GCA_007922155.1 of Mesoclemmys tuberculata. NCBI lineage: Eukaryota > Metazoa > Chordata > Testudines > Chelidae > Mesoclemmys > Mesoclemmys tuberculata. Next base: position 228,223 of record ML675601.1, on the reverse strand, counting down.
GACCTTGAGTGGATCACTGCAGACTATGTGGCTCTGGGAAGAAGGGTAAAGGAGTTTGAGGTACAAGTGTGTTCTCATCCATCCTCCCTGTTGAAGGAAAAGGCCCAGGTACTGTCGCATTGTGGAAGTAAATGCATGTTTACCCAGGTGGTGTCGAAGAGAGGGCTTTGGATTCTTCAATCATGGGATGTTGTTCCAGGAAGAAGGATTACTAGGAAGAGATGGGATTCACCTAATGAAGAGAGGGAAGAGTATCTTCGCAGACAAGCTGGCTAACCTAGTGAGGAGAGCTTTAAACTAGGTTCGATGGGGGACAGGGACCTAGAGCCCGAGGGGAAGTGGGACACCAAAAGGAAGCAGGAGGAGGAGGGTGAAAGAGGGGAGGCCTCCTGAATTGCACTGAGAAAGTAGGGCAATCAGCCAGTTATCTCAAGTGCCTATGCACAAATGCAAGAAGCCTGGAAAACAAGCAGGAGGAATGGGAAGTCCTGGCAGAGTCAAAAAACTATGATATAATTTGAACAACAGACTTGGTGGGGTAACTCACATGACTGGAGCACTGTCATAGATGGGTATAAACTGTTCAGGAAGGACAGGCATGGGCGAAAGGGTGGAGAAGTTGCACAGTATGTAAGAGCATTATGATTGCTCTGAGCTCCAGTATGAAAAACATGGTTACTTACCAGTAACTGTTGTTGTTTGAGATGTGTTGCTTATATCCATTCCAGTATAGGTAAGTGCACGCCACTGTGCATGGGTTCCTGGAACTTTTTTCCCCTTAGCAGACCTCATAGGGTCGGCTCAGGAGACCCCTGTAATGCCGCGCACATGCCATGGCATATGAGGCACTGTGGACACGGCACCCCCTCAGTACCTTCTTTCTGCCAACTCTGACAGTGGGGACGGGGGGGTGGGTGTGGAATGGATATGAGCAACATCTCAAAGAACAACAGTTACTGATAAGTAACCATGTTTTCTCCTTCGAGTGATTGCTCATATTCATTCCAGTATAGGTGATTACAAAGCCGTACCCTGGAGGTGGGTAGGAGTTACCGGTGAGCTTCTCCCAGCACAGCTCTACCGAATCCCACATCCTCTGTTGCCTGCTGGGTGATGGCGCTTGAGCTCTGGTTGAGTGTGCTATGATGGTTTTTGAAAGCGGCACTTTCGCCTGCTCGTAGCCAAACTTGATGTAGGATGTAATCCATGAGAAGATGGGCTGGGTGGAGACAGGTGAGTCTTTCCTCCGGTCCACCACTGCAACGAAGAGCTGTGTTGATTTCCAGAATGGCTTCGTACACTCGGTGTAAAAGGCCAGGGCTCGTTTCACATCCAGCGAATGCCATCTCCTTTCCTCCTCCAAGCCATGCGGTTTGAGAAAACAAGGGGAGAAAAATATCTTGATTACAATAAAACTGGGAAACCACCTTGGATAGGGAGGCTGGATATGGCCTGAGCTGGACCTTGTCCTTATAGAATACAGTATAACGGGCTCCAAAGTCCAGGTCTTAATTTCGGAGACCCTCCTAGGTGAGGTAACAGCCACCAGGAAGGCTATCTTCCATGAAAGCATGAGCCGGAGGCATGAAGTCATGGGATCAAAAAGTGGGTGAGGGGGGCCCGTGGGTCTCGAGAGGGCCAAGTTAAGATCCAGGAGGCACTGTATCGTGTACCTGCAGATAAAGCCTCTCCACCCCCTTGAGGCACCTGACCGACATGGGGAGGGAAGAACAGAGATCTCTCTACTAGCAGCTGATGGGAGGCCAGATGGCCGCCAAGTGAACCTTTAATGAGGCCAGCGTCAGACCTTGGAGCTTTAGCTGGAGCAGATACCCCAGGATCGCCTGCACAGGCAAGAGGCTTGGCAGAATGCCTCAGGACTCCGCCCAAGAGGTAAACTGTTTCCGCTTAGCCTGATACACGACCTGTGTAGAAGGTTTCCTCCTGCCAAGCAAGACTTGTTGGGCCTGAACTGATCAGGCTCTCTCTCTCCTTCTGTCAGCCACAGCACCTCCAGGCTGCGAGATGCTGGTGCAACAGGCAACTATGGTCTTGGGAGAGAAGGTTGTGCTGCCTCGGAAGCTGCATGGGCAGGGCAATCGAATAGTCCAGCAGCATGCTGAACCAGTACTGCCTCGGCCAGGCCAGAGCGATGAGTAAGACATCTGCCCTGTTCCACCTTACTTCCAAGCAGGATATTTGCGGATAAAATTTGCGGATAACACGAAGCTGGGGGGTATTGCTAACACGGA
>ML675601.1:199573-220971 GCA_007922155.1 Mesoclemmys tuberculata | reverse complement strand
GATCATATTGGTCCCTTCTGACCTATGAGTCTATGAGTCTATATTGGGCCGGATCGGAATGGGTAGAAATGTGTACATGAGGGTCCCTGTCCAGTCAATGAGGAACACTTCGGCAATAGACCCAGTCTCGTGACCCTGGAGCAAGTAGAGCCTTGGGCACTTCACATTCCAGGCTGATGCAAATAGGTCCAGTGGGGGAACACCCCCTTTTTGGGAGACCATAGACACTACTTATGGGTGCCGCGACCAGTCGTGGTGGACTAGAAATGACCTGCTGAGGCGATCCGCCTCGTCATTCTTCACTCCCGGGAGGTGAGAGGCAGTTAAGTGGAAATTGTGCCTCTCTGCCAAATCTCACAGGTGGATAGCTTCCTCGCAGAGGGCCGGGGAGCACACACCTCCCTGCCTATTTATTTACAACACGGCTGTGGTGCTGTCCGTCCACACCTGCACCAGTCTGCCTGTCAGGAATCGGAGGAACACCCCGCACAGTAGGCAAAGAACCCTCAGCTCTCTATCCCAGGTGCCATGCCCTGCCGGGGACTGTCCTCTCAATGCCTCTGACTTGGAGGAGGACGAGGACTGCCTGTGCCGCTGGAAGCAGTGCCGATGGATGGAGACGCTCTAGGTATCGGAGTGCTGTCTCAGTAATGAGGACTCTGCGGTGCCACTTGCCCCTTGATGATCGGGACTAGTGCCACTCTGGGCTCTGTTGTGCCGAGCCTGGTTCCGGCAACGGGGTTTCATGTTGGGGAATGCACGGTGCAGGGTATATATGTGGTGACCAGGTTCCGCACGACCTTGGTGCAGGCGGACCCCTCAGTGCCAAGGCCTTCAACAGTAAGTGGGTTCTGCGTCACCTGTGGTGTGGGTGAACTCCATGGTGCCAGGGGTGTGGAGTAGGAGCTGTCTGAGCACTCCTTGGCGGCCCTTGACTGGTGCTACCTCCAGTGCCAGAGAGCGATGTCAGCTCTGAGAGGGGAACTCTGCATCCCGCGTTGAACCAGCTGGCTTGACAACGGCAACCTGGAGCAACTTCTGGGGGAGCGTCCTCGCTCTCCCCCCAGTGGCCGTCTGGCAGGACATCTTCCCCCCCATAGCAGTGGTCTCCACCACCCTTCGGGGGGACCCAACGCGGGCTTGCCCAGGGACACCGTCCCCTTCTCCCTCGGAGAATAAGCAGGCCAACAAGGCTCTTGCTGCCTGAAAAGCCTCTAGTGTCGACGGCGTTGGCAGGGGCACTCTCCCACTCGCAGGAGTCGGGGGTGGCTCCCTGCCCGGAGATGCAGGCACTGAAGAAGACCTGATGGGCCGTGGCTGGTGCATCTCTGCACTCAACCTTACCTGTACCCATGGTGCAGGGGAGTGTCCACTCTCCATGTGCTGCCTCCTCTCCTTCAGCACCGGGGGCTGTTGCTTAGTGCCGAGCCGAGCCCAGTGCTAGCGATGTACTCTGCACCAAGGTGACGCTCGGTGCCGTGGAGCAGAACGGCTTGGGGGTGGAGCAGTGCTTCCATGAGCAGAACTTTGATGTGATTTAAAAGACCTGCAGAGCTTGCAGGATTTTTTTTTTTTTTTTTTTTTTTTGCTCTTTGCACTTAAGGTACCGATGGGGGTCTTAAATCCAGGCAGCTTGGACATGGCCTGACCACCTTAAGTCTCTCAGGGACTTCTTATCTAACAACTACTTTAACTAACTACAGTACTTAGAAGAACAAAGAGATCAAATAAAGGAGAATGGTACTTATGGTAGAGCAAGTGCTAGTTCCAGCAACCATCATGGGCGAAAAGAAGGAACTGAGAGGGTGTAGAGTCGGCAGTGTCTCATATGCCGCAGCAAGCGCACAGCACTACATGGGGTGCCTGAGCCGACCTTACGGGGTCTTCTAAGGGGAAAAAAGGTCCGGAAACCCGTGCACAGGGGCAAACATTCACCTATACTGGAATAGATATGAGTAATCACTCAAAGGAGAACTAGGGATAAGCTAATTGAGAGTCTTTGGATTAAGCTTCGAAGCAAGAACAATAAGGGTGATGTCGTGGTGGGTGTCTGTTATAGACCATCAGACCAGGACGCGGTAGATGAGGCTTTCTTCAGCCAACTAGGGAATGTTTCCAGTTTATAGGACCTGGTTCTCATGGGGGACTTCAATCACCCTGACATCTTCTGGAAGAGTAATACAGCAGAGCACAAGCAATCCAGGAAGTTTTTGGACAGTGCTGCAGACACCTTCCTGGTGCAAGTGCTGGACCAACCAACTAGGGGCTGTGCTCCTCTTCACCTGCTGCTCACAAACAGGAAAGATTTGCTAGGGGAAGTAAAAGTGGGTATCAACCTAGGCAACAGTGACCATGAAATGGTCGAGTTCAGGATCCTGACAAAAGGAAGAAAGGAGAACAGCAGGATACGGACCATGGACTTCAGAAAAGTAGACTGACTCCCTCAAGGAGCTGCTGTGCAGGATCCTCTGGGAGGCTAATATGAGGGGGAAAGGAATCCAAAAGAGCTTGGTGTATTTTATAGGAACCTTATTGAGGGTGCAGGAACAAACCATACTGATGTGCAGAAAGAATAGCATGGTTAGGTAACCAGCTTGGCTTAACAAAGAAGTTTTTGCTGAGCATAAACACAAAAAAGAAGCTTACAAGAAGTGGAAGCTTGGTCAGATGACTAGGGAGGATTATAAAAATACTGCTCAAACATGCAGAAATGAAATCAGAAAGGCCAAAGTGCAACTGGAGTTGCAGCTAGTAAGGGACGTGAAAGGGAACAAGAAGGGTTTCTATAGGTATGTTAGCAATAAGAGGAAGATTAGGGAAAGTGTGGGCCCCTTACAGAACTGGGGAGGCAACCTACTAACAGAGGATGTGGAGAAAGCTGAGGTACTCAATGCCTTTTTTGCATCTCTTTTCACAGACAAGGTCAGCTCCTGGACTACTGCACTGGGCAGCACTGAACATCCCTCAGTGCTGAAGGAACAGGTCCAAGACTTTTTAGAAAGATTGGACATACACAAGTCCATGGGGCCAGATGCAATGCATCTGAGGGTGCTGAGGGAGTTAGCTGATGTGATTTCAGAGCCATTGTCTATTATCTTTGAAAGCTCATGACAATTGGGGGGAGTCCCTGATGACTGGAAAAAGGCAAATATAATGCCATCATCAAGAAAGAGAAGAAAGCGGATCCTCCCTGGAAAAAACATGGAGCAGGTCCTCAAGGAATCCATTTAAGGCATTTTGAAGAGAAGAAGATGATCAGGAACAGTCAACATGGATTCACCAAGGACAAGTCATGCCTGACCAACCTGATTGCCTTCTATGAAGAGGTGACTATCTCTGTGGATGTGGGGAAAGCAGTGGACGTGATACACCATGACTTTAGCAAAGCTTTTGATACAGGCTCACACAGTATTCTTATCAGCAAGTTAAAAAAGTATGGGTTGGATGAATGGACTATAAAATGGATAGAGAACTGGCTAGTTCATTGGGTTCAATGGTTAGTGATCAATGGATCCATGTCTAACTGGCAGCCAGTCACAAGTGGAGTGCCCCGGGGGGGCGGTCCTAGAGCCTGTTTTGTTCAACATTTTCATTAATAATCTGGAGGACGGAGTAGATTGCACCCTCAGCAACTTTGCGGATGACACTAAGCTAGGGGGAGTGGTAGATACCCTGGAAAGTAGGGATTGGGTACAGAAGGACCTAGACAAATTGGAGGATTGGGCCAAAAGAAATCTGATGAGGTTCAAGAAGGACAAGTGCAGAGTCCTGCACTTAGGACGGAAGAATCCCATGCACAGCTACAGACTGGGGACCGACAAGCTAGGCAGCAGTTCTGCAGAAAAGGATCTAGGCGTTACAGTGTATAAGAAGCTGGATATGAGTCAGTTGCCAATATCCTGGTTGCCAAGAAGGCTAATGGCATATTGGGCTGCATTAGTAAGAACATTGCCAGCAGATCACGGGAAGTGATTATTCCCCTCTATTCAGCATTGGTGAGGCCGCATTTGGAGTATTGTGTCCAGTTTTGGGCCCCCCACTACAAAAAGGATGTGGACAAGTTGGAGAGAGTCCAGCGGAGGGCAACAAAAATGATAAGGGGGCTGGAGCACAAGACTTATGAGAACCTGAAAGAACTAGGCCTGTTTAGTCTGCAAAAGAGAAGAATGAGGGGGGATTTGATAGCAGCCTTTAACTACCTGAAATGTTCCAGGGAGGAAGAAGTTAGGCTGTTTTCAGTGGTGGTAGATGACAGAACAAGGAGCAACGGTCTCAAGTTGCAGTGGGGGAGGTCTAGGTTGGACATGAGGAAAAAGTTTTTCCACTAGAAGGGTCGTGAAGCAATGGAATGGGTTACCTAGGGAGGTGGTGGCATCTCTATCTTTAGAGGTTTTTAAGCTGAGGCTTGACAAAACCCTGGCCGGGATAATTTAACTGAGGATAGTCCTGCTTTGAGCAGGGGGTTGGACTAGATGACCACCTGATGTCCCTTCCAACGCTAATATTCTATGATTACAAGCACCATACAAATCTTCTAATAGAAATATGAGATTCTGTAAGGCCTGGAGAAAATGGAAATTTATGTTTTAGTTATTGAGAAGTCAGAGAACATCTCATATTGGCAATTGTAGTTCCTGGACTAAAATTAATAGAGAAAATTTTAAATCTAAGAACCACAGCAGGGTTGTTTTATCAGTCACATCTGACTTAGCTGTCTCTGTTCTTATTTGGTGGTCATCACTGCAAGAACTGAGTGCAAAAATGAACTAATTTTTTAAGGTCCAAGAACTCAGATACATTTTCCCTTCTCTCTAAGATTATGGAACTATGTTTAATTATATATAAATATATACAAAAGAAAGTGTGCAAGGGAGTGGAGGGACAGGGACGAGGGTAGATCCAGAAAATTGCCAAAGTAGTAGTGCAAGTGCCACCACTTTAAAATGCATCAGAACAGCTGTGGCTCCTCAAAATAACATCATTTTGGAACAAATTCATACCTAACCTGTACTCGTTGTGCCTAACCAAGTTCTTTATAAATGGCTTATAACAGACTGTGTGAATCTGAGATGAAGCACAAAGCACCTAACGAATCTATTCACCACATCCTCAGTATTGGTATTTTTTAATATTTTCAAATCTACAGCCTTCTTAGCACATGACAAGCAACTATGGCTATGGTGGGGTGCTACTCTAGCTATAAACAGACGATAAGTTTTTCTTATGTTTTATTTGGGACTTGGGCTTTATGACTTTGCTTCCAAAATTTAGCTGAAATCATCCGTGGCTAAATAATGACCCAACTTTTGCAGCTATGAGATGAAAAGGGAGTCAGAACCACCCCACTATTGAACCATCTAAGTTTTTTGGCAATGAGAATTTTAAAGGTAGTGCAGAAAAGTTAAATGCTTCTTTAACTTTCAGCATTCATTTCTTTTCCAGCTTTCCTTGAACAGGTATGGTTATCCTTTGCTTGATTGTTATTATTGTTTTGTATAAACAAATTTTAGCCTAAGGAAGATTAATCTATATACATAATGCTACTCCATATTCTCCAACATTATCTGTGGCTAAGGGGTCATATGAAATGCCTGCATTTGTGTAACAGATTCTAAAGTGCTGGATATGATTCTAACATGGCTCTGAATAACTAGCATTTATAATTCTGGATTCAAAAATAATGCCAAAAATATAGATCGCTCTTCAGTTTACAAGTAAATCTCCTTAATTCTGCTATTCTATGATGTCACTGGTTCAAACATTTGATTTTTACAGATCAGTGTGCAGCTCTAAATTTATACAGGAACTACAGGAAGGATAAATGCAAATTAATACTCAACAGCCCTTTTCAGCTCAAGCAGAAAAGAAGCAAATGTTGAAAACACAAGGGAAATGGAAAGGGAAGATTCCCAAATTAATATTATCTGCAGTCATACTACAGTACACTTATTAGACAGATTTTTACATATGGTTCTTGAAAGTTACCTATGCAAATTATATCTTTCAGAAATAATTCTAAATCTAAATTCTAAATCTCAGCCTGTTGTACTTAATGACTTTTGCAGAAGCCCATTCTAAGCTGCTCTGCTTTAGAGACAGAAGCTACTCTCATTCTGTATGGCTTAAAAGCACAAATATGAATTCTTGCCTCTGCTATAAATTCCTTAATCCTATTGGTAACTGCAGTCTTAGAAATTCTTTTATGTAAATTCTGTACTCCTGTGTGGTGCTCTTAACTGTAGCATATTGTCATACTGTATGGGACAGATCTCAATACTGATGTAAAAATGGTTATAAATATATATACTTACAATTACTTTAATACACATGATGTTCGATGATATAGCTATCATACTTACATTTCTGGATGCTTATTTAATAAAAAGAAATGTTTGAGATAATTTAAAACATTCTAGGAAGTCAGCTGTCAACTAGTGATAGGCATCAAAACTATCAAAGGGGATGATACCTCTTAGCCTTAAAAGCATATTTATTACATCAAGGATATTTACATACACACTATGGAATATAACCTTATAACTGCTATTTTGCTTTAACATTTAATATATTCTTTTATAGTCTGCTTATGTATAATATATTTATGCATTTTATTGTCATCTGTATCTTATATAGAATATTTGATAAGAGGCTTTAATTGTAAATATACTACAAATAGTAGGTTGTAAAGCTAGGAACCACTTGGTCAAAAGGCAAACCACCAAGAAAAGTGTCTTTTCAAAGGAAAGGACATCTCCTTGTACAAGATGTAACCTGATGGTACCCATCTTGTTTATCACCCTCCAACTTTGTTTGTTTTCTTCTTGTCCATCCTATTCTGGTTTGACACTCTTTTCTCTCCTTACCCCTAATTGGTTAGGACACACCTCCTGAAGTCTGAAACTCCACATTGCTCTATGTACCAACAAGATTAGGTGGGAAAAACTAGGCAGGAAAATCTAAAATCTGCTCAGCAACCCCCAGAAAGCAGGAAAGGTCACCTGATCTCACAGATGAAGTCTGTCTAATAATGGAAGCTATAAAAGGACTCAGCACAGAAAACTCCATGCTGTTCATCCTTGTGGTACTCAGAAAGGTTTAACTAGGGTCCAAAGACCCTGTGGGTGGGATCACTGACTATTGTTCAGTGATTTCAGTGTGACCTCTGCTGGCTCTGTAATAGTAGGCATCACTGCTGGTAAGCACTGCTGAGCTTTGATAGCTCTGTGAATCCACAGCTGGTGGATACTGCTGAGTTTCTGTGGCTCTGTGAAGCAGGCTAGTGAATGCTGCTGAACTATGATAGATCTAAGTAGCAGAGGCACCAGAAAGTCCAGAAAGCACTGCTAAAATCTTGTGAAGGTTGTAGTGTCTGTGAAAGTCAGACAATAGGATTTGACAAGATGAGCACCAGAAACTTTGGCTCTGAAGGGTGAGCAAGGAGATCAGTAAAAATGCTCTGGAGTATTGTGTCAATTACTATGAAAAATGTAAAAACCTGTGGGTGGCTAATGTGTTTAAAGGGGTAAAGTGTATGAAAAATTGGGTGAAAGATGAGAAAGTTTTCTTACAACCAAACCAGTCTCAAAGAAGAAATTAAGAAAAAGAGCAGTGGTGTATGATTTATTAATTGTATCTATAGAACTAGATGGGCACATTAAAGAAAAATAACTAGTTATCTCACAATTAGAAAAGCAGATGGCACAACAGAAATCTGAGAGTGAGAAGTTGTCTGCTCAGACTACTGTTGTATCAGCACAATTATTAAATCAGTCAGTAAAGAATAATCAATTAGAACAGTAGTTACAGGAGTTAGATAATGAAGGTAAAAAAGGGACAAAGATCTTTGTTCTGACAAAGAAATTAGGTAATAAGGGTAATTGTCTCTCCTGTGCAAAAAACAGCCCTGACAGAAAAATAGTTAAAGGTCCTGTGACCCGTCCGTGCCCAGGGTAGCCCACTGATAATGCCAGGGTCAGGGCAGGCTGTAGAAGGAGAGCAGATTCTCCCAACACTGGTGGGTGACACTCAAGTCAGACTTCCCAACCAGCCACAAACAGTGCTTCTGATTCCCCCACACTGGTTATCAAGAAGCCACTGTGCAAATACACACAGCCCCCTTTACTGCATTTCAGTCTCTGGCTCCCAAACTGACACTAGGTCCAGTAAAGAGACCAGTCATTTAAACTCTATGCTCTTTACTAAAAGATTCCCTCTGATCCCAAAGGACCAGCCACAGTACCAGTTCACTATAAGTTTGGATCTTACCCGAAATACCACGCTGCCAGCCAATCCTTTAGTAACTAAAACTAAAGGTTTATTAATAAAAGAAAAACAAACAATAAAAGAAGTGTTAAAGGCTTAAAGCAGTTAGATCACACAAATGATTTAAAAGTCCATATACATCAGGTTTCTAGAACAATTGTGGAGTTGCAGGCTTGTATAGTCCCTCTGGCATGCATCCAGTAACTGGATGGGTCTAAGTCCTTCAGTTCAGTTGCAAAGTGTGTTGATCCAGAGGTGTGTCCGCAGCTGGACAGGAACAAAGACCAAGACAAAGACAAAATGGTTTCTGTGGTTTGACCTTATATACCCTCTGTTACTGGCCACGTGTCTTGTGGAACTTTACAGGAACTCAAATGGAGTCCAGAGTCACATGGGCCAATCCTGGTAACTCTTCAGGGATGCCTTTAGTTTCTTCCTGGGCCTTTGGCTTCTGTAAAGGTCTTGATGGGCCATTAAGCGGGCTATTGTCCTGCGGCCTCTCTGTCTGGGCTGTGTCTTATACAGCACAGTTTGAAATACAGGTATGTCAAAGATGTCCATAACTTCCTTCACACATATCACATATAAACACAAATATTATCTTCTTACTCAGCATATTATAACCTTTCTAACAGCACCTGACATGGCATGTCTTACATGAATTGTTATGATTTTGACATATTAATCAAATAACACAAATGCCCCCCCCCAATCCAGTCCGCATGACAGGCCCTCTTTTACATCAATCAACCATTGAACCATGGTCGAGAATACAGATAGATTTTTTTAGGTCCCCTGCCACAAACTGGTTATGGCAATAAATACGGTTTAGTGATAATAGATTCATTTTCAAAATGGGTAGAGGCATAGCCAACTAGACACAATACAGCTAGTGTAACAGCCACAGTCCTCTTAGAACAAACAATGTTTTTGGTCTCCCAGATACAATTGATTTAGATCAAGGTCCTCATTATATTGGTAATGTCATGAAATGTACGTGTCAGACATTCAGAATAAAATGAAGACTATACGTTGCCAGTCACCCACAAAGCTCGGAATTACTGGAGCGTACCAACTGTACGTTAAAAAGTGCCTTGTGAAAAATAATAACGGAGTCTGGGAAAGATTGGGACAGGAAGCTTACATTAATACTGACGGCAATTTGATCTACCATAGCATCACATGGATATACTCCCTAGACAGTCTTAACTGGCAGAATAATGAAGACACCTGAACAGTGGTGGTTCGGTGGAGTACCATCAGACAAATACCAACCACATATTCTCACTGATCGATTTATGAAAAACTAACTGTACACCACTAGTACTACTCAAAGACAGGTTGCTATCAACCTGAAAGGCAACGTGAAGCATATGGATAAAAGGCTAGGAGATAGTCTGAACTTTACAAAATGGAAAGTGGGTGACAAGGTTCTGTATTGCTTTTATTCAGAAAAGATCCATGCTTTAAGTCCTAAAATGGGTAGGACCAGTAGTCATAGTCAATCAGCCCAGCCCAACAGTCTATCAGGTGGAGATTAAGGGAAAAAGAAAACGGACCCTTACATGATTTCACTCATCCCAGTTAAAGAATTGCAAAGTATTTTTGACATAAATGTATGTTAATAATAACTCCTTTTCTTTCCTTGTCTTTTCTCAGTAACTTCCTAATCAATTGCAGTAATGTAATTAAAGGAAAAGAGTACTCACATCTGATGTAAAACAACAGATTAGAGAGGGGTTAACAACAATTAACATTGTAATGAGATTGCAACAACAAGTTAAATCCATAGCAGTTAATCTGCATACTCTCACAGAAATATATAAGCTTGATTTGCCATGTTATAATTTAACTAAAAACTGCTCTGTTAACCATCAAGTTATGAACAAGTTTTGTAGTGCAGAATATGTAACTTTTTATATGCAATGTAAAGGGAATGTTGATGTTAATGTTACTATAAATGATACTGGCAAATGGTTAATTGCCAGTTTGTATGCAACTAAAGAGATAAAATAGGTTATTGTAGTCCCTAAACCATACAAAAGTTTAATTGGGCCGATAGTCAAGAAGGATGTAAAAAGGTTATTAATGAAAAAACCCATATTGTCCCTTAAAAGAATCATCATACCCCTGCAAAGGTTCAACCTACATGTACACCCTTTATCACACCCTTATTAACTAGTTGGGATGCATGGATTAAAAAGTGTGATTCTAAGAAGATCTAAACAGCATAAAAGAGATACATTGGCTACTATACAAGTGGCCACAGGTTTGGGAATATTAATCACCATAAACAAAGACATCTTCGCTAGTAAAATAGGGGCTATAGGGCAAGGTGTAACATATCTTTCTCTCACCCTTAAGTAACCTCTCTAAACTAATTAAGCATCATGCAGTATAAAATAGCAAGCATATTACCTGGCTAGCTAAAGGTTCAGGAGCAAAAGCACATCAGTATCATCAATCCCTTAGATGCCTTGCAGACTAACGTGTCCATGGCTCTTGCCTGTGTCCAGTCACAGAACTGGATCTTAAATGGAGCTAAAAATATAATAAATGGTCTAAGTAGAATCCTACCAGTCGAGATTTGGGAAATTTAGTGGAAAAATGCCACCAGCTCATTTAAACAGAAACACAAGGAATGGTAGAAACCTGTAAATTTCTTATATGCAAAGATTAATGATACCATTACTACATTTGTGTTAACAATCCTACTAGCTCAGGAAGAATGGATTTATCCATTAGTTCCACTTGGGTTGAATGTCAACTATTTAGTTTTAATTGTCATAGAATTAAACAAATGAGTTCATGAAAAAGGTGGTGATTATAAAAGTGTTAATTTAAATGCTTGTGTAGAGGAAAATGGCAGAGGGTGTATAGCAATGCTGTAATGGGGTTACAGAAACATCCCACATTTATTTAAATCCTTTGGAAGGGAAATGTCACTATCATTTAAGCCCATGTAATTCCAACTATTTGGTTATTGATGTTGTGGATGCCAAATGTATACATTCACGTAGTTGGTGTCTTGAATTTATAGTTAATCACTTTTATAAGATACCTCATGATCCTTGTCTGAATTTATGCTTGTATTCAATTGTTTCAGTCACTGGATATCATATAAATTTTATGATACCCAAAATCAACAGTTCATTCACTACTCACTACTCTTTATATAACCATATTGATCTAGTTCATTTAGGAGTAAATCTTTCTGTAGTAAAACAGATGAAGTACCAACCAAGCTTAAAGTGACTTTTAAAACAATTAGAAAAAGAAAGTCATGGAGTAATGATAATGGTACATAATTCTATGAAGCAGACTGAAAAAAAAAAATAGCCAAAGAAACAAAATTCATTCATTGATGATAAAATCTTTTTGACTGGTCTGTAAATAATAGCGAAATTTGCAATATTCTTTTGCATCCAGTTACAATTATTTTAATTATCCAAGTTCTAATAATCGTTTGCATAGTAATTTTGGTATTTTGAGTAAAGAAAAAGGCAACATTTGTAAAATGAATCAATCAATTATAAATTGATCTCAAATAAATCACTCCTAAATGATGCAGATGTGTTTCTTGTGGATCGTCAATTCTACTGCAAATTCGCTTTGGGTGGAAAAAGTGATACTTGGATTTATGACAACCAGCATTCAAAGCTGAGAGGTTATAAAAGGTATACAAAGTTGGCTTTCAGGAGTCAAATGATTTCTATCAGTAATGATGGCACGAGTAAGTGTGCAAACAATACTCAACCATCCAAGAGGGGAACTGTAACCTGTTTATCACTCTCCATCTGTTTATTTTTTTTGTTGTCCATCCTGTTCTGTTTTGATGCTCTTTTTCTTCCTTATCCCTAATTGGTTAGGACATAGCTCCTGATGTCTGAAATTCCACACTGATCTGTGCAGCAAAAGATTAGGAGGGAAAAACTAGGTGGAAACATCTAAAATCTGCTCAGCAACTGCTAAGATCTTGCCCAGCAACCTTTAGAAGAGTGCAAAAGTCACGTGATCTCACAAACAAAATCTGTCTAATAATGGAAACTATAAAAGGGCTCAGCACAGAAAGCTCCATGCTGCCCATCCTAGTGGCAGATAAGATAGAAAACTGCTTACCCGTCCTTGTGCTGTCCGATCCTGTTCCTGATCTGTGATCCTTGGTTCATGACCTGGAGTTCCTGTGGTCATTCCTGACCAGTGGTTCCTGTTCCCAGTCTGGTTCGCTTCAATCCTGCACAGATTAATGTAAAGTAGTAAACCTTGTCTGTTATTTGTGATCCATTCGTGTTTTATTCTGGATCCAGGCTTAAAATCATGTGGGTGTGTTAAATCTCTGAGTAGTTTTATAATAAACCATACTTTGTTCAAGTTCAAAGTTGGGAGTTAATGGTCATTGGTCAGGATGGCAACCACACTCGATAGATTTTGAGTTGGGGGGAAGCTGGAAGGGTCCTTTTTAGATAAAGTTCTGTGACTTTTGGGGACTGGTGACATTTTTGCTGCATCAAAGACACCAGCCTGGTTCAGACATGAGCTTTAATCTCAAGATAAGAAACTTCTTGAGATATTCATGGTTAGAAAGAAACTTGGTTGTATAAAAGAGTAAAATGGTCTCTATTTGGGATATTCCAAAGAAGAGTGATGCTTAGGATGTGTTGGCTATAAATTAAATCATAAAAACAGTCTTCTTTACCCCTCCTTTCGCAAAACAAACGAACAAACAAACAAAAAAACCCACCACAACACAACAACCCACCCTTTTCATTTTAAACCCATATAAATAATTCTAGGTATATTTTTATTGAAATAGATTTCTTTTATACTCTGTATTGCCGTAACGTCTTCATTCATTAAACTTGACATTACCTATAGTAGGCAAATGTTTTACGGAAGTTATTGGTTAATTCTAATTCATGTTACCATATAAAGTTGAAAATCTTTGTTGTCACTCAAATTATAGAATTAGATTAGATTTGGAAGGGACCTCAGGAGGTCATCTAGTCCAACCCCCTGCTCAAAGCAGGACTATCCTCAGCTAAATCATCCCACCGAGGGTTTTGTCAAGCCTCAGCTTAAAAACCTCTAAAGATGGATGCCACCACCTCCGTAGGTAACCCATTCCAGTGCTTCACCACCCTCCTAGTGAAAATGTTTTTCCTAATATGCAACCTAGACCTTCCCCACTGCAACTTGAGACCGTTGCTCCATCCTCCCTGGAACCCCCTTTCAGGTAAAGGCTGCTATCAAATCCCTCCTCATTCTTCTCTTCTGCAGGCCCGGTCTACACTTACCTTCCGGATTCGGTGGCAGTCGATGGGAGATACGCAAGTGACATAAATCACTTGCGTATCTCCCATCAACTTAGCTACATCTGCTCCGCGTGTTGTCCACACTACGCTGCACCAAAGGGAACAGCGTTCCCTTAGATGCAGTGCTACGCCACTTACTGGGGTGGTTTTCCTATGTCGATTGCTGGATCGACTGAGTGGGTATACACATACTGCTCAATCGATCCAGAGCAATCGATCTGATGGCAGTGAATTTGCCACAGTCAGTGTAGACCCAGCTGCAGCCTAAACAAACCTATTTCCCTCAGTCTCTCCTCATAAGTCATGGTACCATATGACATTTTGATTAAAAAAACCTAGAGCAATATAACATTAAACTGGTAGACACTGATAGGTCTCAAAAAGTAGTTATAAATGGGGGATCCTTATTGAATGGGTGTGCTTCTAGTTTCACAGGGATTGGTTCTTGACCTAGGCTATTTAACATTTTTATCAGTAAGCTAGAGGAAAATATAAAGTCATCACTGATAAAGTGTGCAGATGTCATAAAAAATGGGGGAAAGGTAAAGGTTAGGGCTTTCCCCTGCCCCTTCCCTCTTGGTTCCCAGAAACAGTTCACCAGAAAGTAACAGTCCAGAGTCCAGTCTGCAGGCAATGGCAATAGGTTTATTGGGGTCAAAACAGGCAAGTATAAATTCAAAGCCTTTGCATCAGTTGGGCTTCCTTTCCTATAACTGTATCTCTACGTTCCCTCATAACTCCATCCTCCTCCAGCCATAGTTTTGTATGTCAGTGGAACTTCCTTTCAGCCCCCAACTATGGCTCCATACACCGACGGAGCCCCCTCTTCCTCCTCCTCCTTCTTAGTAGGCTTAATTATACCTAAAAGCACCTCCCTCCTGGTACTAGCCTTTCCAATATATGGTCATGTTCCGTTTTGAATGGTCTTAGGTCTGAGGTCTTTAACACCACCTCTTTTATACCTCATGGGAGGGACTAGAAAGTGAGGTTACATCTGGTCATCTTCCCATAATGTCAGTGCTTTTCTCCCTCTCCCCCTCCTACCTGCAGGGTTACTACAGAAACCTTTACTTGGATCTGTCCCCTTATCTTTTCCCATTACACAAAGGCAAAAATGTTTATTCTGTTTGGGGGAGAGTATAAGCTTCTGCTTTCACTCACATTCTTTCTTATTTGCCCTCTAGTCCAGCGGTTTCCAAACTTTTTGAGTGAGAACCCCACTAGTTAACACTAGGTAAAGCACACACCACCACCCCGCCCCTCACCAGCCATAAACACATATAGCCCCTGTAAACACACATGATAACACTAAATAACATAATAATAAATTACTTTTACCTGAGTAAGAAGCTAAGCCTTCCCTGGTGCAGCCACCACTGCACGTCCCATGTGGTCCCGCCTCTTCCCATCTCTCATGGACTGAGGGGTAATGAGGTGGGCTCTGGCAGGTTGGCCAGGGTTGCTCCAGGCTCCCATCAGTGCAAGACTGCTCCTCTCCAGCCGGGTGCCCAGCCAGTGCAGGGCTGGGAGGGGGGATTGCTCCTCCGCTCCGGTCAGAGTGGAGCTCAGGGCTGCTGAGCCCAGCATGGCCCTTAGGAGGCGCTGCTCCTCCGTTCTGGCTGGTGCAGAGCTCAAGGCTGCTGTGCCCAGTACAGAGCTCAGGGGGGCTAAATGACCTCAATACTACTGACGCCCAGTGGAATGCCTGGAATCTGTGGCACCCCAAAGGGGTCCCACCTCCCAAGTTTGGAACCATTGATCTAGTCTATTTGAGTTAAAAGCAGGGCCAAAAGCAAAATTATTACTTAAGTCTTTCACCTTGTATGCTTCACATTCTCCCAACATTCCACCTCTTTTCTTTTTCATTTGGGATCTCCCTGCCCTGGCATCCTGGAAAAAGCATAGAACATATGGTGACATAGTTCTTGATAGGGCCAGATATCAAAATGGAATGTGCCATTGATCCATTTGTCCCACTGCTCCCAGTGCTAATTAAAGCCCTGCACCTTCCCTCATATGTGCATTTTGCACCAATTAGTGTTTCAAATGTCCCATTATAATGGACTCAGGGAGGTTGGGTCTGGGTTATCTGCTACACTATAGGATGAGTTTACTACCTGATTTATATATACACATTACAATTGATGGTTGTTTTTGATTTTGCTCTCTTTGTCCATCCTCCCCATCAATCTTCCAAGAGTTCTCATCAAATCCCTCTCTTTCCTGGCACTCCCCTCAGGCTCATGGGGACTACCTTGGTAGCTTTTCCTTCCCAGGGTACTACAGTGACTATTATGCATGTGCCAGCTCCACAGGTTGAGGATGTTGTTTTTCCTGGGAACAGGTATATTTTTGCAAGCATTGATAGGCATGGGCTAGTTCCATGGTTTAAACTGATGGCCATCATCCCGATCACACATCTCTCATAACATTCATTAACATCATTAATTGAGCATTTTGCATCCCTACACATACTTCTCCCCACATTAAACTTCTCAAACTATCTCCTGCCTACTTTACCAATTGTCCTGCCCACTTAGACAGCTGTAGATTCACTTTTGCTACTTTTCCCATCCCCAGCCATTTGTGACTTGCTGCACCATCAATTTATTAATCTGTTATAATTCCAATTCTGGCTCATCAAATACTTAGTTCCCCAATTTTCCCCCACACTTAATGCTCCCAGTCCTGTGTTTATTGTTGACCATAATCCCCTTTTCTGGCAATGTCTCCATGTATGTCCTCAGCACTGAAAGAACAGGGTCAGAACTATTTAGAAAGGCTGGACATACACAAGTCCATGGGGCCAGATGCAATGCATTCAAGGGTGCAGAAGGGAGTTGGCTAATGTGATTGCAGAGCCATTGGCCATTAACTTTGAAAACTTGTGGCAACTGGGGGAGGTCCTAGATGACTGAAAAAAGACAAATATCATGCCGATCTTCAAAAAAGAGAAGGAAGAACCCATGAATTATAGACCGATCAGCCACACCTCAGTTCCTGAAAAAATCATGGAACATATCCTAAAAGAATCCATTCTGAGGCACTTGAACGAGAGAAAGGTGATCAGGAACAGTCAGCATGGATTCACCAAGTGTAAGTCATGTCTGACCAACCTGATTGCCTTCTATGATGAGATGACTGGCTATGTGGATGTGGGGAAAGTGGTGATTGTGATATACCTTGACTTTACCAAAGCGTTTGATACAGTCTCCCACAGAATTCTTATCAGCAAGTTAGAACCATAGAATCATAGAATATTAGAGTTGGAAGGGACCTCAGGAGGTCACCTAGTCCAACACCCTGCTCAAAGCAGGACAAACCTCAGCTAAATAATTCCACAAAGGGTTTTGTCAAGTCTTGTAGTAGCATTTGGCCACTAGGTCTTGGTAGCTTGCAATTCGAAATTGTAAAGTTGTGGAAGAGAAGGCCCTTCCAAGCAAGTCAAGTCTCTTCTAATCCCTGTTGTAAGGGGTGGATTTTGGGTTATGCTGGCAGCCATGGGAGTTCACCACATCCACCATGATGGAAATATGTGGAGGGTGGGAGAAAAGTATAGGCCCAAAGCTTAATTTTGTTATATTTGATTCTGTTATTAAGGGCATTGAAATGCCAGCCTTTTTTTCGTACATGACAAACCACTACAGCAGTTTTTCTGAGGCCTTGCTTTCTACCCTGGCTTTCTACCCAGTTTGTGAGACAGGCGTCTGCTAGCTATTGATAACTTTATTTTCTAAACCATTGGTCATGGATTATCCTGTTTGTAAAGTTACCAAAGATCCTGGTTGTGACACTCTTGCTGAGTACATGGTGTTCTAACGTTGGTTGTGAAATTAACATCAGAATATGTCCTGGAATAGAGAAACCCACTGTCAAATGAAATTACTCGTCATAGAAAATACTTTAGATAAGGAAATATGTTATTGTTTCTGAAGGACATCTGAGTCTTTCAGCCAGAATCTTTAGTTTAGAATGTTAAGAGATTAGCGTGTGAATGGATGAGTGAGTGATATGTGTACGTGAGACTATTTCTATCTATATTTTTGTATTTTGCGAGCCTCCGTAATAATTCTTCAGTCTTGAGACCATGGATCTGATCTCGTGTTTCAAAAGTTAGCAGGCATTTCCAAATCATATTGCAGAAGTCTTTTTGTTCCTCTGAAGACATTTGGTTACCATGTCTTCTTTCATCTTTTCGATAAGATGACTTCTCAAACCCAACCCGACCGTTATTCTGTGGTCTTCAGTCATTTCCGAGCTTCTGACTATTAGGTGGCTTCTATGGTTCTTTTACTGCAGCTATCTTTTTCTTCTGCAGATTGCATGGAAAAGCTTCCTGTTGGAGCTTATACACTCCTCGGATTCTGTCCTCCAAATCGTTCAAGATGAGTGTCCTTGCATCTAGTGGTCCCATGGTCACCTTTAAGGTTGGCAGGAGTCCTTGCAAAGCTGCTTCCCTGAAGTGTGGACCTTCACTGGAATACGTGCTAGCCATGTAACATAGCAGCTTCTTGTGCTGCAGAAATCTCTCTGGGCACTCACTGGGTCTCTGTTTTTTCATATAAGATCTCCTGATGAGATTCATTGTTGGAAAGTAAAACTTGTAAACAGACTTAAACAGTTCCACAACGTCAGCAATGTTTGCTACCTGAGTATTTAGACATAGAGAACTGTAGTCCTCCCTGGCCATACATTCTCTCACAAGTGACAAGATGTGTTTCTTGCTGATGGCCAGGACTCCATTGACTCTTGCTAGCCAGTTGAAAATGGCATCTCTCATCAGGCGACCCAGAGTCTATCCCATTGCCTGGTCTGCTCAGGAGTATAGCTCTGGATCTCCACTCGTCTCAGCCAGTCTTGTTGACCCATAGTTAACAACTGTGGTCCCCTCCTGGCTAGCCTCGAGTGGTTTTTCGCCTAGTTGGGGAGCCGATGGATGACTCCTTCTCTTTCTTTGGCTTTCTTGAAAGTGGTCATCAGATTCCGTGTCTGAAATATCATTCAATGCTGCAGCAACTCTCTGGGACTGCTTCAGTTTGTCTCAGAGGTGTAGAATCTTCTCTTGATGGGCAGAATGGCTCATATGTCCTTCCGGTGCTTCTCAGGTTTCTGAAACAAGCCGACAAACAGCTGCTTGCAGCTCATCTTCCCTAACTGAAAGGACCCTAATTTCCTTGTTCCTAATTTCTGTCTATAAGAACAACTAGCTCTTGTGTTTTCAATTCCAGCTCATTGATTTGGGTGACCTGACTCACAGTCCGAGCGGTCAGCCATTCTACTTTTTTCTCTAACTTTTCTATTCCAAAGATAGACCCCAAAATGTTCAGGAAAACCTTGCAGTTAAATCTGTTAGACGTCTGACTTACATTGAATCTAACTTTAGAAGTGCTGGACACCCTCTCCAACAGGAGCTTTAGAGTCATAAAAGATTAACAGCACTACTGGACACTTTCTTCAGCTGGCGTTTACCTGCTTCAAATCTAAACCAAACTTAACGGCAATACTGGACACACTCTGTAAGTCTAGATCTTAATTAACAATGCACTAAGGACCCCTTAACCCTCAGGTCTGTTCCCCCACTTGCATCTATCATCAAATGCAATCCCTCTTAATACCCAATTATACAGTAAAATGTGAAGAAAAAAAAAAGTAACGTTTATTGGGGAGGACAAACAAAAGTATATGCTCAGTGGTTTACAAAGGGAGGCTTAAATCCTAGGCCCAAATGATACCCTGGGATAAAACATAGTTACTAACCAGTAACTGTTGTTCTTCAAGATGTGTTGCTCATATCCATTCCACTTAGGTGTGTGTGCGCCCTCGTGCACGGCCCTTGGAGAACTTTTTCCCTAGCAGCCCCCTGTAGGGGCCGGCAGCGCCCTATATGCCGCCGCATGAGGGTGGCACTCCAGGGGGCGCTGGAGCCGGCCCCTCCCTTCCTCAGTCCCTTCTTTCTGCCAACTCCGACAGCGGGGACGGAGGGTGGGTGTGGAATGGATATGAGCAACACATCTCGAAGAATAACAGTTCCTGGTAAGTAACTATGTTTTCTCCTTCGAGTGATTGCTCATATGCATTCCACTCAGGTGATTAACGAGCCATACCTGGAGGTGGGTAGGAGTCATCGGTGAGCTGCCCTCAGCATGGCTCTGCCGACTCGCGCGTCCTCCCTCAACTGCTGGACGACAGCGTAGTGTGCAGCAAAGGTGTGCACCGAAGACCAGGTGGCAGCCCTGCAGATATCATCCAGGCGAACCCTTTCCAGGAAGGCCGCTGACGCGGCCTGGGCCCTCGTCGAGTGCGCCGTCACCACTCCGAGAAGCATGCTCGTAACAGAGCCGGATGCAGGCAGTGATCCACTTGGCGATGCACTGGGTGGAGACGGGGGATCCCTTCATCCTGTCCGCCACCGTGACGAAGAGCTGCGTGGTCTTCCAGAAGGGCCTCATCCTCTCGAGGTAGAACGCCAGTGCCCTCCATACGTTGAGGGTGTGTAGTCTCCTCTCGTCCTCGGACCCATGTGGTTTAGGAAAAAACACGGGGAGGAAAATATCTTGATTACAATGAAACTGGGAGACCACCTTAGGCAGGAACGCTGGGTGAGGTCTCAGCCGTACCTTATCCTGGAAGAACACGGTATAGGGGGGCTCCGAGGTCAGAGACCCTCCTAGCCGAAGTAATGGCCACGAGGAAGGCCACCTTCCAGGACAGGATCAGCAGGGGACAGGTGGCCAAGGGCTCAAAGGGGGGCCCTGTCAGTCTATCAAGGACCAGGCTCAGATCCCAGGGAGGCACCGGGTCACGGACCTGCGGGTAAAGCCTCTCAACACCCCTGAGGAACCTCACCGACATGGGGTGGGAGGACAGGGACCACCCCCCCCATCGGCTGATGGAAAGCCGAGATGGCTGTTAGGTGTACCCTGAGGGAGGCTAGCGCTAGTCCCTGTAGCCTAAGATGCAGCAGGTAATCAAGGACAGCCTGCATGGGGGACGTACCGGGGGTTACACCCCACGACTCCGCCCAGCAGGTGAATCTCCTCCACTTGGCCCTGTAGGCGATCTGCGTGGAGGGCCTCCTGCTTCCCAACAGCATGCGTTGGACCTGCTCCAAGCAGGTTCTCTCCTCCTCCGTCAGCCAGAGTGTCTCCAGGCCGTCAGGTGCAGGGAGTCCAGGCTGGGATGCAGCAGGCGACCGTGGTCCTGGGAGAACAGGTCCGGTCTCTTCGGGAGCTCGATCGGTGGGGCGACTGAAAGGTCCTGCAGCAGGCTGTACCAGTACTGCCTCGGCCACGCTGGGGCGATCAGAATCACGTCCGCTCTGTCCCTCTTGATCTTCAAGAGGACTCTGGGCAGGAGCGGAAAGGGGGGGGAACGCCTACATGAGGGTCCCCGTCCATTCGATGAGGAATGCGTTGGAAAGAGAACCCGGCTCGTGACCCCGGAGCGAGCAAGACCTCGGGCACTTCCTGTTCCAGGACGACGCGAACAGGTCCAGTCGGGGAACACCCCACTTGCGGAAAATCCTGGCCGCTACCTCCGGATGCAACGACCAGTCGTGTTGGGGTAGAAACGACCTGCTGAGGCGGTCCGCCTCGTCGTTCCTGACCCCCGGGAGCTGAGAAGCGGCTAAACAGAAATTGTACCTCACCACCAAGTCCCAAAGGCAAAGCGTCTCCTGACACAGAGCCGAGGAGCGCCCCTCCCCCCGCTTGTTGATGTAGAACATTGCTGCGGTATTGTCCGTCAGCACCTGTACCATCCTCCCCAATAAGGAATGGCGAATGTGATATGGCTGTTAAAAAAGCAAATGCGGTTTTAGGATGC
>ML675601.1:162831-199173 GCA_007922155.1 Mesoclemmys tuberculata | reverse complement strand
GATCATATTGGTCCCTTCTGATCTATGAGTCTATGAGTCTATGAGACTTGGTCTTGCCCCTTATCAGCCAATCATCCAGGTAGGGGAATATCTGGGCCCCCCTGCGCCTTAGGAAGGCCGCCACTACTGCCATGCATTTGGTAAACACTCTGGGGGAGGAAGACAGGCCAAAGGGCAAGGCCGTAAATTGGTAGTGGGCACCAGCTACCATAAACCTCAGATACCGCCTGTGGGCGGGAAGGATGGAGACGTGAAAGTACGCATCCTTCAGGTCGAGGGCGGCAAACCAATCCCCTGGGTTCAGTATAGGAATGATGGACGCTAGGGACACCATGCGAAACTTCAGTTTCCTTATGAACCTGTTTAACCTGCGCAGGTCCAGTATAGGCCTGAGGCCTCCCTTGGCTTTGGGAACGAGGAAGTACCTCGAGTAGAACCCCTGCCCCACCTCGAGCGGCGGAACTGCTTCTATGGCTCCCTTGAGCAGGAGGGAGCGGACCTCCTGAAGGAGTAATTGCTCGTGAGAGGGGTCCCTGAAGAGGGACGGGGGGGGGGAGGTGAGTCGGGGGGCGTAACCCTGGTGCACGGTTTCGAGGACCCAGCGATCCGAAGTGATAACCCGCCACAGGCCAAGGTAGGGCCCTAGCCTGTCCCGAAAAGGGGGAGAGGGGAACCCAGGGAACGGGAGACAGTACCACCCTCGGGCGCACTGTCAATAGTTGCGCTTCCCCTTGGAGCCCTGGATGGGTCCTCTTTGGGAAGATGTGGACGATGTGGTGTGGTCGCGCCGTCCAGAACCCCTGCTCCTATCCCTACCCCTCGCAGGGGGGGAATGGCCTAGGCGGTGGCCTAGGTTGCTGCCGCTGCGGTGGCTGCTGTGGCTGCTGGTGGGCTTGTAACCTTGCCGCCTGAGGGGTGTAAAGACCCAAGGAGCGCAGGGTTGCCCTTGAGTCCTTCAGGGCGTGCAGCTTCTCATTCATCCTCTCTGAGAAGAGGGCGGCTCCATCGAATGGCAGGTCTTGGATGGAGTGCTGCACCTCCTGTGACAGGTCCATGGATTGCAACCACGCTGCACGCCGCATGGCGACGGCGGAGGACATCACCCTACTGGCCGTGTCTGCAGCGTCAGAGGCAGTCTGAAGGGCTGCACTAGCCACAGTCACTCCTTCCTCTAGGACTGTGGCGAAGTCCGCAGCCTGGTCCTGGAGCAGGGACTCTGCGAACCTTCGCAGCGAGTCCCACAAGTTCAAATTGTACCTGCCCAGGAGGGCCTGGTGATTCGCCATCCTGAATTGGAGCGCCCCCGTGGAGTAGACCTTCCTGCCAAAAAGGTCTAGTCTCCTACCCTCCTTGTTCTTAGGGGAGGCGCTCTGAGCCCCCTGCCTGTCTTTCTGGTTGGCAGCGTCCACAACCAGAGTCCCAGGGGCAGGGTGCATATACAAGTACTCGTGCCCTTCGGCTGGCACGTAATACTTCTTCTCGGTGCCCTTAGATGTGGGGGCGACCGAGGAAGGGGTCTGCCAAACGGCCTTAGTCAGGCGCAAGACCCTCTCATGGACAGGGAGGGCTACCCTGGACGGTCCTTGTGTCCCCACACGCCCGAAGAGGGGGTCTACCTCTTCCTCCAGAACCTTGACCTCCAGGCCAAGGTTCGAGGCTACCCGCTTCAGGAGCTACTGGTGAGCCGTGAAGTCAATAAGAGGGGCCCCCTGGTCCCTGACTGCCGCCTCGTCCGGCGACAATGAAGAGGACAGGTGGCGGGGTCCAGTAGAGGGGCCCTCCCCGGGGTCCTCCTCCTCTGAGGAGGAGTGGTCTCCCTCCTGCACCGAAGGTGCCTGTTGGGGAGGTAACTGGGTCACAGAGGCAGGGGCCGACAAAGTTCCCTGCCCCATCTGGGCTGTCCACGGACCGCAAAATGGCCACTGCCAAGGGGGCTGGGGCCAACCCTGGGGTGGCACCGGTGCCGAGGGCAACGCCGGTGCCATTGTCGGTGCCGGTGCCGGTGCCAGTGCCGGTGCAGGTACCTCCTCCTGGCGCCGGGTCCGGGATCCCGAGCCAGGAGATCGGTGCTGGCGGTGATGCCGGGAAGAGCCACTCCAGGACCCACTGCCAGTGATGGGGCAACGCTGAAGATGACGATGAACGGTGCTGGGAGGTGGACGACTTCCGATGCCTCTTCCCGGATACTGGGGAGTGGTGCCAAGAATGCCATCTCGGTGCCGGGCTGGAGCTCAACGTCGAAGAAGAGCGGCGCCGCCTGGACGACCTGGAGCGGTGCCGCGACGCCTCGTCGGAAGACGAAGAGGGAGAGGAGCTGTCAAGCTCGACTCTCCGGCATCGAGTGGTGGGCGGCCGATCCTCCGGTACTGGGGCCGCCCACCCTTCAGGGACACCCAGCGCGGGTTTGCCCCTGGACACAGGCCCTGACTCTCTCTGCCAAGAGAGGGCCAGAGGCATGGGCAGGACCAGCAAGGCTTGAGCCGCTTCAAACGCCTCCAGCGTGGAAGGGTCCTGTACAGGGGGTCCCCCACTCCCAGGAGTCGGGGGAGGTTCCCTGATTGGTGCTGGTACTGGAGCTGGGGCAGGAGGCACATCGGAGAACCGAAGCACCTCCGGGCTCGACCCTGGCCGCTCCTGCGGTGCAGGGGAGAGTTGCAAGCACGGGCAGCGCTACTTCTTTTTCGGCACCGGAGACGGTCGGTGCCGAGGTGCCTGCGGTGCCGGCGGTGCACTCTGCACCGAGAATACGCTCGGTGCCGAAGGAGTCCGCGTCAGCTCGGACAGCGGACGCAGCGCGGACTCCATCAGGATGGCCTTAAGCCTCACTTCCCTCTCTCTCTGCGTGCGAGGTTTGAAGGCCTTACAAATGCGGCACCGGTCTTTATGGTGCTGCTCCCCCAAGCACTTCAGGCAGCGGTCATGGGGGTCGCTAACGGGAAAGGCCTTCCCGCAGGCAGCACAGAGTTTAAACCCCGGCGAGCCCGGCATAGCCGGGTCGCCTAGAGCCTGAAGGCTCTTCCTTCCCTATCTAACTAACTAAAAACTAATTAAGTTTGGGGCGAACTGGTAGCTGACTACTTACATGCAAGGAAAAAGCTTGCGAAGAGCAAGAGCTGTTCCCAACTGGCTGTCACGGGCGGAAAGAAGGGACTGAGGAGGGGAGGGGCCGGCAGCGCCCTATATGCTGCCGCATGAGGTCGGCACTCCAGGGGGCGCTGGAGCTGGCCCCTACAGGGGGCTGCTAGGGAAAAAGTTCTCCGAGGGCCGTGCACAAAGGCGTGCACACACCCAAGTGGAATGGATATGAGCAATCACTTGAAGGAGAATACAAAGCATGCAGAAAATGAATACGTTACCAACCAGATGACTTCAAGACAACAGGTAAGGAAAACAGATAAAATCGCCACTGGACACGAACAGGAACAGACGCTGGGACCCTGGAATGTCGGGACTGGAACAGGCAGGCTCTTGATCTGACATCTTCTCAATGATCCGGGCACAACTGTTACTCAGATGGACAGCCGCACTACTGTCTCTAGGATGGACAGCCCTGAGGATTGCTGGGATTCCCAGCCTATTTATGCAGTCCTTGTTGCCAGGCAGACCATAGGTCTGGTGACCTAGTGGTTCTCCCGCATTTTTCAAAATGTGTGCCAAAGCACCTTGAAGAAAGCCATCCAACATGGATGCCAAACAGCATCATCTCTGAAAGAAAATGGTGATTGCACAACAGGGCTAACAAGACTTGTGATAAACTCGAGTTCACAACAAATTATTCTTGAATTCCACACGAATAGCAGATAGTACCTTCTCACTCTTCTTTGGTGTGCAGGCCCCCATTAAAATGTTTGTTTAAAAATGTTAAAATGCAGGAAGGAAACTGTATTTGATATTTTACAATCTGAGGGGAAGGATACCTCAAATATTTCATTTAAATGTTTGCCTTCCTATAGCATTCTAAGAACTGCCCAACAGATGTATGCTTACTTAAAAGCTTGCAAACAACTACAAAGCATAGCAATTTGAATTTAATTTATTACAGCTTTATACAGTAAGTCACCTATAACACCATTACATTTGAAAAGAATCAAGTGAAATATATATAAAGCTATCACCAAGTAACTTATGAAAAGAGTGTTTTAGAGCAATGCTCATTTGTTTACTTCATCATGAGGCACATACTGTAAAACTGCCACAAAAACAGTAGTCTCCAGAGCTAACTTGCACAGTGAGGATTTTAGATTATACACAGATTAATGTACATTGAGCACTGAATAATCAGAGCACTTCTTAACACATTAAACCACTGAACAGTTACAAAGCCCCAATACCAAATTTTTATCTGTATTATTTCTACAGTAGTTTAAAAGCACTTGGTAAAGTTGTATGTATTCTAACCAATTTACCCTTCCTCACAGTTTACTTCAAAGGAAATCTGTTTATTGTAATGTACTCAATATAGAACAATTTACAAAATGACCAAGGGTGAAATACTGGCCCCACTGAATTCAATGTCATTGACTATCAATAGTGCCAGGATTTCACTCCTACTTTCTTACTCTCTTTGTAGCTAAGAGAATGAGACTAAGAATCAACTCAGAAATAAGAAATACAAAATGGTATATTAGAAAAGCATTCCCATCAGGCACACATATGCAGAAAAATGATGTAATAGTTGTCAAAGATTTCAAAACTAGTCCCTTGTACAATTCTCCATACAAACTATGGACAGATGTTGGATCAACAGCAAACCATAATAGAAGGGAGAACCAATTAAACTTAGCTGAATTAATTTTTAAAGCTGTAAAATTATAATTTGGAAAAAACTTGTTTTGGTACTCCCCAGAGGAGGGGACAAATGATCTTTTTAACTGAACTATTAAAATAAGAAATTTTGAATAAACATTTAAGTACCTGTGACTTTTTAAAAGCTGTTGCATAGGCTTTGACATCAGTATTAAAACAGGTCTGGTGATATATGATATTCACAACTGGGATAAACTTTTCTTAGACATTTCATATCAAACATTATGATTATTCAGTACATATGAATTCACAATATTTATTAGACTTATCTGGTAAACTGAAAATTCTCTGCTTCTTCTGATTAAAAGTTGGGGGTGTTAAAAGATTTGTTCAGATCTTCTAGACTGCTCCCCTGCCACCTCACATTTAAGTTACAAAATCACAATTTGTTAAAAATACAAATTAAAGAATATGAGCTAGACAATGGCTACAAAAGCCTCATACAAATTTCAAACAAGTATGTAGGTGATGTTTTAGTTATTTTAAGTGAAGTCCTATGTGAAAGTAAATTCATTTGAGTCACCAACTATGGGCCTATCTTGTAAACACTCAGACAGGCAGTGACAGTGAAATAAATTGGACTCTCTCTCTCACGTTAGACCTACTTAGTTGTGTAAGTGTTTGCAGGATCACATTTCTAGAAAGGTGCTGAGCAACCTATTCTACCAATGAAGTTAACAAATACTGAAAATGCTCAGCACCTTGCAGGACTAGGGATCAACCTGTTTAAGAATTTGGTGCACTGTTATGCTAAACTATGACAGCTAGTTTATTTAACACTAATGAATCAAAAAAAAGTTTATTTCTGTTCACCAAATGAAAGGAAAAAGGTAAAGAAAATTATTTTCATTGTATGTAAAACTCATTGTATGAAGAATCACAAAAGAAAAATAGGTAAACATTCCTTGACAGTGTTCTTTTAAAAGGAGAAAATGTATCTCAAAAATTTCATTAGAAACACATTACATTGCATTGTCATTTCCAAAATAAAATAGGTTTTATACACATGCAAAAACAGAAGAACATAACATCTTGACAATGTAGAACATTACAATACTCTCAAGTCTGAATGTGTAATGGATCATATCCACCACAAAATGAGCTTCTGTGGGCTAATGGCCCTCAGAAGTTTCACAAGCACTTGAGGACATGCAGACAGATGTTGCCCCTGAGCACAAAGAGCTGCACAAGTGAATAACCTCTAGGGCTGGGTGCAGTCTGGAGGGATGAGATAGACAGAGCAGAGTAGTGTGAGCACTAAGGAGCTTATTAGCACAAGGGACAAGATCCTCAACGTGGATAAACTGTTGAAGCTCATCTGAAGTCAATATAGCTATGACAATGTACACCAACTGAATATCTGGTCCACTATCATTCTCCACAGAAAGATCCTCAACTCTCCTTCCTCAGGAGGACAACTGTTAATGTGAAACAATTTGATATCTAGGAGATTGTGTTGGCAACTGAATTGTGTAAAATTTAATATCTTTCAAGTGTAGTGTTGTTATTAAAAGGCTGCTTTCACTGAGAGGGATTTAACACGCCAGACTTTCTTATGTACTTTTCAAGAGTTGTTACAAACTCAACCCATATTCCAGTACAACCACCGCATATACCTAATGCTCTAAATTTGCATAGAAGAAAAATTATAAATCCCCAATGAAGCCATCATCTTAACAGTCCTAGACATATATGATTCAATCTCTATGGAACATCAAAGCCATACCTGAAGCTCTGACTGTTCAATAGCTTGAATGAAATATTTTTTTCATTTTTAATTTAATCCTTCTATTAGGTTTTAGTATACAAACTAAATAAAACACAAAGAAAACTAAGCCATTAGTCTTTTGCTTAAACAAACAAACAAAAACAAACAAAACAGCTTTTCCCGTCCTTCACCTCAAGAACAAGAAATAGAAGGTATCAAAATCCTCAAATACTAGTGAACATGAGATATACTCCTTATTATTATGTGTCAGTATTATTATTGTGTTACCTTATTGTAGAGCAGAGCTAAATTTTAGTTTTATTCCATGTGGGAATAACTCAGACACTTTACTCACACATCTGATATATATCCAGCAGAAACTGAATTTTTAAAACCACATGAAAACACTTTGAAAATATATCCACTAGGATTATTTTTTAGTGATTTGTGGTTTAGTTGTTCATTTTTAACAGTGCAGTTGGATCCCTTAGAATAAATCTTTGGAATGTTTGCCACTAATATCACTACCCCAATAGAATCAGTTTAATTACAAGTTCTTTCAGCTAAAATTAAAGGATATGCAGTTTCACATCATTAAAGATACTCTGATTCCATGCAGAGAAGAAAAATTTACAAGCCTGAAGTGAAAAATACACTAGCACCTGTAAATTATGTAAAAATATGCACAGCAGCTGAAAATTTGCAGACAATCTTAAAATATCACTTTCACTTATATAATAAAAAAAAATCCATATTCTGGCTTCTGATGAATCCATGCAGTTCTCAGTGCATTCAATGAAAGCTGTGCACATCCGTCTGAAGCCAGAATTTGGCCTTTAATAGCTTATCTTGCAATATTCAGAGCTCAAATTTTAGTTTATTTCTTGACTATGCTATGTTTCTCATAAACTTAACTTACCAGTGCTTTTCTACTATTTTAAACTTTGAACATATTGAATACTTAATCATTTAATTATCCACAGAGCATCTTGCATGGTAAATCAGTATCTTCACCTCCATTTTTCAAAACAATAATTTCAGTCTAATCATTTCAGTCTTGGACATCAAAGTAGTCAATCACTGGCTCCTCTTTTAATGTTCTCTGCAAGCCACTGTTTCCATTATTCCTGAAATTAAAAAACCATAAAATATCACCAAAAGCAATCATCAGTTAAATGAGCAATAAAGTTACAAAATAAAGGACAGCACTCTGACTTTCCCAAACTGACATTAAAACACCATAACACCTCATGATATATTATGTCACTGGACAGCAAGCTCAATAAATACCATGCATTAAAAAGCTGCTACAATTTTTTACAGAAATCAAATAAATTGCATGTATTTTCATTCTAATGTGCCCACTGAACAAACAACTACTTTTTATTAACTGTGCTTTTCGTAACTATTAACATTAGCAATTCAGCCATTCCAGTATTAAGCAGTTTATGTACAACACGATATATAGAAAGTTTATTTTGTTACAGAAGAGCCAATGTTCAGAATATTGTCCTTTTCAAAAATGTAGGTAAAAAAGAAAAAGTCTCTCTCTGAAGTGAGGATGCAGATCAAGTTTCAGCTACATATAAAAACAAAGGATAACAATGAAATCTATATTATACAATTAATGCTAATTAACTTATCAGAAAACAGTCAAGGTGGGAGAGGAAATATCTTTTACTGGACCAACTTCTGTTGGTGAGCAAGACAAGCTTTTGAGTTTATCACCAAAAGACACTGGTCTAATAAAAGATATTGCCTCAGCCACCTTGTCTCTCTAATGCCCTGGGGCCAAAACAACTACAACACCACTGCATATATCTGAAGACAGCGACATGAGGGCTTCTGAAACCTTTTCTTTCCACTAAAATGTCAATATTTCAATATTACATTTTTTACAAATTACAGTACATTATTTACAAATAATTCTAATCCAGAGGCCAAGAATTTCAAACCTGGCCACCTAAAATTAAGCTCCTATATGTAAGTGGGCAGGTTTTCCAGGAGGTGCTCATTTCCTATGAATCCCACTGAAGTAAAATGGGAGATGCAGGAGCTCATCATCACTGAAAATCAGGCTACTTTTATACATGTGTCTAAGCACTGAATACCTTGTTTTAGGTATTGCTGCAGGTGTTTTAATTTGGATGTTTAATCTTGAATCTACTAGTTTACTCTCTAGTGAACTGGATCTTCTCAAGGAATGAATGGTCTATTATTGTTATTCATTTGCATTATGGTAGTCCCTAAAGGCCCCAGTCACAGTTAGGCCTCTATTCTGATAGATACTATCAAAATCTAGAATAGAAGACATTCCCTGCACCAAAAGCCTGTGGTTTCCCAATATTATTTTAGGGGTGCAATCATCTTAAATCCAGATTCAGCAAAATGTTTTGAGAGCCAAAACGAAACAAATAAAACTGGTGGCTGTGAAACCCAGAATGTTAAAAGCCTATGCATGTGCAAGGCCACCGTGTCTTACAAACTCAGGAACTGGTGTATTAGATAAGAACATACAGTCAAGGAGGGAGTCTGGTATCTTGTCCCCAGCAGCGGTTAGTACCCAAGGCATGGGTACCCATTTGCCCTCTTTGCCCACTAACATGTCAGCAGTTGTGCAGTGCTGTATATAGAGGAAACAATACCTACTTACCCCCATAGACATATGCCATGAAATAATTACCCATATCTTAGCTTGTTAGAGCAGTTAGAAGTGGTTATAATTATCCAGCCTTTTAAAAGTCTAGCTACAGTATTCTTACAACAACCAATTACATAGACAGACAATGCAGCATAAAAACAGTATTTATTTTTGGTGGCACAAAATTTATTCCCATTATATTTCAATGAGTGACCTTTTGTTCTCATTATGAGAGAGGTACAAAGAAGGATCAGTTCAGTTCTGTTAAACTTTAATTTTGAATAACTCCTTTTCATGTTAAATAGTCACAGTCTCTGCAATTTTGTCAACGGTAACTATGTACATAGGTAACATTTTGCACCACTTCCATGCATTTTTTTTTTCAATATACACACACTATACCTTTCTTTCAATGGGGCAACCACACTTGGACACAATACTCATATAAATTACATTTTTAGACGACAGATCTATCCCTTTCTACTGCTCCCATACATTCTACTTTTTAAAAAATTGCTGCAATGATGTGGGCATAAATGTTTAATGAGCAAATCCCCTTGATTTCTGGATTTTTTCCCTCAGAAGATCATCGATGTTCAGAACCCATCAATATATACAAGATCTTTCATAAATTGTTTATTTCAACAAAGTAATAAATGATGTATCATGTAGTGTGAACACAACAAATGCACTCATGTAATGTTCATTACTACTCTTGATTAAAAACTAGAGTGGCATAGTTGGTCTCTAATGATGTCCTTGCATTATAATACATTTCAGCATAATTTGTCACATTTAGCAATCTGTTTAAGAGAAGCCCAGGATTAAAATAGTGTGAGTATAGCAATTCAAGACCAAAATGACCTGACAAAGGGGGGAGGCTCTGGCCCACACTGTAATTTTCTTAAACGTTAACTTAACAAAACCACTTAAATAACTAATAGTTCTTACTTATCTGTTTGTCTGAAGTGAGGAATAGGTGGTGGAGGCCTTGTCTGCATTTCCCTCTCTAGCACAGATGTCAGGGTATTAGTTGGACAAATAGATTTCCCTCTAAAGGATGAGAATGGTAACACAAATTGTATGTATTATGTTATTGTCTACACGTTTAACCAGAAAAATCACATACCGTATTAAAAAAAAAGACAAAAATTAAATTATAAATCTGGTGTAAATGACATTTTGACATGAAGATCCAATGTGTTATCTCACAGCAAATCCAATACTAAGGTGTTAGAATAACTTCTGACACAGTGACTCAAAACAGTCCAGAATTCTGATTTAATGTTTACTTCTTGCCTTAAATAATCTACACAAATACACACCATTTAAACTGAATGATGGAGACAGTTATTAGAGGAAATAGACTATTTTTCTTTTTCTAACTATGTCTTAACATAATAATACATCCACTAGTATGAAGACTTTTGGGGTTGACTAGCCCACAGACACTGTTCCCTGCAGAAAATTCTTGGTGTTTGAACTGCTCCCTTTGTGTGAACCTGTTAAGTATAACAAAGTCCCAAACTTACAAAATTTAAACACTAACTTCAAACTTGTATATACATACAAGGATGGGAAAAATCCAGGCTAGTGAATTTGTTATGAGAAGACATTATAGTATGAGTAACTTGACTATTCTCATATATAGTATACCCACGAGTCCAGAGGGTTATTGGAAAGCATTCTGACTAGAAAACAGGGAGGGAGAGCTGAGCTGAGAGAGACAGGACAAAAAAAATAAAACAAAACAAAACAAAAACAGTCAGCATGGATTCACCAAAGGCAAGTCATGCCTGACCAACCTGATTGCCTTCTATGATGAGATGACTGGCTCTGAGTATGTGGCGAAAGCACGATATATCTTGACTTTAGCAAAGCTTTTGATATGGTCTCCCACAGTATTCTTGACAGCAAGTTAAGAAAGTATAGGTTGGATAAATGGACTATAAGGTGGATAGAAAGGGCTTGATAAGGCCCTGAATGAGATGATTTAGAATCATAGAATAGAGCAGGAAGGGACCTAAGGTCGTCTTCTAGTCCAACCCACTTCTCAATGCAGGACCAACCCCAACTAAATCATCTCAGCCAGGGCTCTGACAAGCCGGGCCTTAAAAACCTCTAAGGATGGAGATTCCATCACCTCCGTAGGTATCCCATTCCAGTACTTCAAAACCCTCCTAGTGAAAAAGTTTTTCCTAATATCCAACCTAGACCTCCCCCACTGTACTTTGAGACCACTGTTCCTTGTTCTGTTATCTGCCACCGAGAAGAATAGCCTAGTTCCATCCTCTCTGGAACATTCTTTCAGGTTGAAAGCCACTATCAAATACTCCTCACTCTTCTACAGACTAAACAAGCCCTCAATCTCTACCCATAAGTCATGTGCTCCAGCCCCCTTATAATTTTTGTTGCCCTCCACTGGAGTCTCTCTAATTTGTCCACATCCTTCCTGAATTGGGGGGCCCAAAACTGGACACAATACACCAAATGTGGCTTCACCTGTGCTGAAAAAAGGGGAATAATCATTTCCCTTGATGTGTTGGCAGTACACGTACTAATGCAGCCCAATGTGCCATTAGCCTTCTTGGCAATAAGGGCACACTGTTGACTCATACCCAGCTTCTTGTCCACTATAACCCCCAGGTCCTTCTCTGCAGAACTGCTGCCTAGCCAGTTTGCCCCATCTGTAAAAGTGCATGGGATTCTTCCAGCCTGAGTGCAGGACTCTGCACTTGTCCTTGTTGAACCTCATTAGTATTCTTTTAGCCCAATCCTCCAATTTATCTCAGACTCAAAGATCAAAAGGGAGCAATATGACAATCTAGTCTGACCTACACTATGCAGGCCACAGAACTACACCCACCCACTTACCTATGACTGAGTTATTAAAGTCCTCAAATCATGGTTTAAAGACTTAAAGGTACAAAGAATCCACCAGCAAGTGAGCCATGCCCCATAGGAAGGTCAAACACCCCCAGAGCCTTTGCCAATCTGCCCTGGGGCAAAATTCCTTCT
This sequence comes from Mesoclemmys tuberculata, assembly GCA_007922155.1. Lineage (NCBI taxonomy): Eukaryota > Metazoa > Chordata > Testudines > Chelidae > Mesoclemmys > Mesoclemmys tuberculata. The sequence continues at coordinate 187,000 of ML675601.1, read as the reverse complement.
GAACCCCAAATATGGCGATCAGTTTAACCCTGAGCATGTGGACAAGACTCACCAGCTGCACACCCAGGAAAGAATTCTCTGTAATAACTCAGAACCTACCCCATCTAACATCCCTTCACAAGCCACTGTCTTATCTACCACCAGTAGTCAAAGCTCAGTCAATTGCCAAATTAGGCTGTCCCATCATACCATCCCCTCCAAACATTTAACAAGCTCAATTTCGAAGCCAGCTAGGTTTTTTGCCCCCACTGCTTCCCTTTGAAGGCTATTCCAGAACTATACTCCTCTGATGGTTAGACACCTGCGCCTAATTTCAAGTCTAAACTTCCTGATGGCTAGTTTACATCCATTAGTTCTTATGTCCACATTGGTGCTAAATTTAAATAATCCTTTTCCCTCCATGGTATTTAGTCCTCTGATATATTTATAGAGAGCAATCATATCTCCCCTCAACCTTCTTTTGGTTAGGCTAAATAAGCGAAACTCTTGAGTCTCCTCTGGTAAGGCAGGTTTTCCATTCTGTGGATTATCTTAGTAGCCCTTCTCTGCAACTGTAACAGTTTAAATTCATCTTTTTTAAACATGGGGGATCAGAACTGCACACAGTAGTCCAGATGAGGTCTCACCAGCGCCTTGTATAATGGTTGGAAACACCTACCTATCTCTACCAGAAATACCTCTTCTGATGCATCCAAGGATCACATTAGCTTTTTTCATGGGCACATCACATTAGTGGCTCAGACATCCTGTGATCAATCAATATACCCAGTTCCTTCTCCCCCTCTGTCACTTTCAAAAGATGCATCCCCAGCTTATAGCAAAAGTTCTTGTTATTAGTCCCTAAGTGCATGACCTTGCAATTTCCACTATTAAATTCCATCCTATTTGTTTTATTCCAGTTTACAAGGTCATCCAGAGCTACCTGTACGATATCCCAATCCTTCTCTGTATCAGCAATACCTCCCAACTTTGTGTCATCTTCAAACTTTATTACAACAGTCCCACTTTTTGTGCCATGGTCAGTAATAAAAACGTTAAATAAGCTTGGTTCCAAGACCGACCCCTGAGGAACTCCACTAGTAACTTCCTTCCAGGCTGACAGTTCACCTTTCAGCATGAGTCACTGTAGTCTCCTTTTTAACCAGTTCCTTATCCAGCTTTCATACTAATCCCCATCCTTTCCAATTTAACTAATAATTCCCTATGTGGAACCGTATCAAATGTCTTATTAATTCTAGGTAAAATAGATCCATTGCATTCCCTTTGTCTAAAAAATCTTATCTTCTCAAAAAAGGAGATCAGGTTGGTCTACAACAAGCTATCTTTTGTAAAGCTATGTTGTATTTTATCCCAATTACTGTTAATCTCAATGTCCTTAACTACTTTCTCTTTCAAAATTTTTTCCAAGACCTTGCATATTACTGAGGTCAAACTAACAGGTCTGTAATTACCCAGATCATTTTTTCCCCCCTTCTTATCTAGGTCTCTTTGTATCCTATCCCTACCCTCCAGCACATCTACCACTCCTCGCAGCTTAATGTCATACGCAAACTTGCTGAGGGTGCAATCCACTCCATCCTCCATATCATTAATGAAAATATTGAATAAAACCAGCTCTAGGGCCAACCCCTGGGGCACTCCATTTGTTACCAGCTGCTAACCAGACATTAAGCCAGAGATTTCTCTGTTAAGCCAAGCTGGTTGCCTGCCCTATTTGCTATTCTTTTGGCACATTGCGGTGGTTTGTTCCTGAACCCTCTATAAGGTTTCTTTAAAATACAGCCAGCAATTTGGACTCCTGTCCCCCTCATATTAGCCTCCCAAGGGATCCTGGCCGTCAGCTCCCTGAGGGAGTCAAAGTCCACTTTTCTGAAGTCCAGAGTCCATATTCTGCTGTCCTCCTTCCTTTTGTCAGGAACCTGAACACTAGTGTCTCATGATCACTTCTGCCCAGGTTGCCACCCACTTCTACTTCCCCTACCAATTCTTCCCTGTTTGTGAGCAGCAGGTCACGAGGAGCATGGTCCCTAGTTGGTTCCTCCAGGACTTGCACCATTTAATTGGGTTTGGTCCTGCTTTGAGCAGGGGCTTGGACTGGATGACCTCCTGAGGTCCTTTCCAACCCTAATCTTCTATGATTCTATGAAAATAGTGAATAGAACAAAAAGCGGTATCTGATAAAATTCAACATCCACTTTGTAGTCATATTTGGTGAAGGAACAGAGATTTCTAAATGATCCCTCTGCAAACTTCTTCATATGACATGTTCTTTTTGCCTAAAATGCAAATGCAGACTTTATTGAAGATGCTGAGACTTTCAGAAGGAGTGGTGTGCGTTTTTTTGGCTTACTTATATGCTTCAGATATAGCTCCCAGGATCCACTGACAATTTTGTTTTTTAAAAAGTTCAGACCTGTGATTTTGCCATTATAAAACAATAATTAATCCATTTAATTGGGATTTGATTGATCTACAAACAGATGGCATCTGATATCATGAGGATAAGTAGGTTTAACAGAAAACAAAATGTAAAAAGTGTATTGGTTGAGGTAATAAAGCAAAAGAAGTTCCTTAGATAGGAAATTTTAATAGCCAATGTATTTAATTCACTAATTGTTCTAACATCAATGGTTGTGATTAGTAAGGCAACTATAAGAAAAAGGAAATACAGGATGTAGAGGCCAGATTCAAAAGGTATGTTCCATCATTTATTCCAGAGCTAAGTTAAGCATCTTGCTAACAAAACAAAATTCAACAGGAAAAAGAAACTTCATTACTGCCATGAAATATTAGGTGATGCTGAACTATCAATTTAAATCCTGTAGGTACTCAAAAAGCATCTAACTGAACCTATGAAGTACTATGGCTGAACCCTTTAATAAAGTCATGAAACAGGAATCACAAGCAAGTTGATCATGGTATCTGACTCATGGAGTTTCATCTATTCAAATTCCAAAAGGTAAACTGAAGCTTGCCTGGATCCTGGCCTTGTATCAGCAGAGCTTATTTGTGAGTAGTTGCCAGGGAGGAGGTACAGACATCTCCTAGAGTCAGGGTCCACAAGGCCAATAAGGAGCTATAAGAATAACTTTGGCTGTCTCTTCTTATGCCTAATGTAGAAGCATTTTACCATCTTTTCCTTAAGTTCACTATGACCTGCAGCTTCACTGACAACTATGTCTGAAATCCCTGTTCTAAAAGCCCTTTCAAATTTTGCCTGAAGAAAGCCAAAACCGAACATAGTGTCTGCATCCCAGGAGCATAACACAAGTCTCTTAACTATCTTGGAACACAGGAGACTAAATAGATTGCACCTAAATATATTTAGATACACAAACAGAGAAAGAGTGAGATGTGGAGAAGCAGTCCTAGGCTGGCTTTTGTATAGCTTTTGGTAAGCTTTGTTAATGTGTGTAATTTAAGAGTTGTCTGCCACACAGAACCAACAAGGTCTTTTGTGAGTAACATGGGAGGAACTGACTTCTTTATACTTATTCTTTTTTAAAAGGAAAGCCTTTCCAGATGTGACTTCCTCAGGAAATGCCTCTTCAAAATTCTGATTCCTTTCTGATTTTGTGGAGTTTGTACATATCGACACAGATCCACTGAGCCAACTTCTCTGAATAAAACTCATCTAAGAGGACAAGGTACTCTTCTCTTGCCAGGGAAAGAGAGACCTCCAAAAGCTTGGTCTTATCTGAATTTCTGTTGCTTTTGTCTCTAGAGTAAAGGGGCCTTTTCTTTTTAATCTCATGTATGAAGAACACAGCTTCATATAGTCGGCAGCTTCCTTGAATGTTGTGATTAGGGCTTTGGTGAGCAGACTCTCTCAGGAAAGGAATCCTAAGGAGGACAAAATGGACATATTTGAAAAATAATCTTTGTCCTTTGGAACCTCAGGAGGAGGATTGTTTTGGAAGCATCTTACCACTAACTCCTTGAGTTAAAAAAAAAAAATCAACATTAATATTTTCAATCAGTTCTCCAAATGAAATGGTGAATTGTGAATTTTAGGTTTCTTTAATTATAAATTTTCAGGCTCTCCTAGTAGACCAAAAGCCCACTATAATCTACAGTCTCTACCCCATTATGACATTATTATTTTGAATCAGAAACTGACAATTTGAACAAATCATCTAACACTGCAAAAGCATATGAGCAGAAAAAATCCTTGTAAAGCCTTGTAAAACTTGTGATGAGCTAAATGTTGAGAGTTTGAATAAACGTTCTAAAATAGAGATGCTTCCTAAACCTATGGAAGTAACTCATCCAGAAAAGCAAAAACAAAAACAAAGACCAACCAACCAAAAATTTCCCATAAACAGGACTTGGTTTCCTCTACACTAGAAACTTTAATGATCTGGCTGGCCACTTCCAGCGTGACTGGCAATGATCAGTTGGCCTGATTCCTTCTCTGGCATCTTTATGTGACATCTCCCTTTTCTTTTTCACTCAATTTCTCTCTCTTTCTCTGATTCTAGTCCCTGTCGGGTGTTTCCTCCCATCCCTCACTTTATACCTTGAGACTTCCCTTCTTTTTGCCCCCATTAAAAGTTTCTCCCATTTCTCCCTGCATCAAGCTGATGCCTCTTCCCCTTCTCTTGAAGAGGTAAAACAGACTGTGGCAAAGCTGGCAGGAGAGAAAGTGACCATCAGTAGGAGTAGGAGTTCACACTTGTGGGTTAATCGGCAGTAGTGAGAGCAGCAATCTCTCATGACCAGAGTTAAGAACTATAGCAAAAACACAGTTGGGAGTCAAAGGAACTATAATTGGACAGTCTTGTCATACTTTAAAAAATGGGAGGTTGAGGGAAAATCAGAAGAAATACCCCAAAACTGATGGAAATACAAGCATGTGAGATTATATATCCTTTCCCTCACCTTTCCTCCCACCTCCCCCACACCCCGGCACCTTTTAAAAGAACTTAAAAAGCATAAAGGATGTATTTTGCAAGTTGTAAATACAGTAAATTCAGAACAAAATATAGAAAACAACATAATATTCATATCTACTTAATGGATGTTGACTTTGGAAACTAATAAAAAAGATTAATACAACATACTTCACTGCAGTGATAACAACATTACGCTTTGGTTCATTGTCATAGCTCACACTCTCAATGCCATAAATTTGAGCTAACTCATGGATGATTCTGCGGTGATCTCTGTTCATGGGTGGATAACAGTGACTCTTTTTTGAATGCTTGCCCTGAATTTAAGAGAAAAATAAATGGTGTGTTTTATTATTTTTTCATAGACAAGATTAGAGTACAGTAGCACCTCAGAGTTACGAATGCCTTGGGAATAGAGGTTGTTTGTAACTTGGAAATGTCCATAACTCTGAACAAAATGTTATGGCTGTTCTTTAAACAGTTTACAACTGAACATTGACATAATAAAGCTTTGAAACTTTACTATGCAGAAGAAAAATGCTGAATTTGACCATCTTAACTGAAATTAAACAAGCACAGAAACAGTTTCCTTACCTTTTTAAACTTCCCTTTATTGTGTTAGTAGTTCATTTTTAACAGTACTGTACTATATTTGATTGCATACTTCCAGTTCCAAATGAGGTTGAGTGGTCAGTTTGTAACTCTGCTGTTCGTAAGTCTGAGGTTCTATTGTATTTTATTTATTGTCTAGACTTTCCTAACACTGACAAACTCAGTTTGCTAGTACATTCAGAACTAGATACTGTTGATGTAAACCATGTGCAAACTAAATTCCATTTAATTTACATTACACACACACACAAAAAACAGTTTGCTCAACTTTAATTTTTAGATTCTCAAAATATACAAGGAGACCATGCATGGACTGACAAAATCTCTTTTTCACCATATTCTGTTCAATCCTGCATCAACAGGAAATAAGCAATGAATTAGCTTTTAGTTTAAGGTAAACAAAAAATTACCTAGTTGAACATTCTTCTGAAATGCATTATAGTCGCTATAAGTTCCAAATGCAAGCTCCTAATTAGCATATAAACTACACATTGCAAAGTGGTGTGCTACAAGGTAATGGCGTTACACATGATGTAAAAATTCTTGTCTAAATAATTAAATACTAGTGCAGAGGTACCTGTTTGAAAAATGGGTATTTTAAGAATGGGCAAAGTATTGTGATAAATCTTAGGACACATCCAAAACACAGATGCAAATCTAGGCAAAATTAATTTAATTAACTAAAAATTAATGCAATTAAGTAAATTAACACACTAATGCAGAACCTTCAATTCCTAATAATCTAGGAAGCATTCAAATCAATCTGTTCAATCCAATAATTTCCATTTCTATGTAAAATGAGGTAGAACAATTCCATAGCTAAGCAGAATCAAATCATTGGAAGAGATGTTTAGACAATTATGCTGGAATAATTAACAGATAAATTCTTAAACCTGTGCTTTGAACTTTGCTTATGATATTTAATTAATGGAAAAGGTAAGACTTCTCAACAGTAATCTTACCCATCATAGATTTGTGTTCTCCTATCCTACCCAGCAACAGATATGAGGATCAGTAGATTTAGCAACCAGTGGAACCCAGAGATGAAATCACCTGCCAGGGAGTGCTTAGAGTATTGCTCTGCCAAATTCAGAGTCTGCCACAGACAAATTCAGCTGAAAGCAGCAGATAACGTATGTGAAGCAGAAGTGACTGTATGGCTGTGTTGTAGAAGGAGCGATACCTTAGCCCTCCAAGTCCACAAGGTGGATAAGTTTAGGAAGGATCTGACAAACTGTGTTCCAGGTTTTCCAGAAGCCAAGGTTTTCCAGCTTGATCATACTGTCAGGAAGCACTCTTTTGCCCACCAAGAGAAGGTAATCTGCCAAGACTTGCTTTAGTTACAGCCCTTGAAGCATAAAAAGAGAAATGTCTTGATGAGAAACCCATTTTATTTTGAGGGAATGCATTTTCCTTTTGAGGAAGTGAATATTTTAAGGTATAAGGCTCAGAAAAATGAGTTGAGTTTCTGTCCATATGCAAAGGGCTTTTGGAAGGAGATAAGAGTGTCCCATTGTTTGTTTACTCACATCATTGCTGAAAAATTGTTGCAATGGATGATGACATGGTGGTGGGCTATCAGAGGCTCTCAGACAAGCAGAGTCAGACTGATTATCACCAGTGTGCTTGAGCTATAGGTTGAGTTCCTCAACAGAAGAAGGAAGCAAAATCCTTTTTACTGATCCAGTGCCCAGGTGAGATGAAGCAAATTTCTCAAAAGGTGCAAAAACTATAAATAAAATTTACTAATGAGTAGCACAGATAACACCAGGATCTGGACAAAAATGTAAATAAAAAGGTACATATCCTTCTAAGCAAAGGAAACCAGCTTGTGCATGGTCTGAAAGATGGATCTGAGGGTCTCCATATGAAACTTCTCCTTCCAGATTCTCTGACTGAGAAGGCACAAATACAGAATTCCCCCCTTTGTACAGTGAAGTATTAGGAATAAAATCCCCATGTTCGCAAGTAAGGAAAAACTGGGGAAATATCCTTCTCTGTCACTACAGTGAGGGACTTGATTACTTTTCCTAAAATTTTCAGATGACACAGAGTGGTGGAATGGTAAACAAAGTTGAGGCAGGGGAAGTCATTTGGAGCAATTTCGATCTTTTGGCAAGGTGGGCTCATTCAAATAAAAGGGATTTTAACACAGTCAAATGCAAGATCAGATATTTAGGAACATAATACAGGTCAAAACGAATTGGAGATACAGTGACTCTCAAAAGGATTATGGGTCATAGCGGACAAACAATGCAATAGGAGCTGCTAGCGCAATGCTGTGCCTAAAAGGGCTAATGTGATCCTGGGATGTATAAACATGGATTAGTAAGGAAAAGTAGGGAGATGATTTTACCTCTGTATATGGCATTGGTTAGACTCATACTGGAAAACCACATACATTTCTGGGTGTCCACATTTTAAAAAGGATGTAGAAAATTTGGAGAGGATGCAGAAAACAGCTACAAAAGTGATTCAAAGGCTAAAAAAATTCCTTACACGAGATTTAAACAGCTCTTACAATTTAGCTTTAACAAAAAGATAGTTAAAAGGTGACTTGATTATGGTGAAGAAATATCTTCATGGGGAGAAAATACCAGATGATAAAGATTTCTTTAATCTGGTAGAGAAAGGAATAACAAGATCGAATGGTCATAAGATAAAGCTAGATAAATTTAAATTAGAAATCAGGCACATTTATTTTTATTTTAAAAAAAAAAGTAGGTCATTAACTAATGGAACAAACTACTACGGGAAGTGTTGGATTCCCCATCTCTTGATATCTTCAGGTCAGGTCTGACTGTCCTTCTGAAAGATATGCTTTGATCCAGATGCATATCTGTTGAGAAACTTTGAGGGAAAAAGTCCAAGAAGAAATTTAATGAAAAATCCTAAGGCAATCCCCTTCTCTGGAAGACGCAAAAGGTGAGTGCAAGAACATGGATTGGAGACAGATCTTTATGGGATTCAAGTGCTACTTAGTATATATCTACATCTGCATCACTGTAGTGTTGTAGTATATAAATTAATACAGTGACAGAAAGGGCTCTTCAGTAATACTAGTAAATCCACTACCCCAAGAGGCAGTAGCTAGGTTGAGGGAAGAATTTCTTACCCAGGAATTCCTGAAATAAAATTCAGAACTTGTTTGAACTACTGCTTTTAGTAACATATCCAATCCTGTTTTAAATACTTCAAGTGATAGAGAATACCTCTCACTTGGGTCTGGTATGGAAGCAGGAATGGGAAAGCAATATCATAGAATGTTAGAGTTGGAGGGGACCTTAGGAGGTCATCTAGTCCAATCCCCTGCTCAAAACAGAACTAATCTCAGCTAAATCATGCCAGCCAGGGCTTTGTCAAGGTACAGCTTAAAAACCTCTAAAGATGGAGATTCCACCACCTCCCTAGGTAACCTATTCCAGTGCTTCACCACCCTCTTAGTGAAAAACCTTTTTCCTAATATCCAACCTAGATCTCCCCCACTGCAACTTGAGACCATTGCTCCTTGTTCTGTCATTTACTACTGTTGAGAACAGCCTAGCTCCACCCTCCCTGGAACCCCCTTTCAGGTAGTTAAAGGCTGCTATCAAATCCCCCCTCATTCTTCTTTTTTACAGACTAAACAAACCTATTTCCCCTCAGCCTCTCCTCATAAGTTTTGTGCTCTAGCCCCGTAATTATTTTTGTTGCCATCTGCCATCTCTCCAACTTGTCCACATCCTTTTTGTAGTGGGGGGCCCAAAACTGGAGACAATACTCCAAATGCAGCCTCACCAACGCCGAATAGAGGGAAATAATCACTTCCCTCGACCTGCTGGCAATGCTCCTATTAATGCAGCCCAATATGCTATCAGTCTTCCTGGCAACCAGAGCACACTGCTGACTCATATCCAGCTTCTTGTCCACTGTAGACCCCAGGTCCTTTTCTGCAGGAAAAGTCCCCAGTCTGCCAGTCGGTCCCCAGTCTGTATTAGTGCATAGAATTTTACTACCCTAAGTGCAGGACTCTTCACTTGTCCTTATTGAACCACATCAGGTTTTTTTTTTTTTTTTTGGCCCAATCCTCTAATTTGTCTAGGTCACTCTGTATCCTATTCCCTACCCTCCAGGTAGTTCTCCACTTAGGTCTCCTTGTCCATTATCTTGGGCTGGGTCTACACTGATGGTGGCAAATTTGCCCATTTGGCTAAGTATGTAGCTTTAGTAGAAGGTTTCCTGCTGCCCAAAAGGACCTGCTGAACTTGAGCAGGCCTGCTTAGCACCTCTATAGTTAGCCATGCAGTAGCCACGCCATCAGGTGCAAGGATGCTAGGTCTGGATGCAGTTGACCGCTGTGGTCCTGAATCAGAAGGTCCGGACAAATAGGTAGTTCCAGTGGGGTTGCTATTGAGTACTCCAGCAGACTAGCAAGCCAGTGCTACCGAGGCCTAGCTGGAGCTATTAGAATCTCCTGCACCTTATTCTGTTTGATATTTAGCAACATCCTGTGGATAAGAAGCAGTGGCGGAAATGCATACATCAATGCCCACCCATGGGAGCAGGAAGGCATCAGACAGAAAGCCTCTGGCAAGCCTTCAGATGGAACAGAACTGGTGACATTTCCTGTTCTGCCTGGATGCGAATAGCCTCCTGATACGGAGGTGATGACCGGACTCCACCTTGCCCGTGTATGTAAACACCATGGCGGTACTGTTGGTCAGAATTTGAACTACCCTGCCTGCTAGGTAGGGAAGGAACACCTGACAGGCCAGCCATACTGCCTTGAGCTCCCTTACATTTATATGCAGGGCGCAATCTTCCTGCATCCAGAGACCTTTTGTGTAAAGGTCATTGAGGTGGGCTCTTCACCCCAGCTCTGACATGTCAGAGACTAGCGTCACTGGGGTGGAAAAAGTCCCACAACACCGAGCAAGTGTCTATCCACCATAAGAGGGATGAGAGGACTCTCTGGAACTGTAACCATGTGATCCAGATTATGTCGGTTGGGAACATAAACCGATACTAACCACGCCTGCAGGGAGTGAAGTTGAAGATGAGCATGTTGAAACACGTACGTGCATGCTGAAATGTGACCAAGCAGACTAGACTGTGGTACCAAGAAATTTCTAAGTACCAGTACTGCACACTGAGCGAGAGACCTGGTAACACCCTCTCAATCTGAGTAACTGGTGAGGGTGGTACTGAGAGGCGCAGAAGATATTTCAGAGCTGCACAGGCTTCTGGGGTGGCCAGTACTGAAACAGGCTTTTGACCTGCAGTGGTCAAAGGCAGTGTATCTAGGGCCTGTTCCGTGGAAGCATCCTCAACTGTAACCAACTCATTAAGAAATGATATAAGGGAGCGATGAGCCTGAACATGCGCGCTATCCTCACTATCAGAGGAGCCCCCACCGAAAACTTAAACAATGAGGAAGCTCTTCTTCCTTCAGCTTTGGAGGCCAAGACGGCTTGAAGTGCTTATGTCTCTTCGAGGACTGCCCCAGTGAAAGGGAGTTCACAGGCACCAGACTTGACAGATCCCACTCTGGGTCTGGAGTTGATGGTGCTGCCTCCAGTGGGGTAGGCACAGGGTACCCCAGCCCAGGACACACACTGTCTCTCCCCACTGTTCTCAGCGTGGGCAAGTGCCCTGCGTCTGTTTTCTTATGTCTCTTGTGTGCCACCAGTGAGTGGAAACGATGCCAGGATGACTTGGTGCTTTGGAATGGCGGTGCCAATGGTCTCTTGATGCCGAGTCCTTCCTTGGCACTGTAGACTTCCTAACTGAGACTGTTGCAAGCTGCACCGAGGTGCTGGATCCAACTGGCCTGGCGGTTGGGGATGAAGGACTGCCTCCATGAAGAGGTGCTTCAGCCTGACATCCCTTTCTTTCCTAGGAAGGACTCTCCTGAAAATCCTACAATGATCTGTTTGGTGGGATATACCCAGGCACTTCAAGCAGGATTCATGGGTATCGTCCCTTAGCATAAGTTTATGGCAGGTCCCACACAGTTTGAATCCTTGGGACTGAGCCATGCCCTGATTCCTGGGCAGGGGGAAAATGTAATGGGGGGAGGGGCAAACAGAAACTTAACTAAAATACTAACAAATTAACTCCAATCTAGCTATTTATGTGTTCAACAATGGAAACCACTAGGGGAATGCTTGCTAAAGCAAGAGACGAGCCATATATCTCTGACGACTGTCACGGGCAGGAAGAAGAAACTGAAGAGGCCAAAGGGCGCCTGCATCAACCTGACAGGTACTGCTAGGGAAAAAAAACCCTTCCGACGACTGTGCACACACATGCACACACCTACTTGGAATTGACATGAGCAAGCACTTCAAGAACTTCTGGTTGTGCTAGAGCTTTTTTTAAAAACGTCTTTATTTAAAGACTTCAAGTGATTGAGAATTCACCACATCCCTGGGTAAACTGTTCTACAGGTTAATTGCCCTTAGTGTCAAAAATCTGCACTTTATTCTTAGTTTGAATTTGTCTAAAGTTCAATGGTTGGAAGCTGAAGCAATAAAGTGTCATTGTGGGCAGTACAGTATCATTAACATCAATGACAAAAAAACTTTCTTTTAAATGAACATTCTTTATGTAAAGCAAATTCTTTGACTACCAACCTTATTTACAGCTTCCACAAGCGCTCTCATTTCCTTCTCAACATCACTGACAAACTTTAAATCTTTCCTGAAATAATAAAGAATTATAATTCACTTTGTACACAAGATAAGAATTAAATGCAGCATTTACCTACCACATATATCCAGAGAGGGATCATGATAAATGCATTGAATAAATTGGGAAGGAAAGGGTTAGAGTGAACAGCCAATCAGCACAGGGCAGAGAATGTTCAGCCAAAACTGCAGAAAGTTCTCTGAATGTACTGAATGTCTGGAGGTACTGCTTTGGTTGCTTCTGCTCTTAACAGGCTGGAATGTATGACTGGCTCTTCTTTTCAGAGGGGCAACACTTGGGTCCTATTCCTCAATGGTGGATGGATGGGTGAGCTGGCAGGGGTGCGTGTATGTGTGTGTGGTTCCCCTGTACAGTTCTGGGTCCAGGTGAGATAGCACTGGATGTGCTCTGGTTCTTCTGAGGTACTTTAGGCACACTCCCCACTGCCTGAGAAACCAGGAAGAGGCTTGCTGTAGGATGTCTCCATGTTTTAGGCTGTCTGTGCTGTACTCTGTGACAAGAAGGGAAGTTAAAGTGAATCCTGCTCCAGAGAGATTTTCTGTGAGGGACCCAGTTTTCTGGCTGCACAAGATCCAAAAATCTTTGAGCGTAGAGGAATCATTGTAAACTTGTGGCCTGTTCTTTTTGGATTTAAAAACTCTCATAGTGCACTCTGTGAAGATGGGGGCGGTACCAAACAATGATGTTTTTCCCCCTGGTTCAATACCACCTGAGACCCTTTGTGATCAGGGAAGTAGAGGCTGAAGCCAACTCTGCAGACAACAAACCTGTATCCTATCTTTGTCCATCAAGCTGAACTCTGTGAAACAGTGCAGGACTGAAGCCATTGAGTTCTCAGCCAAAGAGAAAGGATGAATTTGCTTATGCTAAAAAGAAGACAACCCTTGGGCAATACAGCTCTATTTACTCTGGGATGGAACTGAGAAAATGTTCTCTTTTTGGTTTCAGTTTCTGCTGTTTCAGTTTCACAGAATCATAGGTTGGAAGTAACCTCAGGAAGCCATCTAATACAAACCCCTATTCAAAGCAGGGCCAACCCCAACTAAATCATCTCAGCCATGGCTTTGTCAAGCTGTACCTTAAAAACCCATTAAAAGAACAGTGTGGACACTTTACGATGTGGCAAAGTTAAGTTCTCACAAGTACCCATAATTTGGCACTTGCTGATTTTTCAGTATTTGAAACTTTAACTCTTTCAACATGATTTTAACATTTGTATACACGTGTTGACTATTCATCACATTTGCCAAAATATTAAAATTATCTTCTTTCACTTCTTGAAAAAATAATCTAAAATGGTATGGTTCAAATCATGTTACTTATCTGAAAAACAATCCACGAATTTAAAAATTATATTAGACCTCCACTCTTTAGGTAATGCCTTATATATGTGATAGAGCGTGGAATGTTTCAGAGCTCAAAATTCAAGCTACTTAATGACTTTAACAGCAGCTGGTGTGCGCCTGCAAACTAGTGAGGCATAACAGGCTCAACTGGCTCAGTCATTCCTTCATTATGCAAAACAAGACAAAAATTACATCCCCAAATCTGAAGGTGCATGAGTGGATGGGAATCTTAGAACTGCTCCTGTGAAGCCTCAAGTGCCCTCCCAGCTCAGTATTTTGCAGACGTGGGCACACTGTAACTAATATATCTTCTAAGAAAAAGAATTACGGTAAGTAATTGTCGGGATGGTGCTGAATTGCTATATGGTATTGCAGTGCACAAGTTTGATAAATCTGAGTGCTAGAGGATTCTGGGAGCAGGGCTTCTTAGCTCTAGACAGTGAAAAATCACTGAGTAGGCTGAACTTGCACCTGGCACTGACCTAAGCCATGAATGTTTATTCAGGATCTATGTGTGTGTAGCTGTGCTGATGTGGAAGATCAATGATCATGGTCAGCCAATGGCCAGTTCACCTAATGTGTACACGTGGAGGGGAGTAATGGTGAATCTGGGACGAATAGATTGGGTCAACTGACATAACAGCGTGACATCAGGTGCCTGGATGAGTAGTTAAAGAGAAATTAAGTGTCAGCTGATCCCTGTAGCTCCCTCCCAAATTATGAATTAATCATGATATGCTAGATAATACACTAGTGAAGCATATTTTGGGGACATATGACTCCTTTGGAAAAAGGGTATTAGTATTGGGGATTATCACATGAACTTGCACACATATATCTAAAGAGGCTAGTTAGTGATACTGTTGGACAGAAGAAGGACTTGGGAATCAGAGGGCCTTGGGGTAGCCCACACTTTGCTTCAAGGGATCCAGAAAGCAGATCAAGCACCTGGAGGGAGAAAGAAGAAGAGAAGTAGCCTCCGCCTAGAATTGGTAGCTATACCTGCTTTGTTTGCTAATCAGGATACTATATGAGGCCAGCATAGATAGTGAGGGTGTATGTTTGGGGAATTGAGGGAGAGGCATTGTATACCCTTTGCTGTTTGTCTGTGATGCCTAGCTTCAAATAAATCGCTTTGCATTGGAGAAACTGAATCTGAGTTTTCACTGACAGATACTGTATATTGTACCCACTTGTGGGTGTGTGAATTGATCCTGGCTCATCATTGGTGGAGAATGCGGCCCTGTGCCAAAGAAGGATTTGTGTTTCTATGTGGGTTATGTATCAAGCTGTAGATAAACTTTTGGAAGTGAGAGATGTTTTGGAATTCAAACAGGAGACTTTGGAACAGGAATTGGAAAAGGTCAAAATACAGAATGAAAACATGAAGTGAGATTTGCAAACAGCTTTAACCCAAAACCTAACCAATGCCCAGCAGATGACATCATTGACATGGACATGCCATGGATTATGGAAGAAAATAAATATTCAGGAGGAGTAGGAGAGGGAAAGATTGAGGCAAGAAGCAGTATCGTGGAGAAATTTTGGTTTTGACAGCAAGTTACAAAATCCAGAAGGACTGGAAAAGAGAATCACAAGAAATGTGCTGATGTGATTAGTAAATTGAAACAAGCCTTAATGGCTATAAAACCATCTTTAGTGCTGCTTTAGGGGATAATCCCTGGGATGATCAAGATTGCGAGAATGCTTTGGAAGAGTGGCAAAAGGAGAAGGAACAAGAGATGTAAGAGCAGGAACATCATGTGCAGCGTGTTTTATTCCTAATGCTCTTCCGCCACCTTATGATGGTGGTAATAAATAGGAGAAAGGCAGAAAGGTGTGTGTGATGTTGCAGTCTTGAAAGTAACCTGTCCTCTGACAAACTAAAAAGCAGGTACTGGGCAAATATTTGGGACTTTTAACAAAGTAAAAAAACTGTATGGCTTGGCTTTTGGGATATTATCTGGAAGCAATTGGATTTGGGATACTTATGAAACTTAATGTTAATGTGCACCGGGTCTATGGAAGGATCAACAGTACTGGCAGAATTTGAAGGTGAGCAAAATAAGGATGAGGCTTTGAAAAAGATAGCTCAATTTTTCCTGTCTCCTCCTGAGTTAAGAACAGCTGTGTTGTTGATGTGTCAGGAGGTGGGAGAAACTGTTATGGCTTATTTTACCAGGCTGACTTTGGCATATATTCTTGCTAGCTGGGATGATGAGGAGGAGCATGTAACAGATCTAATGTATGATGAATTGAGATCACCTATTAAAATTTTTATAGGGCCACAGGAAAACATGACTGAAGTGGAGTTATTGAGAGCAGCTTGTGAAGCAGAACTGGTGTCGGTAACGCAAGCAGTCAGTGAAATCTTTTATACCAATAGAGCAGGTTGTAATGAATCTAATAGTCCAAAGTTAAATGTTGGATGTAGTACAGGACTAAATGCTTTTTGATTTAGAGGAAGAGGAATTTTGGCTGCAGGAGGATCATTAAGGGGACAAGTATGGGCTCATCTTTTAAACAGGGGATTAGGTATGACAATTTGATGGTTGATCCAGAGAAACTGGTGACTGCTTTAAGTGACCCGATGGGAAAGGAATCGACTGAAAAGGAACTATCCCAACCAATGCCACAACCCAGAGCCAGAGCTTTTTTGAAGCAGTGCAAATGATTACAGGGCATACTCCATTCAGCCCTTATGATATTCTGTCACAGGAACTGACAGAAAAATGTGAACAGCCTTCAAGGCAGTTCCACATCTCTATGAGGATGCCTTGTCCCTAGCAACACCTGTCTCCAACACTGGATATTGACCAATAAATTACAGCCCCATGTAACTGGCAGACCAAACCTGATTGCAGGGGCAGGTGGGGGTAGGAAGTGGTTGCTAGCATTAACTGATATAGGAGCAGAGGAAACTTTGATTGCCAGTTCAAAAGGATATGTAGAAAGGACAAACTATTCCTTTATTTGGATTCCATTGCAGAGAAGTATAAAGAGACTTCATTAGAACATCTACTGTGGATAATAAGTCAGACTAAATTTTTGATTGATACTGTGGGGTTTGTGACCAGATCACTGAAGAAACTATATTGGGGGAAGATGTGGTTTAACAGAAGAAATAGGTGATTGGTTTGGCAGGTTCTTGGTTGTGGAAGTGAGAAGGGAAAAGTGTTGAGGAACAAATTACAGTAGTCCCGCTCTATATCGCGGTTTACTTATGGCGGCCTCACTGTATCGCGGGATTTTTTAAAATATTATATTTAATTATGTATTGCGGATTTTTCACTATATCGCGGGATTTTGCAGTACTGTATACGCAGTGATGATATCCAACCGGATATCACTGCGGAGAGTGTGCCCTGCGATGCTGAGTCTCCCCCTCCGCCGCCGAAATTGACAAGGCAGCGTCAATTTCAGTGCGGAGAGTGTGCCCTGCTCTGCAGTGAAATTGACAAGACAGAGTCAATTTCACGGCGGAGAGCAGTTCCTACTTCGCGGATTTTCACCTATTGCGGGGGGTCTAGGAACGTAATACCCGCGATAAGTGAGGGATCACTGTATTTCAGGAGGATTAAGGAAGTGGGCTTGCAAGATCATCACTGTTGGGGTGCTGCCAGACAACAAGTGGACAAGGGAATTTTTCTGTGTTGGCTAGAAAGAAATCTGAATGTGGAGGCATAGAAGCTGCGGTGGAGATACTGGGAAAATTTGTGAAGCCAGCCTGTCAATATTCTTATCCAGTGGAAGCCATTCCCCATATAGAAGAACTGCTAGAGGATTTACTAGCACAAGGAATAGTAATGGAGTGTCAGGGTCCATGTAACTCTCCAGTCTGGCTGGTACGGAAACTAGATGGCACCTTACGCTTGATTACAGGAAAATTAATGAAGCTACAGTTCCTATGGCCCAAATGTAGCCAATTCCCCAGCTGTAATAGTCAGAGAAAGGGCTACAGCTAAGTGTCTTTCTGTAATGGCCATTGCTATCCCCTTAAACCGTGAGAGTCAGTTTTGATTTGCTTTTACATTTAAAAGTAGACAACTGGCTTTCCAAAGAGCTCCTTGAGGGTTATAGAACATCCCAGCAATAGTCCATGTTCATATTACCAAGATAGGGGACCAGCTTCCTGATTCAGATAAACCATGGGCTACATCACATGTGGAAGATATTTTGGTTACAGGAACTTTTGAAGAGGAATGTAAACTTCAGATTAAACTGGTTATAACTATAGTGGAGAAGACAGGCTTTAAGTTGACATGGGAAAAAGCACAATTGGTACAACAAGAGGTTGAATATTTAGGTACCATTTTGGGGCAGGAAGGCCAAATCATCAGTAAAAGTAGAAATTTTAAGCACCCTTCCTAAACCAGTGGATATGCATTCAGTGAGAGTTTTGTTGGGACCTGTGGGATTTTTCAGGAATTTATACCAAGTTTCCATTATACAGCAATTTCCAAGCTTCTGTGGTCTCTTATAAAAAAAAGGGATGACAATGGGATTGGGGCCCAGAACATGTTTGTGCAGCTGCTTGCTTACTTCCAGAACAGGAATTAACAACTCCATGCAAAAGTATGTCAGCATAGGGCTGTAAAGTGGTAGCTGTAAAAACAGCTCTGGAAGCTACCTAACTGGATTGTGATGTGGTTCTATATTCAGATTCTTATTGGATAGTGCAAGGTATAGCCATCTGGGCCCTCATGTGAGAAAAATAAGAGGATAAAGAAATTTCACATTGGACAGATTGGAAAGCAATCATTGAAATAACGAACATGCTCTACAGAAATTAAATACGTTAAATCCCACAGTATCCTGTCTACCATGGAAGGATTTTACAACAATAAAACAGATGGAATGGCTAAGCAAGCAGCAGCTACCATGCCATCTTTAGAGAAAAGTAAAATCAAGGTGGGTAACGATCTCAAATGAGGAAAGAAACCAGACCAAATGGTATAAAAGCTGACCCAGAAAAGGAACTGAATCCTGAACAAACTTATAGAAAATATTTTTTGTGCAATATGAAAACCAGGACTGTGAATTGGTGGGACAAAAATTGGCAAGAATGGAAATAAAATGGGAACTAGAAAAGAAGGGGAAAATAATAGTAGCAAAACAGGGACAATAGGAAAGATGGATATCTCCAAAATGGAGTAGAGAATAATAAGGGTTTATCCATGAACAAGGACATTTTGGACCTAAAAGAAAACTGGAACAAGTAAAAGAGCAATATGGTGGCCATGAATGAGGATACAAATTGAAAACTTTTGTCAAAGATGTTTAGTCTGTGTACAGGTTAATCCTAAAATCAGGAAGGAAAAGGTAATGATACAACAACCTGACACTACAAGCCCATGGTAACAACTACAAATGGACTACATTGGACCTCTAAGAAGAACTCCTACAGGAAAACATTATTGCCTAGTGGTAACAGAGGACTTTCCAAGCTAGGGTGAAGTGATCGTAGAGATAATACAGCTCAAACTACATTTAAGGCCCTGTGGAAAGAGGTGCTGAGTCAGGAAGATACACCTTTGTGTATAGACAGTGATCATGCAGTGAATTTTGTTGGGACAGTGGTAAAGGCTTTGTTACAAATGATGGGAATTAAACATAAATGGCATATAGCTTTACCATTTACAATGTGCAGGAAAAGGGGAAAGGAAAAACAGAGAAATAAAGAATGCACTGACTAAACAGAGTCAAACAAAAGGTTGTGATTGGGAAACAGCTTTACCTGGTGTTTTGATGACCATGAGAGCTTTGAGACAAGCAGAAAGCAAGTACACACCTGTTGAGTTAACGACAGGTAGGACCATCAGGACCCCAGAATTCTTGCTAACATTAGGCAAGCAGATGCCAGAATAGGTGATAAAGGAAGTATGTATAGCAAACTCGGTGCAAACAGTAGAGGAAATCTGAACAGAAGAATATCAACGAAGACAGAAAGAGGACAAATGGGATATGAATGGAAAATTGGGGACAAGGTAATCCTGAAGAATTTGGTAACAAAACGGAAAATGAAACCAAAATCCACTTGGACCATACCCTGCTAAGTACGTAGCCAGCCCCATGGCAATCCTGATGGTTACTCCAAAGGAAGACATTTGGAGACACACTGACCATATCAAATGGTATATTTCAGGCCAGGGAAAATATAGGTAAGAAGGGGTGAGGGCAAGTACCATTATGACAACATGAAAACCTGTCACATGGATAATGGCCAAAGTACCAGCAGTACAAGACTGGACGCTCCCATCCAGCCTCCAAGATTGAAATGTAAATTTAACAAGTATAAGCAGAAACCTATGCAGATACCAGATCATGATGCTGTTGAATATGTATCCATGATGCCTACTGTTGGAGGATCAGAACAATTTGAGTTGCTTGACCACTGTCCTACAGGCCTAGCATAGCTTTAGTTGCTTGCTTGACTATTCTGACCCCTGTAGCATGACATCTTCCAGATGGCAAAATAAACAGGACTACTGAGTAACCGTGTAAATATCTCAGTATCTGCATACCACGGCACATAAAACAAAATACACAGGATGTATGCTTGCACCTGCACATAAATAACAATAAAAACAACAAATTATCTTTAATGTCTAGGAGAACACTTGTTCATTACCAAGGGGCATATTTTTACACTGCCCCTCCTATCACCAAATATTGTTTTGACAACCCCAATTATCATAATAAAAATAAAATGTAATTAAAAATAAAAACCCAATATAAATAATTAGCATATATAATAAATTTTAAAAATTAAATAACTGTTTAAAAAAATATAAAAAGTCACTACTTACACAAAAAAGCACACTCCATCAACACCTGACTCCGCAAAAAGTGCAGACGGTTAAAACAAAAAATCCACTAACTCCCTAGCTAAGCCCCTCAAAAAAGCCGTTCCTATATCACTGAACAACAAATATTTTGCTTCCTGAATAATTTTGGGTGTATCTTATGGATTTTGGGCTGCTGATTATGAAAATCACCATAAAATTTCCCTATCACATACCGTTTTTTTGAAATCGCCTATTTTGTTATTTCAATTCATAATTTAAGTCGATTAAAATGTTGCCCACAATGTAAGCTGAAAAGTTTTCTATCTTGTGTCCAAGCGTGCCTGGGCATGCAGTGACACTGCACCTAGTGCAGGCCACACAACGTGCAGTGGGAAAGCTAAGGCTTAGGCAGGGCGGATGCTGGCAGGAGAGGTTTTAGAAAGGCTATAAAAGCATTTTGCACACACCGTTCTATGCACTGCATTTATATCAGTTTGCATTCATGTTGATGCGCATGCTCTATGCACATAGCATATTGTGTGTACTCACAATAATAAATCAATTGTATTTTCAGGAGGATTTGTGATA
Organism: Mesoclemmys tuberculata; assembly: GCA_007922155.1. Taxonomy (NCBI): domain Eukaryota; kingdom Metazoa; phylum Chordata; order Testudines; family Chelidae; genus Mesoclemmys; species Mesoclemmys tuberculata. Next base: position 166,084 of record ML675601.1, on the reverse strand, counting down.
GCAAAATGTCTCGCCAATGTTGCAACAGTCACGACACGTTCTGTTACATTTGTGGAGAATATACGCTTAAATGTCAAAGACAGAGCAAGACTGCACGGATTAAGAAAGCGTATGAGCTCTACTTTGGGTGTAAAATTGGTGATCATGACAAAGCCTGGGCTCCTCACATTTGTTGCAACATGTGCTGTCGATCTTAGAGCTTGGCTCAGAGGTACTCAGAAGTCAATGCCGTTCGCTGTCCCTATGATATGGTGAGAGCAGAAGGATCATGGACTGACTGTTACTTCTGTCTGACCAATGTGTCTGGGTTTTCTGCTAAAAACAAGAAATCCATTGAATACCCCAATCTCCCTTCAGCCATGAGACCTGTGCCGTATGACGACAGTCTTCCAGTACTGAAGCCACCAGAGACATGGAGTTAGAGGAGGCAGACGAAGATGCCATGATGCACAAGCCAGGAATGGAAAACGACATTGATCCAGATTTTGAACCATTTACATCGAGTGAGCCTCATCTGATAACTCAATCTGAGGTAAATGACCTGGTCAGGGACTTGGGTTTGTCAAAGGCAAAAGCAGAATTACTGGGTTCAAGACTGCAAGGATGGGGTCTGCTGTCATCAGGCACGAAAATTTCTGTCTTTCGCAGCTGCCAAGAAGATTTGACACAATTCTTTGGTCAGGTTGATAATCTGTGTTTCTGCACTGACATTGATGGGCTGTTCACTGCTTTGGGTTGCCAGCAAGCCCCACAACAATAATCTTTTTATTGATTCATCAGTGTTAAGCCTGAAAGCTGTGTTGTTACACAACAGGAATGTCCACCCTTCAATACCAATTGGCACATGAAAGAAACCTATGGAAATATGGAAGTTTTGCTGAAACACATACAATACAGCAACTACAACTGGAACATCTGTGGTTATCTGAAAGTAGTCGCGCTGCTACTAGGAATGCAGCTCAGATGCACCAAGTACTGTTGTTTCATTTGCAAATGGGACAGCCGTGCTAAAGAGTCTCATTACATAAAAAAAGGACTGGCCACTCCGTAAGCAGTTGGTTCCAGGGCAGAAAAGTGTGGCACATAAACCACTTTGTAGACCCGACAAAGATATTTTTGCCTCCTCTTCACATAAAACTCAGCCTGATGAAAAATTCTGTGAAAGCGATGAACAAGGAAGGTGAAGGATTTCAATTTTTGAGACAGATGTTTCCCAGAATAACTGATGCCAAAATTAAGGAAGGCATTTTTGTTGGTCACAAATCAAACAGGTCATCAATGATAAGCAGTTCGAAGAACTTCTAGTAGGGACGGAGAAAATCACACTGAAGGCATTCAAGGATGTTGTTGAAAATTTTCTTGGCAACTACAGAGCACCAAACTACATGAAGCTGGTTGACAACATGCTTCAAGCATACAAAACCACGAAGTGCAACATGTCACTAAAGATTCATTTTCTGCATTTGCATTTAGACTTCTTTTCTGCAAATCTCGGTGCAGTCAGTGACGAGCATGGTGACAGGTTTCACTAGGACATTGCGATCATGGAAAAACGGTATCAAGGCAACTGGAATCCATCAATGCTGGCTGATTATTGTTGGACACTTAAACGAGAAGCCTCAGACACTGAGTACAAACGAAAATCATCAACAAAACATTTTTAGCTCAGCTGAACTATTGCAAAGCGTCAGCACTGTAATGCGATTAAACGCATTACATTCAATAAAAATCAATTTCTTGTTTCTCTAAATTCTTACGTGATACAAGTAGTCTGAAATTATATTTGTGTTCAGCTTCAAGCAGTCTAGTATAATCAAAAAAATTCTGAGGAAGCAACACTTTCAAAAAAATTTGTTGTCCAGTGTTTATAGCCTTCTGAGTAACTGCTTAGCTCTCCAAGCTTAATAAATATATTATAATTAACTTTAACGTTCATATTCAACTAGCATATCTATAAAAAAACCCTTATACATTAACACTTATTAATCTGCAAATCAAACATACCGTGTCTCACTAATATTCACACTAATCACTAAGTATCCAGTAACAACACCTATGACTGGAAGATACCAGAATTTGGTACCTATGGACTTGTAGTCCATAGGACTAGCCTGCTTGTTTGCATATACATGTTTCTTCTTATAAACTTGATTGCTTGTTATAGACTGGTATTTTGGCTGTAACGCAAGAAACCTACAGGCCAAACGTGTGTGTGCACATGTACGAGCGCGCAATCTTTGTTGTATTGTAAAATAAGAATGGCACAAAGAATGAAAGAAGGAAGTAAATGGTGGGCTGAAAGTGCAATCCCCTACTTCACACAAAGTGTGATTGTGAATGCATAGGCTAAAACATTGTTAATTTGAGGCCAGATTAGAGGCCTTGAACTTTGCTTTTGTTTTACAGATTAATGAATCCAAGGATGCCAGAAGAAATCTGCTGGGATTTCTGCTTCTTATTGTTGCTGGTTGGTTTGCTTGCTATGTGGTTACTGGACCACTAGTTGTAAAATCTGTACTTCCCACAGAATTGCAGCCAGAGGAGAAGTCAGCGAATTGTGAAGCTACTCAATTTGTAGTACAGCAAAAACCCTTTTTAGGCGGACAGACCATTGTCTCAGCACATACAGGAGGCACTGAGTCAAGCTGGATGAGGTCTTGGCAAGATGAAGTGGGTACCCTACATACCCCTGGAGAAAAGGTAATAGAAATAAGCATGTGAAGGTGTAGGAGGTGGCAACACTGGCCACTTGTGGGACTAAATGACTGTGGACCCCTTAGAAGGACTCTCATATGGTCAGAAAAAAAATCAATGTGTAGAAGGGATTTGGCTGGGATGGAAATGCATAGAAAGCAGACTGATGTAGAATTTGGAACATATCAGCATGCTTAGATAGGTTTAGGTTATCAATGGAATCACCAGTTTACATTTATTGGATCCCTGGAGTGATGGCTGTCTCAGACAAAAAGGAACGAATATCAAACATTATATAGCACAAGGCTGCAAAAAATCACATATGGGTGATCAGGAGGAAGAAAGGATGGTTATCAATAACTTGGAAAATACAGAAAGCTCTCCTTTAAATATAACCTCTTTAAAAGAAGACTCCAGTGAAGGAAATGAAATGGAACCCCAACTGGCAAATGATAGTTTGTCTCCCTGGTGGCCACTGTCTCTCAAATGAGTGAGTGAGTGAGTGAGTGAGTGAGTGAGTGAGTGAGTGAGTGAGTGAGTGAGTGAGTGAGTGAGTGAG
>ML675601.1:46486-152588 GCA_007922155.1 Mesoclemmys tuberculata | reverse complement strand
CTTAACTACTTTCTCCCTTAAAATTTTTTCCAAGACCTTACACACAAGAGACGTCAAGCTAACAGGCCTATAATTACCCGGATCACTTTTATTCCCTTTCTTAAAAACAGGAAGTTGTTAAAGGGTCTGAACCAATATCCACTGAAAGCAATGGAAAAGTTTTCATTGACTTTAATGTGTATTGGATCAGGTCCTAAACAATTAACTCCTTGCTTCTAGTCTAAACAAACTCTTACATTTAAAAAGAAACACACAAATACACAATCCTTATGTTAAAAGACGATTAAGATTGCAAAGTCAAGAGGCTCAAAAGTTAAGAAATTATTGAATTAAAATTGACTATGGAATCTTCGTTCAGCCTACTTCTTTGTATTTATTAAGGGCTTGGTTCTGCAAAGCCTGTGACAGAGTCCTGTCCAACATCACATAGGAAGACTGTGACAGAGCTAGGAATAGAGTGTGGCTATTGTGCTTCTCAGTCTAGTGTCTTATCTTAACCCCATGAGAACATTAGTTCTTTTCTTACAGTCCTCTGCCTCATTCAATGTCCAGCTTATTCACTAAACAAAAAGAGGCCTGTAGAACAAGACATAAAATCACCACAGATAAAGTTTGTAGATGACACAAAAATTGGGGGAGTGGTAAATAATGAAGGGAACAAGTCACTGATACAGATCAGTCTGGATTTCTTGGTAAGCTTGGATGCAAGAAAACAATATGGGTTTTAATATGACTAGATTATCACAATGGTCCGTTCCGGCCCTGGAATCTATGGAATTATGTTATTAAAGACTGTATCACAATATTTTACCCCAAAATAGCTGAATTACAGTAACCTTAATACTGGTATTTCTTAATTTGTGGGTGCTTAACTTTGCAACTTTAATGTTCTTTAAATGGGTTTTTGTGTGTAAGCAGTTTCAAATTACTTTATAGCCATATGTTTTTTAACAAGTTAACTGGAATCACTAAATCTGTCAAATATTGCCATATTAAATGCAATGCTATTTCCATTAAGATATATGAAGTATATTCATAGAATCATAGAACATTAGTGTTGGAAGGGACCTACGGAGGTCATCTAGTCCAACCTCCTGCTCAAAGCAGGACCAACCCCAACTAAATCATCCCAGCCAGAGCTCTATCAAGCTGGGCCTTAAAAACCTGAAAGGATGGAGATTCCACCCTAAGTAACCTATAATGAAAAGTCGCACATTGATTTAAATGGACTTTGGAGCAGGTTGATGTTTGCAATCTGATTACTTACAAGTGTTTTATGAGTAACATATATTTACTTTATTTATGTAATGTATAAAAAATAAAGGTGTAAATGCTAATTTTCTTAGACAAAGACTAACTCAGTGCTTCTCAACCTGCAGGCCACTAGTGGTCCAACCAGCACACAGCTGAGGCCAATGCGACACCCTCAGGGCCATACAGGTAGTACATATATTGTGTGGATGCAGCCCACATAACACAGAGACCTGCATATGTGGCTCACAATTGTAAATAGGTGAGAACCACCAGTCTAACTATTTAAGAGGCCAAGGTATTTGTTTTCGGTCCCTTTAGTTTCCTCTATTATCTTTCAGGATGTTGGAGGTCAAAGGTCCTGGCCTTGTTTCAGGCTGATTAATTAGGAGTCAGTGGTCAAAGTTTTCATCATTGTATGATCTAATTAAGGATGAGATACCTCTTCCCCACTATCTTCCTGATTTTGCATGTATCAGCAAATCTAGTTGGAGGAGTTTTGGCCCATTTAATGCTCATTGCATATTGGCTGCAGCATGAACCAAAAGGGACTTATCTGGGAGATGTGTCTGTGTTATCTCCATCCAACCTAAAGAGTACTAAAGAGTTATCTCCATCCAACCTAAAGGACTCAATACAGGGGTAAGTATGAAATTGTATGGTCTATGACATAGAATTCTATGGCCTAAGAGATCAGACTACATGATCTAATGGTCACTTCTAGCCTTAAACGTTAGGAATCTACAAAAGAGCAGTATGTGTCTTACTTCAAAACTAAACAGACTATGTTATGTCAATCTTGTATGTAAACCCAAGTGTGACAGAGTCCAACAGGAACAGTGCTCTGGAACCACTCAGGGTGAAACAAGTCAGGACTTTAGTACTCAAAGTCTGTTCCCTGGGTCTCCACACACCAATGCAGCCGCCTCTTCAATCTGGTCTCAGAGCATTCAGCACACCTGCTCCGCCTGAGTTTCCCCTCTGAGTCCCCCTGGATGGGACCCTAGGGAGCTCCTATACACCCCCAAATGGGCCATGCTCCCCACCTTGCAGTCAGAAGCGATTAACAGCCAGCATGGAAATCAGAAGGGTTTATTAGTTCTCAGGATCACAGCATAGAAAGACTTTGTTAATTAGAAGTTACAGCAGTGACCAACTAGGGAGCCTCAGAGCCCATTTGCAGACCCTGCTCCCAACCGACCCCCCCCTCCTGGTCCCTCCCCAGTCCTGTGTCACCTTCCCGGGCTAGATGGCCACCCCACCTTGTCTGTCTGCCACAACTTGTTACAACCTTTTGTAGTTGGTTGTCCCAGGAAGGCAGAAGGGTCTCCCTACTGCCTGCATGTGTGTGGCTCATCCACCCTCTAGTGGCCTCTGCAATGATCACACACCTAGGTCCCATCAGCAAAATAGATGAACAACATATTGGGGAAACTGAGACACACACACAGCACTCAGAGAAGACCCCAAGAATATCTCCATTACACTTCATCACACCAAACAAAGTGAAAATAGGACAAACGCTGGTGAACAGATGGCCTGGCTGCGCTACAGAGTCCAGCTCTGAGGTGGCAAAGTTCCTCAGTGCTCTGATAATGCTGTCAGTGTTCGATGACTTCAACATTCATATATATGAACATATCAACATTCATGAATCAGCTCAGGATTTGACAGTCACTATGGGCCTCTGGCAGATGGTTACTGGTTCAAATTATCATTGCCCTTAATCTAGCATTTGGGTTGGGACCATGGATGAGAAAATTAGGTATTCTATCCCTGTATCATTACCTCCTGTGGTCTGGAAGGTGAGGCATGGGACTTTGTTTTGATGACCCACCCTCTGAAACTGATGAATCCAGACCACTCTATCAATCAATGGCTTCACCAGCTTCTTCCTCACAGGTTACATTAGGGGTTTACAGAAGATCTGTGGCTGATGAAGCAAGAAGGAAGATGAGTTCGGGTAGCAGATTTCTTAATTTGAGACTGATCAACTGCATGTTTCATAAATATTTTGTAAAGCTCTTTATGATGTAAAATGTGAAGGAGGCAAATAAAAAGGTTTCTTACTTAAAGTAAATCTTGATAAATATCCATGACTGGATACAAAGCTATCTTGGTGAATCCAGGCTCTCTCATGATTTGAGTATTTTCCACTGGAAGGAAATTGATTGTTATTGTATGGGGAAAATCCCTGTGTGTGGAAAAAATCATTCAGAAGCAGAATGAATTTGCTGCATCTGTGAAAGCAATGTATCATCATGGAAGGAAAAATGCTACATCATCTCTAATGGAGTTTCAACCAGTAATGCTTTCCAAGGTATTGGAGGTACAGGAAGAACTTTGCTCCATATCCTTCCTAGCTGGTGAAGTCAAGTGGAAAAATGCTAGGTCCATATGTTAATGGAAATAGTCAAAGGAAAGGTCACTGGCTTCTGTTAAAGAAGCACTGGTTTTTTTGAGCCCAAACATCTGAAGATGCTCTTCAAGGAAAGATAATATGGAAAGTGAGGAATCAGCTGTTGTAACCTGTACAGAATGTACCATGTTTGTCTATCTTTAAGAGGGTAGAAGCTGGTCTCCATATTGGAAGAAAAAGTTAAAGGGCGAGAGACCCAACTATCAACACTGTGTTGCATCAGAGAAAATGAAGACTTTCTGGATAGGAGACACGATTTGTTACAGAAGACACAGCATGTGGAAGAATCAGAGAGGGCAGTGCAGGGGAAACTGAAGAACAGGGAAGAAAACTGGCAGCATGTGACTTCCAGAAGAAGAAAGGAGAATCCATATACTCCCCGTGCAGACAGAGATAAGCAGTCGTTTTCAGGCTCTCGGCACAGGTACTATGGAAGTGAATGGATCAGAAGGCATGGGCTGCATTATCCTAGGGATGGGGGTTCCATGACCACCACTCCCAAGAGGAAGAGATGAGTGGTGGTGGTTGGGAACTCCCTCCTAAAGGAGACAGTCATCAATCAGCCGTCCAGACCAGGAAACTTGAGAAGTGTGCTGCTTGCCTGGAGGTAGAATTCAAGATGTGAAGAAGAGTCTGCCAAGGCTTATCCAGCCCTTAGACCACTACCCCTTCCTACTTCTCCACATGGGCACCAACAATACTGCCAAGAACAACCTTAAGCGGATCACTGCAGACTACGTGACAATGCCGGTAACAGCAACAGGAGAAAAAAGTGTGTTTCCTCAACAGCAGTGGCCTAAAGCAGGCAATGGCGCTCTAACAGACTAGAAGCACAGTGCTGCAAGCTTCCTCAGGAGCTGTGTCTAGACCAACATAGGCACACTCTCTATAAAAAGCAGACTCTCCTCCTGAGAGCATTGAGGAAGAGAGGTTCAGTGGCCTATCTTCCATACAAAAGAAGAATGAGATGGTTAATTTGCACAATTTTTTTTCCACTAAAGTAGCAGTGACCATTATGCTTCAAAGATTTCTACAGTTAATTTCCAAGCAGTCAATTAGTGAGTCCCCAAAGCTCATTTGTAGATTATCAATGGTCTGCAGACTATGGGTTGAGAACCATTGTACTAATAAACTAGACAAAATTTAACTATATGCAAATGTAAAAACAACCCAACCTCTTCAGTTCGGAGAGGACATATCTGCAGTAAGATCAAGTTGTCTGTTCTCACATACAGAAAATAATTTTGGAGACTGATGAGGATTAGTAAACAGTCCACCCAAGAAAAAGAAAAAAGTGATTGGGGAGGGAAAAATAGAAGGAAATGAGCTTTCAAGGGAGAATAGATTGGAGGGCACAATGACTAAATGTAGCATCTGAAGAAACCATCACATCTACTTTGTTTTGGTTAGTCAACCTACGTAGAGATTGCCAGCTGATTTCTGCCTAAGAAGCAGATTTGATATAATATTCTCAGACTAGACTTTTATAGAAACAGACTAATCTGTAGAGTGCTGTCCTAATACTTTGAGTGTGTTCTTTCCAGCAGATAAGACAAATAAAACATCTGATTTTTCTAAAAGATTTAGTCCTGTCCAGGTACAATTTGATTGCTCTTTCATTCAAATGGTGCAATCTGATCTCTTGAAGATGAAAAAGTTTAGGATAAAACATAAGGGAGAATGTGGTGTGAGGAGTTTTTCTTGGACTGTTGATTACTCAGTGTCCTATGCTTCTGCTATTAAAGCCTTGAAACTATTCAAAACCTACAATAGTTTATTTATGAAGCTCAGGTGCTGGAGATATAATTGGTCTAGGGTTCTTTCAGCAATTAGAAACTTTGAGTTCACAGAAGTGGCATTGGTTGAGGCTCCATGCTGGCAAGGCACTCCATGAAATGTCCACTCCATAAGGATAAAACAGGGGAAAATGATCTCATAGCAGGTAAGGGTAAGGACATGAAAATCACAACAAAAACCTGGATTCAGAGGGAGGAACCAGGTGTTTTTTCGTTCAAAGATTATGATGTTTTGGTACAGGAGTCAGAGATGTGGACAACCAGCAAATTTGGTGCTGTATGTGAATTTTCAGAACCAGTGAAACTATAGGCTTTGGTTTTGGAGTGATAGAAAACCTTTGACTTGGGTGAATTTAAATTGTCTCCTGTGAAATGAAGGACTCATTTGGATCATCACTAAGCAAGACTGGTATGGTATGGAACAGAACGGATCTGAGAATGCATGCTATGGTAAGAGATTGAGGCAAATTTTGCAATGTTAGGGAGTTCAATAAATGCACCAAAGCATACTTCCACACTGGGGAACACCTTTTATTGAAAAACCAGAGGCAACAATGTGAGCGCCAGCTTGTATCTTGATGCCAGCAATAGTAACTTCCTCTAGGGCACTGAAGCCCCTTTTGTTTCCAAGCTATTTATGGTTCCAATCTTCTTGGAATCAGAACAATGGGTCTTTACTTTCCCTCTGACATCTTCAAAAGAGGAGAGCTTCAGAAATGAGACTGTCAAAATCCAATGGTCAGCAAGCAAAGCTGAAGTATAAACCTGCTCACTGTCCACAAAAACAGTAGAAAGGCTGCCTCCCTGCAGCTCTGCAGGCACCACAGCTGAGAAATGATTGTGTGCAACCCCTGCAGCCCAGTCGGCTATGTGAGCATACTAATAATCTGGGGTGGGATGGGGGAAGCTAGATGAAAAGGGAGAGGCATGTCAAGGGTGCAAGTTGCTTGACACTTAGCAGCCCGGGGAAAAAAATCTGGGTTTTTTTGCTTTTAGCCTTCGGGTTTTTTTTTTTTAAATGATTTTAGTGACAAACCCAATTATGAGATCACCACAAAGTTATCTAAGTGGGTTAAAACCGCCCAGGAAATGTTAAATATGTAATTTTCAGGAACTCTCTAAAACCATGGCTGCAGCACCACACATCCTTGTTTCGTATCTGAAATACAATTCTGACAGCAGCAAGCTTGCATCCAATAAAGTAGGGAAATCATTCTGTACTATACCAAAAACCATGAACAGAGATTTGAAGATTCTTATGGAAACTTAATGAGAATATTAAAATACCATTATTGTTATAATACAGACATGCTGTTAAAAGTTTTCCTGAATTTATTTGGGGTCTTACTCAATACTGCACATTTTTTTCAGTAATATACACATTTCAGTTCAACATTTATAGATTATTAGAATCCCTCCCATGCTTGATCCTTCATGATTACCTTGTTTGCTTCATTTCTTTTTTGGTAATCAGTCTACTGATTTCTACTGAGTCTCCAAGTTGCAAGTCTGTTAATTTAGTGGCTATGGATATAGCAGCTATTCTGGAAGAAAAAAAGCATTAGATTTTACTTGATTCAGATACAAAATGATCATTTGGCAAATAGAATGGAACTACAGACTAGTATGTCACATGAGACAAGAGAAATAAGAACTTAAAGGAGCATTTTCAGTTGTTATTCCTTTTCACTGATAAATTACCAGATTTTTTTTATTAAAGGAATTTAGTTTTTACTGATTTACACCCATTTATCAATCCACTCAGTATTATTTCAGGTATTTATTTTTGTTAAACACTAAAATTTACGTGATTGTTGTGTCCTGCAGCTCTGAGATTGAAGTAGTATCACAATGTAAAATACAGAACACACAGTGAAGGACAGAAAATCAAACAACAATGTTAAAATATCATGCTATGACTGGCTCACAAAGAGACACTGCCTACCTATTTCTTTGCATCCAATTAGTTTGGTGCTGAATTTAAACAATTTTTCCTCTACTGATAAAGATATGTAATGCTCCCTAACCACACGGCTACCTCCTTTAATGCAAATCTCTCTACAGGATTGGATGGACTGGCCTGAATTTTTCTGGTTCTCCACACAGCCAGCCCTGTCCTTTCTGTGGTTGGCTCCAGACTACTTCAAAATGGCTCCTTGCCCCTTCAGGGCTCCAAGGGGAGGGGCTTACAGTCCCTATTGGTCAGGCTAGTTCTTCTTCCTGGGCTTTCCCTTGTCAATGATTTGACTCTGTCCCTTCCTCTGAACAGACATGCCTGCAATCCTTCCCCCAAACTCCCGTTGGTCTACATTCTCTACCTCTTCTCGCGCTCCTGGTTGCCAAACAGACTCTAGGTCTGCACTTGGCTCCCCCTTCTTACCAGGGATAGTATGCCTCTCCCTGAGCTACCAGCACACAGGCCGAGGAACCTACATCAGCTCCTTGGCAGCTACAGATAGAGAAGGTAAAAGATAAACATAGCGTAAAAATGCAAATCTATGCCTGAATAACAGCAAGAAAAACAGTGATTAGAAATTTTCCAGAAAAGTAAATTATGGGAGTGAAGACGATGCATTGCACTGCAAGTTCTGCAGCACTGAGGTCAGTGCTTGTGCTGACAGAATAAAAGAGCATATTGAAAGCAGGGGACACAAGAAGCTTAAAGCAGACAATGAGCTTTGGGATAAACAGTCTCAGACTCACAGACTATAAGGTCAGAAGAGACCATTATGATCATGTAGTCTGACCCCCTGCACAACGTAAGGCGACAGAACTTCAATAACTCAGACATAGGCTAGGGTCTATTACAAGAATGGGTGGTCGAAGTCCTCAAATAATGATTTAAAAACTTCACAGTACAAAGAATCCACCAGCAAGTAACCTGTGCCCCATGCTGCAGAGGAAGGTGAATAGCCCTCAGGGCCTATGCCATGGGGGAAAATTCCTTCCCAACCCCAAATATCAGTTAAACCCTTAGCATGTGGGCAAGACTCACCAGACAGACACCCAGAAAGAATTCTCTGTAGTAACTCAGAACCCACCCCATCTAACATTCCTTCACAGGCCATTGGGCATATTTACCGCTAATAATCTAAGATCAGTCAAGTGCCAAATTAGGCAGTCCAATCATACCATCCCTGCCATAGATTTATAAAACTCTGTCTTGAAGCCAGCTAGACTGCCCTCCTTGGAAGGCTGTTCCAGAACATCACTCCTCTGATGGTTAGAAACCTTCGTCTTATTTCAAATCTAAACTTCCCGATGACCAGTTTATATCCATTTGTTCTTGTGTCCACATTGGTGCTGAACTTAAATAAGTCCTCTCCCTCTCTGGTATTTATCGCTCTGATGTATTTACAGAGAGCAGTCATATCTCCCCTCAGCCTTCCTTTGGTTAGGCTAAACAAGCCAAGCTCTGCATCTCCTCTCATAAGGCAGGTTTGTCATTCCTTGTATCATCCTAGTAGCCCTACTCTGCACCTGTTCCAGTTTGAATTAATCTTTCTTAAACATGGGAGATCAGAATTGCATACAGTATTCCAAATGAGGTCTGTTTTTCTTTAATGTTCAGTGTTGAAAACTTGGAATCACTGTGTGATATGCAGAAAACAGTAATTTTTCCAATTACTGCCAACACATTTGCCAATACAGATGATTACCAGATCCTGACAAGCAAAATCTCAGCTGAACTGAGCACAAAAGCTGCAGGAGAAACATATGAGAAGAAAACCCAGACGTTTCTGGAAATCCCTCCGATGCAGGAACATGAGAAAACTAAAAAAAGTGTTGAAAACCTTCAACACAATGCTCAGTGAGAAATGGGAGAGAAATGGGGGGAGATTTGGGAAATGAAAACTCAAAGTCAGGAGAAGCTTTGAAAATTGGATTGTTTTCCAGAGACACCCAGCCTTGATTTTCCAGTTCTCAGAAATGATTGCATCAGCCTCTTCCTAATGCATAATTGCTACACTAGCTTTTGGAGGAACAGCAACTTCAAAAGGAAAAACCTACTGAAGCAAGGTTGTCTGAAGATTCTCTGACTGGAAGGAGCTTTTCTCTCCTTCTTCATAGCCTCAATGACTACTTTGTTTATTATAGTGCCCAAAAAGTTACCCATAAAATATGTGGAAGGGTGTCAGTCTGCAAGTCCAATTTCTGCAAGTGGAGCTGCAGTGGCCCCCAGGCAACTACATTAGAAGTTTTGAACGTTTGGTAAGTCTTAAGCAACAGGTGAAGCATAAATTCCAAAAGCAGCAGCTAGAGAAATCCTGTTTCGAGTAGATATTATGTAGGTCCTCTTTTTTTTCTTCTCCTTCATGCTCCTAATTGAGAATAACTGTACAAAAGAAGAGGTCACAGCCAACACCCGCAGGGCTGAGGCCACTGTATCCAACTTTTATCTGACTAATTCTTCTATCTGTGGGTTTGTCAAGGTGGTACAATTGTGCTCCTTTAGCAAGGAAGCTGTATTAGGTTCAACTTTAGGCTGGGTGATTAAGTCTTTTTGGTCCTTTGGGTGCAAGCAGGATTTCTGAATCCTACTCACATCCTCATAAAATCAGACAAGGAAAGAAGAAATAGAGAGCTCTTCTGCAACTTAAGTTTTATTTTCTAAAACACACACAAGCCTACAAAGTTAGATTCCCATTTGCACTAAGTTCTGATAAGTTTAGCTGAGAACCCAAGGTATCTTTCACATTTAAACATTTTCTTCCTTTCTTTAGAAGATCTTTCATGGAAGAATGTTTTGTGAGATGTTTTAAAACATCAAGGGGAGCTCTAAAGGCAAGAGGATAGCCTGATTTATAGATGGCTCTTTCCCTTTATGAGCCAACTGAATGATATCCTCATTTGTCAACCCGAGCTAAACTGCTGTGAAGAGGAGGAGGGCCAGGTAAAGAGGAAGATGTGTTACCACGGAGACAAAGCTCAGTCTGAAGGCATGAATCCAGCATGTCATCCTAAGGAAAAGAGTGGCCAATTTATACACTCCTTTGAGAGCCCTAGAGAGAGGAGGTGGCTCAGTTCCCTAAGGAATGAGATTCTGAATCACTTCACTCCACGCTGATGCCTGCTGCTTGGTTGTAGCGGAGTCTGCAAGGGAGGAGGCTAACTTCATAGAATGAGGGAGCCAGAGCCAGAAGAGACAGATAATCTATTTGGTATCTGAAGGGCTGGCACCTTTCACAGTAGCTAAGGCCTAGAAGGTAAATGTATATTGTGTCAGGGAGAGGAAATTCTCCACAGTCTTCTCAACTTATTCAGCATAGACTTTGCCTACATGCTAACTGGAAAACATGGTTACTTACCAGTAACTTGCTCTTTGAGATGTGTTGCTCATATCCATTCCAGTATAGGTGAGTACATGCCACCGTGCACGGGTTCACGGATTTTTTTTTCCCCTTAGCAGACCCTGTAGGGTCGGCTTAGGCGCCCCCTGGAGTACTGCACTCATGTTGCGGCACATAAGGCACTGCCGACCCTATGGTGCGTCAGTCCCTTCTTTCTGCCAACTCCGACAGTGGGGAATGAGGGTGGGTGTGGAATGGATATGAGCAACACATATCAAAGAACAACAGTTACTGGTAAGTAACCATGTTTTCTCCTTCGAGTGATTGCTCATATCTATTCCAGTATAGGTGATTAAAAAGCAATACCTTGGAGGTGGGTAGGAGTTACCAGTGAGCTGCCCTCAGCACGGCTCTGCTGAATCCCGCATCCTCTCTCGCCTGCTGAACGATCGCATAGTGGGATATAAAGGTGTGTGTCAACACCCAGGTGGCAGCTTTACAGATGTCCTGTAGGGGCACTTTCTCCAGGAAGGCCGTCGATGAGGCCAGGGCTCTGGTCGAGTGCGCTGTGATGACTCCGGGGAGTGGTATGTCTGCCAGCTCGTAGCAGCACTTGATGCAGGAGGTGATCCACTTGGAGATGCATTAGGTGGAGACTGAGGATCCTTTCATCCTGTTCACCACGGCGACAAAGAGCTGTGTCATTTTCCGGAAGGGCCTCGTCTGGTCAATGTTGTAGGCCAAGGCTCACCTCACATCAAGGGAACACCACCTCTGCTCCTCCTCTAAACCATGTGGTTTTGGAAAAAACATGGGGAGGAAGATATCTTGGTTACAATGAAATTGTGAGACCACCTTGGGCAGGAACGCTGGGTGGGGTCTCGGCTGCACTTTGTCCTTAAAGAAAACTGTATAGGAGGGCTCCGAAGTCAGCGCCCTAATCTCGGAGACCCTCCTAGCCAAAGTAATGGCCACCAGGAAGGCTACCTTCCATGACAGGACCAGTAGCGGGCATGAAGCCATAGGTTCAAAGAGAGGTCCCGTCAGTCTGGAGAGGACCAGGTTCAGATCCTAAGGAGGCACCGGGTCACGGACCTATGGGTATAGCCTCTCCACCCCATGAGGAACCTAATAGACATTGGGTGGGAGAATAGAGATCTCCCCTCTAGCGGATGATGGAAGGTTGAGATGGCGGCCAAATGGACCTTCAGGGAGGCTAGGGCCAGGCCTTGGAGTTTTAGCTGTAGCAAGTACTCCAGGATGGCCTGGATAGGCGAGAGGCTCGGGAGCAACCCTCAAGACTCGGCCCAGCAGGTAAACCTTCTCCACTTGGCCCAGTACACAACCTGTGTTGAAGGTTTTCTGTTACCCAGCAGAATTTGTTGGACCTGCACCGAGCAGGCTCTCTCCCCCTCCGTCAGCCACAGAGTCTCCAGGCCGTCAGGTGCAGGGAGTCCAGGTCCAGCCGTGGTCCTGGGAGAGCAGGTCTTGCCATCTCAGGAGCTACACAGAGTCGGCAATTGAGAGGTCCAGGAGCATACTGTACCAGTGTTGTCTCGGCCACACCAAGGCAATCAGTATCACGTCCGCTCTGTCCCTCTTGATTTTCAAGAGGACTTTGGGCAGAAGCAGAATGGGGGGAAACGCATACATGAGGGTCCCCATCCATTTGATGAGGAACGCATTGGAAATGGAGCCCGGCTCGTGACCCCGAAGCGATCAAAACTCAGGCACTTCTTGTTCCAGCATGACGCGAACAGGTCCATGTGGGGAACACCCCACCCACAGAAGATGGAAGCCGCTACCTCCGGATGCAGCAACTAGTCGTGGCGGGGTAGCAACAACTTGCTGAGGCAGTCCGCCCCATCGTTCCTGACCCCCAGGAGGTGAAAGGCAGATAAATGAAAGTCGTGCCTCACTGTGAAATCCCAAAGTCGAACCGCCTCCTGGCACAGGCCCAAAGACAGTGGCCCCCTTTGTCTGTTGATATAGAACATGGCTGTGGTATTGTCCATCAGCACTTGTACCACTCTGCCCATTAGGAACCTGAGAGACACTCCGCAAGCCAGTCTGACTGGCCTGAGTTACCTAACATTGATATGGAGGGTTTTCTCCTTCTCTGACCAGAGACCTCGGGTGCTCAGGTTGACGCTGATGTGAGCTTCCCACCCCACATCTGAGGCGTCAGTGATCAGGGTGCCGGACAAGACCAGGTCCCTCAAGGAAACTCCCTTCAACACCACCCTGGGGTTTCACCACCAATTCAGAGAGCCCAACACTACAGGGGGGACTGTGACCACCCTGTGCAAGGAGTGCCTGCTACGCACATACACGGAGGCCAGCCTGGAGCGGCCTGAATTTGAGGTGCACTAGCCTCACCACATATGTGCAGGCTGCCATGCGACCCAACAGTTGTAGGCAATGCCTGGCGGTTGTCGTAGGGCACCTGTGTAGATTGGCAATAATCGCCGCCATAGTCTCAAACCTGGCTTGCAGAAGGAAGGCTCTGGCTCTTACCGCATCCAGGGAGGCTCCTATGAATTCTATCTGCTGTACCTGAGACAGCGTGGACTTCTGCTCGTTGATGAGCAGACCCAGCCTGTTGCATGTGGCACAGGTCAGGGATATACTGTCCTGGACATGGGCCCTGGACCTGCCCCTTATCAGCCAGTCGTCCAGGTCTGGGAAGATCTGGACCCCCTGCCGCCTGAGATGGGCGGCCACCACTGCCATGCATTTGGTAAACACCCTGGGAGCAGACGAAAGGCCAAATGGGAAGGCCGTAAACTGACAGTGGCAACCAGATACCACAAACGGGAGGAAGCACCTGTGGCTGCGAAAGATCAATACATGGAAGTATGCATCCTTTATGTCGAGGGCAGCAAACCAATCCCTTGGATCCAGAGCTGGGATGATAGCAGCTAGGGAGACCATGTGGAACTTCAGTTTCTTTATGAACCTGTTTAGGCCACGAAGGTCCAGAATGGGTCTTAGTCCCTCTTTTGCTTTTGGGATGAGGAAGTAATGGGAATAAAATCCTCTCCCTATTTCCCACGGGAGAACCAACTCCACCGCCCCCAAGTCGAGGAGGTTGTTGACCTCCTGTATGAGTAGTTGCTCGTGAGAGGGGTGCCTGAGGAGGAACAGGGGAGTGGATTTTTTGGTGGAAAGGCCGCAAACTGGACGGCGTAACCTCTCTGTACTATGTCCAAGACCCAGCGGTCTGAGGTGACGCTTGCCATTCTTCATTCGCTGAAGAACACGTGCAGTCTGGCAAGGAAAGGTCGGGATGGATCCAGAGGAGCAGGGGAGAGATCACCCTCAGGCACACCATCAAAACTGGCCCCTTTTACCATTTGGGCCTTTGGAGGATCCCTGTTGGGTTCCAGAGGTGGTGGCTTGTCTGCTAAGCCTTCCGTACCCCCTACTCTCATCTCGGTCCCTGTCGGGCAGATAGGGTCTAGGTGGTGGCCTAGTCTGTTGGCAGGGCTGTTGGGGCAGCTGACGCCTAGAGGCCTGCGGTGTATATAGGCATAGTGAACACAGGGTGGCACGGGATCTTTAAGAACGTGAAGCTTCTCATCAGTTCTGTCTGAGAACAGGGCGGATCCATCAAAGGCCAGGTCCTGGATCGACTGCTGCACCTCCTGGAAGAGCCCCGATGATTGCAACCAGGAGCACCTCCTCATGGCCACCACAGATGCCATAGCCCTACTGGCCACATCTGTCGCGTCACTGACTGATGCGAGGGCTGCTGCCGCCACGATACGTCCCTCATCCAGGACCGTAGTGAAGTCAGCTGCTTGGTCCTGGGGCAAGGATTCCACGAACCTCCAGAGAGAGTTCCAGAGATTCAGGTTGTGCCTTCCCATCAGCGCCTGATGGTTGGAAATACGCAGCTGCAGGGTCCCAGCGTGGTACCCTGCATCTACCACCAGAGTCCCCGGGGCCGGGTGCATGAACATAAACTCAAACCCCTCTGCCAGCACATAGTACTTTTGGTGCCCTTGGAAGTAGGTGCTACCGAGGCGGGGGTTTGCCACAGCGCCTTGGCCAGTTTCATAACCCTGGCATGCACTGGCAGGGCTACCCAGGAGGCACCTTGTATACCATAGTCCCCAAAGAGGGGGGTCATCCTCCTCTGACAACTCCTTAACCCCTAAGTTGAGGTTTGCAGCCACCCTCTTCAGTAGCTCTTGGTGAGCCTCGAAGTCCCTCAATGGAGCCCTCTGGTCCTGGAGAGCTGCCTCATCAGAGGAGGACAACAACAATTGCAGGTGTCTGCCTCTTTTCCAAAGACTCGAGGAAGGCCCTTCACCTGGGTCCGACTCCTCCTCAGAGGAATGGTCCTCGTGCCCTTTGTCCGTAGGAGGGGGCACAGACTAGGCAACTGAAGAGTGGATCGAGACAGTGCCCAGGCCCATCTGAGCTTCCCATGGTCCCCAGTAAGGCCATTGCCATTGTGTTTGGGGCCACCCCAGTGCCGGCATCGGTACCGGCTGTTGGGCACCCTGTGGGGGCTTTTGGGACTCCTGCGGCCCCTTTACTTTCTGGGAGCTCAGGTCCCTGGAGCGGTGACCTCTGCTCCGATCCTGCCTGCTACCTCGCACAGGAGAGCGACCCCTGGATGACCTTGATGATGTGGAGCGCCGGTGCTGACGGGAATGATGCCAGGGTGAGGCGCGGTCCGACAAAGAGGAACATCTTCTCAGCACCGAGGACTTTCAGTGCCGTTTCCCTTTCGGTAAGGTCGAGCGGTGCCGACGGGACCCACACGGTGTCGAGCTAGACTCTGGCGACCGGAATCTGTGGTGCGGTGCCACAGAGCGCGCCGGTGCCAGGCTTTCAGAGGAGGATCTGGAATGGCACCCCAACAAACGAGTCGGTGTCGGAGACCTTGAGCCCCAAGAGGACCGACACCTGCTGACCCTGGAATGGCGTCTGGTGCTGGAAGACTCCAGTGCCGTGGACCGTCCCCAGTACGGAGATGAGTTCAACAAGGAAGTCTCGGAGCTGGATGGGGAGCTTGCATGGTCTACCCATGATGGCCATTTGGCGGGAGACTCTTCCCTAGCTGGGGGGCTCGACCAGCCACCTGGGGCAACCAGCACGCGTTTACACCTAAACACTGGCCCCTTCTCCCTTAGCCGAGGGGGGAGGGGGCGGGAGGCATGGGCAAGGCCATCAAAGCTTTCTCTGCTCAAGAAGCCTTCGGCGTCAATGGCACCGGTACAGGCACTCCCCCACTTCCAGGAGTCGGGAGAGACTCTCTACAAGGGGATGTGGGCACCGGAGCAAGCTCAACGGGCCCAGGCTGCATCCCGACACTTGACCCCACTCGTATCAGGAGCAGGGGGGAGTGAGCACGCATTGTGTGTGGCTGCTTCTTCTTAGTCTTCGGCACTGGAGACTGCCGTCTCGATGGCTCCGGTGCCGACGGTGCAGTCCGCACCAAGGAGGCACTCGTTACCGATGTGGAGCGAGAAGGCTCGGATGGAGTGCTTCTTCCATCAGGATAGCCCTGAGCCGAATGTCCCGCTCCTTCTGAGGCCTGGGCTTAAAACTTTGGCAGATTTTACACCTGTCCTTTCGGTGCTGTTCCCCCAGACACCTCAAGCAACGGTCGTGGGGGTCATCGACTGAGAAAGCCTTGCCACAGCGGGAGCAAGACTTGAACCCAGGGGAACCAGGCACGGCCGGGCCACTGATGAGCCCTAAGGGCTCCTATGTAATCAGCTAACTAACACTGTCACTACACTAACTAACTAAACTTTAAAACACAAAGGGGTAGAGATACTTGTGATGGCAAGCTCATTCCAGCAACCATCATGGTCGGAAAGAAACAACTGAGGGGCCATAGGGTCGGCGGTGCCTTATGTGGCGTGGCATGAGCACAGTACTCCAGAGGGCGCCTAAGCCAATCCTATGGGGTCTGCTAAGGGGAAAAAAGTTCCAGGAACCTGTGCATGGTGGTGTGCACTCACCTCTACTGGAATGGATATGAGCAATCACCTGAAGGGGAAGCAGGAATTTCTTTCTTTCCATTACTTGCTTTTCTCAAGAGGCTCCACAAAACATTGAAAGAGGGGACCCATGTCTCAGGGAAAAGCAAGGGCCTTTGAGAAACTACATAAACAAAACATATTCCTTGTTCCATGCTGCTGACTCCAGCCTAGTCTCAGTGAGGGGAGCTTTCTTGCAGTCTGTTCACCCACCTTGGCATGGACTCACCTAAAAGCCAACTAGGAGCATCTCCTGCACTCCAGGAGCTTAGAGAGCGAGTGAGCGAGCAAGTGTGTGTCAGTTATTGCTTATGGGTAGCAATGCCACTGAAGCCTTCCTCCAAAACCTGAATTATTAATTTTTTTAAGTTGAGTTGTTTTGAGGAGAAAAACCTAGAAACCAATGGCATAATTAAATAAAATTAGTTAAAAATCTTAAGATTCTGTGAAAAGCTTTTTACAAAAGGACACTTGTAGAAGTCGTGTAGAAATAGACACACTTGTAGAAGCAGGCACTGTAGTAGAGACTCTTGTAGAAGTAGAGTCTACTGTATGTACAGGTCTGGAAGCAGAGTTTTTCCTCAAAGAAAAAATCTGATCTGCAACCAGTTGCTATGGAGACAAACACAACTCAGAATGAACACTGACAAAGAAGGGTAGAGAAAAAGAATGTCACTTAAAGTTCATTTTCTAGAAAATCTGATATAAATTTTTTTTTCTAGAGACTCCAAATTGGTTTTACTTATTTCTTGTAACACCTAGTGAATAGGATTTCTTTTTTTCTTTTTTTTTAAGAGGCTGGCTGGTTAAATTTTCAGTTACATGCTATGAATATATAAACTTTCAAGCTCAAAGAAGTGTCTGAAGAATTTATAAATAAACAGAACTGTATGCCAACAAAAGGATTAAAAAGATATAAATATTAATGATATTGATCAATGATCAACATTACACATTTACAACCCTCTGCCATTAGGAGTGAGAATGTCAGACCTATCACTTAGATTTTCTGTATTAAAAGGCAGAATAGCAAAAATGAAAAAAATGCTCTTTACATCATGGAAATAATTAGTTTGCCTCATGTACGGCACACTAAAACTCAATATTCCGCGAGGGTGGGAATTTATTAACATTTACCAAATGAACTTTAACCAAATGACTCATAAGAATACATGGTCAGGAATGCTGAAGTCAGCTTCTGCAGATGTGAGCATGTCTTGTACCCAGAAATTTCAGAATCTGCTGCTGAATGGTGGAAAACAGTTGATGACACCTGTTTATTCTTTGTCATTTGTGATCTTTGAGAAGACCGCTGAATTAAAATTTCAGTAGAATGTGTCTAATGGCTCCAGGTTATCTTGATCTATCAAGAGAATCTGAGAAAGTTTCCAACAGGAGGAGCTGAGACTCAGACTCTTAGGTATCATTAGCTTTGCTTTCTGGGGCAAGCAACAGCTGAAGGGAAGACAATATAGTAGAGCCAAGAGACTGACTATTGAAGGTGACTGGAACCAATGACACATACTGACTGACAGACAAGAACACGAGGACTCCTGTGAGATCAGAAGTCTGCTAGCATCACAGCAGAGCCAGGAAAATCACTGCTAACTATTTGTCCATCTGCAGTATCAGATGGAAAGACTGCATTAAAGCTGAAGAATTTTATGAGGTCATAAATTAAAAGAATTAAATAAGTTCAGGTGAAAACCTGATTTATTAGTTTCATTTGTTAACACAGAGGTATCTGATTAATCAGAAGTGTGTGTCAGGATTACTGAATCCACAGTGGAGAGTGTCAAGAGAATGCTTCTTTAAATTATTAAATATACAGCTTTAATTTTAATTCATATTGTTATGCTACTGTAAGAGGTCATACATTTATTATAGGTGGGCAGGTAGTGACACCTATAGCTCAGGCTACCCAACACTTCACATAAGACCCTAGATTCAGTTGTTTATAAACTTTGTCAAACTTTAACTGTATGTGCTGAAATTTTCCACAGTGATATCTGTCCCTCATTGCATTTTTCTTCATTTCAGCAAGAACTGTTCAGCCACTCTCAGAATCAGGTTAGGGAAAAATATGTTTTGTCCATGTTAAAAAAATTCTTACAACTGTTTAGCTGAGCTGCTCTAATGTCTCCATCTACTGGAGCACAGAATTGAAATTTGGCAGACAGAACTGCCTTGGTGTCCAAGATGTGTCTTTTGCTGTGTCCATGAAAATCCACCCACATTTCACCAAGTTATAAACCTTTGTAAAATGGTACTTTGCATATGCTCAGTAGAGACTTCCCAGAGTTTGACAGTTAAAGTTTCTGAAGATTGCATATACTGTGAGCATGGTTCAACCCAGGGCTACAAGGCTGAGCAGGTCTTTCACTGAATTTGCTCCTCCCAGTGGCCAGGGTTTGCTGTGGCTCTAGACACAGGAACTGAGTGCTTCAGGCAAATTAGAAAAAAAAAAAAACAGAAAGCAGCCTTGCTGGAATACAGAGAGGTGAGGGGCTGGGCATGGTGGGAGCAGGGGGATGGTAGAAGACTCATACCAGGATGAGGAACCACGGGGATGAGAAAGACTGGGATGAGGAGCCAAGGGGAGAGCAGGGAATCTGATGACAGGCTGGAGTGAATCTCAAATCACTAGAGCATACTTCTCTCAAAACTTGTAATTCCCGAGTCTCAGCATTCCTCCCATCAGCAAATAGCTGTGAAATCTACTGGCAAAGTGTGTGTCTTGTCCCCTCTAGTGGCTGGTCCACATAGAGGAAGACAGCCTACTACTGCAATCAATTAATTATTTTGCTACCTTAAGAGGTAGAAGTCTGGTGTTGTGGATCTAATGGTTCTAACCTTACTGATGAACCATCTGGGAGTCAATATGGGTTTACATAATGGAATTTACGTCCCCCTCCACACACACACTTTGGTTGTTTAAAAACTCAGTAAAATGACACACAAAAACTATGTTAAATGTATGTTACTGTTGCAAAGTTAAGCACACAAAAGATAGCCTTACTTCAACTCCCTTGTGTATATGCTTTATGATGCAATCTTAATTTCATGACCACATACTATTTCTTCTACCTCGTCCATCATTTATCCTCTTTTGGGAATGAATCACAGCTGTGTAGTTCTGAGCCAATCCTAAGAATTGTATAAGCCAATTAGATCCCCTTTTTATTTGAGTAAAATAGAAATAGATTGCCGATACATCTTTCCTTTATATTTTTAAGATTGGCATAACAATGGTTATTGCTTAGAGTGTAATATTACTTAATGATAAATTTATTTATTGCTTGACATAAGTGGATTACATTTTGTTAGTTTTCTTCATCTTGCTGTTTTTCTGAACCTTGTACTATTGAACCTAAAAACATTGCTTTGTGGGTATGAGTGAAGAATTTGTGAAGGATGCAAATAGATAAGGAGAGGAGCGCCAGCCAAACCATTCGGACAACGAAGAGGGGAGTAAAGATGCCAGCTGCAACTATCATCCAGACCCTAAAGGCTGAAGAATGCAGATAAACAACCCTAAAGCACTGGAGAATTCACCCTGAGAACAGAACAAAGTGTGAAATGAGAAGGAGAGGTCACGCTTGCAACTGACTGATGATTAACTACCATACAGAATCTGGAGGCAGCATGACACAGCAAGCCCCATAGGATTATATGGAAACTACCCAATATAAAAGGCAGCGGTGAGAACATGAGTTCTTTTGATTTGTTCTGCAATCATGAGGGAGCATTAGATCATGACCGACAGAGGCCCAGCTCCCCCCTCATGCTCAGTGTAGCTGGTCACTCGGCTGGCTCAAACAAGGCACAGGACTGGTAACCATATTCTACCAGCTGCAGAACTTGTTCGCACGTGCATGTGCAAGAAAGAGAGATTTCTTTACAACATAGTGTCTGTAGAACCTCTGCCTCATTTGTTGCAGAAGTTGGAAGGTGCATAGCATATTGCAGAAGAGGATGGCAGGAAAAGAATGGATGGTGTCATGGTTTAGACAGAAGAATATTGCTCTTGAGAATAGGAATCAATACCTTCCTCTGCCACAGGAGGTCATTGTGTGCTCGTCATGCTCTGGGTGCCCACTTAATACTTAAGGCCTTGTTTTGCAGAAGGACGGAGAGGGCTCATGAATCACAAAAAGGGCTACAAATGCTAAGTTCTCAAAAAATCAGGCCACAGGCACTTTAAGCACCTGCCAAAAGCATGACACTGTATTATGCTTTTTGAAAGACCAGAGACTCAAATGACTCCATTTCAACTCTTCTAAATATATTCCTATGGGGGTAAGGGCTCCCCAAGACCCCTCCAGACCCAGTTTCAAGTCATTTATAATGTCCTTCCCTCCACTTCATAGCACATGAAGGAGTTCTCTGAATACAACAACAGAGAAAAGAACAGTCCTCTCTCCTTTCTTTCCCTCATGAAGGAGGGAAATCAGAAGTAAGGAAAGCAAACCAAGGCAAAGGTGGCCTGTGTCTCAGGCAGACTTTCTAGATTCAGCTCTTTGGGATTGGTCTATCTGTGAGTCTGTTCCTTTAACGGGGGCTACCTCTTGCTGCTCCTATGGGGCATCTTACTTTGCAGCCAGTCTGTGCAGCTCTGGGAGAGGTGACGCCTGTCTCCCTTCTTATTGGCAAGTTAAAGAAGTATGGGTTGGAAGAATGGACTATAAGATGGATAGAAAGCTGGCTAGATCATCACTCTCAACAGGTAGTGATCAATGTCTCATTGGCAGCTGGTAACAAGCCCCAGGGGTCGGTGCTGGGGTCGGTTTTGTTCAATATCTTCATTAATGATCTGCAGAATGGGGTGAATTGCACTCTCAGCAAGTTTGCAGATGAAATTAAGCTGGGGGAAGTGGCAGATACCCTGGAGGGTAACTGTTACGCCGGCTGGATTAGGGGTGCCCTTGAGGTGTATTCAGGAGCTCTGATTACTCCCTTCTACACCACTTTTACATTGGAGGTGTCACGCTGGCTAGATTGGGGGGGGAAGGGCATTTATTGTATTTAACATCAGTATATCAAAATCATAATAATTCATATAAGATATGCCATGTCATGTACTGTTATGGAAAGCCTATAATGTGCTAAGTAAGATGATAATGTTTATGTTCATGTGTTATGTGTGTAATGGAAGTTATGGATATAGTTGATATATCTGTATTTGAAAGTGTGATGTCTGGGTAACACCTCAGACAGGATGGCTGCAGAACAATAGCCTGCTTAATTGCCCATTAAGACATTCATAGGTGCAAAAGGCCCAGAGGGAGAAGCCACGGATATACTTGATGAGTCACCAGGACTTTCTCATGTGACTCTAGACTCCATTTTGATTCCTGTGAAATTCCACAAGCAGCATGGCAAGGGCCAGAGGACATAAAAGGCAGAGGCATGGGATCCATTTTGTCTTTAGTCCTGTTCAGCTTTGAGCCACCTATCTACCTCTGGACCAACTCAACTACAACTGAAGCTCTGAAACAAAGGACTGAGACCAATCCAGGTACTGGATGTATACCAGAGGGACTATACAAGCCTGCAAACTCCACAATTCTTCTAGAAGCCTGATACATATGGACTTTAAAATAATTTGTATGTATCGAATGCTTTAATCCTTTAACATGTCTCTCATAGCTTGTTTCTTTCTTTTTATAATAAACCTTTAGTTTTAGTTACTAAAGGATTGGCTGGCAGCATTGTACTTTGGGTAAGATCCAAACTTATATTGATCTGGTACTGTGACTGACCCTTTGGGGTCAGGAGAAACCCTGCTAGTAAAGAGCATAGAGTTTAAATAACTGGTCTCTTTACTGGACCTATTAGCTGACTGGGAGCCAGAGACTGAAATGCAGTAAAGGAGGCTGTGTGTATTTGTATACTGGGTTCTTGATAACTGGTGTGGGGAATCAGAAGCACTTTTTGTGGCTGCTTGGGAAGCCTGACTTCAGTGTCACCCACCAGTGCTGGGAGAATCTGCTCCGCTTTTACAGCCTGCGCTGACGTTGGCATTTTCAGGTGGCTGCCGTAGGCATGGAAAGGTCACAGTATGGATAGGATACAGAGTGAGCTAGACTAATTGGAGGATTGGGCCAAAAAAAAAATCTTATTAGGTTCAACAAGGACAAGTGCAGAGTTCTGCACTTAGGATGGAAGAATCCCATGCACTGCTACAGAATAGGGACCAACTGGCTAGGCAGCAGTTCTGCAGAAAAGGACCTGGGGGTTACAGTGGACAAGAAGCTGGATATGAGTCAACAGTGTGCCCTTATTGCCAACAAGGCTAATGGCATATTGGGCTGCATTAGTAGAGCATTGCCAGCAGACTGAAGGAAGTGATTATTCCCCTCCATCTGGCACTGGTGAGGCCATACTTGGAGTACTGTGTCCAGTTTTGGGCCCCCCACTACAGAAAGGATGTGGACAAATTGGAAAGAGTCCAGCGCAGGGCAACACAAATGATTAGGGGGCTGGAGCACATGACTTATGAGGAAAGGCTGAGGGAACTTGGCTTGTTTAGTCTGAAGAACAGACGAATCGGGGGAATTTCATAGCAGCCTTTAACTACCTGAAAGGGGATTTTAGGGAGGATGGATCTGGTTGCTCTCAGTGGTAGTAGATGACAGAATAAGGAGGAATAGTCCCAAGTTGCAGTGGGGGAGGTCTAGGTTGGATATTAGGAAAACGTTTTTCACTAGGAGGGTGGTGAAGCACTGGACTGGGTCACCTAGGGAAGTGGTGGAAGCCCCATCCTTGGAGGTTTTAAGGTATGGCTTGCCAAAGCCCTGGCTGGGATGATTTAGCTGGGGTTGTTCCTGCTTTGGGCAGGTGATTGGACTACATGGCCTTCTGCGGTCACTTCCATTCGTAATCTTCTACGATTCTCTCAGCTGAACTGCCTCTATTGTCAGAAGCCTCTGATGTGGATCAGCTCTTCTCCTATTCACTGCCTCTTCATGTGGCAGGTTTCCATTTTTAAACTCTCCTATTTTCCAGACAGAATAAGCCTTTCAGGTGTGCTTCTTTAGTGCTGAACAGGCCCAGAATAGCTTGTTAGTCTCCCTTCTATCAGTGTGAGGCCATAAAGTAGGACTGGCTGTATTTTAAAGATACTTTATTGAGGGCACAGGAACAAACCATCCCAAAGTGCAGAAAGAAGGGCAAGTGTGGTAGGCGACCAGCTTGGCGTAACGAAGAAGTCACTGGTGAGCTTAAACACAAAAAAGAAGCTTACAGGAAGTGGAAGCTTGGTCAGATGACTAGGGAGGATTATAAAAATACTACTCGGACATGCAGGAATGAAATCAGGAAGGCCAAAGCACAACTGGAGTTGCAGATAGCAAAGGATGTGAAGGGGAACAAGAAGGGCTTCTACAGGTATGTTGGCAACAAGAGGAAGATTAAGGAAAGTGTGGGCCCCTTACAGAATGGGAGAGGCAACAGTGACAGAGGATGTGGAGAAAGCTGAAGTACTCAATGCCTTTTTTGCCTCTGTCTTCACAAACAAGGACAGCTCCCAGACTACTGCACTGGGCGGCACAGAATGGGGAGGAGGTGAACATCCCACAGTGCTGAAGGAACAGGTGCAGGACTATTTAGAAAGATTGGACATACACAAGTCCACGGGGCCAGATGCAATGCACCCGAGGGTGCTGAGGGAGTTAGCTGATGTGATTTCAGAGCCATTGGCTACTATCTTTTAAAGCTCATGGCAACTGGGGGAGGTCCCAAATAACTGGAAAAAGGAAAATATAATGCCCATCTTCAAGAAAGGGAAGAAAGAGGATCCAGCGAACTATAGGCCGGTCAGTCTCACCTCAATCCCTGACAAAATCATGGAGCAGGTCCTCAAGGAATCCATTTTAAGGCACTTGGAAGCGAGGCAGGTGATCAGGAGCAGTCAACATGGATTCACCAAGGGAAAGTCGGGCCTGACCAACCTGATTGCTTTCTATGAAGAGGTGACTGGTTCTGCGGATGAGGGGAATGCGGTGGACGTGATATACTTTGACTTTAGCAAAGCCTTTGATATGGTCTCCCACAGTATTCTGATCAGCAAGTTAAAAAGTATGGGTTGGATGAATGGTCTACAAAATGGATAGAGAATTGGCTAGAGCAAAGGGCTCAACGAGTAGTGATCAATGCCTCCATGTCTAGCTGGCAGCCGGTCACAAGTGGAGTGCCCCAGGGGTTGGTTCTGTGGCCGGTTTTGTTCAACATCTTCATTAATGATCTGGAAGAGGGGGTAGATTGCACCCTCAGCAAGTTTGCAGATGACACTAGGCTAGGGGGAGTGGTAGATACTAAGCTAGGGGGAGTGGTAGATACCCAGGAGGGGAGGGATAGGATACAGAAGGACCTAAACAAATTGGAGGATTGGGCCAAAAGAAATCTCAAGAGTTTCAAGAAGGACAAGTGCAGAGTCCTGCACTTAGGACGGAAGAATCCCATGCATAGCTACAGACTGGGGACTGACGAGCTAGGCAGCAGCTCTGCAGAAAAGGATCTGGGGGTTACAGTGGATAAGAAGCTGGATATGAGTCAGCAGTGTGCCCTGGTTGCCAAGAAGGCTAATGGCATATTGGGCTGCATTAGTAAGAACATTGCCAGCAGATCACAGGAAGTGATTATTCCCCCGATTCGGCACTTGTGAGGCCGCATTTGGAGTATTGTGTCCAGTTTTGGGTCCCCCACTACAAAAAGGATGTGGACAAGTTGGAGAGAGTCCAGTAGAGGGCGACAAAAATGATTAGGGGGCTGGAGCACAAGTCTTATGAGGAGAGGCTGAAAAAACTAGGCCTGTTTAGTCTGCAAAAGAGAAGAATGAGGGGGGATTTAATAGCAGTCTTTAACTACCTGAAAGGGGGTTCCAGGGAGGATGGAGCTAGGCTGTTTTCAGTGGTGGCAGATGACAGAACAAGGATCAACGGTCTCAAATTGCAGTGGGGGAGGTCTAGGTTGGACATTAGGAAAACGTTTTTCAGTAGGAGAGTGGTGAAGCATTGGAATGGGTTACCTAGGGAGGTGGTGGCGGCATCTCCATCTTTAGAGGTTTTTAAGCTGAGGTTTGACAAAACCCTCGGTGGGATGATTTAGCTGAGAATAGTCCTGCTTTGGGCAGGGGGGGTTGGACTACATGACCTCCTGAGGTCCCTTCCAACTCTAATATTCTATGATTCACTCAGTAACAACCCTATATATTCAGATAGCTGCGGTTTCTTGTCCCTGATAATGCCGCTGTTCTGGCTCCGGTATGGATTATTTCCTCTATTACGTCGTTGGTGACAAAGGTAACAGTTGCTGACATTTTTTACAGTCTGAGATTGGAACATGTGATCTTTTCCTTGTGTATTATGTTTCTCCAACTATCAGTCCAATGCCATCACTTCAGACTTGGAAGTCTGTTTACTGAAAAGGTGCATGAGATGATTCTGTGTTTCTTCAAGGAAGCAATTGAGATCACTAGCACAAATGACCCTGCCCTGGACAATGTTCCATTATAAAAAAACTGTGATCCTAATTCAACACAATCTTTAGCATATGAACAGTTTCATTGAAGCTAATGGGACTAATCAAAAAATGTTTGGCACATGCTTGCATCTTTTTTATGGTCTTTGGGACACCTACTGTGTTACAAAGTACAGGGAAGGGTCCTGCAGCCTGTTCCATAGCTTGATGGAGATTTGACCTACAAGGTGACTGGGAACTACATACTCCTCTTTCTGAAGACTCCAGAGGCATCTAGCCTTTCCACACACTTAAGGGATCTCTTCCCCATGCATTTCACTTATTTTGTACTCTGAGACCTGGCAATGAGGGAAGGAGCCACACAGTGAGCATTTGCACACCTTTATTTTTCAAGTGTTTTTCATGATCTTGAAAGGAAGAGAAAAGTGCTGCCCAGTAGTAATTCTACTTTGGGCTTTAAAGAGTCCCCAAAGTCCCCAATCTCTTGGTGTTTTTTAATATAATCCAAATGTAAGTAAGTAAGAGTACTGGAGAAATTTCCAAGTAATTTAGAGCCAAGGTCGTTTTAAATGAAGATCTAATAGCTCTGAATGGCTAGAACTCTGGAGAATTCCATGGATGAGAGATCCTAGTCCAGGTATGCCACCAAAGTTCTGGTCTCTCTCTAAGCAGCAATGAGAGAACGAATATCTTTCAGTACAAACTGATGAGCATGTAAGTTCAGAAGAATAGTGAGGGAGAAGACCTATAAAGGTAGCCAATTTAATTTGGGAAAATTGAATATAACAGGATAGGTGAATCCAACAGGTTACCATACAAAAGTCAAACTCAGAAACCTTAACTTTGACTAACTGTAGAAGAAAGGAAGTCCAGAAAAGGACAAGGAATAAAATAACTGGTACAAACCTTTGATATGTGCTAGATGCTTCTGAGCAAATCATATTCTCCTTTCTTCTTCCACATTCACACTGAAGATCAACCTGTTATGCCAGCAAAGCAGTAAATCAATAGTTTTGTCTTTTTTTGTAACATAAATATACGGGAAAGCTAGTCTTCTAAAACATTATACTGACTTAAAACACTAATCTTGAAAACTCAATTTGGTTTGGTTTTTTTTGTTTGTTTGTTTACTAAAAATTCAATTGATTTTTGTGTGTAGTTTCTATGGTAGACATGAGCTAAGGAAAGAAAAGGAAGATTACTTACCTACTGTAACTGGAGTTTTTCTTCAAGATATGTGGTCCCTATCTGTACTTCACTGTTAGTACACATGCTTCATATGACCAAGACTGAAGACATCTGCACCTGCACTCTTGCTCTCCTCATGCTCTGACCCAAGGGCATAAGAGACAGTAAGGATCAACCAGCTCTCCACTTCCTTCTGAATCACCTATTGTCTATGCTTTGAAGCAGAAGAGGAGGAGGGCAGGTAGTGGCATACAGATATGGATCACACATCTCAAAGAATTCAGGTTATGGAAAGCAGATAACCTTTCTTTCTTTGAGTGCTGGTCCCTGTGTGTATTTCACTGTGGGTGACTGACAAGTAGGATTCAAGGAGGAGGGGGTGTAAGGGCCCTTTGTGATATTGAGGATTAAAGGACTGTGGTCTCAAAGGATGCATCAGCTGAAGAGGAGTGCACCAGGGCCTAGTGTCCTGTGAGATATGAACAGAACTCCATAAGGTTGCTGTACATATGTCAATGAGAGGTAGTCCCTGAAATGAAGCTACTGAAGCAACATTTCCTCTGGTGGAGTGCACCCTCAATTCTGTGCAGTGGAGTAATTCTAAACAACTGGTAAGACGTACACCCCGAAATGCACTTCATCTTTACAATGAGATCTCTTGCCTTCTCATGTGTTCTTCAATGGCAACGAAGAGCCTGGATGATCTCCTAAAGGATTTTGTTCTTTGAAGATAGAACACCAATGCCTGACACACATATCCAAGGAACAGAGTCTCTGTTCCTTATTGATAGGTATGAGGCTTAGGAACAAACACAGGTTAAGTGTATGGTCTGATTCATGCAGAAATTGGAGACTACTCTGGCGACAAATTTAGGGTGGAATCTTACAGAAACTTACACCATATTCTAAAAGGATAAAGATGGACTGGTTATCAGGGCCCCCAACTCGCTTACCTTTCTGGCTGAAAAGATGGCCATCAGGAAGGTTTGAGTAAACCTTTCAGAAAGCATCCAGTCACTGGATGCATGAAGATGGAGCAATTGTTGATTGGATGGTGGCAGGCACTGATCACTGTCAGATGAACCCATAGCCAGCTAATGGAAAGCCCTGAAGAAAGCCCTTATGGATAGTAGGAATATCCAGTTTCCCTCGGGACATACAGTGGTGTAGGGCCCAACTAGAGAATCTTCTCCACTTAGGAAAGAAACACTTGCTGGTGGACTCTTTCCTACTATTGTTAAGGATAACTTTAACTGCTGCCAACATTTCTACCCTAGGTTTGATGCTTATCCAAATACTGCACTGTGAGGTGAAGCTGGCCCTGGATTTAGGCCTGCTCTTGTCCTGCATCAGGATATCAGGGTTGAATGCTGATTGGCAGATGGGATGACAGCTGAATGGGAAACTAAAATTGTCTTGGCCAGCCAGGAGTGGTGAGTATGATTGCCACAACCCATTAGATCTTCCTGAGAATTTGAGCAAAGGGTGGGACAGGGGAAAAAGTGTACACCCGACTGCTTGACCCTGGGATAAAAGGGCATCTTCTTTGGAGTTCTTTCCCTTTGTCCCCTTGAGCAATGCATTTGTTGTTGTCCTGCAACACAAACAAATCTAGAAATGGGGATCCCCATTGTTGGAAGACGTTTCCCACCACTGAGTTGTGAATCTCCAATTGCATTCTGTCAAAAAGTGACAGCTAACGCTTTCTGCTAGAGAACTGTGTATTCCAGAGAGGTGTACTGCTGACAGCATAATTTGATGATGAATACATCAATTCTTGGTGGACCACATCTATACAAAGGGGTGTAGACCTTGCTCCCCTTTGCCTGTTTGTATAGAATGCAGTCATATTGTCCAATATTACCTGAACATGTTGGGACTAGATAAATGGTAAGAACTATATCCAGGTCTCCTGAACTGCTTTTAGTTCCAGGAGATTTATATGCATCCGCGACTCATGGGGTGTCCATGTTTCTTGAGCTATGTGTTTGTTAGGATGGGCTCCCCAACCTATCAGAGAGGCATCTGCCATCAACATCTTCTGAAGAGGTGGGGAGTAAGAGAAACTCCTATTCTCTGTCCTGCCACCTAACTAGAGCCTTGTACACTGTGAGAGATCATAACTAACTTGTCCAGGTTGTGCCTACTTGACATATAAGCTGTCTGAAGCCACGCTTGTAAGCAGCAGAGTCAGTCTTGCAAATGAGGTCACATAGGTGCAAGATGCCATGTGACTCAGGAGGATGAGGCATATCTGAACTATGACAGTGGACTCTTTCTGAGTTGATCAATCAGAATGTTCATGAACCTGTCGATGGGTAAGCTCTGGTTCTGAGTGACTCTTGAGTTGCTCCGATGAAATCTTTAGTCTGCGTTGGAGTTAAAGTGTACTTTTCTATATTTATGCAATTTCCT
The DNA here is from genome assembly GCA_007922155.1 of Mesoclemmys tuberculata. NCBI lineage: Eukaryota > Metazoa > Chordata > Testudines > Chelidae > Mesoclemmys > Mesoclemmys tuberculata. The sequence continues at coordinate 122,746 of ML675601.1, read as the reverse complement.
ACATATGTTTGGAGAGTGAGAAAGGATGAGGCTGCCTTCTGACAAGATTTTCCAATCAGAAAGATGTGGATATGGACTATTGAGTCATGGAGACTAAAGTGTGCTGTTACTACTGAAAGCACTTGTGCACTTTTAGTGCTTTAGTTGCAAATCCACAGGGAAGCACCCTGTACTGATAGTAGTTCATACCTACCATGAACCTCAGGAACATCTTGTGGGACAGAAAAATGTCTATGTGGAAATAGGTATTCTTCATGTCAAGAGTTGTGAACCATTTGTTTCCATTCAGGCACAGGATATCGATGCCAGAGTGACTATTCTGAATCTTAATTTTCAGACAAAGACTGAGGTGACAGAGGTCTAAGGTGGCTGTCCATCCTCCTGTTTTCTTGGGGATCATGAAGTATTTGGAATAAAATCTGTTTCCCTGGTGTTGACGTGGCATCTGGTCTATGTATCCTCAATAAAGTAGCGAGTGTACCTCTTGTAAAAGTATTGCTTTATGAGAGTGGTCTCTGAAAAGGGGCAGGAAAGGGGATTTTGGAAGGGGAGAGAAAAAGAACCATTGTGTAACCAAAGCAGATGACACTGAGGATCCTTTCATATGTTGTGATTATCATATATGGAAATACTGAGCCAGTCAGTCATGAAATCAAATTTCAGCGGTGGGAGAACATGGCCTTTGGGTCAGTTTGCTGCTCTCAGAGGTCATGTCCAAAGTATTTCTTTCCTGATAGTTGAGAAAGGAAAGAGCATAGAAGGAGCAGCGTTGTTTTGCACCCTTTGCCTATTTTGTAGCAGTTTGTATCCTTTTGATGGTAGAGGGGCTAAGCTAGTGGTCTAGGTTTGTAGGGTTGTTTGCTATATTTACTCCTGAGAGCTGGTGTATATATACACAGAGAGCAGAGGTCACCTTCAAGTCTTTTAATGGGGGGTAATAACTTATTCAGCCAAAAGACTGATCAATCGTCTCCTTTCTCCACAGTTGCCTGGACTTCTCTGGGAAATCCTGTTGAGTGAAGCCAGTATTCCCCTCACATCACAGTGTCGATAACCACTGATCTAGAAGCTGTATCAGCCATGTCTACTACTGTCTGGAGGGATGATCTAGCTACCAGTCTACCTTATTCAATAAGGACCTGGAATTGTGTTGTCCTCCTTGGGGACACTTGTCTCTAAATTCCTAAAACCTGGAATAGTTGATAAAATGATACTTTGCCAGTAGCACCTGGATACTGGCTATGTGAAATTGCAAGTCTGTTGATGTAAATACCTTCCTTTCCAGAAGGTCCAACCATTTCACTTACTTTTCAGAAGGGGCAGATCTGCTTTCTTTTCTCTACTCCTTTGTGTGTCAGCTTGCATCACCAGCAGTTTGGGGCAGGATGAGTAAACAAAAACTCTACTCCCTTAGATGGAATAAATATCTTTTCTCTCCCTCTTACATGTAGATACACATATAGCTGGAATATATCACACCACCTTGGCAGCTTCTAGGATAGCCTCATTCACTGGGAGCACAACCCTACTCCATCCTACAAACTGTAGAATATCCAGCAATTTGTGGGATGACTCCAAACTGCCTCCTTCTCAGCCACCCTTTTAAATAGCTTCTGGAACTGTCTGTGGTCACTTGGTGGAGATGATGACACAGTGACCACCTCATCAGAGGAGGACAATGACATATCCAATAGGAGGGGTGTTATCCACTCGATCCAGTTCTTCTCCCACTTCTTCAATAGTTTCAAGAAGGAGCTCAGGCTGGTCTCTTGCAGGAGGGAGATGATGTGATTCTCTACATGACTGTACTGACTCTTGATAATGGCTGTGGGTCCCATGGTCCTCATTATGACCAGTGAGAAAGGTCCATCATGGGTTGTGGTAGTTCTGAAGGCATGACGAACAGTCCTGATGAGGGTATGCCACCATCTGGTGTATTGGGGGAACCCAGGAGGTCTGGATCCTGTGTCTGGACTAACCTACTTCAGTGGAGGTGACGACAGTCTTCCCTAAACGTTGGACACTTCTGACGAAAACGTGGAGTCCATTCCTAATGGCAGTGCCCTTGGTTCCATCACTGTCTTATTGATGGATGGTAGCAAAGAAGGATCTCTGTCCTTGTAGTAATTCTGTACCAAAGGTGTCAAAATCTCCCAGATGAAAGTGCTGAAAGGATTGGAGAGTGTGAACTGGACTAGATAGTAATATCCTTGGTAGTGGTACACTTCTCTCCAGATGGAGGATGATGGTACTTATCCCCTCAAACTTGACTTAATATAGGAGGTCTTAGGCAGTCAGATTCCAAATGCAAATGTGTAGTACTATTGGTGCATGTGGCTCTTTGACTTCTTTGCTAGTATTGTTGGTAATGCAGGTCTAGACTCACGGCATTTCTCTTTGCTTAGTACAGACGGCAAAGTGGCAGTGGCTGGAGCAGTGTTAATCTTCTGATCCTGAGTTTTGGTATTGTGGGTCTTTGGGGATTTAGAACCAGAATGTGATGATTCAGATTACTTAGATCAAGTTCGGAAGGTCTTCCTCTTATAGGAGGACTTGGAGGAAGACTCAAGCATAGAAAGTGCATTTCTTAAGTGGAAGGGTTCTTAACCATGCTCCTACACACCCCTGTATCAAAAGTGATGGTAACTGGATACATGGTTCTCAATGCCTTTGACCAATGTCTGCCTGGCCTGCATCAGACTGAGGTCTCATTGCCTGCTCCATAAATGTATTCTGAGCCTCAAGTCCTGCACCTGGAAGGCCTGGCTAGGAAAGAAGCAGCAGATACTGCACCTGGTACAGACATGCACTTCTCCCAGGCATCATAGATATCTCTGATGATCACTGCTGACCAGAAAGGCTCACAGGCAAGAGAGGCAGTTCTTGAATCCCAGTACTGTGGGCATAGCTCAGTCTCCACACTGGGAAGAGGGCAAAAAGAGAGGATGGAGGAAAAACTCCCAAAAGGGAAAAAGGGCTCCCCATCCCTAACTATACTAAATCAACAATCTAATAAGAGATATTTCAAAATTATTTACAGATAAAGTTGAAAAAAGAGCTTTGAGGTCACTGGAGTGCTCCATCTCAGACAGAGCAGTAAGAAACTAGAGAGGCGGTTGGTAAGTACTGTCCCTTATAATCTTGGTTCAGAGAAAGAGGAGAGCAAGAGTGCAGTTGTGGACCAAGAATCTTCCAGTCTCAGGCTCATCAAGAACATGTGCCCACAGTGGAATACACATAAAGACCAGCACTTGAAGAAGAACCACTGTTATCAGGAAATTGGGTGGTTATTTTGTTCACATCTACTATAGTGAAATATATAGTTTGATTTGTCCTGCTTCTGAGCAGAGCTCAGATAAAGTGGGTGTGTGAAGGAATCTATTCAACAATGTTTGCCCTCAGCAGGCTATTCTATTTTATGTCTATGGCCCTACCAAATTCATAATTAATTTTTTATAAATTTCATGGTAATAGAATTCTAAAAATCTTAAATTTCATGGTTTCAGATATTTAAATTAAAATGTCACAGTGTTGTAACCACGGGGATCCTGACCCAAAAGGAGATTGTGGGGGGGTTGCAAGGCTACTGATGCAGTATTGTGAGCCTTACTTCTGCTCTGCTGCTGGTGGCAGTGTTACTTTCAGAGTTGGGCAGCTGGAGAATGGCAGCTCCTAGCTGGGAGCCCAGCTCTGTAGGCAGTGCCACTGCCAGCATCAGTGCAGAAGTAAGGCTGGCAATGGCTGCCGCTCTCCGGCCACTCAGCTCTGAAGGCAACGCTGATGTCAGCAGTGGCGCAGAAATGAGCGTGGCATGGTATGGTATTCCACTCTTACTTCTGTGCTGCTGTTGATGGCAGTCCTGCTGTCAGAGCTGGGCTACCACACAGCAGCTGCTGCTGCTCTCGGGCCACCAGATGTGAAGGCAGGCAGAAGTAAGGGTGACAATACTGTGACCCATTACAATAGCCAGTTTTAATCGGAGATATCAGATTTCATGTGGGAGACCAAATTACATGGTCCGTGATGCATTTATCATGGGTTTGAATTTGGCAGGACCCTACTTACATCACAAACTTAAGGTCACAACAATATTGTACCAGTTGAGGTCAGATGTAACTCTACTCTGCCTCATCTTCTCCCAATCCATGCTATACTCCACAAATTAATAGAGAGCTGGCTTATGCAGGAGCAAAAAGTGAATAGACATCTGAGGATCTGGGACAAATATCTTAACAAGTAGAAATCTGGCAGGTATTTTTGCTCAAACTTCTAGCCATTCTACTAGTAGCAATTTTGAAAAATAAAATAACCATGAAAAACATTCTGCTTTATCACATATTAATACTATAATTCATATAAAAACTTTTGTATGGTCAGTATGCATATTCATGAAAGTTCCTATACCAGTATTTAAATTTTTTTCTATATAATCTTTCATTATCAACTGAAACCTCAGTGTTAAATCTGTCTGTCTGGAAATTATGTTGTGCGTTCCAAAGCCATCACCTTTGTGTTGCAAGAAGTTGTAGGACAGGGTAAAGCTGGATGGCATGGAGCCATACAGGGATGATTACAGAATAGTCTCAGACTGGTACAAGGCTGTTTGCACTCTTCATCTATGAGACACACCCCTTTGTGACAAATCCTTTTACATTTGTGCATTCCACATTTTAACATTTGATTGCAGTGAAGACCACAAGAGATATCAGTGAGGTGACAGGGAATATTGTTCCGCAGCTGGAAAAGGAAAAAGACATTATAAATAAGAGTGAGTGTTTTATTGTAAAGTGTATAGTCTCAGATAAATACCTTTAATCATGTTTATATTTTAATATAGCATAGACTATTAAAAGAAAATTATCTATGGTTTTACACTTTGCAGGCTATTTTAAACTGAAACCTGAGCATGCATGATATGTAATAAAAGAAAATACTGTAACAAGTCTGTACGCATTTGGTCAAAAGAAAGCAAAACCATGGCTGATTGTTTTAAACCACATGAAACAGGACTTACAAACATCATTAGCATAGTCTCTGTAGGAATCAATTTTTATGGCTATTTGGGGAGTAGTCTTAGAGAAGCAAATATCAAGTGCTTAATCTAAGTTAAAAAGTAACGTGTAGTTTAGAAATAACTGTCCACATAATGCTACCACTCACTTATAATTAAAAAGATTGAGCAGCCACACTTACTTCATGCTTGCCCATACACCATTTTTGAGTGAGGTATGTACAAGGCGGGCACTTCTCTTCACTATGACAGGTATGATACACTGCAGGCATAGGAATATAAAATCAGGAAACAATTCTTAAATACTTCAGTTCACTCAGACATTTTAGGTCTATAACAGAGCCTTTTATATTCTAATTTATTCTTTCAGAACCACACAATTTATATTTATGTGGTACTCTATATTATATGACTTCAACGCTAGAGCTGGCAGTGACTTTAAAAGGTTCCCAACTATTATTGGCAAGATTGAAAGCGGTAACTGCAATTCAAATGGAGAACTTCTGTTAAATTTTTGTGCACAACATCAACTGTCTATTAGTAATACTCATTTCTACTAACCAGAGAAATACTATTATACATGGATGCATCTGAGATCAAAGCACTACCATCTTCTACACTACATTATAACATGGCAAAAAGACTTGAAAGACATACAAAACACCAGAGCTATGCAAGGTCCAGACTGCTCAACAGACCATTTTCTTGTCAAACAGTCCTGCAACTTTCAAATCAAGTTCACAAGAAGGAAGCAGGCACCTACTTTGCCAAAAGAGCTAGATGTATGGAAACTCAAATCCCCTGAAATACAAGCCCAACTAGATGCTGCCATAACCTATTAAAAGGCACCTATTAAAAGTGCCACAAGAACTGCATCAACAACTGAATTGGCATGGAATAACTTGAAAGAACCAGCACTTACTGCTTCTAAATCCATCCTCACAGAAGCCAAATGTAAGAATCCTGACTGGTTCAATGAAAATGACAGAGACATCTTCATACTTCTAGACGAGAAACAAAAGCTTCACGAGTGCCTTTTCAAGTAGACATATACTTCCTAATCCAAGCTAAATAAAATCAAAGCAGAAATGCAAAGAAAAATAAGAGACATGAAGGACAAATGGTGGAGTAAGAAAGCTGAAGAAATAGAAGTGCTAGCTGGTAAAAATGACTCCAAGGGGTTTTACAATGCTCTCAAAGAAATGTACGGACCAAGAAATAAGATCATCACACCAATAAAGCGTGCTAATAGAAACCAACTACTGATGGATAAGCAAGACATCATCAATAGATGGAAAGAGCATTTTGCCACCTTGCTGAACCAAGCAGGAAATGTGGATCCTGATGTAACAAACTCTGAACCAACTACTTACCCAATATGACCTCAATTGTCCAATTATCATGGATGAACCAGAGAAGGATATCAGGAGCACGCATGATGGTAAGGCACCAGGACAAAACAGGATTCCTTCCGATGTGCATAGGCATGGAGAACAAGAACTGAAGACCCAAACTATTCACTCTGTACAACATGGGTTTGAAAGAAGAACTTCCCCAGGACTTCAAAGATACACTAATTGTCACTATATACAAGCACAAAGGTCACAGATGAGATTGTGGAAACCATCGTGGTATCTCTCTTCTATGAGCAGGAAAAATCTTTACCAAGATACTACTAAATAGACTCAAGATAATTTCAGAACAAGTGCTACCAGAGAGTCAGTGTGGTTTCAGATCGGGAAGGTCAACAAAGGACATAATATTCTCCCTTAGACAACTAAAAGAGAAATGTGCAGAACAGCACAAAGACCTCTAGGTGTTTTTTGTCAGTTTCTCAAAGGCTTTCAACACGGTTGATACAAACACTCTCTAGAAAGTTCTAATAACTTATGGATGTCCTGAGCACCAGGACATAATATTATCAGGCAGTTTCACAACAATATGACCGGCAGAGTAGCAGTGGCAGGAATTGTGACCAAAGCCTTTCCCATAAGCTCAGGGTGAAGCAGGGTTGTGTGCTTGCTCCAACCCTCTTCACTTTATTCCTTGCAGCAGTGTTCTCAAGCATGAATGCAAATCTCAGCACTGGCATCTACATACATCTGAGAAGTGACAGCAACCTATTCAATCTGGCCAGGTTACCCTGATGTTAGCACGTGAGAGAAGAGTGTGCTAGGGAGCTTCTCTTTGCGGATGACAGGGCCTTGGTTGCTCACACCCAAAAAGATATGCAAGATATCACAACCTTTTACTGATGCAGCACACAAGTCTAAGTTGAAGATCAACAAAATAAGACCAAATTACTGTTCCAACCAGCCAACAGAAAAACTGGTAACCATGTTAGACCGGATAGTGTCATCAATGGAAGCTCTTGAGAGTGTTAACTCCTTCATTTACCTGGGTAACACAGTGACAAATGACAACTGCAGATGCTAAGATACCCTAGATGAGGCTTGAAGACGTGAAGATTTTTGGCAGCATCACAAAGTGACTTTGGTCTCAGCATGGGATCAAACTGGCTACTAAGGTTAAAGTCTACAGAGCAATGGTGATACCATCTATGCTCTACTCTTTGGAGAAACTGACACTGCATAGAAGATATCTGAAAAACCTGACGAGTCTGCAACTGAGACACTTGCAGCAAATCATGGGAACATCAAGTGGCAAGACCAAATTCCTAACACTGAAGTGTTAGCAAGAGTTGAAATGCCCAGTGTAAAAGCAATAGTTACTTCCTAACAGCTGAGGTGGTCCAGACATGTGACCCATATGTGACATGTGACCCGTATGTGAGTAGCTTCTGAAAATCCCTTTTTATGGTGAACCCAAGGAAGGTAAATGAGCTGGGGTGGTCAGAAGCTACGCTACAAAAACATCCTAAAGAGACAGTGAAGAAATGCTGTATCTGAAGCTGTTGAAAAGAAAGAAGAAAAACTATTAGTAACTTATCAGCATCAACATCAGCTAAGAAACAACATGGCTCGAAACCAACAGAAAAACATCTCCTGCCCTCGATGTGGCCGATGTTTCCTTTCAAGAGCTGGACTTGCATCTCATAAATGTGCGGGAAAGTGCTAGCTGCTCTCTACAGTCATTGTTTGCGAAGGAAAGCTGAAGATTATGTTTAAATTCTTTAAAATCAGGATGACATGTTAGCTGCCTGGACATTCCTTCCTTCTTGGAAATCCTGGGCTAAACAGTAGGACATTTTGAATATTAGCTTCCAGAGCAATGGTTTTCAACCTATGGTCCATGGGTCCGCAGACTATGTCTAAGATTTTCAAAGGGCTCCACAAATAAAAAAAGTTGAAAACCAGTCTTCTAGACTCAGAGCATGGCATAAAAAAGCAGTAATTTGATCAATTTCTTTTGTACTATGCTTTGCATCAATAATATTAATTTTCTGTAGATATACTAATAATTAAGAAACTAAGTCATTTTTCTGATTGTCCCAATAAAATGAGTAGGGCTGTCAATTAATCAGTTAATGCACGTGATTAAACGCAAAACAAATTACCTAGAATTAAAAAACAGTCGTGATTAATCACAATTTAAATTGCACTGTTAAACAATAATAGAATACCAATTTAAATGTATTATAAATAGTAAAAACGAGAATCCCGTAGCACCACAAAGACCAACAAATCTTCATGGGCATAAGCTTTCATGGGCTTCAACCCACAAAGCTTATGCCCGCAGAAACCTGCCAGTCTCTAAGGTGCTACAGGACACTTGTTGTTTTTGCTGTATACAGACTAACATGGCTACCCCTCTGGATTATATATAGTATTTTTCAATTCACCTATGCAAGTCCACTCAGTCCTATTTATTGTTCAGCCTATCGCTAAATCAAACAAGTTTGTTTACATTTATTGGAGATAATGCTGCCCACTTCTTATTTACAATGTCACCTGAAAGTGAGAGTAGGCACTTGCATGGCATTATTGTAGCCAGCGTTGCAAGTTATTTATGTGCCAGATACGCTAAACATTCATATGCCCCTTCATGCATTGACTTGTAGGCTCTAAAGTTTTACACTGTTTTGTTTTTGAGTGCAGTTATGGAAAAAAAATTTTACTTTTGTAAATTGCACTTTCACGATAAAGAGAATGCACTACAGTATTTGTATGAGATGAACTAAAAAAATACTCTTATTTTTTTTTTACAGTGAAAATATTTGTCTTAAAAATAATATAAAATGAGCACTATACACTTTGTATTCTATGTTGAAACTGAAATCAATATATTTGAAAATGTAAAAAAAATCCACAGATATTTATAATAAATTTAAACTGGTATTCTATTATTGTTTAACAGTGTGATTAAAACTGCAAATCATCGCAACTATCTTTTAAAATCTGGCAATTATTTGAAATTTTTTAAGATCATTTGATGGCCCTAAAAATGAGATATTACAGTTGTTTTTCAGGTGTAAGGTGCTTACTTTTCAGAACATGGTATTTAATCTCAAAGTTAAAATGAGATTTGATTATTTGAATGGCTAATAAAGTCTTCAAAAACTTTGGATTGTTTTTGGAACATTTTACCTGGAAAAAAGTACAATTATATTTCTGGAAAGGAAAGATTTAAATATACCTAAGTCTGCTTAACTGTTCGTACAGCAAACAATAAATCTGAGAACACAGAAAAATTTGGACACGGCAATTTTAAAAAGCTATGTGCGCATACCTATGACTTACCTGGATGATCACATTCATGTGGTCTTGTACATGAGTTTTTACATTCTGGTGGCTGAGTACCACAAGGAACAGGAGGATAAATTACCGAATCACCACAGTAACAAGTTAGTTCATCAAAACCTGACAAAGCAAAACAAACCAAATAGCAAATAAATAGAGATGAAGGTTAGGCAACTGGAATGAAGATTTGAGTTGCTTTAAAAAAAGCAATGTCTTAAAAAGCTGATATTAGAGATACTATTTAGCATTTAAAAAAAAAAAGCATAAAGTACCCTAAAAGCTATATCATGAAAAAATCTACTTTGGTTACAAAACATCCAACTTAAGAAAGAAAGTAAAAGGAGCAATAAAGAAGAAATTATACAACCAGTGGGTGGAGGGAGGAAAGAGAGAAATGGTAATTATAAATCAGAAGTTAAAAATATAGGCAATTGATATTGGAAGATAAAGTTGTCAATATATGTATGGCCAATATGGCTAAAAATCTGTAAGAAAGATTTTTTTAAAAAATCAAGAACAAAACGTATCTCAGCAATGATATATTTCCATTAGTAGATGAAGATAAAACTGAAGAATGAACTTCACAATACAGATGTGTTCAATAAATATTTCTGTTCTGTTTTTGGAGCCAAGCTGGACAATGAATTCAAATTATAATGATGAAGTACTTTTTAATCCAACAGTAACTAAAGAGCATGTTACACAGCAACTACTAAAGTTAAAGCTTTTTAAAATGGCAGGTCCTTTAAATTAGCAGATCTTGTACCTAAGAGTTTTAAAAGAGTTACTTGGGCTGTCCTCCAGACTGTTAATATTACTTTTTAATTAATCTTAGAAAACTGGTCTCAAGAAAATAGGACATGAACAAATATATTAAGTATTGTATTCATGTTAAGAACCTAAGACCCCTGGTATGCACGCTAACAGGAGAGGTTAGCAGGGGAGTTGGAGTAGCACCCACAGAACCTGTGATTTGAGGTAAAGAACTTAGTGAGCTGTACATTTTTTCTGTTTGTATCTCTAAGGGCCATGCGACTGGGGATCTTGGCCCTTTGTTCAGGCCAGGTGTTGGAAGTCTGACCTGTTAATCCTTCCCTGTTAACACAGAACCATAGTGACCTGCTATGCAAGGTATATAAACCAATTGCAAAACAAACTCCTGAACAGGGAAACACCACATGCTAACAAGAGTTTGAGTAAATATATGAGCTTTTTCTCCAGCTACAGTTCTACAAAACCAATAATGCTGACCAGTGATGGAATAATTATGACACATCCCTTAAAAGCCACATTTTGTTTCCTGCCTTTAGACAGAAGAGGCTTTCTGCACTTAAAGTTCAAGTTGATGGCTGCATTAGAAAAAAGGATCCATTGTCTTGGTGTGTAGTTGATAACCCACTGTACTATCAGAGAGGCTGAAGAGTTCTTGGACAACTGAGGGCAGCACCACCACAGATCTACCAGGAACGAGCTGGTCTTAAGGGAACATAAGAGAGTGGAAAATAGAAAGGATAATCAGAAAACAGACATTATTCTAGTTTGTGTCAAGCAAGGAAAGAGAAGCTAAAAAGATTCTATACAGACAGAAGTTAATCACATTCTCTCCTGCTTCTGGCTCTGTAGAAAGATTCCTGCTGCTTTTTCCCTTGCTTAGAAAACTGTATCAAGTTATTTTGACAAGATCTTAGACAAGACTACAATTCTAGTTGATACAAGTTCATCAAGTACATTTAATATGGCTCATGGACTGTGTCTGTGAACAGAAATGAATGAAGGGGATACAGGAGAGAGATTGAGGAGGATACAGAGAAATGAACAAAAGGAAGTAACCTTTGAAACTGGAGTTCTTTGAGATGCCTAGTCCCTATCTGTATTCCACTATAGGTATGCATGTGCTCCATGCTCCTGGGACTAGACAATTCTTGCAAGCAAACTCTGTTGGCCCATGCCCAAGCCCCTGCTCTCATTGTGCTCTGTACTGAAAGTATAAAGGATGGCACAGGGCAGACTGACTGCCTTTCCAGTTCCTTTGTTTATGGTGAAGCCGGTAATAATCTGAAGCAAAGAAGGAGAGTGGATAGTGAAATACAGATAGGGACTGTAGGAGAGTAAAGAGTTAAAAGCTGTACAAGTGGTCAGGCCTAAGCTACAGGGAATGGGGTCATGGCAATGGCAAACCTTGTTTCTGTTACTTGGTGTGAATTCTAGCTAGAGTCTTCTCTCTCTTCTTTTCCTCCCTTCCTAGCCATTTGCACAAGGAATGAGACTAACAAATAACTATTCTCCCTTCTGTTCAAGGCCTTTGGTGGGAACATAGCGTTGTCTTCTTTCCCTCCCTTGCATATAGTATATTTTAAAGAATATTAGTAAGTTTCACGGTAATGTGTCTGCGCTCTGCAATAATCCTGTAAACAACAAACAGGGGCGGATATAATTGTATTCATTACGTAGTTATTAACATTCATTTTATAGGTGTTAATGTAACCAAATAAGGGTCTATGGTAAGTTGCTGAAAATGTATACAGCTATGGATAAAAGGATTATAAAGTAAACCCCTCGTTGCTCACTCATGGCGTCGAGGTGGAAAGAGCAGGCAATAAAGTCTCCCCAGTCCACCCCTGGGACAACCTGTTTGGTTATTTCTAACAGGGACCACATACGTTGAAGAACTCCAGTTACAAAGGTAAGTGCTGGTCCCTACGCATATTCTACTGTGGGTGACTGACAAAAAGTATCTAGAGAGGAGGAAGGTGCAAGGATGCAGGTAGTACAGCTTCTTGTAGAATCAATGCCCCAAAGTATCCATCAGCAGAGAAGCCTTAGACCAAGGCATAATGTCCCATGAATGTGTAGATGGAACTCCATGTAACTATTCTGCAAATATCAAGCAGGGGTATCTCTCAAAGGGATGTGACTGAGGCCCCTTGTGCACCCTTGTAGAGTAAACCCATACCCCATGTAGGGGAGAGTTGTGTCAACTTACTGAGTATGGCACAGCCAGAGGTCCACATAGAGATTCTCTGGAAGCATATATCTTGACCTTGAACTCATTCCACTACGGCAACCAACAGTCTAGGATTATGTTTACATGGCAATTAATCACGCATGGCTGCCCTGGTCATCTGACTTGGGCTCACAGGGCTCAGGCTATGGGACTGTAATTGAAATACAGACATTTTGGTTCAGGCTTCAGCCTAGGTTCCAGCCCAAGCTCTGGGACTCTCCCTCTTCATGGGGTCTCAGAGCCAGGGCTCCAGCCCAAGCCCAAATATCTACACAACAATTAAACAACCCATAGCTGAGTCAGTTAACAAGAGCCAATCACAGGTCTTTAACTGAAGTGTAAACATATCCTAGGAGACTTTCTGATTGGTTTTGTTCTCAGCAGCTAGAATGTCAATGCTCATCAGACATCAAGGAAATGAAGAATCCTCTGCTTGCCAGAGGCATGGGGCTTCAGGAAAAAACAAAAACAAAAAAAACACAGTAAGCGAACTGGCCGATTTAGCTGAAATTCCAAAACTAACTTAGAATGTTGGGTGTCATCACAGTGAAACTTTGTCCTTATGCAATATTGCATATCGAGGATCAGCCGTTAGTGCCCTGAGCTCACTTACCCTTCCAGCCAAGGTGATGGCAGTGATGAACACAACATTTATCAACAGGTGAAACGTGGGATACATAGCTAGTTGTTCACAGGGTGACTTAGTGAGTGCCAAAAGTACTAAGTTAAGATCACAGGAAAAGCATTATAGGTGGTTAAGTATGCAGGTGTAAGTTAAGCTATGACAGGAAACAAAAAGGCAGGAATAAATGGTCAGTTTTCACAATGGAGAGAGGTAAATAGCGGGGTACCCCGGGGATTTGTACTTGGGCCAGTGCTGTTCAACATATTCACAAATGATATGGAAAAAGGGGTAAACAATAAGTGGCAAAATGTGCAGACAATACAAAATACTCAAGATAGTAAGTCCAAAGCAGATTACAAAGACTTACAAAGAGATCTCACAAAACTGGGTTACTGGGCAATGAAACGGCACATGAAATTCAATGATGATAAATGCAAAGTAATGTACATTGGAAAACATAATCCCAACTAATACATACAAAACAATAGGGTCTAAATTACCTGTTACCATTCAAGAAAGAGATCTTGGAGTCATTGTGGGTAGTTCTCTGAAAACATCTGCTCAATGTGCAGCAGCAATTAAAAAAGCTAACAGAATGTTAGGAACAATTAGGAAAGAGATAGAAAATGAAGATCGTAAATATCATAATGCCATCATAAATAAATCAATGGTACGGTCACACCTTGAATATGGCATGTAGTTCTCATCACTCCATCTCAAAAAGGATATATTAGAAACGGAAAAAGTACAGAAAAAGGCAACAAAAACAATTGGGGGTATGGAACAGTTTCCATGTGAGGCGAGATTAAAAAGACTCGGACTTTTCAGCTTGGAAAAGACAGCTAAAGGGAGATATGATAGATGTCTATGAAGTCATCAAGGGTGTGGAGAAAGTGAATAAGGGGAGTGTCTTTATTCCTTTACATAACACAAGATCCACGGGGTCACCTAATGAAATTAAAAGGCAGCAGGTTTAAAGCAAACAAAAGGAAATATTTCTTTACACAACCTTCTCCTTGCCAGGAGATGTTAAAGCTAAAACTATAACCGGGTTCAAAAAATAATTACATAAGTTTATGGGCCAAGATGGTCAGAAATACAACTCCATGCTCTGAGTGTCTCTAAACCTCTAACTACCCAGATGCTGGGACTGGACGACAGGGGATAGATTACTTGATAATTACCCTGTTCTGTTCATTCCCTCTGAAGCATCTAGCATTGACTATTGTTGGAAAACAGGATTCTGTGCTAGATGGACTGTTGATCTGACCCAAAATGGCCATTCTTATTTTCTTATGTTCTTAATGGTGGTGGGTCATGAAATGGACATATGCCACAAAGCTCAAAGAACAAAACTTATGAAAAGGTAGTTAATCATTTTTTCTTTCACTGATTGCACATGACCATTCCACTGTGGGGGACTCACAAGCAGTTGAAGCTGGAAGTGGGTTGGGAGTCTACCTGAACAGGGATTGCAGGACTAGCTGTTCAAATCTGGCATTGTCTCTAGACTGATGAACGATGGCATAGTAAATAAGTGGATGAAGACCAGAATACCACCTTACAAATGTCCTGGATGAGCACCTGAACGAGAAAGGCCGTGGTAGAGTCTGGTCTAGTTGAATAAGTCACCACTTTAGGTGCAAGTTCTGTATCTATGAAACAGTAGCACAGACATATACCACTAGAAATCCAGGAGGAGATTTTCTGAGTGGATACTGAATGGCCCAATACTCTTTCTGAAATTGTAAGAAGTTGTGAGGATGACCTAAATGGGCTAGTCTGAGCCAGAATAAAGGTCTTCTAACATCTAGAGAATGGGATTTCTCTTCACACCTACCTGAATGAGGCTTTGAAACTAAGGTTAGTAAGTAAATTTCTTGACTATGTGAAAAATCAGAAACCACTTTAGTCAGGAACTTTGGATGAGGTTGAAGGAAACCTTATCTTTGAAGAATATTGTGTAAGGAAGTTCTGACTAGGTAGCTTCTAGTTCAGAATATTGTAGAACAGTAGGTATCAAAGCTCGCCTACACTTCTGACCAAGGTAATCGTGACCAAGAAGGCACTTTCATAGACAGATGTAACAAGGAATAAGCTGTTAGTGGCTCATGGCAGGGATCCATGAAGCTTTGCCAGAAATGAATTCAGCTCCACTGCAGAATTGGGCTATGGATCTGCCTATCCAATCCCTTTAGAAATCTAATGTGTGGTATAGCAAGGGCAGAGGGCAGTAGGAAAGTTCTCCTATTTGTAAACCGGGACACTCAACCACTCAAGGTCCCTCCCCCAGCCGAAGAGGAGGAATCACTGAGCCGAGATACAACTGATTCCTTGGGAAAACTAATGAAAAAACCAGGGAGGGTCGTGGAGGACACTGGGTCAAACGGAAGGAGCCAGAACAGGACACCGAGCAGAGAACCCCAGACAGTGCCCACTGCTCCCAGAAGATGTCAAGGGAGCCAGCGGACGCCTCCCAGAGGAACTCTGCCCAGATTCGTGAATGGATGGAGGAACGGAAATAGGCCTCACAGTCACAGAGCACCGCCTCAGCCAACCTCCTTTCCCAGGTCTTGTTGATGGCCACTCTGTCCAGGGCCAGGAGGAGGCTGACGAGGTCTCGCGACTTCGTGGGGCTCCGGATGGGGTGTGCGTAAACAAACAGGGGAGGGGAAAAGTGCAGCCAGAACCTCAACAGGATGTTCTGGATTAGCTGGAACAGGGGCTGCAGCCTGGGACACTCGAGGTAGGCATGCACCAGGGTCTCCCGCATGCCGCAAAAGGGGCAGGTGTCAGGGCAAGGGGTGAACCGCGCTAGCTACACACCCGTGCTCACGGCTCCATGAAGGAGCTGCCAACTGATGTCCCCAGAGAGCCGTGGGGTTAAGGTGGAACACAGGCTGGCCCACCTGGGGTCCTCACCCTAAACAAGTGGCATTAGGTCCTGCCATTTGGTGTCTGGGTGGGACATGAAGACGAGGAAATGACAGGTGTGCAGCACGAGCGTGTACAGATGCAGCCTGTGCATGGTTTAAAAAAGAACCGGCTGCAAGTTGTGCAGCTGGCTCGGTGCGTGAGGGTCGATAAGCCAGGGGGACTCGTACGGCTGGGGCCCAATGATGAGCACCGAAGGGCTAGGGCTGGGGAGGGGGGAGGGGACCGGGAGCAGTCTCTCGCAGGACCTGCTCGAGGTAAGCCTGAGCAGCGGGGGGCAAGGCTGCCCTCACCTCCTGGAGAATGGGTCAGGGGGTTCGAAGGGTGGGGAGCCCCATGTGCCGAGCCAGTGTGTGGGGATCCATCCAATCCCCCTGGTTGTAGTCCAGGAGGTCTCCGACCCTGGTGACTCCTGCCAGGACCAACCTCCGTCGCACTGAGGGGGTCTCTTCCGCCTGCACACACAGCTGGGGGTTGCATAGCAGGGGCTCCGCGAGGAGATCCTCCCCCTCGGTGACCATAAGGAGCCTGGAGGCCGAGACGAGCCTCCAGGTCCAGAGAAGGTCCTGGTAGAAGACCGGCAGCTCGGAGAGGTCTCGCAGAAGATCTCTCGGATGGAGAAAAAAGAGCTGCCGGTCGTATCGGAGCCCTCGGAAGCGGAGGAGGAAGGCATGCGCCAAGTGGCTCCACACCAGACTAGCTGCATCATAAAGGAGTCTCTGCAGGGCCTGGAGGCGAAAGGTGCAGACCAGGCGGTGGATACAGCTGAAGCCCTGCCCTCCTTCCTCCAGGGGAGGGCTCAGGATCCCTGCAGAGATCCAGTGCAGTCCTGGCCAAAAGAACTCCAGAACTGTCTTCTGGAGGTAGGCCAGGAAACTCGGGGTTGGGACCAGGGTGTTGAGCTGGTGCCAGAGCATGGACAGGACCAGCCGGTTGATCACCAGTGCCCTCCCCCGGAGGGAGAGGCACTGGAGCAGTCCTGTCCATCTCCGCAGCCACTCAGACACCCTGCCCTCCAAATCTTGCCAGTTCTCTTCCCGGGAGGGATGGGTGGTGGAGAAGTAAATGCCCAGAAAGAGCAGCGGACCCGCGCTCCACTGGATGGCTTGAAGCGCAGGTGGGAGGGAGCTCACCCACCACCCAGCCCCTACTGTCAGGCCACAGCTCTTGGCCCAGTTGACCCGGGCGGAGGAGGCTGCCGAGTAGACGGCCAGGCAGGCCTCCAGCCGCACCAGGTCGCCCGGGTCCTGGACCACGAGGAGCACATCGTTGGCATATGCTGACAGGACCAGCCTCAGCTCTGGCTCAAGAAGCACAAAGCCCGTCAACCTCCAGCAGAGGAGACAGAGGAAAGGCTCCATGGCCAGAGCATACAGCTAGCCTGACAGTGGACAGCCTTGGCGTGATCCTCGCCCGAACCTGACTGGTTCGGTCAGGTTCCACTTGAGCTTGACCAAGCACTCTGCGGAGGCATACAGCACCTGGAGAAAACCCACGAAGCGGGGTCCGAAGCCGAAAGCCTGCAGGATGCCCAGGAGATACCCGTGGCCTTCTCCTGGTCCAGGGACAGAAGGGCGAACGACAGACCATCCCTACACCCGAGTTCCAAGAGGTCCCGGACCAGATACAAGTTATTAAAGATGGTACAGCCCGGGATGGTGTAGGTCTGGTCAGGATGGACAACGTCCTGCAGCACAGACCCCAGCCACAGTGAGACGGCCTTGGCCACAATTTTATAGTCTGTGCTGAGGAGTGAGACGGAACGCCAGTTCCAAAGGTCATGGAGGTCCCCCGTTTTTGGTAGCAAGGCGAGCACGGCCCGCCTGCAGGACAGAGGGAGCACGCCGCTGGCCTCGGTCCAGACGGTGGCGAGGTCCGGGCCGAGGACATCCCAAAACACACGGTAGAACTCCACGGTCAGCCCGACCATGCCCGGGGATTTATTGGTAGGCATGAGATGGAGGGCTTCCGAGAACTCGTTCAGAATGAGAGGTAGCTCCAGCCAGTCTCCGTCACCCGCGCTGACCATGGGAAGTTCATTCCAGAGCACCCTGCAGGTGGCAATGTCAGTCGGATCCGGGAAGAAAAGGTCAGCGCAGAAGGCCCTGGCCCTTCCATGCATCTCCACCGGATCTGGGAGGGTGGTGCCGTCGGCAGCCAGGAGGCAGATGACATGCTTCCAGGGCCCCCCTCCTTTTCTCCAGGGTGTGGAAGAAGCGGGAGCCGCAATCCATCTCCCAAAGGAGACGGATGCGGGATCGGACAAAGGTACCCCGAGCCCGAAGGTTTTCAAGGGCCTAGAGCTCCTCCCGTTTCTCCTGGCACGCTCCGCAGAGGGACGGAACCTCGGGGCTGGTGGCCAGATGCCTCTCCAGCTGTAAAACATCCTGCTCCAGCTGCTCTATCCCCACATCCCGCTGCCGGCTGGCCCCCAGAATGTAGTCATGGCAGAAGAGCTAGACGCGCACCTTCCCCACATCCCACCAGCGCCACGCCGAGGAAAAGGCGCCTCTCTGCCCCCGCCAGGCCAGCCAGAACTCCCGGAAAGATGCCATGAAGCCCACATCCTCCAGCAGGCTGTTATTGAAGTGCCAGTAGGCCGGCCCCGGCCTCTACGCGGTTAGAGAGGCCATCACAGTCACCATGTGGTGATCTGAGAATGGGGCCGGCTGCACATTGAAGGAGTGGGCCTGTGCAAGATGGTGACAAGAGATATTGATGCGGTCCAACTGGGAGTGGCGCGACCGATCTACCCCCACCCAGACATAGGTGAAGGTGACGATGTCGTCCGGGTGGTGGTCGCGCCAGACCAGGGAGTGATGGTCAATAATCTCCTGGAGAACGTCCACAGTGGCCTGGCACTGCTCAGTCCCCGTGCGGTCTCGCTCCTCGAGAGTGGTGTTAAAATTCCCGCCCAGGACCAGGCATTTGTGAGGATCTAAAGTGCCGAGGAAGGCGATCGCCTGCTAGAAGAACAGCACCTGCTCTGGGCCCGTGGTCAGGGCGTAGACGTTGATGAGACTCAACACCAGCCCCTCCATGTGGACCCGGAGGTGCAGCAAGCGGCCCGGCATGACCTCGGTGACCCCAGCATCTCGGGCTGCAGGCCAGGGGAGAACAGGGTGGCCACTCCACCCGCATGGGCAGAGAGATGACTAAAGTGCACCCCGTCTCCCCACTCTAGCCGCCAGCTGGCCTTGGCGGCTGGGTCCATGTGGGTCTCCTGCAAGAACATTATAGAGTACCCTCCCACCCGACAGAAGGAGAACATGAGAGGAACTTGAGGACGTGGCGAAGGGTGGGGTCTTTGCAGCCGAGGGGAAGCGGGCTGATGATGGAGAGGGGTTTCCCCAGGCTGACGAGGAAAGGCAGAAGGGCGGCATTGGGGAGGAAGGGCAGGACAGAAGAGAAGACCACCCGTATGCACGGGTCCTCCACAGGGATGTGGACGCCCTCCACCGCCAGGCCCGTCTCCACCACCTCCTGGGCGGCGGCCTCGGCTGCCAGAAAAAAGACTACCTTCCCATAAATGCAGGAGGCCGCAACCATGGCCTTGGGTCCCACCACCAGCGACATCGCCCGCTTTCTACGTGTTTCTAGGTTTCTACGTGTGGCAAGGCAGGCACCCAGGAGGCACCGGACCCCATGCCTCCTAGTAAGGGTGGGAAAGAGGCCCCAGCCCCCTGGGATGGTGCTGGAGGCGGCGGTCGGGGCAGGTGACTTAACGGCGGCAGGCGGGGGGGCTGTGGCCACCTTGGCGTACGCTCTGGGGGTGCCACTGCCCCCAGAGCTGGTGGGACAGCGTGGGGGGGGGGGAGAGGGGCCCCAGCTATGGGAGACATTGCCTTCTGGGTGGGGCCTTTGCCCTTTTTTTACCTCCCTGGTTTTTCCTCCCAGCCGAAGGCGCACCCCCTGATTTGGGGGGGGGCAGGAGCCGTGTTGGCGGCAGAGTCCTTGGTGTCCCTACCTGAGTTGTCCACCACCGGCATCCAGGGACAGACACCCAGCAGCTCAGCGGGGGCAGTGGGACCAGTTATTACAGGCAGGGACAGGGTGAGACGGAGGAGCGGGAGCATCTAGGGAGGGGTCCCGGCCCCAGGCACACCTGCCACCTAGGGAGGGGTTGGGGGCGGGTTTGACTAGAGGGGGATTTGAAAAGGGGGAGGGAGAGGAAGAGGAAGGGAGAGTGGAGGGGGGGCAGGGAGGGAAGGAGGAGAAGGGGAGGGGGGGCAACCACTCTTCCCTGCTAGGCTGAAAGCAGGAGAGGAGGGCACCAGTACAAGGGAGTACGGGGGAGGGCAAGCTGGGCAAGGGCGGTCCACTCAAGAGCCCGAGATGAGATACCAGCTCCTCCGGCTGCACAGGGGGCGGGGCGGGATCAAAGCAACATGAGGGGGTGTAGTGTGGGGGGGTCAACAAAAAAGGGGGGGGAGATCAATTGGGAGGGGCCATAGATGCTGCCAGGGCCAGAGCACGGGGGCCAGATCAGGGGGAAGGGGTGGGGGGCGGGGGAGGGGGGGGGGGGGGGTCAGGGCCACAGCAGGGCTGGGAGGCCCAGCAGCAAGCTGCTAGGGCCGGGTGGGGCAGGGAACAAACCGAGGCAGGGGTGGGCAAACACACAGACAAACAAACAAAATAAAGGAATGAGGGGACAAACCGTGGAGGGGGAGGGCAGCAATGGGAAGGGGGTGAATGGGCCAGCAGGGGCAGCAACAGAGGAAGGGGAAGAAAGGGGAAGGGCAGGGGTGCCCCCAAATGTGGGGGCAGGAGGGGCAGCGGCAGCAGGGAAGGGGTGCTCATGGCAGCAGGAGCCTGGAAGCAGCAGGGGTGGTGGCAGTGGTGGTGGTGTGGCCACTCACTCACCCCCTCCCCGATGGGGGGGGGGGGTCAGCCAGCAGGGCCCCCAAGAGCCAGGAGCACCCCAGCAGCAGTAAGAGGAGCAGCAGAAAAGTAGGAAAGGTCTAGAATTCTAGAATAATCTGGGCTTTATTCCCTATAGACTAGCCAGAGTCATTAAAGGGTAATTAGGGTCAGCTGACACCAATTAAGGCCCCACCCGGGTGCCTATAAAAACCCTCTACTCCTGAGAGACAGTGTGGTGAGCAGAGGAGTGTGTGGAGTTGTGAAGGAGATCAGAACGGAGTACAGTGGCGTGTGACATCTTGAAGAGGAGCAAAATGGAGTACAGTGGTGTGTGGAAGAGAGGTGGAGTCCTGAAGAAGGTACTGGGCTCAAGAAGTCAGAAGAACAGAGGGGGAAGAATAGCCTAGAGGAAAAGTCTGCAGCTACAAGTACAGTGGCAGGAGCACATAGCTATTACTCAGAGGGCCCCTGGACTGGGACCCAGAGGAGCGGGTGGGCCCGGGTCCCTACCCCCCTCCCTGGGAAGACCGGGTAACCAGCGACTCCCTGGCCCACTACGAAAGGCAAAGTGTGAGACCCACTAGGGAAAAGCCGGCCATTTGCTACAAATGGGAATAGGGTTTGAAGAGATTGATTGGCTATCTACCGGAAGGTGGAAAGCTCAGAGATCCATCAGGTGGACTCTGATGGAATTAACAGGAAGTTTTTGTTGCTGCAGGAACAGGTGATAGTCCAGGATATATGGAATTGAAACTTTGGTTGGGTGGACACCTCTTTGCATAGATCAAATGGAAAATTTCTTCCATTCTGCAAGGTAAGCAGATCTGGCTCAAGACTTCCTACTATTCAGGAGAATTACTTCTAATTCTTTAAGCAAATTCATTCCAAAGAAGTCAACCATGCTGACAGATGACAAGCCTGTAGATTGGGTTGGACGAGGCAGAGGTTGCCCTTGAAGATGACACCTGTGCCTTTTCAGAGTGAAAGAGGGTCTAACTGATCGGGCTAGTAGAAATGAGAATGAGTGTTGGTGAGCTCACAATGGGCTACTGATATGATGTGAGCACAATCTTATTTGACCTTGGACAAGACCTTGTAGCATAACTGGAGGGAAGGCATACAACAGGGCTTCGACAACGAGAATCCTGTAGCACTTTAAAGACTAACACATTTCTGCAGGCATAAGCTTTCATGGGCTGCAACCCACTTCGTCAGATGCTTTGGACAGGGCTTTGGACTGTTTAGAAGGAAAGATTCACTCTGTGATACACCCAGGACAAAAGAGGATATCTTTTGTTTTATTTTGTTACAAACAGGTCTACTAGGGGAATATCCCACCACTGAAAAATGGTCTTTGACACATCTGGAAGAAGGGACCATTCATGCTAGCCTGCAAACAAAACAATCTGCTTGCCGAGTCTACTAAAGTGTTTTCAATTCTTGGAAGGTAAATAACTTTTGGTTGACGCAAAAGTTCCAAGCAAGACAGCCTCTTAGCAACTTTGTTGACCAGGCTTCTCTTTGTCTGTATACATAAACCATGGCTATGAATGAGGATCCTGTGGACTAAATAGTTATCACGTAATAAGACCATATATCATAACACATATACATAAGGAGACCAAAATTAAGGTTGCATAGGCAACCTTTACTTAGGAATTTCCTAGCCTTCAAGGGCTTTACTTTGCAACCTTAATATTCTTTATTGTAGGTTTTTTGTATGTAATATTAAATATATAAACATGCAAAGTTGGAATTAATTCCTTTGTGCACAATACTTGGGAAGCTTCATCAAAGAGGACACTACGCATAAATCTGCCATATAAATGACATTCAGTGGCAAAGAATCATGCATCAGAAAAGATTACATTTTAAGAAAGCAAGGGAAGGACAATCATAAGGAAAGAAAGGGAAGGGATAGGATTGTGGTAAACAAATATTTCAGAGAAAAGTATTAGGAAAGGGAAAAGAAGTGGTATCCTTATCTCAAACTTGTACTTTGTTTTGAGATCTAAGGAAAAACTCAAATGACGTAATAATACAGCTGTCAGTAGGTAGTTAGAATCATAGAATATTAGAGTTGGAAGGGACCTCAGGAGGTCATCTAGTCCAACCCCCTGCTTAAATCAGGATTAATCTCAGCTATATTATCCCAGCCAGGGCTTTGTCAAGATGCAGCTTAAGAACCTCTAAAGATGGAGATTTCACCACTTCCCTAGGTAACTCATTCCAGTGCTTCACCACCCTCATAGTGAAAATGTTTTTCTTAATATCCAATCTAGACCTACCCCACTGCAACGTGAGACCATTGCACCTTGTTCTGTCATCTACTATCATTGAGAACAGCCTAGCTCCATCCTCCCTGGAACTCTTTCAGATACTTGAAGGCTGCTATGAAATCATCCCTGATTTTTCTCTTTTGCAAACAAACAAGCCAATTTTCTCAGCATCTCCTCGTAAGTCTTGTGCTCCAGCCTGCTAATCATTTTTGTTGCCCTCCGCTAGACTCTCTTCAATTTGTCCACCTCCTTTTTGTAGCGGGGACCCAAAACTGGACACACTACTCCAAGTGCAGCTTCACAAATGCTGAATAGAGGGAAATAATCACTTCCTGAGATCTGCTGGCAATGTTCCTACTAATGCAGCCCAATATACTGTTAGCCTTCTTGGCAACAAGGGCACACTGCTGACTCATATCCATCTTCTTCTCCACTGTAGCCCCCAGGTCCTTTTCTGCAGAACTGCTGCCTAGCCTGTCAGTCCCCAGTCTGTAGCCGTGCATGGGATTCTTCAGTCCTAAGTGCAGGACTCTGCACTTGTCCTTGTTGAACTTCATCAGATTTCTTTTGGCGCAATCCTCCAATTTGTCTAGGTCACTCTGTATCCTATCCCTCCCTTCCAGGGTATTTACCACTCCCCCTAAGTTTAGTGTCATCAGCAAACTTGCTGAGGGTGAAATCTACCCCATCCTCCAGGTAATTAATTTAGATGTTGAACAAAACTGGCCCCAGGACTGACCCATGTTGGAGGCCCAGAATAATTTGAGTTCTTGACCACTGTCCTACAGGCCTAGCATAGCTTCAGTTGCTTGCTTGGTTATCCTGACCCCTGTAGCATGACCTCTTCCAGTTGGCACAGACTGAATAACCTTATAGATGTCTCAGCTTCTGCATAGCAAGGGACATTATAAGACAAAATACAGATAGCGTATTGCTTGCAGCTGCACATAGATAATGGTGACGGGAACAAGTTATCCTTGAACGCCTGGGGGTACATTGTTTTATTGCCAAGGGGCATACTTTTACTCCACCCCTCCTATCACCAGATTTTTTTTGATGACCCCAATTATTATGGTGAGAATGGAATGTAGTTAAGGGTAAAACCCAATGTAGATAATTAGCATATACGATAATGAGAGAGAGATGATTAGATGAAGGTTGTTTATGGAAGGGTATAAGAAGTCATCACTTAGAGAAAGGGGGGCACTCCATCAACACCTGACTCCGCGGGAGGTACTGCCGTTTGGACCAGAGGATCCACTGACTCCATGGCAGGGCCTCTGAAGAAAGCCGTTCCTGTATACAGCCTTTTGAGTAACTGCTTATCTCTCTAGGCTTGGTGAGTATGATATATTGTAGTTAATTTTAGGCTTTGTATCTAATTAGTATATTTATAGAAAACCTTGCACATTAAATCTTATTGATCTGCAAATCAGGCATACCATGTCTCACTGGTATTCACACTGATCACAAAGTATCCAGAATCAACACGCTGGGGCAATCCGCTTGTGACCGGCTGCTAGCTAGTCATGGAGCCATTGATCACTACCCGTTGAGACCGATGGTCTAGCCAGCTCTCTGTCCATTTTAAAGTCCATTCATCCAACCCATACTTCTTTATCATCCAACCCATATTTCTTTTAAGTTAAAGCACCATCAGTGAAGACACTAGATTAAAAGAGATTACATTATACTCAGGTGAACAGTTAAAAGGATACATGCACTAATCTGAAGGATGTCAACGGCATGATCCTTCCCCTTCTGCCCTAACTTCTATAATTTCAGTTTGTAAGCAATTCACGATAATTTAAAGTTTAATTTCTGTTGCAAAATGCATTTAAATACAGAAAGATGGAGACTAGGTTAATCAGGAACAAGGAATAAGATGAAAACTCTGGATATAACTACACTATGGAGATTACACCAGCATAATTATGCAGGCATTACCCTAAAACATAGATGCAGCCTATACCAACAGAAAAGGTTTTCCTGTCTGTGTGGAACACTACCTTCCTGAATGTCAGTAGCTACAGTGAAAAGAAACTGCATCTAAACTAGGGGTTAGATCGAAAGAGCTTCGTCAGTCACGGATGTTTTTTTTCCCCCCGTACCAGACTGACATAGCTATTTATATTGACCTAACTTTTAAGTGTAGACCAAACCCCCATCTGTCTGAATCTGTATGATTTCAGTAATCATCAAAATCTGTTACTGTTTGATAGCTGTGCGTTGGTCTCAGTGCAATACCCAATAGAAAGGTGTTGACTCCACAGAAGTTTCCACAATTCACTGTCTGAGCAGACAGCCCAAGAATTCAAGAGACATGGAAATGACATAACCCCCATTCCTATCGGTGGTCCCACTAAGCTACGGTTAAGGTACACTACTGGGCCAGCGTGAAAAGATTAATATAGTCTGGATCTGTAGCTAAAGGAAGACTTCAGTCTGCAGTGCTTTCAATTTGACATCTTTTAAAATAAATTTAGAGTTTATGAAAAGGAACTGACTAAATACAACTGGGACCTTAATTCTTATGAAGAACTGCTTGTGTTTATGAAGTTAATCTTGTTCCTAAGTATTTGCAAGATCAGGGCTTTAAACTGCAAGTAAATTTTACTGAAATTTAATGTTTTTTTAAATAAATCCTGCAGTGAAATTATTAAATCCAACCAATAAATTAAATCCATCTCATTTAACTGTATAACATCATTACCTATGGCAAAATATGAGCATCTAATAAGACAATAAACCTCTTAAAGGATCAGAGTTTAAAATGTCCACAATACACTAAACTTATATAGGTCAACATATGTACTGTAGTATACTCACTTGTCTGCCAGCATGTTTGACAGTTGCCACGGTGACAAGGTTCTTCACATCTATGAAGGCCACAATTGAGTTTGCGTCCACAAACCAGGGGACACTTATGTTCTTTGTCCTGGGAAAGATATTTATGAAAAATTACTACATCATCATCTGATGAAGTGGGTTACAGCTCATGAAAGCTTATGCCTCCAGAAATTAAATTCGTTAGTCTTTAAAGTGCTAGAGGAACTCCACCCCCCCCTTTTTTTTTAAATTATCAATGCTTTTTTTTTCCTCTTTAGAATGTCCCCCAAAATGGCAAAACATATTAAAATCCACTACTGGCCATGACCAGGGTACTTTACCCAAGGATCAAAGAAATTAACAGTCATTAAAATGCTTTTTATACCACATTCTGGGCATCTGTGATGAAGTGGGAATTTTGTCTATTTTTATGAAGCCTATGTATGCCTCAGTTTCCTCTATATGCTACATTGGTACTTGGGGAGGGAGGAAATCTGTCTGCTCTCAAGACAAGCTAAGACACAGGTATAAGTGGCGCCTAACTGTGTGGAACGAAGTGAACCTTAATCCCCAAATCAGTGTAGAAACCATGAAGACAATAGCAAATCACCGGGACAATGAAACCCGGCAGCCAATGACCACAGACTGTCCCACTTCTCTGCAGGAACCCAAGCAGCCTTTCCCCAGCTCGGAAACAAAGGTCCGTGGCGATGTGAGATCGGAGTTAAGTGTTGGAGGAGTCAGGGGCCATTTACTCTGCCTTAACCTTCATTTCTTTGAGCTAACCAAGGTCTTCCTATGCTGCATTCTAGTTGATTAATAAACCCTACAGTTTGAAAAAGTTGGCTGAGTGTCACTACCGATGCTGGTGGAGGTGTACTGCTCCCTAAGATTGTACAAGTCTCCATCCGAGGCCTGTCTCAGTGGGACTTGCTGAACAGAGCTCACGGCATGAAGCAAGAATGCTGAAGGCTCAAAGCTCCAGTCTAAGGAGGCGGTGAAACCACATGGCTTACCCTGGAGGAAGAGTGAGAGTTCTACAGGGTTTGGCACATTGAAGAGGTCCTCACAGAGACTATTCCAAAGCTGGGGTCACAGCACCAATCCTGTGGATCTATGACAGCATCTCATGTTCAACTGGCATTTTATCAACTTAGGCCTAGTATACACACAAGTTTTGTGCTGGTACAGGATTTGTATTTGGTTAGGGATGTGATTTATTTTTAAGCCAAAATTGTTATTCTGTGCAATTACGAGTGTTGTCACAGTTACACTGACATATAGATGCCTTATACCAGTGTAGTTTATTCCCCTTCCCACATGGAAATAGCTATACTGATATAAGGCACATTTATACTGGCATAATTGTATCTATGCTAGGGGGTTGTACTGCTTTAAGTATACTAGTATAGTTAGGCTGGGTCTACACTGATGGTGGCAAATTCGCCACCGTCAGATTGATTGCTCTGGATCAACTCACCAGTCTCTGTAGACCTCTCAGTAGATCCAGCAATCAACGTAGGAAAACCACCCTGGTAAGTGGCGTAGCGCTGCAACGAAGGGAACGCTGTTCCCTTCGATGCAGCACAGTGTGGACGGCGCGGGGAGCAGACACAGCGAAGTTGACGTGAAATACACGAGTGATTTATGTCACTTGTGTATCTCCCATCAACTACCTCCAAATCCAGAAGGTAAGCATAGACCAGGCCTTAGAATGGTACAGCTTGTGTTTGTTGACAAGCTCTTAGTTACACATAATACTACCTGGGCACTGAAGTTGGGCACTTGGGCATTAATCCTGAAAACTTTTTGAACAAAGTGTAATGAACATTTTACCTTACAAAACAGGGACATCTCAGCAGCCTTTATACATACTTTTTTTTTTTTTAAACATAGGTGCAAATGCATCATTTTACACTGAACAATTTCTTGTACTACATATATGAACTTACCACACAGCAAATTTCATTACACTTGTGTCGTCCACAGGACCGTTTCTTGTTACATCGCTTGTCACACATAAATGTAATATCAGCTGTTCAAGTAGAAAAAAATAATTGCATCTTGATATTTATAATTCAAATATTCAACCTTGGACTACATATTTATTATACAACTGCAGTAAGTAAATGTGTGTAGCAAGATCACACTAAAAATCAATATAACGAAACAAAGAAAATAGGATACATTCTTATATAGACAGCATAAATCACTGTATAGAGAGGCTATCATAAAAGGATTTTTAAGGAGATCAAACTGTCTTTTATAATTAGCTTGAAACATAAGCCTAGTGGTTGTATTTTGGCTTCTTGCTTAATAGCATCAATATTAAAATGACCACAATAGTTTTTAACTAAGGTTAATGCTCCTGGTAAGAAAATACAACCACTGTTTGATTCTTAGACTGATCAAATTGGTTATAGACTGTAAAGTGACCATACACTGTTTAAATGCTATGAGCAAAAAGTCCCTGCAAATGATAATTAGTTACAAGAGAAGAGCAGTCACTTATGGGGTACTTCCAATGTGGACTGAGGCTGTTGCATTTCAGTTTACATTCAAATACCTATAGCAGTACCTAAACATGCCTGCAGAATAGTGACAATTAATAATAAAAGCACAGTTTGGATGTGTCTAATACTCTTAGACATACTTAAACATATTAAGATTTTGGCTTATGAAACTGCTAATAAATTTTAAAATCTGAAAATTTGACCATCTTTATGTTGCCACATAAAGTAGGGAATATTAGTTACCGGTAACACTGTCGTAGTCTCCTCAACTCCCATCCTACAACACTGAATTCAAAGACAATGTTATGGTAACACCTACTGGAAGCAGGGAGGCAAAGAATTTTAAAACCCTGCCCCTGATTCCGTAAGTCTCAGCCACAACTGCATCCCATCAGGAAGAGACCTTTCAGATCTACAGAGAAGGAAACAGTTTGAAAGACAGAAAGAAATAAAACAAGCAACAAAACAACACCCAAAGGGAAGGTAGATGAGATATAGTATAGAAAAGGAGAAAGACAGAATTACTGGTATTTTTCCCCTAATTTGTATGTCTCTCTCTCATATCCTAAAACATAGGATTAAGGCACAAAAAGAGGGTGCAGCAAGCAGTAACCCCAGGAGATTGCCTACCTTAACATGCCACTATCAGACCCTTGCAGCCAAAAGAGGTATGTTGAGAAGTGGAGATCCCTAACTGATGGCAATTTATAAAGCAGTAAGGAGACAATCATGCTGCTGTCTTACACACCTTATATACAAAAGTTCAGTATGTTCACTGCTTGTGAAGATTTCTCTAGCCATGCGGAATTTGACAAGCTTATCTGAACATCTGATCTCATGCTTTAAGAATATAGCACAAGCCCCTCTAGCAAAAGCTGAGATTACTTTCTTTGAGCATTACTGCTTTGACTTTCTAAATTCTCAGAACAGGATAAAAGTGCTTCATCCAATAAAGACATCTTCTGGTCATGGATGAATGAGGAATACTCAATTAGGACCAAGAGGGGAAAAATAATAGGTAAAACTTGATGTTCATCTTTTTGAATAAATTCTGAACGAAGCCAAACACCACCCTTCTGGAAAATGAGGGAGGTAAGGAGAAGAGAAGATGAGAATTCAACTCATTCACTCACTTGAGATCACTGCGGTACGAAAAATCATCTTAAAGAAAAGAAGTTTCCCCTAAGGGATCTTATAAGAGTCGGCTGCATCAAAACTTGCATGTTTACAATCAACTGGATGAATCACTGGTCTTTGAGACCATTTCTTGAATACCAACAGAAGGAAATCCAAAACATCTTGGTACCACATCAGGCCACAAAAGATTTCCAGCTCTGAGATCAAGAGAGTAGCCTACATTCTGCTGCTCTCCAGTCTTCCACCTCAGTGGAGAAGTTTCTCTTTGAGAAATTGCCCCTTTCAAGCTGAATTAAGTCAGTTTGAAACAAAGGGGATAAAATAAAGCCGGACCTGGAGAAAATAGGTCCAGGATAGTAGGAAACACTAATCACTAATAGGTTTATCAAGTCATAACCAGCAATAGCAGAGTGATTGTGAAACAGAATCACAAATCCACTTCTTCATCTGCCTGGGCAGTAGGGGAAGCAGCACTACAGTTCCCCACTCCTACTCTACTCTCCTCAAAACTCTCTCAGCTTCCTATGTAACGTGGATCCCAGTTAGGACATGCAATGCTTCTGACTAGATAAACTCTGGGAAAAGTGTTACTAAGATGGCAAATGCCCTTCATCCAAGCATTTCAGGCATTGAGTACAAGTGTATGAAATGGGAAATTTTGAGCCACAAGAAAAACAGGCTTCACCATTCCTCCTAGTTAAACTCCACTGATCAAAGCCTCCCCCAAAGAACAACACAGGAAATGTTCTTTAGAGAAACAAAGAGAAGATTAAGAGATTAAAAAGTTAATAACTGGCATATTTGTCTAAAATAGACCATTCGGGATGTTCTATGCCTGTGCACACAGTATAGTCTTCTGAATACTGAAACATTTTGGACTGAATAAAGTCTTTGGGTTTAATATGGATGGGAATTAACCTAATTAGAAAATTTTGTTTATGAAAACTTGAAACTTTAAGAATGTCAGGAGAACAAACTCACTCATATACATTTTATGCTGCACACTTTCTGCTAATTTTTTTAAACAACTATTCTGATATAAAACATTAAACTTAGGGTTAAGATTGGTCCAGTGTAATTTGACACAATAGTGAAAATACCAAGAAAAGGGGGAAAAAAAACTTTAGGAGATAAGTTTAAATAATTGGAGAAGACTTTTTTTGTCATCTGAAAAGTTCTAAAGGTCCTCCCTTCAATGAGGTTACACGTGTAGATTTAATAGAAGATCTAGTCAGAAGAAGAAGGAATCAACTACTTGCATTGGAAATTTCCAACAATGAAAGCACCAAAATTGATATATTGGTGTATTTACTATTATTTGAATCCTTCTACAGATTTGATGAAGCAACATATACATATATACACACCCGTGCTTTGATTCCAAAGAATTTAAAGATTTTGACCTTATTTGGGCGAAAAAGAGTGTTAAACATCTCAAATAAGCATTTTTTTAAAAGCAATGAAAGCAAATAATACAGTACAAGAAAGTAGTAAAAAAACAAAACCCAAGACCACCAACTTTGCACATGACATCAGAGTATTGTGTAATGGATGAAAATGACACTATTTTTCATATAAACCTCCACCACCATCTGATCGCCTCATCCACATATTTTCATTCAATATGTGAAATAACACACAAAGAATACATCAGTTTGAATAGAATACTTTTAAAGCTTCTATTTCATAAAGATGTTAATAAATTGTTAGTATATTACTACTATTTACCTTTATTTTTGAGGAGGGCACATGGGACTTCCTAAGAAACAGATAGGAAAGGATTAAATCACAGCAGATTTAATGTAGCTAGAGCTTAATGTTCAAGAAAGCTAACTACACACAGTATATCAAACGGAAAAAAAATCAAGCAATTCGTTTTTAGCTATTACAAATAGTCTAGTACACAGTAAGTGGGACAAAAAAATCCAACCATAAAGAGAAAAAAAATGGAGGTTACTAACATGTAACAGGATGTTCTGGTCCTTATCTGTATTCCACATATTGTTAGCCATGCACACCATGTACCTGTGACCAGAGATTTCTAGCAAGTAGTGTCCTTTGGTCCTGCAAGTTTTTCTCCTCATGCTCTGAACTGATGGTATATGGGGCAGTGCAGATCAACATCTCTTCAGTTCTTACTGAAAAGCAGAAAAATCCAAAGATTTGGAGAGGAGTATGAAGAGTGGAATACAGATAGGGACCAAACATCACAAAGAATCTCCTGTTACAGGTCAGTAAATGCCAAATTTTCTTGGAGCACTAGTCCCTTTGTGTAATTCCACCTGAGAGTCAGTGATAAGCAAAGTTTAACAGGAGGTGGCATGAGGATGCAGGTGGCATAGACGCTTGTAATACCACTGTCCAAACAGCTGCATTTGTAGAGGAAGCTAATTGCCTAATGTTTTGTGACTGTATAGACATTGCTCCAGGTAGCTGCTCCACATATGTTCTTGAAGAGATGCTGTTAAGATTGCCTGTGATCTTGTGGAATGGGCTCCTATCCCAAACGAAGGAGGAATGTTTGTCAACTGGTCACACAGAATGATGCAGCCATAGTTTCTGAGCAGATAATGCCTGTCTTTGTGACCGTTCCACTATAGTGACAAAACAGGCTTAGTGATTTACTAACTTATTTTGTCTTTTGCAGGTAAAACAATACAGCTTGTCTGATGTCCAAAGGGTGAAGTCTCCTCGTCTCTTTGGAAGCACAAGGTTTTGGAAAGAATGCCATTAAGCAGATAGGTCAATTGATGCAAAGCTCAGAAATTACTTTAGGGATGAATTTCAAGTGAAGACAAAGAGAAACCTCTCCCTCATGAAAATAGCATATGACGGCTCATACATGAGCACTCCCAGTTGGCTCATGCTTCCAGCTGATGTGATGGCAACAAAAAAGTTGACCTTTGTGGGTAAGTGGGACACAAAATATGTTGCCAGTGGTTCAAATGAAGGCCTGGTAAGTACTGATAGTACAAGGTTGAGGTCCCATTGTTGTGCAGTTTTCATCATTGGTGGAAAGGTCCTACCTAGACCTTTCAGGAATATAATTGTTGGTCAGCAAAAACAGAATATCCTTCTACTGGAGGATAGAAGACATGATTGCTGCTTGTTGGACCCAAGGAACTAATGGAAAGTCCTGAGGTTTTCGGGGACAGGTGAAAGTCTAAAACAGCAGGAATATCTGCAAATTCTGGACATGATTGGTTGTGACGTGCCCAGGTAGAGACTCAGAAATGACTCCATTTAACTACATAACATTTTCTGTTGGAGTTTTTCCTACTTTGATTGAGAAAAGACCAAATGGCTTCCAAGCATGAATGTTCTAAATCTGATGCCCTCCAAATTCTAGGCTGTGACATGGAGGGGGATAGGTCAGAATGTCTGTCCTTGGCATTCTACTGAGTTAATAGATTTGGGAAGAGTCAGTTGCTCATGGGAGGATGGGTTGACACAGAAGATCTGGAAAACAAAACTGACTGGGCCAGTTAAGTGCTATGAGAAAGACCCAAGCTTTGTCACAGCACATCATCTGCAAAACTTGTGGTAGCAGAGGCAGAGGAGGAAAGATACATCTGAGATGGTCTGTCCTGGATAACACAACAGTACCACTCCAAGTACTGTGGTTCAACCTGCCCTGGAGGAGTAAAGGATGAACGTCTTGTTCGTTTGCGATGCACACAGATCCCAAGATGGCATTCCCCACTATGTGAAGATCTTTATGATGGAATTGTGTAGGTCCTACTCATGGTAGGACATGAGACTGTCTGCTAGAGAATTTTGTGTACCTGGTAGGTACATATTCTCTCTATGCGATTGCTGATGCACCAATTCCATAAATTGACCACTTCTAAACAGAGAGGAAGGGATGTTGCTCCCCCTTGTTTGTCTGACATTATTTGGACATGGTGGGACTGAATAAGTGGGAGGAATGCATTGCAGATGGACTGCTCTCTGCTGTAGTAGACTGTTATGGATCTGGCGTCCTGAGAAAATAAAGTGCTTTCTGTGGTGTGGTTGTCCACATTGGCTCCTCATCCAATCAGGGATGCTGCTTGGAGAATGCTTACATCAGGTGTGGGTGTGATTACAACACATACTTGTTCCAGGTTGATCCATTATGCAAAGGAAGCTGTGACCCTGGTGGAAATTATGTGGTCTCTGCCTGGTGAATAAATGGAACAAAGCCAGCCTTGTAGGCAACATAGGTGGAGCCTGACGAATGGTCTTATGTAAGTACACAATGCCATGTAGCCTAACTGGGAAAGGCAGTCCTTGATAGGGGTTTGTGGTCTGAAAGTCACTTGTCTTATCAAATTGTTTATGGTTTGGAATCTTTCAAGAGAGAGAGGTAGACCCTCACTGAGATCAAATCTAGGGTTGGTCCCATCAAGTCCATTGTTCTTGTGGGAATCAAAATGGACTTTTCTTTGTTAAGACAGATTCCCAAGGCTGCTAGAAGCTGGTGCAAGAACAGTTTCACTGACTGGACATCCCAACTGAAATGATCCATTAGGAGCCAGTTTTCCAGATATGGAAGATGTCTCATTTAGGCCAGAAAGCTTTTATGAAAGCGCTGCTGCTAGCCCAAACAGGAGTACTCTGAATTGGTGGTTCTCTTATCCTACCAGAAACCTGAGGAAACTTCTGGAGGATGGATGAACGTCCACATGAAAATAAGAGTCGTTTATGCCAAGCGACATGAATGAACCATATTCCCTTCTGTAGAGAGGGAATTATTGATACCAGTATAACCATTACCATTTTGATTTGTGAATAAAAATATTTAATTGCTGAAAGTCAAGAATGGGTCTCTATCCTGTTTTTCTTGGGGACTATGAGATATGCAGGTTATTCTAGAGTCTTTCACCAAGTGCAGACACTCATCAGTCTTCTTGTTAAATAAATTATATTAGACAAAATGCAAGTCCTGATATTTCAAGCCTTCCTGGGGAACCCAAAGGAGCACAGCCAAGACTCCCACCTCATGACTATTCCCATGTCTATCCCTCTAGAAGCTGAGTCAGCTGCATGCACTGCAACTTGGGGAGACATTTTGGCCACCAGTTTGCTTTGCTCAGTGCGGGCCTGGAAATGAGCTCTGTTTTCAAGAGAATTTTCTCTTGAAATTCAAGATCTTAGGGTAATTGTTAAAAGGACAGTTCCTGCCCTACTGGCAGAGCCAGTGGTACTAGTGGGTGGAAGATCCTGTGGGCTGAGAAGGAAACATTCCTGTCTCCATGAGATTGTGACACCAGAGTAGAAAGCTATGTTTTTCAGTTCAGTCAGACCTGAAAGAAGAGTAGATTGAGGATAAGAGCAATGTGTAAGTTTCTGTTCATCCTGGAGTCTGGGGCATTTCAACAGCTGAAACCAGTGCATCCATGGTCATTGTAGATATTTATGAGGATGGGTCAGCAACATTGAAGAGTCTACTTGGGAGCTTGTGCCTCACGAGTTTGAGGGGGAAATTAGCAGCAAATAATGCACTCAGCTGAGATATATGCCTCTCAAAGTTAACAGAGGTGTTATCTGGTGTTCATCTGCTCCTTCTCAGTGAGTGGAGGAGGAGATACAGTTCTTAAACCTGGGATTCTGGAAATAGTTTTTGTCCATGGGAAGTGACTTCCCAAAGCGGAGAGACACTAAGGCCTGGTCTACACTGTGAAGATAGGTTGATGGAATGCAGCTTCCGACAACCACATAATGTATGCATCTTCATGGACAGGTCCGTTCCACAGACCTAAATCGCCGTAAAAATCAGCTTAATAAACCCACCCCCACAAGAGGCATAGCACTGAAGTCGAATTGGATGGGTCAAATGAGTGGCAGTGTAGGCAGTATATTGTGTAAATCGACATCATTGGCCTCTGGGAGGTAACCCACAATGCTCTGCTGCACACATCATAGCACTGCTAATTCAAGGGTGGTATCCCAGAGTCCTTGGTATCACTGGAACACTTCACGAACTGTCTTTTTGGTTGTTGCTGGCACTGTAAGCTGCCTTCACATATTTTGGCAATAGCAGCTCCCACTCATCTTGCCCGTCTTCCAAACTACTTTGGAGACATAGAAAAAGTCTATGAAGATTTGATTCTGCTCTTGCTCATAGACAAATATTCATGAGGTCTAGTACCAGACGCTGAATGTGTTCCCTCCAGGTCGGCCATCTTTGGAATCTCAAAATTCTCTGGAGGGAACATGAAAGTCCACTGATGTCCCATGGAACAGATATCCGAAATGTTGAGAATGCAATGATATGCCCATGTCTGGACCACCATTTCTGGTCTCAGAAAACCAGCACGGTGTGGTGGGACCACATCCTGGAAATCTGGAACCAGTGGCTGCAGTAGTTCAGAATGAAGACGCATACCCTCACTGAGTTGTGAGGAGATTGCACCAAAGCTCCAGCACCAGACTACTCCATTTTGAAAATCCATACTGGCACAGAAGTGGGAGGCCATCACCATTTGGCAGCTGGCAACACCTGACAGCTACCAGCCAGTTGCAAACCAGCTGGGGGTTGGGAAGCCAACTGTTGAGGCAGTGGTGCACAGGTGTGCAAGGCTATCACTACTGTGATCTACCAGTGGTGGTTGGCATCACCAATGACCCTGAAATTATAATGGAATTTCAGAGGACAGGATTTGTGAACTGCGCAGAGGCCACTGATGGAACATACATCCCTATTCTCTGACCACCAAAAAGGGTTAGTTAACTGAAAAGATTCTCCAAGGCTTAGCAGACCACAGGAATTAGTTCATGAACACCCTCAGCCCCAGAGGGAAGGTCCATGACACCAGGATGCTCAGGACTTTAGGACTGTACAGTGGGGGCAAAGGAAGGGCTTTATTTTCCAAAAGTGATGTCATTATGCACAGTATTTCTGTGCCAATATTTATTTTGGGCAGTCCAATATACTCACTCATACCATAGTTAATGAAGGCTTGCTCCACTGACCCAAGGAAAAGGAAATTCAACTACGAACTGAGTAAGTGAAGAAGGGTAGTGACGTATACCTGTGAGCATCCGAAAGTCCATTGGAGATGCCTCCAGAATCAGCTGGATGCCAATGTGGTTTGGATTATAGCAGCATGCTGCGCTTCGCATGTGAATGTAAAGGGGACTACTTCCCAGCAAGTGGGTGCAGGACAGAACTACTTTCCAATGCCTGTACAGGTACCCTGAGACAACCCATGAAACCTGGTTCCTGACTGGCCAGAGAAATATCAGGTGTTGTGTGCTCCTATATCATAGGCCAGTAGGTAACCAAAAGGTGACTTGGGACTATGCTGAGGTAGACTTGCGATCCTATGGGGCTGCTAAAAAAGCTCAACAGAGCATTGCAACATACTTGTGTTGCAAGACACTAACTACAAACTGAAAGCACACAATTGTGGTAAGGATCCTCAAGTTAACACCTTTGGCCATCTTTTTTGCTGAAGACATTGATAACGCACTGTAATGTCATCATTCATCACTGTTTCTGTTACCTTGACTAGATTTCCTTTATAGGAAACACTTAAGCACAGTTAAAAAACTAATCAAAAAAAGTGGGGAGGGCTGGGAAGGACTTCATACATTCCTTTTTCATAACTGTTGTTACTCACAGGACATGAATGTATGGTTGTCTGTTGTGACTTCTTGGGATAAGTGAGAGAGGGTCTTTTGTCAAAGCACAGCATCAGATATATTCTAGATCACTTTACTTTTGTTTTCTTTTTATTGAGAGCTAAATTGCTAACAAACCCATAAAGATTTTTCAGTTAACTTCTGTTTCTCAGTTTGATGCTTTTGAAGAGCAACAGTCATTTACTTCACTGCCAGTAAAATCTTTTTTGTTTACGAAGCGGTGGGGTTTGTTCTGTGGTTTTTTGTTGTTTTTTTTTTTAAATACACATTTAAGTAAATTCATGGCTGGAGAGCAAAGGAAAGAATAGTGTGAGGAATCTCATTATTTACTTTTCAGTGGTTCCAGACTTACACCGAAAACATACAGTTACATGCTTTGATTCCTGCTACCTCATCCTAAACCTCTCTGAATGAATCCCCTTGATCATATTCGGAAAACAACGTGCATACACATACAAGTGTACATACTGTGGCAAGGTCGGGGCAGGGGAGGGAGAAGTACTCCACCCCCGTGGGTCCTGCGCTCTCCCGGTCCAGCCGGTGGTGCAGCTGGGGGAGCGTCGAGGGAGGGGCCGGGGCCCGCTCTGCCCCTGAGTACTGCTACCTTCCCTCTGGGGTAGTCCGTGATCCGCTCCCTGCTTCTCCAGCCAGGTGCCCTGCCCTCCGGGGCACCGGTAACAACAGGGGAAGCTGCAAGCCTCTGTAGGCTGCAGCCCGCCTGCTCCAAGCTGCCAACTCCAAAAGCTGTGAACTGCAACTGTACTCTGCAACTGTACCTATAACTCCCACCTCCGTCCTCCACTCCTCCTCTCTCCAAGCTCCATAAACCCACAACTGCCTGCCTGCCCTGCAGGCTTTTAAGTGTTTGGGGCGGGGCCCCTTGATTGGCCCCAGCTGGCCTGATTGGTTAAACAGCCCCAGGTGGCCTAACTGCCTAATCAGCCCCAGCTGAGTTACCCAGGGAATAGGGCTTTGTGGAGCCTGGGGCTGATATACAGGCCCTCCAGCACTCTGGCGTAGCCGTCAGGCCTGACCCTGTCACAATACACTTTTATTTAAATACATGCAACCAACTTACTGCAAAAATGCTTTGTAACAGAAAAAATTTTTAAAAACAGGTAAATTCCCTGATAAGTAGGCAAACATTACTGCTTTTGGACACGTCTATCAGCCCTTTCTCACACCCTGACCCTGCCAAGGAAGAAAACTCCAAAGGAATATTGTGTGCGGTATAACCGAGAAAGTCTCGTGTGCGTTTGGATGCTAAACACAGGCTACACTACAGGGACAGGACTAGGTTCATTGGTCCCTCCCCCAAATGTTCTGGGGAATTCCCGAGAGGGTTTTGGGTGTCCATGGAGAATGCTATGACAGGCTTCCAGCATGCTCCTCCTCATTTGTGGGGAGAGGCATTTACTGATTAAGCAGCAGTTTGGCTAACAGCTGGAGGAGGTGTAGAGGGAGGTGAAGGAGGAGGTGGAGCTGCTTGTTCCCAGTCAGGAGCAGCAGATACATCAGCAGGTGGTGCCCAGAAGTGTTTTGCCACCACTTGGACTCGGAACTGCATGTGTACATGATCCCTTTCTCTCTGTGCACACTCTCATTGCCTGTGGTGTGTCTCCATTTGTAGGAAACAGTTCATTGCAGCCTGTTCCTGCCTAAGAGTCCTATGCTCTCAGGAAATGAAGGAGGACTACCACCAAAGCCTGTAAACTTAACCACACCACAAAGCAGTGGTGTAGCATAAAGCTACACAAAAGGAAAGGTTACTCATTTTGTGCAATAACTGGTTCTTTGAGATCTGTCCCCCTAAGGGTACTCCACTTCAGGTGTGTGTGTCAGGCAACTTCAATTGGAAATCTTCATTAGCATCCACCGGCCTGTGCATCTGTCCCATACATTCTCGTGCGCTACATGGAGGCTACAGTGATCTCTGCAGGTGAACCACCCTGAACTACTCCTCTATCGCAATATCCCACACAGGAAACTCTGAAGCAGAGGGGAAGGAGGGTAGATAATGATCACCACTATGGACACACATTTTGAAGAACCACAGTTACTGCAAATGGTGAGTAAATGGAGGTTACTTACTGTAACTGGAGGTTCTTTGAAGTGTGTGGTCCGTATCTGTATTCCACAAGTGGGTACGCATGCTGCCCTGAGCCCAAATCCAGAAATTCTTCAAAGCAGTGTCTGTTGACTTGCATACGAGCAGCAGCTTTTCTCATGCTCCTCAATGAAAGTATGAGAGGCAGTGCAGGTCGATGCCTCTCCTGTTCTACAACAATCCAACAGGATCTGAAGCAGAGGGGATGGAGAGCAAGTAGGAGAATACAGATTGGGACCACACATCTTGAAGAAGCTCCATTTTTTCAAGTGATGGTCCTTGTGTGTATTCCACACGTGGTTGACTGGCAAGCAGTGTTCAGACTGGAGGACAGTGTAAGGAAGCTGATAGCAGAGATACTTGCAGTACTGCCATTCCTATGGCTGCATCTACAGTTGCAACTTGAGTTCGAGCCTAGTATGTCATGAATATGTGAACAGACCTCCAAGTTGCTGCTCTGCAGCACAACATCCAATAAGGATGCTGTCGAGACAGGTTGTGCTCTCATACAGTGAGCTATAATACCCCCAGGAAGAGAAGTTTTGCTATTTTGTATCATTCTAAGATGCATCCCAAACCCACTTTGAAAACCTCTCAGAGGATATGGCTTAACTATGCAATCTTTCTGCTATGGCAACAAAGACACTTGGAGATTTTCTAATGGGTTTTGTTTCTTTGCAGACAGAAGGCCAGCCAGAATGCTCCTGACATCAAGAGAGTGCAATGTCTTGTCTTTAGAAGCAGCATGGGGTTTCAGGAAAAACCATAAGTAAGTATATTGAATGATGTGGAAATCGGAAATGATCTTGGGGAGGAATTTGGGGTGCAATCTAAGAGAAACCCTCCCTTTCTGAAATACCATATTGTAGGCCAGTGGCACTGTCCGGCCGGGGCATCTTGACCCTTCCTCAGGCCCAGCCTTGGAGGAAGGCCACCGCACCTCCATTAAGGGGGGGAAATAATCAGTGCCTACCCGAAGTCTTTAGCCCCAGCTGGGCGGACTAACAAGCGGTCTACGGCCTCCAGCCCGTATGCAGGGCGCGGAAGTTACACAGTCTATGGCCTCTGACCCTCAGGCAGGGCGAGGCAGGCAAGCAGTCTATTGCTTGGGTGGGGAAGAGGGACGCAGGCCCACCCATCTCCCCTGCATCCCAAGCCCAGGGCCCTAGCAATGGCAGCGCAGTGCCACTGAATCAGCAGGGCTCCAGCCGAAACACGCTGAAAGGGTTTAGCCCGACTCTGCTGCTGGCTAGGAGGCTGCCCCTGGGCCACTTCCTCCCCCTGGTCCCTGGGTACCTGAGTACTCTCCATGTTCTCTGGTTCGCTGGGGTACTCGATAACCGGCAGGTCCCCTAGTCCCTCCTTGTCGATCAGGGGCAGGTCAGGGAATTCCTCAGCGGAGGGCAGCTTCTCCAGGCCACAGGGTTCCTCAGGTCCTTCAGGCTCACTCTGCTCCCAGGGTTCTCCAGTGTCAGGCAGCTCCTCCAGGTCTGCTCCGGCTTTGGGGAGAAATTCCTCCCCTGGAGCCTTGGGGAGCTCGGTCCAGCTGCTCGGACTTGGGGGCCTGGTAAGCCGGGCTGAGTGTGGGGCCTCCACCCCAGGGGTGGTTGTTCTGAGCGGGCCCTTGGTCAGGGTCCGGCCTAGGCCGTTGACGGAGGGAGGGCACGTCTGTCTCCAGCAGCAGCTCTCTCCACACTGAGCTCCAAGGCCAGCCTTTTATGCTTCCCTTTCCTGGGTTAGCCCCGCCCCTCTGTTGCTGGGCAGATTGACCTGGTGGGCCTGGATCTGTCCAGCCAAGGTGTCGCTATCCTTCCTCAGACCCAGGCTCCAAGGAAGGCCACCGCACTTCCCTACACATATAGAGAGGGTCTACCATCATGGCTCCTAGCTCCCTGACCATTCTGGATGAAGTGATGACCACTAAGAACACCACCGTTGTGGGCAGGTAACACATGGCATATGTTGCCATAGGTTCAAAGGGCAGACCTGTGAGTGTTTCAGGACAAAATTAAGGTCTCATTACATAAGAATGGCCATACTGGGTCATAAACAATGGTCCATCTAGCCCAGTATCCTGTCTTCCAACAGTGGCCAATGCAGGTGCTTTAGAGGAAATGAAAAGAACAGGTAATCATCAAGCAATCTATCTTGTCACCCATTCCCAGCTCCTGGCAAACAGCAATCCCTGCCCATTGAGATGTGGGTTTAAGGACCAGTGGGAATGCCCTGATGAAGACCTTCATAAATTGCACTGTAGCCAGGTATGTGACAACAGACCATCCCTCCAACAGAGGGAGGGAGGCACTAATCACTGCTTCACTTGCAGCAAACTAAGGGCCAGACCTGAAGTCTTTAAAGAGAGGAGACAGACGAGGATAACTGGAATGCACATGGTATCTAGTGAATGTTGGTGATGATGTGCCCAGGCTGAAAAGCACCACCATTTAGCCAGGTAGAAGACTCTAGTAGAATCCTTTCTACTTTAGTTAAGATTTTCCTGAACAGGTTCAGAGCATGAACGG
Source organism: Mesoclemmys tuberculata (assembly GCA_007922155.1). Lineage (NCBI taxonomy): Eukaryota > Metazoa > Chordata > Testudines > Chelidae > Mesoclemmys > Mesoclemmys tuberculata. The sequence goes on along the minus strand of ML675601.1, from coordinate 80,593 downwards.
TTTATTTCCTATGCCTATCCAAGTATCAGGCCATAAGATGGAGTGAGCCCAGGCAGGGTGCTTCATCTTCCCACAACCTGAAATGGGGATATCCTGATAGGTGAATGTGAAAACATAATTAGGAGTTCCATGAATCAGAATTGTCTGGACCAGCAGAGTGCTTGGAGGATGATGATGGTGGCTCTGCTACGATATATCTTCTGTACAACTTGAGGTAGAAGGGGGATGGGATGAAAGATGTATCTGAGGTCATCCATTCTGGAGAGCATTGCCCTGGGCATCACAACCTATGGCTCCCTTGGAACAATACATAGAAAGCTTTTTGTTCATCTGGGATGCAAAGAGGTCTCACAGTGTGAATATGTTGGTTAGAACTGTGTCTTGGATTTCCTTTGTGGTCTGCAGATAAGCATTTGCTTAACCTGTTTGCCAGGGAGTTGTGAACACCAAGGAGGTATGTGACCTGTATCATAATGTGGATTCTGTTCCAAAATCTGACTGCTTTCAGGCATAGAGGACGAGATTGCACTCTTCACTGTCTGTTTATATACGCCATTGTGCTGATACCTTCTGACATTATCTGTACATGAAGTGAGCATATGAGGGGACGGAGGCCTTGCACGTAAGGCGGACCGCTCTCAGTTCTAGCAAGTTTATATGTAGCCTGGCCTGGCCTCTCATGAGCTCCAGGTACCCTGAGCTCTGTGACAGACCAGGTGAATGCTCCACCCCATAAGGGAGCGTCTCTCAAGAGAAGAGTCTCTTGGTATGGGATGCTGAAAGGAGTCTCCACCCTGACTTTGTTGTGAAAAACTGGTGGCAAAAGTCACACTGCAGTTGATGCAATCCCAGTTTAGTCGACAGGTCAAGTGGAGCCAAGCTTGCAGGCACCATAAAAGGAGTCTTGCAAATAGTGACACATAGGTGCACGCAGTCATGTTCTTAACAGAAAGAGACATCACTGTGCCATAGATTACAATTTGCAGATGATGCAAGAGATCAAGTTGCTCATTGCATAAAATCTGTCTGCTAAAACTCAGAGCAATAAGAGATAATCCTAGGCTTTATGCCCAAAAACCTATCATCAGGAAAGTAAGTCTGCAGAGATAAACACCTTGGATTTTCAGAGTGTCTGTTTTTATCAAAACAGCAAGAGTCCTGTGGCACTTTAGTGACTAACCAATTTACTTGAGCATAAGCTTTTGTGGGCAGAAACCCACTTAGTAGGATCTTGGACTTCGGTGGAAAAGTCACAGAAACATCAGATATACATGTTTGAAGATCCTATTGAACAGATGAATGTCAGATTAATTAAGAGGCCAACAACCATTAAATTGCTTCAAAGATCTGATTCCACACAATGAAAAGAAAATAATTGACCTGTTACTGGCAATATAGAAATTGATACTATGTTGCATCACTGTACAACTGTATAAAGTGAGAAAGAAAAGGAGACCGCTAAAAAAAATGCCTCCCACTGTAGGCCTTGCATGAGCCCTAGGCATAACTAACAGTATGAAACAAAGGCTGTGAATTGAACCAGTGTATGCCAGGCCTTAGCAGAATGATAACGTACTAGAAAGCACATTCCTGACCTGAGAGGATGATACAGAAACAGTCAGAGTTCTCAAGTAACTGAATAAAACACATTTCTAGGAGATGATACAGGAACATTGAGCAGGGGGTTGGACTAGATGACCTCCTGAGGTCCCTTCCAACTCTAATATTCTATGATTCTAACATAAAGACCCTTCATAAGGTAAGAAGGGAGGGACAAGATAATGGATGATGTTTTGTTCGAACTAGCAGGTATAAGGTATAGGATTATAATGAAAAGCATATGGAATGTAATATATAACTTCTTTGTATCAGTGTATAGAAGTCATGCAGGGCATCTTTGTATTAGTCTAGGGGATAGCATCCTGGTGTGCTGGCTGAGCTGGTACCTTGTCAAGGGCATACGTGTTAGTACCCTATGGGATACTAGGACCATACTTTGTCGACAGTAAACCTGTCCATGTGCCTTTGCCACCAAACCAAGCCTGTGATCTTTCTTTATGAATAACAATGAGGTCTGCTGAATCAACACACTGCGTTTTCTGCTAGTGCAGCTAACATCAGTGCTCCAATAGCAGCACTAGCAACATTAACATGGAAGCACTAGCAACACTCCACAGCATGAACACCACTCTTCCAAATTCCACATCAAATCACTATGCACATGACAAGTTCTTGGTGGAAATAATGTGCACTGAATTGTAGCAATTTTGTGGGAGAATGTGGGTTTTCCACAGGTAAATTAATTAATAAAATCATGTACCTATGAAATTCAAAGCACATTCCTGAACTTGATGAAACATGTAAGTGACTGGCCCACATTTTCTGCTAGCTATTTTCTACTGGTTCTACAGACTGCCAGTACTTCTTGCTACTACAGTATATAGCACCTCTCCCCTCTCCCCGGTTCATTTTTGAAAATACTAGATTTAGCTTGTTACTATAGATTACTGCTTAAAGTTTTACCTTTGTTTTGAAGGCACATCTACAGTAAATATTTGATGTACGAGAGCATGGTCCACATTCTCCTTCATGACAAAGGTTTTCACATGTATGAATGATATCTGTGAAAAATGAAAATGTAAGAATGATTTGTAAATTAAGCCTTTTAATGTAACATACTGGTACTTTAAATCTATGTCATATCAACATCAGTGGTCCCACTGAGCATTCTGCATGAGTCGGCAGCTTGCAGGCACAAGACACTGCCTTCAAATCATCTTCTCTTAATATTTCTCATATATGTTACAGATTTTATGGCATAAAAAGTATAAAAGAAGTATAAGAACTAGGTGTATTATAAGATTTGCAACTTAAAGTTGTGTATTGCTTTAAAATATTTTATAAAAGGCTTAAAATTGTGCTTGTTCATTTTAGTGAATCTATGGTCTCTAGAATTTCAATTCCACAATTTTAATACTAATAGTATTAAATATATACATTTTGATAAACACTTTTCACAAATATATAGAAGCAATAAACTTCTCCTTTAATGCGGTGCTGTATAACCAGATGAACAACAGAGGAGCACTATGGTTAAAAACCATCTTGAAAATGTAAAATTTCATTATCTGTATAATCAGATTAATTTTTTAAAACAGAAAAAAAATTAAACTAATTTGTTTTTTATTATGTATACTGACCTTCTGTACTTTATCTAGCTTGGAAAAAGGAAAACAAAAATTGGTCATTTCCATAATATCTGTGGTTCTTCAAAATGATTGCCTACATGGATCCAAACTGTATTAGATGCATGGTGCCCTGTGTGCATGAACTTAGTCTTTAGAAAGAAGCATTTGTTGGAGAAAAAAGTTTGCCCAGCTCTAAAGAGCAAGTTGCTTCATCTGAAGAATTTTGAACAGAACAAAAATTTACTGGAGTTTATCTGAAAATTTCTTCCCTCCAAATAATCAGATCCATTACAGTGGGTCTTCAGCTTAATTTGCAGCTTTGAAGGCCAAACCAGACCTGTCAGTTATTGGAAGGAAATGATCCAGCTCTTACATAGCATGCCAGTTTGAGATAAAATCCACTGCAAAAAATAACTGCACGGTCAGTAGACTAATATGGAATTCATTTCAAGAATAATTATTTATGGACCTCAGATCTCAAGGAAAAACTTCAAAATTTCTCAGTTGAATCAAAAGATATAGTGGATAGTTTGCAACAGAGCATCAGCCTAGAATGATTCACAGGTTGAATTTCAGTCTTTGACATAGCTGGGGCTCTATCTATTAATTACTTTGCAAATTAGGACCAATGCCTTAAATTCGCATAGGTTGCTGACGTGCTCACGACAGCACCAGCCATGGAGCAGGAAGGCAGCCCCATTCTGTCCCAGCTGGACCCTGTGTATATTCACATTCAGCTTCAGATACAGCAAACAATAGTGATTCAACCTGGAGGTGACAAATGCAGGGATCAGCGTGACCATTTATCCCAGAGGAAGGTACAAAGTTTCCTAAGATGTTGGAGGTGAAAAATCATTTTTGAAAACTCATGCTGCCTGGTCATCCAAGCTCAGTGAGGAGTCCTATTGGAGTTTGAGGCCTTCTATTAAGCCAGATAGGGATTACAGACTGAAACACCCTCTTCCACCCCAACCAGCTAAGGACTGGATGTTCAAGTTGAACAGTAAACAGGTAAGACAATGACCTGATGACCACTCCTATAATGCATACTACTCCTCCCCCAAGCCACTACTGCCTAGAGCTGAAATTGTTCTGGCTCTTCTTAAGTAGTTTAGGCCTTTTTGCCCCACCCATGTGACAGGATAGAGAGAAGGAGACTTACAAAAGAGCGCATCTTCTTGTCTGAATCGTACATTGTAACAAGGAGTGGGTTTAAGGCAACCTGCCCCAGGGGAACCTGTGACTCCATCCATGCACTGAAGGATACAGAGAAGTCGATGCAGCCCATAGCTCAATCTTTGTGTTACCCACCATGAGGGTGAGCAGGAATAACAAACAATGCAGTTTACTTACCATGTTTTTTGCCAGTCTAATGACATCTGAGACCATTTGTGTCGTAAGGGGCCAAAAGGTCCCCTGCTCAGACTAGCTACCTGCAAAGGGCCTGTAATATGTATTGTCTTCTTCCTGGGTTTATCCATCATATACTGCTCCATAAAGATAAGCAGAGGCTCAAGCTACTGAAGTCTCGGGCAAACACAAAGGAGGGCTTTCCCTCTGCCAAAGAGGGCAAACCTGACAACACAGCTCTAATGATTCTGGAACTGAAGTTGAAACCCTTTTTCCATTTGCTCTTCTCCTCAGCAGTAGGGAGAGCCTGGAACTGCCTGCACTGGTACAGATAGAATAAAAAAATTGGCTGGATCTTCAGGCAGTTGGTCACATACCTTCTTGCCAGAGATTAGCAGGACCAGTTCTGCCTTCAGAATGACAAATAGGCTGATGATTTAGTGTAAAAGATATGTGAACCTTAGAGAGAATGTGATTTTAATTTGTCCTTTAAAAATTCAAGGTTTGTCTCCATTAGCCTCCCAATAAGCTCTTAAAAACCCTTGATCAGAACAGGGAGGAAAAGTGTGCCAACATTGACAACCGTTTGGCAATAAGGAGAATTATTAACTCTCTGGAGATAAGGTTGTCACTAGTATCTTCATTTTCCCATTACATTGTTGAGAAAGAGCGCTGGAGGAGGGAATGGCTGGTGAGAAGGCTCTGAAGTCCACTTAGGCAAAGGAGATCATGCTGAGAGGTCTTTTTTCTCTTTCCTCTTCTACACAATTGCCCTTGGGTCTTCTGAGATATGGGCAACTATACCGATGTAGCTCAACAGATCTAAGAAAACTTTATTCCACAGGGATACGATAGATTTATCACTGAAGGGACCCATCACCAAAGAGTCATTCAAATAATAGACGCAGCCTCACCTAATCCATGGTGAACAGGAGGACTCTCAGGCTGGGTCTACACTGACAGCAGCAAATTCGCCGCCGTCAGATCAATTGCTCTGGATCGACTGAGCAGTCTGTGTAGACCTGCTCAGTCGATCCAGCAAGCAATGCAGGAAAACCACCCCGGTAAGTGGCATAGCGCTGTGTGGACGCAGTGTAGACGGCGCGCAGAGGAGACGCCGCGAAGTCAACGGGAGATACGCAAGTGATTTACATCACTTGCATATCTCCTGTTGACTGCTGCCGAATCCGGAAGGTAAGTGTAGACCGGGCCTCAGTAAGTGATCTCAGAGTAGACCTTGGACTCTATCCCTGGGAGCAGCAAGACAGAAAGGGCAAGGCCCTCATGGGAAGGCTCATAAGAACACCAGATTAAATGTTATTTAAAAGTTTCACTTTTATTGTATGTAGTGTTTGTTTATAGTTAACTTTTCCATAAAGGATGAAGGGGACTGACAGGGAAATGACACTTTGCAGAGTTCAGATAGCTGGCTAGAGAGATCTGGAGGAACTAAAGACATGGGGATGTAGGCAGAGTTCATATGCAGTCCCAGTGAACATTGCTCTCTAGAAATTTCTGCATTTACTTCCCACAACATGAGTCCCACCTACAATAGGGAGCCATGTAGACAATGTTCCAAAAGCTAGTCAGTTTCATTTGTTTCTAGACAGCCACACTTTCTGGTTCTGAAGTACAATTACAATTATACAAGATTTGGGTTTCAAATTCTGCAGAGGCTTTTATAAATCCAACTTCACTACAACCACACAGTCATAAACATATTTCTACTCATATTGGATTTTATATGTTCATTATGTTACAAATTACAAACAATTTTTTAAAAAAATATGAGTCTGAACTACCTGCCTCTTTAATAATGGAATGTATTTGTAAGTGTTAAAAGCAGAAAGTTCTACTTACCACAGCTACCACAAGGTAGAAGTTTGCCACATGTTTTTCCACATGATGGGATGGGATCTGTGCATAGTTTACGTTCAACACATCCTAGTTCTAGCAATTTGCTAAGAGGAGTCTTCCCACAAGGACAGCAGTGCACTACTTGGGGAAGTTGTGGACAAAGTTGGCAGGGCTGAGGATGGCATATCTGTGTACAGCTGTGCCTTCCACAATTTAATTTTCTAAAAAGAAGTACAGAAGGAATTATAAGGATATCACAGTCACTAAGAGTTCAATAAAATGTAATTTATGCTTTTGCTGTTTGGGGAGAAAGAGGCCCTTACTTGCCACATGTCTTCTGGCAAGAGAACTTTCCAAATCCACCAGAGAACTCTTCGTTTGTTCCACACAATACATCCTGAAAGGTACTCCCACAGTAACAGACTACGGGAGAACAAACATTAAGAAAATATAATATTACTACAAACCTCATACAAAGAACACTGAGTATCACATATACAGGACTATACTAACTTTGAAAAAAACTGAACATAAAATTTCAAAATGTATCAAAACAACTTTTAAAAAAGTCCTTCAGTTACTCTATTTAGACTTGACTTAGCTGTGTAGGTTTCTGTTGCTGTATAGAGGCACAGTTTCTATACTACTTTTATTAGCAAAAGACATTGCAACAGAAGAAGAGGAGCAATAAAAGGGACAAGCTACATGCAAAAGAGGGCTTAATCAGCACAGCTATATTTGAAATTCAAAAAATAATGCAAGTTAAATAAAAGTTCTCATTCAAGATTATCTTAAACTAAACTTAAGAAAATGTACCGATATTATTATATTAGACATCTGGATGTCATAGGTGTCATATGAGTTATCAGACCAGAGATAAAATACCTTAAGCCACTTGAAAACTGTGGATGCTTTATTTAAGTGTACTACTTTAAATGCGTTTTTAGAAAAGTTTTACATTACTTTTCAAACTAACGATTAAAGAAGTCCTAGAGAGGTTGCACATCAGTAAGATTTTCCTATTTCAGATTAAATTAATATTCAAAATGCCCTGTAACAGTAGTACATTGCCTATTTTGATTTATAAAATCCGTGAAGATACATTTTTAAAAGTAAAAAATTTAAATTAAGTGCCTGTCTGAAGCAAGATTTCTCTCTTAAGTTTGGAAGTAAACTGACCAATAAAAGATAAGCATGAATTCAGCCTTTAGACGGACAAGTGTTAGCTATGTTCATCATACATATATACATACACATAAATATATAGAATTACTAATTTATAGAACTTGCCTTGATAGCAAATCCACTGCAATATTAATTAAAAGATGCACAGCACCAAATCCTATAATTAGGTTGTCACGGTCCATTAAAAAAAGTTCTTATGACCTTTTTTGGAACCAATCTGAATATTCCATAGAATATTAAAATTTGGCAAGGGGCAGGCTGTGTTTGACTTTTGTTAAAGTGAAGATGTCTTTTAAGTTCCAATTAAATAAAGTAATGACAGTATAGAAACAACTTGAATAACAAAGTTAAACAGGTAACAAAATGGGTTAGAGGACAATGCACAAATAATAACTGAAGCTGAGATTTATAAAAAGAAAAGTATTTTAACCTATGGTAGAGGTGTTATCAATGGGGGTTTAGTATATACTTGGAGAAAGGAAGATCTCACTTTTAATCAATTGGATAATTTTCCCTAAAAAGTTAGGTGCATGTTTTATTATACCATCGAAAAACCTTTCTGCCTTCCATATCTTCAGGGGAAGCTGCCTTCCTTTGTCTCCTTCCCCTTGTTCATTTGCTCTCATCCCTAAAATTTGAACCAGCAGGAAAAACCGGCCAAGCTCACCATCACACCTTCATCTTCACTGCAATATTAAGTAGGAACAGGAGTTGCCACGATGTAAACAGGATAGAATGGAGACTGGCTGTTGGCCACTTCCAACTGCTCTATCTACTCCACTCTTGTCCACAGAGTTTTGGAGGTCCACAACATGAGAAGGCAGGCTGGCTGAATTTTCCCAACTATAGAGCTCTGAGTATGAACCGAAGTGAAGCTCCCTAGTGCCAATATTAAAGAGGATGAAAGCAGCTCTGTCTCCACCTTTTACGCCATCAGTACTCTTTTCGCTGCACAGAAAACTAGCCTGTACATGTGCTATATTACCTTCCTCAGCCGTGCATTTTACAAACGCAGTGGAAAAAAGTCTCTAAAATGTACTGCGTACACTCAGACCGTGATTTTAAAAGGCTCATAACTTAATCAAGACAAAATCAAATTTCAGTGGAACAAAGCCATTTCTCTTTAGTGTGAGCTATATCCATACCACAATTCAACATACTACCATTTTTACTGTTGAAAGTAATCAAAAAATATTCCAGTGTTTTTGGTTTTTTTTAACTTTCAAAAGTGGCTGAATTATTTTTTGCTTAAATTTTCCCCAAAAACTTTACCTTCAGCCTAAAAATTTAATCCCAAAAGGTGAAATTCTACATGTTATAAGCAACAAAGTGGTTATGAAGTTATGGCAGTCACCAGTTCCACTATACTAGAAGAGACTTTATGCACTATCCAAATTCTAGATTAAAACCCAGCAGGTGAAGTGGCTAATGCCAAATTTTCCTGGAGTAAATAAGTTCCTGTTGTGTCAGCAAAAGGACAAACCTGAGAAGTGTTCCCGGGGAACATCAGAATGAATTTTAAGTTGTGTTAGCGTCAGGAAATAAATCACTAAATAAAAAGGTTTAAGATGTATTTGCATATGTTAAGAATAAGCACTAGTGACTTGTTTTAAATTAAGTGTAACTTCAGCAGTCAATTTTTAAAATCTTGGTTTTAAAGATTACCTGTTATTTTGCTCACTTTCATAGTCTCAGTTATCTAACTGCAAGTAAACAAATAAATTAAAGAAACTGAAAAACATCTTGATCTAACATACAAATCTAAATACTGTACATTTTCACATGTCTGATACCTACCTTGCTGTACTGTAAGCTGGCAAGGCTGACATTTTCCCTTGTGGCACACCTGGACACAGTTATGCCTACTACAATTTAAAGTATTCCCACATACATTGGAACAATGAATTGTGGTGGACTGGCCACAGCGAACTGAATGACTGCATATAAATATAAAACTGTAGTTAGTATAGTATCTTTTACCTCGATTTAAGGATTTCACAGATTTTTATTTTAATACAACTAACCCACTTCCAATATATGCTGCAACATTCAAAGGAAACATGTTCTATTTGTTAAATGATATACATACAGTACTATAAAGAAATTTTATTTCTGTTTTATTTCTAAGTAAAAGACAGGGTATTCCATAATGCCGTGGCCTTAGACTCTTTTTTATGTTGTGATGTGAGAGAAGTGTTTGACATCACACTAACTGGGTGTACTGTAATATTTAAAATGCAGAACATGATTTTGCACTTGATTCGATGTTCTGGGGGAATCCAGTGCATTTCTTACCTTAAGATATTCAGATTTCTTTTAAGTGTGACCTTAACTCTGAATTTGCTGCATTTATAATGCTTCGTTTTGGAATAGTTACAACATCTCTGTGTACCCTATTTGCTACGTAAAGAATAGGCATAAGTTAAGGCAGTAAAACATCTGCTTTGTGTAAATACAATGCAATCCCAGAGAATAGTAACTGTATTATATCTACCAACATGGAGAATGCTTCAAAGGATTTGAATGCTTAAGCTAAAAATGATTATGAACAAAATTAATTGGGAACACAAAAATGTTAACAGACATATGAATAAAAATTGGGAATTCTTTCAGAACATCTTATTAAATGTCCCAAAGCCATAAATCTGCCGTGGAAAAATGATAATAAAAAGGAAAGTGATTAAAAGGAAATGTGAAAGCAGCAATTTAAAAAAAGGAAATTAATATAGAACAAATAGAAAAAGGCTAATGGCAATAAATGTGTTTGAATTTAAGAAATTTAGGCAATTAATAAGAGGATTTTAAAAAGCTATCAGTGAAGTACCTAAAGCCATTTTGGTTAGAGTTTAGGGGTTAACAATAGGGAAGCATTTTTAAATGCATCAGAAAGTAAATGATCATCGCAGCCCTTTCAGTCTTTAACATCTATTAAGCTTCCACATGGAAGATTTGAAAAGATGTTTCTCTCGTATAAGTTTCTTTAGATACTGTCACATAAGCCTGGGACTTAACTTACACCCATACTAAAATAGCCTTGACCAGTCTGGGTGAAATTCAGGGATTTCACCACTGAAATTAAGAAAAAAATGCTCTGCTGCTGCTAAGGCACCCCCACCTCAGGAATGCCCCTAATAAGAGCAATCACACAAAGGGTCGTGATAAAGTTTTAGGGAGGATGCAGAGAGACTCAACAAATGGTAAAATAGGTAAGAGAAACTCTCACCAGTGAATTTATGCTGACCATTTGCACAAACAAGGTCACAAATAAGTTACAATTTGGGTATGAGAGATAAAATGTAAAAGAAAGACTTGAGAAGGGAGGAGGAAACATAGGTGCCAGTGTGTGATTTGTTAAATATTGTTACCTAAGGGTGTTAAATACTATAATAGGTTTAATAAAGTTGAAGGAAGTATCTAGTTTTACCTATATAACGTAAATGAAAAATAATGCTCTTTGGGGAGTCATCTCCATATTGCAGTTCAACATCAAGCTGCCAGAACTCTTACCCCTCTGCACGATCGTGACATGCAGAGGCATCACCAACACACCCGGACAAGTGGATCCTGATTGGTCATCAGGTGAAGTTTGTCTGTATATTGGGAGTAGTGAGCATAACCGATTTGTTTGGTATATGTATTCTGTCTGTGTTACTAATAAAGAGATGTTCAGAGCACAGCTGTGTAAAACTCTAACTGAGAAAAGATCCTGCAGACCTGAAGAGCAATGCATAGGATTCTTCCACCCTAAGTGCAGGATTCTGCACTTGTCCTTGTTGAACCTCATCAGATTTCTTTTGGCCCAATCCTCTAATTTGACTAGGTCACACTGTATCCTATCCCTGCCTTCCAGTGTATCTACCATTCCCCCTGGCTTAGTGTCATCTGCAAACTTACTGAGGGTGCAATCTAACCCATCCTCCAGATCATTAATGAAGATGTTGAACAAAACCAGCCTCAGCACTGACCCCTGGGGCACTCCACTTGTTACAGTTGCCAACTAGACATTGAGCCTTTGATCACCACCCATTAAGTTTGATGATCTAGCCAGCTTTCTATCTACCTTATAGTCTATTCATCCAACCCATACTTATTTAACTAACTGGAAAGAATATTGTGGGAGACAGTATCAAAAGCTTTACTAAAGTCAAGGTATATCATGTCCACCACTTCCTACACATCCACAGTCAGTCATCACATCGTAGAAGGCAATCAGCTTGATCAGATGTGACTTGCCCTTGGTGAATCCATACTGATTGTTCCTGATCACCTTTCTCTCTTCCAAAAGTCTCAAAATGGATTCATTGAGGAACTGCTCCATGATTTTTCCAGAGACTGAGGTGAGGCTGACGAGTCCGTAGCTCCCCAGAACCTCCTCCTTCCCTTTTTTGAAGATGGGCACTATATTTGCCATTTTCCAATCACCTGGGACCTCCCACAATTGCCACGAGTTTTCAGAGATAATGGCCAATGGCTCTGCAATAACATCAGCCCACTCTCTTAATATCCTCGGATGCATTGCATCCAGCCCCATGGACTTGTGCATGTCCAACCTTCCTAAATGTCCTGAACCTGTTCTTTCACCACTGAGGGCTGCTCACTCCCTATTCTGTGCTGCCCAGTGCAGTAGTCTGGAAGCTGACTTTGTGAAGACAGAGACAAAGAAAGCATCGAGTACTTCAGCTTTTTCAACATCATCTGTCACTAGGTTGCCTTACCCATTCAGTAAGGGGCCCACACTTTCCCCTTTCTCTGTGTCTCACACAAAAAAAAAAAAAAGTTTAAAAATATATATGAAAATGTGATTGTAAAAGATGACAAATTGCCAGGATGACTCAATTTCAGGTACTACATCGGTCCCTATTCAGATTTTTTAAGAATATAGTAGATTTCAAGTATATTGCATTTAGCTTTTAGCAAAATTGTATGAAATAGTTTTGGACATTCCCAATACACAGACTGGAAGCATACATCAAAAAATGGAAATTTATTACAACTTGTATTTACAAAATTCCCTATTTTTGTTTGTACAAAAAGTAACCAAAATAATCTCACCTTGTTCGCCCACATTCACATGTTTTTGTTATAAAGGCAGGGCATGATGGGCAAGGTCCTGGATGGCAGAGGCTTAAAAATGAAAATATTTTAGTAAGTCACAAAAGATTTATGGTACTTAATTTTTAAACTTATTTCACTTGTCAGAGAAAAGAAGCTTCTATAGTCTGCAGTGATGTAAAAGGCTTGTAAATTTAAAGCACAACAGCACATTATCAGAATATTGAACATATACAATTTCCTAACTTTTGTTACAAAGATATATTTACACAAAGAAAAACTAAGTGACAATTAAGAGTGCATGAGGACCTACACCACTCAACCACCAAAATCCTTGAGAGAGCATGGAAATATGCTAAGGGGAAGGTCTCCAGTATTTGCCACCTTCACTTGAACTACAACATTGTTGATAACACACTCCTGGACTCATGAAAGCTAGGCTCACCTGCTGCTAATCTTCAAACCTGCTATTCTGGGACACCAACCCTCAGAACTTTTTAGGCATTTGGCATACATTTTAATAAAATTTTCTTTCAGACTCCACAGTTGCTAGTGAAGATTAAAAACATTTATCTTTGAGTATGTGCACACTGGAACTTAATGTGAGATGTGACTGCAGACTATAAACATATCTCGTTTACCTTTAACGTAACAACTCATAGCATGGCTAAAAACAGCAGTGAAACCACTGCAGCGCAAACTTCAGCATAGGCTGCACAAGCCCACATGTGACCCTGGGTATGTTCTCATGTTCCTAGCCTGCACTGAAGGTCTTGCCACCATGGTTTCACCACTAGCTTTAGCTGTGCTAACTAAATTAAAGCTAGTGTGGAGATGCCAACGCAAACTGCAACCACACAGTGTAGGCATACCCTTTGTGAAATTCAGCCTTTGACTTAAAGAATTTAGCCCAAAAAGAGTAGTAGCTGATTCTTTTAAAAATCAGAAGTCCAGGGTTGATTTCCCTATAGATGACCTGACTAGGGGGATCATTGCACAACACCTAGTTACTAGAGAACAAAAAGCCATGCTATGTTATTGTAGGTTGTACACTCACTTTGCCAACGGAACCTCTTATTATGAACTCCAGAGGACCACAGCACTTTAAATCCCATAAGTAGGCTTGAAAATATTAGATTTTTATCTGTAAATTTCAGTTAATATTGATTTCACTGCACTCTCACAAACCAGTGAAAGGATATTTCTATCATAATTGAAATTTACAGATTGAAAATGTCTATAAGAAAAATGCTGCTTGAGAACTGATTTAATATTTATTGTGTATATGTTGACATGTGATTTTAACAATTTGCATTTAAACAATTATCAAGCTAACTTTTTCAACACTTTATAACCACACTAGCTTTAACAGTGTGGGTATAAAGCGTTTAATTTCAGCACATACTGTGGAATTAAATCATTATGGTTGACTCCCCCACCCCATTGTCTGATCTTCCTGTAATTTTCTGCAACATTGAAAATTTGAAGAGATAAAAATTAAGAAAATGCTTAAAAATAACCATTGATATTATTTGTCAAAATTATGAAAAAAATTAAAATCAAATTCAGCCAAGCCTCCCTTTAAGTGTCTGGGGATTGAATGAGGGATCTCTGAATCTAGAAGCATGAACCTCTACTGTTTGAGCTAAAGAATAAGGTGCAGACTCAACCTACTAACTATGGTCTTGTCCCTGAAGGGCTATACTATGTTAGCGTGGGTTACCTTTCATTACAACACCACTTTATATTCTCGTTATTCATATAAATGCCCAATCTCTTTCTGAATATTGTTAATTTCTTGGCCTCCACAATTTCTTATGGCAAGAAATGTTTTTACTTCTACAAAAAAAAAACTATCTGTGATTTGCATTTCATGCATCTGATGAAGTGGGTTGCAGCCCAGGAAAGCTTATGCCTGCAGAAATTTGTTAGTCTTTAAGGTTCTACAGGACTCTTGTTTTTGTTGTATATAGACTAACACGGGTACCCCTCTGGAACTTTTCTAGTTATGTGCTCTGTAAAAAAGTATTTCTTCAATTAGTCTTGAATTTGCCACCTTTTAATTTAATTGAATGTCCCCTTGTTCTTAAAGAGAGAAGATCCTGATCTATCTTCTCTGTATCATTTACTATTTTATACATACCATCATGTCTCCTCTTATTAGTCTCCTTTCTGAGGTAAACAATCCCAAATCTTTTCACTCTTCATATGAGAATTTTTCCATGTACAAAATCATAATTTTTCCATGTCCCATATCATTTTAGTTATTCTGATACTTTCCTCTATGACCATGAGAATTAAAAATTTACTTTTTAAAATGCAAACTGAGATTCCCAAATAAAGAAAAGGTCACTGTGGAGAAGCTAAATGATTTGTACCATTCTTCATTGGAGAGGATGTTGGACAGATACCTATCTCAGATCTGATCCTTTCTGGTAATAAAGAAGAGGTGCTATCAGAGACTATGTTAGAAGAAGAGGTGCTGGAACAAACTGATAATTTAAAAAGCAATAAGCCACCAGGCCCAGATGGCTGAGCGGCTAACAAAACAAGATAGTCTCTGAAAACAGTTTCAGAAGACTGTAGGGTAGCAAATGTTGTACCTATATTTTAAAAAGTTCTAGAGATGATCTGAGGAATTACATACCAGTAAGCCTTACAACTATACCTTGCAAAATGGTTGAAATGATCATTTAAAATAGAACATAACATCGGGAAGATCACATTATAACAGGGTCTAGCTAGCTTCTGTAAAAGGAACTAGTGTCTCCATCTCTAAGGTTATTTGAACATGTCAGTAAAACAGCAGATAAAAGAATAGTTGACATCATTTATTAAAATTTCATAAGACTTTGACAAGGTCCTGCAACAGAAGCTATTAAATAAGCTATGTAGTCCTTGAGTGAGAAGCAATATATCAGACTAAAAAATTGACTTGATGACAGAAAATCAAGAGTAGAATTAGACAATTATCATCACAAAAGGCTAACTACAAGGTGCCTCAAGATTCCATAGTAGCACCAGTGTTAACATCTTTAATTATCTGCAATTGAGGTGAACAGTGAGATAGCAAAATTTGCAGATGATGCCCAGTTATTCAGGTTTGTCAAGACCAGAGGGAACTGTGAGGAACCTCAGAGAAACCTAATCAAGGTGAATGAACAAAACTACAGCAAATGATTTTCAATATCAATAAATGTAAAGTAAAGTAATTCACACTGGAGGAAAATAATTAAACTACACAGACCCTTACAAGGTTCTAAATTAACTTTATCAGTTCAGAAAAGTGTAGGCAATGATAGAAATATTTATTGCCAATAGAGATAAGGATTATATTATATATAAAAATCAAGAATAAAAAATCCTAGCAATGACAGCATTCCGTACTAAGTAAGATGGTAAAAAAAGTCAACAAAGATGGAGAAAAGATTAAAGCAGCCTGCACTGTTTGGTAAGCTGGGTTCATTTAAGCAACATGCATTTTAATACATCAAAATACAAGATCCTACACATCTAAGAACAAAAAGAGTGAAAGTCACAATTGCAAAATTGGTGATTGTACTTGGAAAGCAGTGACTGAAAAGTGATTTAAGGGTCATGGTAAATAACCAACTGAACAAGCACTCCCCACTGCAATGCTAAAGAGAGCTAAATAAATACAATCCTTGGATGTATAAAGAACAGGAACTATCAAGTAGGGTGATGATACTACCTCTGTACATACAATTGTGGTGAGACTATTACTGGAATGATCTGACCAATTTCTATGTAGTTTTATGTCCACACTACATAAATGTTGAAAATTTGGAAAGGGTTCTGAAAAGAGCTACAAGAATGATCTGAGGTCTGCAAATTCTGCCTTACAATGAACGACGTAAAAAACTCTACCTATTTAGCTTCTCAAAGAGAAGGTTAAGCGATTACTTGATCATGTATCATAAGTACCTCCATAGGGAGATCAGATTTCTGATAGTAGAGGGCTCTTTAATATAGACATAATAAGAGCTTGTGTGTGGAAGCACAATTTATCTAGTTTCAGGCTAGGAATAAGGTAAAAAAAATTAACAGTGAGGATAATTAACTATTGGAAAAACTTACCTAGGGATTTGGTGGATTCTCCATCACTTGAAGTCTTTAAATCAAGATAGTCTTTCTAAAAAAAATGCTCTAGCTCAGCTACAAGATTTGAGCTTGATGCAGAATTCCACACAGTAAGCCATATGACCCATACTAAGCAGGTAGTCAGGGTAGGTAATCATAATGGTCCCTTCTGGCCTTACAAATTTATTGATCTATTCAAAACTAGGTATACACTACTAAAAAGGTGGGGAAGATATTTGATTAAATAATGAAAACATAAGCAAAGCTCCTTAGTTTGCATTTTTGTATTAGAATATGTTATTTTTTCTTGTTTTCATTGTTATTACTCCTACTTCAAACGCTTGAATAAGAATTGGGATCCATTATGCCAGATGCATGTAGAAAGAAAAATCCTTGCCCCAGAAATTTACAATCCAAAAAGACAAGATAAAACAAACAACCACTAACAAGTTTTAAATATCTGAGGGGACAATCGGTACACATTTGGTTTTATTCTCTTCTTCCCCATTATATTTAGTTTCTCAGAAAGTTCTTGAAACTGCAGTGCTCAAGCTGGATCAGTTCCCATTATAGAGAAATGCGACAATTCTTTTCACTGGTTTGCTTTCCATCTTCTTAGAAGACCTCATATTACGCATCTGTACTGACATATATGGATATTGGGAGATGGGGGGAGGTGAGATTTATTTTAGTTCAACTTCCAAGGTCACAAAAGGATATCATGCACTTGGAAAAATCACATTTCCATCTAATGTTTTGTACTCACTATTGTTGTAAGTAGCCTTAAGATTACCATAACTCAGACAGACTAAAGAAAATCTATTTAATCAACATATTTACTTTCAACATTTAGCAGCACCTTATGAAAAGTCAATATGGCTGTTCTGATGATGGTGCATGCCTTTCTCAGGCTCTGCTAGAGCAGATGTACTAGCAACAGCAGCAGCAAGGCTGAAACTAAAAAAGCAGGAGACATTCTGAGCCTGCCCAAATGGCTCTTCTAAAACTCCTTAGCTTTTTAAAATTAGTTTCAAGGAAATACTATTTAAAGGTTGCTCTAGAAAAATGTTTTAAGTCAATCAATATAAAAAAGTCATCTTGACAATATCCCTATAGCACACTAACTTGCAGGAGACATTAATAGACGTTTTCATAAATTTTAAGGACAGGATGAAGCATTACGATCTAGTCTAACCTCCTGAATAACATAGACCATAAAACTCCAGTCAGTATATTCTGCATGAAGCCCAGAACGCTATTTGGGAATCACTGATAAGGTAATTTGCTCAAAGCCATACAGCAAGTCAATGGCCAATGTGAAATTAGAACCTAGGGCTATGTCTACACTGACAGCGGCAAAGTTGCCACCATCAAATCGACTTATCTGGATCGACTGAGCAGTCGGTGAAGACCTGCTCAGTCAATCCAGAAGTCAACACTGTTAATCCACCCCCTCAAGTGGCGTAGCGCTGCATTGACAGGAATGCAGTTCCCGTTGGCGCAGTGCAGTGAAAACAGCACGCAGAAGAGAAGCACAGCAGTTGAAGGGAGTTACGCAACTTCTCTGCATAGTTTGCGTAACTCCCATCGACTGCCACTGAATCACCGGGGTAAGTGTAGACCAAGCCTCTGTCTCTTGACATCCAGTCCAGCACCCAACCCAATGACCATCTTTCCTCACTTTAAGGTGAAACGAACCTGCAGCTACTACTTATTATTATATTACTAAGCTAGAAAATGCCTTTTTAAAGCAGTTTTAGAAAATGAGGAAAATTATAGATTTACCTACTAAGTTAATTTTTACAACAGTAAACGGGGACACAGAGGTCAACATTTTTAAATGTCCTCATTTTTCTTCTATAAAACGGGGTGCACATTCTTTGATTTTGGTGGCAACAACAAATTTAAAAGACACTATATCAGCAGACTAGCCTAAAAACTAACCAAACCTAAAACATTTGATTTTATTTTTCATTCCCATATCAATTCTATGAAAGATGAGCTGTAACACTTAAAATCCAAATTTTTCAGCCATAAGCACAAGCCTTTAAACAAAGATTAAAATTTCTAAAAATTTCTACATTTGTGATATCTAGTTACATTATAATTTTATTTCTTTTGCAATGAGTTCAGAATTGAAAATGCATTTATTATTTCCCCTCCCCTCTATAAAACTCAGTGAATAGAAACAGGGAGAGCCACTGTACTAATTCCACTCTTCTACTGGAAAATATACATGTAATATATATTATGCTCAGAATTAAAGACATTAAAAACATTTAAATTTTTATACTTTCCGAAAGGAACTGGAAAAGCGGCCAGCAAATAGTAGCTTGCTGAAACCCCGAATCTTTTTCATACTGGTAAAGAAAATCCGGTTCCATAATAATCCATTTCATACAAATCTTTTTTTCTTTCACTAAACAGCCATCAGAACAGGGGTTTTAAGAATTAGGTGATCAGCAAATTTAAAGAAAAATACAAATATCCAAAGAGGTGTTTGTTTCCACAGATGCCACAAATGCTTGTAGATCACTACAAAACATTCTGAAACACTCTTACTTACATATTACAAGAATGTGGACAGTCCTGACCTGGTCTTCTCTTTCTACAAAGTTCTCCACAGCTATGTGGAATTTCATTTCTATTCCATTCAGGGTTGTTTACCTTACCTAAAAAGCAAAATAAAACAAAACTGATGCAAAAAAATACAATACAATAATGAACATAAAGGCAAAATAAGTTTAACATACTGAGAGTGATGAGGGACTTTGAGGAGTCTTTTTAGTGAGGTGGTATTCTACGTTTTTTAGAATACAGAAGGCAACTTTCCAAGACAGGCTGATTTTAAGAACTGGCAACTGACAAGCTGCTCAGAAGTTTGGAAAGCTAGTGCAAGTCTCAAACATATGAAACAGTGATTAGATATTGGTGAGGTATCCAAAAGGTATGCAGTTAGTTCACGTACCTCATGAGTCTACAATTTCTCATGTATCAGCCTCTATATTCTAAAGTAGAGATGTAGGCTCTGAATTTACACAGGAAAATTGCACCTGTGAAATTAACTTAAACCTCTTCTTAAACTGATAATTAAAACTAGTGCAAGCCCCTTTGTAGACACTTTTCAGTTTAATTTAAATCCATTTCAATCAATTTAAGGTAAACCAATAAAGCCACTCTTATATCAAAATAAGAGAATGTCCGCACAAGAGTCTGAAATGATTTAATTGATTGGTTTAAATGCACATCTTAGATTACATTAGTACAATTTTTCTACGTGGAGAAGTGCCTATAATAGATACAGATTACCTCCACCTTAGAACAAGGAGATACCTTTATGCTAGGTGTTTTCTAAATTATTTTTTCCTACTAAATGTCTTTGTATCATTACTGATTTAACAATACTAATAAAGGTTTTATTTTTACATTTAACTAAATTTTGGCTATATATAGTGTGACAGGGCCAAACCAGATGGCTACGCAAGGGTGCTCCTATTTGGAATCTGAGGTAGGTGGGTGGGCGCGAGCCCACCCACCGCTAAAGGCTCCCCTCCCAGCCTAGGGTCAGAGCAACTTGATTCGGGTCCAACTGCTTACGTGGGACAACAAATGAGAAAGCCAGGAAAGGGCGTGGGGGGGGTCACAGGGTCAAATGTAGGAAACCGGAAGGGAACACTGAGCAGAGACACCCAGACAGCGCCCACTGCTCCTCGAAGGTGTCTAGGGAGCCAGTGGACGCCGCCCAGAGAAACTCTGCCCGGAGACGTGAGATGACCAGGGAACGGAAATAGGCCCCACAGTTGCAGGTAGCACCCCCTGCCAACCTCCTCTCCCTGGTCTTGTAGATGGCTAGTTTGGCCAGGGCTACGAGAACGCTGACGAGGAGGTCCTGCGACTTCGTAGGGCCACGGATGGGGTGTGAGTGGATGAACAGCTGTGGGGAGAAGTGCAGCCAGAACCTCAACAGGAGGTTCTGGAGGAGCCGGAAGAGGGGCTGCAACCTGGCGCACTCCAGGTACACGTGCGCCAGGGTCTCCCTCATGCCGCAGTAGGGGCGTCAGGGTGGGAGGTAAACCGCGCCAAGTACACGTCCGTGCTCACGGCTCCGTGAAGGAGTCGCCAACTGATGTCCCCGGCAGGCCGTGCGGTCAAGGTGGAATACAGACTGGCCCACCGGGGGTCCTCGCCCTCTAAGGGTGGTAAAAGGTCCCGCCACTTGGTGTCCGGGCGGGACGCGAGGGCGGGGAAGTGAAGGGTGTGGAGCACGAGCATGTAAGATGTTCCCTGGGCGCGGTCTGGAAAAGGAACGGCTGCAAATCGAGCAGCCGGCTTGAAGCGTAGGGATGGAGGGCCGAGGGGGTTGACAGGGCGGAGGCCTGATGGTAAGCGCCAGAGGGCCTGGGCTGGGGGGGGGGCCCCCCCCCCAGAACTCTCCTGCAGGACCCGCTCGAGGTACATCAAACCAGTTGGGGGCAAGATTGCCCTCACCTCCTGGAGTATGCGTCGGAGGGTTCGAGGGGTGGAGAGCCCCATATACCGAGCCAGTGCATGGAGGTCCACCCAGGCCCCCCAGGAGTAGTCCAGGTGGTCTCCGACCTTAGTGACTCCTCCCAGGACAAACTTAAATCGCACCGACGGGGCCTCCGACACCTGCACACTCAGCTGGGGGTTGTGTAGCAGGGGCTTCGCGAGGAGGTCCTCCCCCTCGGTGACCACAAGGGGCCTGGAGGCCGAGACGAGCCTCCAGGTCCGGAGAAGGTCCTGGTAGAAGACTGGCAGCTCGGAGAGGTCTCGCGGAAGACCTCTCGGGTGGAGAAAGAAGAGCTGCCGGTCGTATCGGAGCGCTCGGAAGCGGCGGAAGAAGACATGCGCCAACTGGCTCCACGCCGGACTACCTGCACCATAGAGGAGTCTCTGCAGGGCCTGGAGGCGGAAGGTGTGGACCTGGCTGCGGATGCAGCACAGGCCCTCCCCGCCCTCCTCCAGGGGAAGACTCAGATTCCCTGCAGAGACCCAATGCAGTCCTGGCCAAAAGAACTCCAGAACTGTCTTCTAGAGGTAGGCCAAGAAACTCGGGGTCGGGACCAGAGTGTTGAGCCGGTGCCAGAGCATGGACAGGACGCCCCCGGAGGGAGAGGCACTGGAGCAGTCCTGTCCATCTCCGCAGCCACTCAGACACTCTGCCCTCCAAATCTTGCCAGTTCTCCACCGGGGAGGGATGGGTGGCAGAGAAGTAGACGCCCAGATAGAGCAGTGGACCCGCACTCCACCAGATGGCTTGAAGTGCGGGAGGGAGGGAGCTCGCCTGCCACCCGGCCCCTACTGTCAGGCCAGAGCTCTTGGCCCAGTTGACCCGGGCGGAGGAGGCTGCCCAGTAGACGGCCAGGCAGTCCTCCAGCCGCACCAGGGTGCCCGGATCCTGGACCACGAGGAGCACGTCATCGGCATACGCCAACAGCACCAGCCTCAGCTCTGGCTCACAGTGGACGAAGCCCGTCAACCTCCAGCGGAGGAGACAGAGAAAGGGCTCAATGGCCAGAGCGTACAGCTGGCCGGACAGCGGACAGCCTTGGCGTACTCCGCGCCCGAAGCTGACCGGTTCGGTCAGGGTCCAGTTGAGCTTGACCAGGCACTCTGCGGAGGCGTACAGCACCCGGAGAAATCCCACAAAACGGGGTCCAAAGCCGAACACCCGCAGGGTGTCCAGGAGATACCCGTGGTCCATCCGGTCGAATGTCTTCTCCTGGACCAGGGACAGGAAGGTGAACAAAAGACCATCCCTACACCCAAGTTCTAAGAGGTTCCGGACCAGATACAGATTATTCAAGATGGTGCGGCACGGGACGGTGTAGGTCTGGTCGGGGTGGACCACGTCCTGCAGCATGGACTTCAG
Source organism: Mesoclemmys tuberculata (assembly GCA_007922155.1). Taxonomy (NCBI): domain Eukaryota; kingdom Metazoa; phylum Chordata; order Testudines; family Chelidae; genus Mesoclemmys; species Mesoclemmys tuberculata. Next base: position 57,967 of record ML675601.1, on the reverse strand, counting down.
CCGCAGCGAGACAGCCCTAGCCACTATTTTGTAGTCCGTGCCGAGGAGCGAGAGGGGACGCCAGTTCCGGAGGTCATGGAGGTCCCCCTTCTTTGGCAGTAGGGTGAGCACTGCCCGCCTGCACGACAGGGGGAGCACTCTGCTAGCCTTGGACTTGGCCCAGATGGTGAAAAGGTCCGGGCCAAGGACGTCCCATAACACGGTAAAACTCCGCGGTCAGCCCGTCCATGCCCGAGGATTTATTGGTAGGCATGAGGCGGAGGGCTTCCGAGAACTCGGCTAGAGTGAGAGGTTTCTCCAGCCGGTCCCGGTCGCCCGTGTTGACCGTGGGGAGTTCGTTCCAGAGCACCCTACAGGCGGCGACGTCGGTCGGCTCCGGGGAGAAAAGGTCCATGTAGAAGACCCTGGCCCTTCCACGCATCTCCTCCGGGTCCGTGAGGGGGGTGCCGTCGGCAGCCAGGAAGCAGATGACATGCTTCCAGGCCCCCCTCTTTTTCTCCAGGGCGTAGAAGAAGCGGAAGCCGCAATCCATCTCCCGAAGGAGATGGATGCGGGACTGGACAAAGGCACCTCGGGCTCGAAGGTCTTCGAGGGCTCTAAGCTCCTCCCGCTTCTCCCGGCACGCTCCGCAGAGGGATGGATCATCGGGGCTGGTGGCCAGTCGCCTCTCCAGCTCCAAAACCTCCTGCTCCAGCTGCTCTATCCCCACATCCCGCCGCCAGCTGGACCCCGAGTGCAGTCACAGCAGAAGAGTCGGGCGCGAACCTTCCCCACATCCCACCATCGCCACGCCGAGGGAAAGGCGCCCCTCTGCCCCCGCCAGGCCAGCCAGATCTCCCGGAAGGACGACACGAAGACTACGTCCTCCAGCAGGCTGTTGTTAAAATGCCAGTAGGCCGGCCCTGGCCTCTCCGCAGTGAGAGAGGCCATCACGGTCACCATATGGTGATCCGAGAATGGGGCCGGCCGGACGCTGGAAGAGTGGGCCCGTGCAAGGTGGTGCCTAGAGATGTAAATATGGTCCAACCGGGAGTGGCACGACTGATCATCCCCCACCCGGACAAAAGTAAAGGTGACGTCGTCGTCCGGGTGGTGGTCGCGCCAGACATCCACCAGGGAGTGATGGTCGACGATCTCCCTGAGGACGTCCCTGGCGGCCGGGCACTGCTCGGTCCCCGTGTGGTCCCGCTCCTCGAGGGTGGTGTTGAAATCCCCGCCCAGGACCAGGCATTCCTGCGGATCCAGCGTGCCAAGGAAGGCAGCCGACTCCTGGAAGAACCGCACCCGCTCCGGGGCCACGGTCGGGGCGTAGACGTTGACAATATTCAACGCCAGCCCCTCCACGCGGACCCGGAGGTGCAGCAGGCGACCCGGCATGACCTCGGCAATCCCCAGCACCCCGGGCTGCAGGTCAGGGGAGAACAGGGTGGCCACTCCGCCCACATGGGCGGAGAGATGACTAAGGTGCACCCCGTCTCCCCACTCCAGCCACCAGCTGGCCTCGGCGGCTGGGTCCGTGTGGGTCTCCTGCAGGAACGCTACAGAGTACCCCCCCTCCCGAAGGAATGAGAGAACCTGGCTCCTGCGGAGACCCGTCCTGCAGCCCCTCGTGTTCAATGTGCATATGGTAAAGGGCATTACGAGGAGGGCTGGGGTGGATCCTGGCGGGCAGGAGCGCTAGCGGTCCTCGTCGGGCTCCGCAGCAGCCCATGGCTGGTGCCGTAGATCTTAAGGGTATCACGAAAGCTGTGGGCCCGTTGGTAGGCCGCCGCGCACTGCCGCCCGGTCCCTTTCCCCTCCTTCATAGTGGCCATCACGGCCCGGAGGATGTGATGGAAGTCCCCCAAGCACTGCAGAGCGAGCTGCACCCGGTTCCGGGCACCACGCGTGTCCCGGAGAAAGATGCGCAGCTCCTCACGCAGCGCCTCAGGGGGGTCGTCCTCCAGTTCGGCCCCCGCAGTGGCCCTCTGGCCCATTGGGGCGGGGGCTGGGGGGGGGATGGCAGCAGCAGAGGTAAGACAGCAGCCCCGAGCAGGCTGGGAGTGCTGAAGACAATAGCCGCCTCCTGGGAGCTCTTCAGGGGGAAGGAGACAACCCCAGGGGCGGCAGATGTACAGGCAGAGGGGTGAGGGCCGGGGAGAGGTTGAGAACGGAGAAGGGATCAAGAGTTGGGGTAAGGGAAGGGTCAGGGGAAGGAGCGGGAAGGGGGTCAGGGTCAGACTTGGAGGTGGGGCCCTCAGCCAAGAAGGCCGGGTCGGCAGGGTGTGCAGCCTCTTGGCTGGGGCCGGGAGCTGAGGGGGTGGGCGTGGGCCAGATGTTCTCCGGGGGGCCTGACTGCGGCGTCGCAGCACCCCCGGTTTCAGGGCCCCGTGAGGGGGTGGAGGAGCAGGCATCCGCAGGGAGGAGGGAGGCCAGCTGGCCTAGAACAAAGGCCGGGGCATTCGGTGGCCTGGGGCTCGGCCTTTCTGCCCCCACTGGCTTCTTGGGGGCTGTGGTAGTGGGAGTGGGTCCCCACTCTCCGGCGTGGAGGATAGAGGGACAGAGGGGGGCCTCGGTGGTGGGGGCAGGGGAGGCAACTGAGGACAGGAGGGAGGGGGAGAGGAAAAGCAGTTCAGGGATGTCCTGCTGAAGGCCCTCCATGCAGGGGGCGGGGTCGTCCTCCCCGGGCAGGCCGGGGTCAACCCCAGGGAGTCAATCTCCTCCATTAAGGAGGAGAAGAAAGCCCCCCCCTGCCACCCCGAGGTCCACTCCGGCACCAGCGGGGAGATTGGGTGGCATTGGGGCTGGGGGGGCTCCGGACAAGGATTCCTCCAGTAAGGACTCCAGGGGGGCGATGATGTTGCCCACGTCCGCCACTATGGCTTCCTCGGTCAGTGCCACCCGCTGGGCTCCGGCAGGGGGCGCGGCGACAAGCCTGGCCCCAGGAGCCCCCCTCCGCTTGGCCTTATGGGGGCTCTCACTCCCTTCGGCTGTGGGCTGGAGGGGGGGGCTGGTTTCTGGCCTTGTGTTGGCCGCGCCTACCCTGCACGAGAACCCAGCCCTCCGAGGTGGAGGGTCGGGCAGTGGGGGCAGGGACAGGGGCAGGGGGCAAGAGGACAGGAGTCAGGGTGTGGGGAAGCGGAGGTGGGGTAGCAAGGGAAGGAGAAGTCACCCCCCCGGGGCATGCCCCCTCCGATGCCCAACACTGCCGGCCCTGGCTCCCTCCCCTCCGCAGGCCCCACTGGACTGCTCGGGGCGTCAGCGGGGCCCGTCAGCTCACCCGGGTGAGCCGGGGGTGGCGCCCCCGGGGCCCGAGCGCAGGTGACAACCGCCAGCAGAGGGGGGGCGGCCACAGGGACCGGCCGGCTGCTGGGGGCACCGCCGATGCTCTGGCTGGCGCCCTCCTGGGTCCCGGGGGTCCTGGGCCTCCCTCCTTGCCAGGCCAGGGGGCAGTCCCTCCGAACATGCGCCATCGCCCGGCAGAGGTAGCACCGGGCCTCCCCCGAGGTGTAATGGACCCGGTACTGGGCCCCTTGATGGGGCACCAGGAACGACCCCTCGAGCACCTCTCCGCCACGCGCCACCACCGGCAGCAGCTGGAGCTATACCTGCCCGCGGAACGAGAGGACATGGCGGAGGGCGAGGTCCTTGCAGCCAAGGGGAAGCGGGCTGATGGTGGAGAGGGGCTTCCCCAGGGAGGCAAGGAAAGGCAGAAGGGCGGCATTGGGGAGGAAGGGCGGAACGGAGGACAGAACCACCCGTACGCCCAGGTCCTCCAGGGGCTCCACGGGGACGTGGATGCCCCCCACCGCCAGGCCCGTCTCCACCGCCTCCTGGGCGGCGGCCTCCGAGGCAAGGAAGAAGACCACCTTGCCGTACATACGGGAGGCCGCCACCACGGCCATGGGCCCCACCACCCGCGCCATCGCCCGCACATAGGTTTCCACGTGGGGCGAGGCAGGCACCAGGAGGCACCGGACCCCATGCCTCCTGGTAAGGGTGGGGAAGGGGCCCCGGCCACCTGGGATGGTGCTGGAGGCGGTGGTCAGGGCAGGTGTCTTGGCAGCGGCAGGCGGGGGGCCCGCGGCCACCTGGGCGTACGCCCTGGGGGCGCCGCCACCCCCAGAGCTGGTGGAAGGGACAGCGGGAGAGGATAGAGAGAGAGGAGGAGGGGCCCCAGCCACAGGAGGTGTCGTCTTCCGGGCGGGGCCTTTGCCCTTCTTTTTACCCCCCCTGATTTTTCCTCCCGACCGAGGGAGCGCCCCCCAGATTAGGGGGGGCAGGAGCCATGGCGGCAGCAGAGTCCCTGGCATCCCCACCAGAGTCGTCCTCCGCCCGCACCTGGGGAATGACTCCCAGCGGCTCAGCAGGGGCAGCAGGACCAGTTGTTGAGGGCAGGGACGGGGCTTCAGGATGGGAGGGAGGGGCAGGAGTGTCTATGGAGGGGGTCCCGTTCCCAGGCACACCCGCCATCCTGGGAAGGGGTGGGAATGGTTCGTTGGGGGGGGGGAGGGGTAAAGGAAATGGAGGGAGAGTATGGGGGGAGGGGAGTGGAAAGGGGGGGGGAGGAGACAGGGTAGGAAGGGGAAGGGGGGGTGACCGCTCCTCCCCGCTAGGCTGGAAGCAGGGGAGGAGGGCACCAGCAGAGGGGAAAAAACAGGGGGTCAAGCCAGGCAGGGGCGCAGGGGGATGCACTCACCAGCCCAGGATGGAAAGTCGGCAGCTCCTCCGGCTGCACTGGGGGGGTGGGAGGGCTGGGGTGAAATGAACTCAGGAGGGGGGGTGCAGTGTATGAAGGGGGGGTAACAAAGCCAGGGGGGTCAATTAAGGGAAGGGAGGGCCATGGGTGCTGCCAGAGCACATGGGCTAAAGGAGGGGGGAGCTACAGCGGTGGGGGAGGAGAAGGATAGGGTCAGGGTCCCCCAAATGTGGGGACCAGGGCAGGGGGCAGCAACAAGAGAGGAGCAGAGGAAAAGAAGGGGCAGGGGTGCCCCCAAAAACAGGGGGCACAGCAAGGGGCAGCAGCAACAGGGGAAGGGGGCTCGTAGCAGCAGAAGGGGGAAGAGGCAGCCAGCCAAAGGAAGGGAAGGGACCCAGCTGGTACTGGCCCTGGAAGCAGAAGCAGGAGGAGGGTGGAGCTAGTAGCTGGGGGGGTGGTGGTGGAAAAGGTGGAAGGCCACACACTCACCCCCTTCCTCCCAGCTGGGAGGGAGGCTCCCCAGCAAAGCCCTGAAGCAGCAGCAGCAGCAAGCAGCAGCAGCAGGGTCCCCCCCAAAAAAGAAATGCAGCTGCAAAAAGAGGGGGGGCTAGGGCCAGACCAGGGGGCTAAGGAAGGGGGCTCAGAGGCTGGGATCTTAGCTCCAGGCTCAGCAAAGCCCTATTCCCCTGGTGATCCAGCTGGGGCTTCTTTAAGGTAATTAGGCCACCTGGGGCCTATCAAGGAGATTGCCCTAGCTGTTAAAAAGCCTCCATTTCAGGCAGGCAGTTGTGGAGTGAGGAGGTTGGAGTTTACAGTTTGGAGCTGGCAGTCTGCAGCCTGCAATCTGCAGAAGCTTGGAGTTTCCACAGTTGCTCCCACAACACCGGAGGCAGAGGACCCAGCTGGGGAAGCAGGGAGCGGACCACAGACTGACCCAAGGGAAGGTAGCACAACTCAGGGGCAGAGCGGGCCCCATCTCCTTCCTACCCTTCTGGCTCACCTTCCCCCAGCTGCACCACCGGCCGGGCCGGAAGAGCGTAGGACCCACAAAGGCAGAGTACATCTACTCCCCCCCCCCCATTTACCCTGTTACAATAGTTTCTATATAGGAATGAAATTTCACACAAGTCAGCCCATTATTTTCTAGTATCGTTAACAAAGTAGCCATGAAAGAGAGATTTTGGAACTGTATGGAAAAATTCTTCAACAATATTAGAATTTACCAATTAAGGAACAGGAACTGAAAGGGGAGGTTACTTACTATAACTGATAGTTCTTCAAGGTGTTTGGTCCCTATCTGGATTCTATTGTGCATGTGCATGCACACCATGCACCAGAGCCAGAACTGTTGAAAGCAGTGTCTGTGGTATGCATGCCTTGCTTTGTCCAAGTGGTACATCCGAGGTTTTATGTGGCAACACAGGTCGACGCCCCCTCAGTTTCCTCTTGCTACGATGCATCAAGCCCTAAGCACAGGGGACTGGGGGCAGGACTAGGATAAAAATGGGTACCACACACTTTGAAGAACCATCAGTTACAGTAAATAACCTCCCCTTCTTCTTCGAGTGATGATCCCAATGTAGATTCCATCGTGAGAAGCATAGCAAGTAGTAATCAGTATGGAGGTGGTGCTAGGGCTCCGTGGATGCCAAGATTTCTAGGACTGTGTTGCCTACTGGTGAATTGATGGTGGCAGCATAAGCCAGAGTGTAATGAGCCATGAACATACATTCAGAGGTCCACGATGCAGCTCTGTAGATATCCTACCATGCAACTTTGACAAGAATGGTCGTCATGGTTGCTTGTGCTCTTGTGGAGTGCGCTCGGACACTTGGTGGGAGCTGGACTAGGCAGAGGGAGTAGCATTCTGTGATGCAATGAATGATCCAGTCAGAGATGCAAAAGGCCTGCACTCTCTTTCCAGTGTAATGGTCCACTATTGCAACAAAGTCTCGGCGACGTTTGGAAGGGACGGGTGCACTGGAGATAAAAGGCCAGTGCGCGTCTGACATTGATGGTGTGTAGTTTTTTCCATACTGGAAGAGTGAGACTTAGGATAGAAAATGGGGAGGTGAATGACTTGGCTGAGGTGGAACTGGGGAGCCACTTTAGGAAGAAACAGAGTGAAGTCACAGGGACACTTTGTCCTTATGGAAAATAGTAAGGGGAGGGGGTCTGACATCATGGCTACTAGTTCTCTAACCCATTGAGCTGAGGTAATAGCTATAAGAAATATTATTTTCATAGACAGGTAGGTAAGGGAGCAGGAGGATAGGGGTTCAAAGAGTGGCCTGTAAGTGTTGAAAGGACTAGATTGAGGTCCCAGGCCAGGGTGGGGTCCCCGACTGTCAGGAACAAGTTGAGTAAACCCTGTAGAAATCTAGTAGAGGTTGAATGACTAAAGATAGAAGAGCTATCCACATGTGGGAGGAAGCACTAACGGCCGCTAGATGAACTTTTATGGAAGAATGTGCAAGGCCTGACCATCGTAGGTAGAGAAGGCAATCCAGGACAGTTGTCACACATGGCTGATAACGAGTGATGGTTGTCTGAAGCCCATTGAGCATCACCATTTGGCCTGATAGCAAGCTATGGTCGCAGGATGTCGGCTGTGTGAGAGTACCTGTCACACTGGGTAGATGCACACATTGTCTACTTGTGAGCACCATCCAAATACCAAGCTGTAAGGTGGAGTGATGCAGAATTGGGGTGTTGGATGCAGCCATGTTGTTGAGTGAGTAGGTTCAGCATGAGGGGGAAGGAATTGGAGGGCAGGTCAATAGGTGCAGTAGATCTGAGTACCAATGTTGTCTGGACCACAATGGGGCTCTGAGTATAACCTCTGCTTGGTCCTGTTTCAGCTTGCTGAGTACCTGAGGAAAGAGAATGGGTAGAAAAGCATACCGGATTTCTAGCATCTATGGAATGAGGAACCACAGCCCTTGTGCTGTGTGGCCCTAGCCCATGAGTGACGTATCCACTACCAGGATCTTGTCTGGTTTGAGTTGGTGGAATCATTTGTCCACCAGAATTTTGGATGGGTTATGCCACAATGCCAGCAAGGCTAGCACTCATGGAGGGAGGGAACCCCGTTTGTTAAGGTGGTCCTTCTGTGCTTTTTACACTGTCTGTAGCCAATTTTGCAAGCAACGCATATGGACTCGGGCATACTGGGTGACTGATATGGCCATGTGTCCAAGAAGTGAAAGAAACAGATGTGTGTGCATGGATGGTGCCCTAACCATGTAATGATGGTCGTGAGGGCTATTTAGTTAATATGGCCTGATAGCCAGCTATGTGGAACTGCAGGCTGGCAGCTGATATCTTGTGGTCGACAAGGTCCAACTTTTTTGCAGTTCAGGCTTGCGGGGTTGGCTCAGGGATGTTGCCATCTGGCTCACTGCACCGTGGCTTGGACCACAAGTGAGTTGGCTGGTGAGTGCATGAATAGGCAATTGGTGTTCTTCGCTGGGACCAGGTACCTGCATTAAACATGCTTGGGTGTTGGAGAGCAGGACACTGGGGTGTGCCAGATTGCTTGTGCTGGCTGTAAGATGGCCTTGTGAATTGGCAATGCTATCCTGGATGGGCCTACTGATTGAAAAATGTCCAGGAATTCATCCTGTGACTCCGTGACATCTTCCACTGGCAGTTTCAGGGTTGTTGCCATGCATCTTAGGAGATCCTGATATTGGCCATGATCGTCCGGTGGAGATGCAGATAGCGGAATGATAGGCTCCTCTGGTGATGAAGCTCCCATAGGAGGTGATGCATCTGTCGGTCCTGTTGGTTCCGTTGGTACCGGTTATGCTGTGGCCCCTCACTATTCTCCAGATATCTATGGTACGGTATATACCGATGGGGGATGAGAGATTGTTGCCCAGTCCCATCCCTGCCAGTAGGTCTGTGGTCCGATCTTGTGGGTGGGCCCTGTGAATTTCTGAACCATTGTTGTTGTGGTGGCACTTGCAAGGTCGCGTAATATTGTTGCAGACTGCATTCTGAAGAGAAGTGCTGTTCTGGTTCAGAAGACCAATCGGAGTCTGACAACTCCAGTAGTAGCAGTGCAATTGGTGCAAGTGGGCCCGGCGGAGGCTGGAGGGCCAATAGATGTTACAGGGTGGATGGAAGCTGTGGGGCTGGTGGTCCCATCAGAGCGTAAGATGTGGTGGTAACTGGTTGGTGGTATAGTAATGGCAGCTCATGGCTGGAGATGTGAGCCATATGGCACTCTGTATCTCCTGGTGTGCAAAGACCTGTAGGAGATCTGCCATGGAGGTTAACAGCAATAAGCAGCTCGGTGTTCACGGAACCAGGTCCAGCAGGCTCAGTAATGGTATGTAGTCCATGGGGGCTCCAAAGGCAGTCGGAATGGCGCTGTCAATGTGTTCTGATTTCTTGTATGCTTTTGCCTTTTTGGTCACCAGAGCTGCCGAGTCCACACGTGACTTCTCGATCCAGATGATTGTGGCTAAGGGAGGGAACATGGTGTTTAGAGGTCTTCCCTCTCGGGGATCCGCCCTTGTGCCAGTAGACAGTTTTTTCTCTGTGTTTTGCCCAGTGCAGTCAAAGCCACTGGTACCGATGTGGCCGGTGGTGCTGGAGTCGCCGGCACTGATGGGGCTCTCTGGCGGATCCATTGATGCCATCTCCTGGTGTACATGCGAATGCATTTGCGATACAATGCACCCCACATACACCCTAATGGTGTGATTGTGTATCACTCATGTTCACCCTTATAGTGTAACTGTGCATTGTCTAATGCAAAGTGTGTCATGTAAGGTGTTTTTGGCATGCTCATGACATACTGAACATTATTGTTATAGTAGTATGTTTCTTGCAATGTCATGTGTATGGTTACAAGGCTCTGCTATGTAACATTTCTAAATGTGTCTCACATGGCTTGTATAGGTCCAGGCATACACTAAAAGCAGAGGTAATTCATGCCTTGCTGAGGCACGCATACAGGAACATGGACCAGCCTAAGTATCTGATAAGGGGATTCTTATCGACTCAGGATGTGGAAAAAATCATGCATGGATGCTTTTGATACCTGACCCTGAAGGGGAGGGGGGAGGTGAGGCCTCAGAGAGGAGTGCAGGAACATGGTGAAAGGGGAGACTTTTTGGTCTCTGGAGCTCTCCCTTGTAATCCATCCACAAAGCAACATCAAGCAACTGAAACTGACCATGGGGGGAAGGGAGCCTGGCTGGAGGCCGACCAACCAATCTGTGGTAAGGCAACATCAACGATTGTAAGGGTACTGAAGTATTAAGTTTAGTTTAGAATGCGATTTGCCTTTTTATTTCTTCCTGATCAAATCTCACTTAAATTCCTCTCTTACAATCACTTAATCTTTCTGTACTTTATAAACTTGTTTGTTTTACCTAAAGCAGTGCATGTAGTTTGAGTGAGTGTAGGGGACTCCATTTAAAGTGACAGAGGTGGTATATATCAATTTCACTGATAAACCGACAAACCTATGAACTTGCAGAGTCCAGGAGGAAGCACTGAACTCTGTAAAATGGCAGTTCCGAGGGTTGCATCTGGGACTGGGGATATCGGTTGGGGGTCACTCTATGGCAGAATCCCATGAGTGGCTGGCCAAAAGCACTCACTAAGGTAGGAGCCACTTGCTTGCAGGAGGCTGAGTGAGCTGACCCAGGAGTGGGTGGTTCACACAGCAGGGCAAGTGCAAGATGGGCTCCAGAAGTGAGGGATTGGAGTGACAGTGATATACCAGTCCAGATTGCAGAAGGGAACATCACAGCATTGCTTCTTCCATTAGGAATTTTCAAAGCCTGAACTGTCTCACCTCTGGGGTTCTTGACAAGAAGGAATGACAGATGGAGCACTGAGAGACTATATGGGACTCAACAAAACAGTATAAACAATGTTGGTGCTAGTCACTCACCGAGAAGGACCAAGGGCATGTGGCACAGTTCTTAAAACTGACTTGATTTGGCATATTCCCACGCACAAAAAAGCAGCAGGCAGGTGGGAACTTGGGCAACCTCGTCTAACTGTAGCTTAATTTTTTTTCCCACTAGCACTAAGACTATATATACCTATTATAATTGATAACAAAAACGTTTATTTTGCTACGCAGGTTCTAAAGAGAAGAGGATGTTCTGACTCTAGCCATGCAGTGGTAAGAGGAAACTGAGGGGGCATCAACCCATGCAGCCACATAAGACCTTACACATACCAAGTGGACGACACGAGGCATGCACACGGTCAATACACACTGCTTTCAACAGTTCTGGTTCATGGTGAGCATATGCAACCACAATGGAATCCACATAGGAACTATCACTCAAAGAAGAAATATGAAAAACACTCACCACAAAAACAAGTGTAAGTGGTAGGAACTTGTGTTGAAGCATTTTGACAAGCAGGACACCTCCAACCATTATTGCCATCTGTAAAAAAGATGATATACAAGAGTTTAAAATTATGTTTAAGACAGATGATAAACAATTTAGAATAGTGGCATAAGACAGCAAACCTTCTTTGCACTTTCCTAATTTCACCATTTCAAGTAATACTATAGTATAATACTGTATAGAAATCTGATTTAGCAATGTGTTCACATTCAGTTTAATAGGTTAGTGCTATACAAAAATCAGTGACCCATTTTAAACAAAATAAAACTGAACGGCTAGATCTCAAAATGAAATTGCTAATTGAGGATCATCAATGAGTGGTAGTGTTCTTATTGGGGTCCTGCAGGGATTGGTTGTCAGGTCAACGTTACTGTATTTTTACCTGGAAGAAAATAAAATAGACTCATAGACTCATAG
>ML675601.1:27886-46086 GCA_007922155.1 Mesoclemmys tuberculata | reverse complement strand
CCATGCTGCAGAGGAAGGCGAAAAACCTCCGTGGCCCCTGCCAATCATTACCAATAAAGTTTGTAAATGAAACAAATATTATTAGGGTGGTAAATACCAATGGGGACAGCATGTTACCCAGTAATTTTGATTACCATTATGATGGATGCAATCCAAATACATTTTTAATGCAACCCAATATAAAAGTCATACATTTAGGGACACAAATTATGGGCCATGCTTACAGGATGACAGTCTGTATTCTGGAAAGCAGTATTCAAGAGGACTGAGTCAAACTAAATCAACTGAACATGAATTGCTAACATAACAATGTGTAAAAATGGACTAACAATCATTGGATGTATAAATAGTACATAAGGAAGGTAGTAATCCTAGTACATGCCATTGGTGAGACCATTCTGAGAAAACTGAATCCAGTTCTGGTGTGCACATTTAAAAAAGGACATTGAAAGACTAGAGGGTTTAGAGAAGAGCCACAAGTATGGATTTGTGGTGTGAAAACACTATTAGTAGTAATGGAATTCAATATATCAGTTTATTGAAGTAAAAGTGAGTAGATTACTTGGTAACAGTTTATAAGCACTACACAGAGACAAACCATCTAATGGTAAAGGGCTCTTTAATTTAGCAGCTAAAGCATAACTAGAAAGTCATCTGAGAAATATGTATGGGCAATTATGCTTTTTTGTAGGGAAACAAGCAGCATTATGGTCTTCTGAATTCAGTCATATGCAATAGTTTAGTGTATGACTGCAAAATGGACATCACTCTTATTATTACATTACAGAACATAAGGCCAGGAAAACAACTGTAGCAGATCACAGAGCAGAGAAAACACCCCCAGGATTCAGTATCTGTAGGAGACTGAGTGCTTCCATGAAAACATGAAGGGTTTTATTGATGGAAAAAGCCAAGGGAAAGACTTCAAAACCTTTCATCCAAAAACCACATTGGACAGACACCACATCTATTTTACAGTGCTTAATAAAGATGTGCACTGAAAAGCAAAAAGACGCAGCAAAATTCCTTGAACAAAGCTCCATGTTGTTCTAGCCAGCATATAGACAAATGCTTGATAGAGTAAGACCTCATGGAGGAGGATCTTTTATGAATAATGTGTAGCCCTGAAAAGATTCTTGGATATATCTGAGATGAAATAGTGGATATGAATGATTTGTGCCCTTATATTCCCCCAAATCATCCTAAAAAAACATTTTCTTGAAGATATAGTCTTGTGTCAACAAAATTTGATTGCTCACACCATCTCCAAAGCATGTAACTATTTCCCTGGTTGCTGAAGGGCTTTGACACAAAGAAGGTAAAGGAAAAGTTTGTTTTACATGATGCACCATAATTTTGGGAAGTAGAAACTATGGTGTAGGTCTAAGAATCATCTTATATGGGAAAAGTTACACATAAGATTTCCACATGGAAATCCCCAGTTTACTCTCTCTCGATGGCCAATGAGCTTGCTAGCCAGAAAATGTTAATGGACAGTATAGGGAAACCAGCCCACAGAGATTTAAAAAGAGGTTTAGTGAAGGCCTGAAGCACCAAATCATTCTACTAGTACAGATGCAGCTTAGAAGAATCAAGAAATGTGACAGTGCAGCAAAAAGCTAGAAGGAAGAAACAGGCTGCAAGGCTATTAAAGCTTGGATCTGCAGGAAGCTAGGACTTAGAACTGGAGTCCATTTAGAAGAAACTCCACTATCCCTGGTCACAAGACAACTGGAATGTACTTCATACTGTAACTGAAGTCCTTCAAGATACGTTGTCCATATGCTCATTTGCTCTTGGTGAGTACATGGTCACTGCACACCAATTCAATCTTTTGGCTGGCAGCATCCGGATGGCACGCATGTGCCCTGAGAATCCTCATTCTACACATCAAGGGCATATAAGGGCAGAACCCACCAAGTGCCACTGAACTTCCTCTCAAATGCTGAATCCCAAATAGAGCAGATGGAGGACAGGTTGTGGAATATGCACATGGAAACACATCGCAAAGAACTCCAATTACAGTACAATTAAAGTAAACATATAGTAATTACAACAAGAGTTCTGTAGCACTTTAAAAACTAACAAATTTAATTTTTGCAGGCATAAGCTTTTGTGGGCTTTGACGCACTTCATCAGATGCAGGATGCTACAGAATTCTCGTTGTTTATGCTGTATACAGACTAACACGGCTACCCCTCTGGAACTTTTCATATGGTAACTGTTGTTCTTTGAGATGTGTGGGCATGCCCAGCACAACGGAGTGAGAGAACTTCACCTAGCAGTACTTGCAGGGCAGTGTTCGTGCCCTCTGGACCTCAGCCCCCTCACCTACCTATTAAAGGGCAGCACCATCCAAATCCTCCCTCAGTTCCTTTGCACTAAACATCAAGAATTAAGACTCTGACATGAGGGAACAGAAGGTGACTTGTGGAATAAACATGTCCTGACCAATCAGTTGTGAACCTGGATCTGCAGTGTTTATAGGAGCAGCCACACTCCAACGCTCCATCTGGCAACCTGCTAATGCTTGCTTACCTAAAACCTGTTGGAAGCTCACTACAATTTGAGTTTCTTGATCACTGTCCTACAGGCCTAGCATAGCTTCAGTGGCTTGCTTGGCTATTTTGACCCTTGTAACATGACATTTTTAAATTGGCAGAAATGAATAGGACAACTGAATAACCTTGCAAATGCCTCAGTTTCTGCATACTACAGCACAAGACAAAATACACAACATGTATGCTTGCAGCTGCACACAGATAACAGTAATAGGAACAAGTTATTCTTGAACCTCTGGGGGTACAGTTTCATTGCCAAGGGACATTTTTACACTGCCCCTATCATCATCAATTGTTGTTTTAACAACCCCAATTATCATAATAAAAATAAAATGTAATTAAAAATAAAAACCCAATATAAATAATTAACATATATAATAAATACAAAATAATTAAATAAAAACTATTTATAAAAAAATCACTACTTAAACAAAAAATGCACTCCATCAACACTTACTTAACTCCACAAAAAAAAAACACCAACCAAACCAAAAGCCACTAACTCCCTGGCGGGGGCCCCCCCAAAAAGCCGTTTCTATATAAAGCTTTCTAAATAACTGCTTACCTCTCCAAACTTAATATAACATATAATAATTAATTTTAAATTTCTTATTCAACTAATATATCTATAAAAACGTATACATTAAACCTTATTAATCTGCAAATCAACATACCATGTCTCACTAATATTCACAATAATCACTAAGTATCCAGTATCAACAAGACCCATTAAGCCCAGCCCCAGTTTGAGGCTCTGCCCTGAAGTCCTACTGGTTGAGTCCTAGAACAACTGATTGTCCTGCTGGCCCTACTTAAGCCAACAGGAGGAACAAGAAGCTGTCTGCACAATTGGGCTACACTCTATGCATGCCTTGTGCTTCCTGCTCCTCGGCTTGATTTCTTGGCATTCTGACCCAGCATGATTCCTGGCATCTGATTCGTAGTTCTGATCCACAGCTGTCTCGTAGTTCTGACCTCCTGGTATTCTGAGTCAGTTGACTCCTGTTTTATGACTGCTTGCTTGGACCACAATTACCCTGAGGTGCTGAGCCTGATGTGAGAAGTACAGACCCAACAACAACGCAACCACCAGAAGCACTGGACTCACCCAAATGGGTCCTCCACATTAGGTGGCTAATCAAGCACTACTGGCCCTAGTTGTGCAGCTGACCTCAGAAAACCAATAGTTGCAGGAGGAAGTGAGGCTGCTCAGCACTGAGAATACTGTGCTGTGAATGCAATATGCAGAGACTTGACTGGAAAGGGGGCCTGCAATACCATGCCCCAATGGTTTAATGGGAAATGCCAGTGGTTCTGGAGCTTCATGAACCAATGCAGCCTTCTGTTTCTGATGCATCTATGCTCCAACCAGGCCAAACTGGCCCTTATAATCAGCCTGCTGACAGGATATATACTAGATCTGGCCTCCTCCTTGCTGGAAGGCCATAGCCTGGTGCTGTCAGACTGGGATGCTTTTCCTTCAATCAGTGGCCACCATCTTTGATCATCTGTACTGAGCATGAATGACTGAGGCTGCCCTGAGGGGACTCTAGCAAGGGCAAGGCACACTGGCCTCCTATGCAGCTGCACTTTCACCACCTCACACTGGATACAAAGGGGAACAAAGTAGCACAGCTGTACTAGTTCCAGTGGTGCTCGAAGGAAGAAATCAAAAGATGAACTGCCCCACCAATTGGCCTAGATATCTTCATGGACCTCGCTATATGCATAGCTATCATCTGTGAGAATGAACAGAGGAGAAAGGGGGTTGCTTGCAGTCTCTCTGACCACATACCATGACCCCAGCTTTTGTATCACCCACCAAACCCATGCAAGCCAATCAGGTTTGCCAATAACTCTCACATGAAGAAAAGGAATGACACCACAAGCACCACCTGTGCTTCTACTGTGGTAAAACTGGCCACGCCCTTTCGGCCTGCCCTGTACGAATGCCAAACAGCATGGGGAAACTGTAATAGCCTTCCAAGGGGAGCAGTGGGGGCAAAAAACCTAGCTGGCTTCAAAACAGAGCTTGATCAATTTATGGAGGGGACAGTATGATGGGACAGCCTAGTTTGGCAATTGTCTGAGCTTTGACTAGTAGTAGTAGCTATGCCAGTGGCCTGGGATGGGATGTTTGATGGGTCTGGTTAAGAGTTATCACAGAGAATTCTTTTTTCGGTGTCTGGCTGGTGAGTCTTGCCCACATGCTCAGGGTTTAACTGATTGCCATATTTGGGGTCGGGAAGGAATTTTCCCCCAGGGCAGATTGGCAAAGGCCCTTGGGGTTTTCGCCTTTCCCTGGGGAGCATGAGGCACGGGTCACTTGCTGGTGGATTCTCTGTACCTTGAAGTCTTTAAATTATTATTTGAGGACTTCAATAACTCAGTCTTAGGTTGGGGTCTATTACAGGAGTTGGTGGGTGAAGCTCTCTGGCCTGCGTTGTGCAGGAAGTCAGACTAGACTACCAGAATGATCCCCTCTGATCTTATAGTCTAGCTCTGTGCAAAAAGATACCACCTAGAAACTTTCTGAAAAATGGGTATTTTTTTCAGGGCTTATGTTCCAGAATGACCCCTACTGTGGCTCCCTAACCCTACTCTACACTTCCAACAAGACAGAAAATGTCAGGAATCCATGCAACCATGAGAATTTTAGAAGAAACTTAGAATCATCATCCCTTAAACAGGAAGGATAGAGGGACAATGGAGGGAACTGGCTCTTCTAGACATCCATTTGTAGCACTGGAGGCTCTAAAGGGTGTGAAGTAGCCCATTTGTCACAACAAGGCTCTCAGCTGAATGAGAACACTCCCTGGAAATTAATACAACATGAAACAATAGCTCAGATATGTGATATATTAGCTTTGGGTAATAACGCTCAGTTTCACCACAACACTCCACAGTTAGAATCACATAAAATGTTCTATTACCAAAAGGTGGAAAGTAGAGACTACCGATTTCCTCAAATTTGGTCTCCGTCACCACTTCTAGAAGTACCCCTCCATGATCTTAAGGCCAGATGTAAGGGTCACTTCAAGCTCTTTAAAGCTATGGTCCTGAGTTGCGAGTGCCATGTCATCAGGATATGCAAACTTCTGCATTATCATTTCAGGCATATCACTCATGTATACATCAAACAGTGTTGGAATAAGTAGCCCATTATTCAAAGTGTGCGACCTGCTGGTTTGACTTCCAAGGTACATGCACATCCTTCAGCCACTAAGCATGGTGTTCAGAAGACTGAGAAACCATACACAAAGGATCACTTTGGCCAGTTTCAGTAGCAGACCATTTTTTCAGTATGTGTCATATGTCACTGACAGATCAATGAAAGCAGCACTCGTCTTGAGTTTTCATTAGAATCCGACCTCAATGTTTGTGGCAAGAGCCAGGACCTGATTGCAGCGACTTCTGTGTTATTCGGAAGTGGTCAGCTTGCTCCTTGGAAAGGCTGGCGTCCACGGTGGGCAAAATTTGGTTCAAAATCATACTGTTCTATAAGAGGTACAGGGCTGATCCTCAAGTGATGAGCAACTGAATCAGCTGACTGTATACCATATTACTGTATTATAAAAGTATACATAGTGAGGTCTTTTTCTGAAAGCTAACACCACATTGGTGATAAATATCTTTATGAAACGTATGTATTACCACTATATGAAGACATACGGAAACTCAATGATATTATGCTTTAAACTCGGTGGACAAACAGGGAGAAACAGGTTCCTTCACAGACAGAAGAGAAAGCAACTATCTACCTGTGTTCAATGAGATTAGGCAAGGAGTGAACAAAAACAATGGAAGTCCCATTTACATAGCTATCAGCAAGGGAATGGGAGGTCCACAGTAAGGGAAAAATGAGGTCATCCTGCCTCTTGCAACAAACTCATTGATCTTTGGAGGATAGAAGCAAGGACCAATGCCACTTTTGGCATCCACCACTACTACAGAAAGAAACAGAGTTCTTATAAGATGCAAAAGATGGGTCCTTCAACCAAAAACGAGGGGAGGGAGGGAGGGAGGGTTCAAGTAG
Organism: Mesoclemmys tuberculata; assembly: GCA_007922155.1. Classification (NCBI taxonomy): domain Eukaryota; kingdom Metazoa; phylum Chordata; order Testudines; family Chelidae; genus Mesoclemmys; species Mesoclemmys tuberculata. The sequence continues at coordinate 39,489 of ML675601.1, read as the reverse complement.
CTGAGAAATCCAAGCCAGGGGAAGGTCCTAACTGAGGAAAAGTCTGTCATGGCTAGGAAGAAGGAAGATTGGTGAGAGAAAACATCTTGAATAAACCCTGTGCACCTTGCTAAACGTTTCAACTTTCAGAAGAGTGTTTTCTCTTATTTGCTTATAACCCTTTCTAACTTTACCTCTTATACTTTATCTCACCTAAAATCCTATCTTCTTTTGTTAATAAATTTGTTTTACTATTAATCTAAACCACCAGTACTGTATTTGAATTAAAGTGAATGTGGCAAGTTGTGTCTTTTCAAAGGAAAGAATGAACCTTATTATTTCTCTAAACTGCCCAGGAGAAGAATGGACATTACAGAGCACAACATTTTGGAAAAATTCAGGACTGGAAGCGTGTTTTGATCACTCTGCAAGTAGTAACCAAGACTGGTAGAGCGCATGTCTGGTGTGCTGCTGGCGGGCTTCTGGGATCAGAGCTGATGAACCAGGACTGTTTAGGACAGTGAGGCTCAGGATGTGACCTGCATGCTGATAGGCTGGTTGTGAGCAACCCAGGCTTAGAATTACAGCAGCAGTGATAACCTGTAATCCTGGGTTTAAGAGGTGACAACTCTTCACTGGTCTGGACTGCACCCCATTACCCATAACAACCCTCCCCTTCAAGAAAGCACTTACAAGCACTAATTTTTCCCACAAAATCTTTTGTGGATGGAAGGTGGTTGGGGTCTATGGGCAGGGAGATGCAAAAAGCATTGGGATGCGTGATGGCTGGTATAGCTGGAAGTGCACTGTAGAATTGGATCTTACAAAGGGAATTAAAACCAATAGTAAAAGGTTCTATAGCCACATAAACAGGAAGAAAATAAAGGAAGAAGTGGGACTGCTACGCACTGAGGATAGGATGGAGGTTAAGGATAATCTAGGCATGGCCCAATATCTAAACAAATATCTGGCATCAGTTTTTAATGAGGCTAATGAAGAATTTAGGGATAGTGGCAGGCAGGCTAATAGGTGTGAGGATATAGAGGTAGAAATTAACACATCCGAGGTAGAAGCCAAACTCAAACTGCTTAATGGGACTAAATCAGAGGGCCTGGATAATCTCCATCCAAGGATATTAAAGGAATTGGCACATGAAATTGCAAGCCCATTAGCAAGGATTTTTAATGAATCTGTAAACTCAGCGGTTGTACCATGTGACTAGAGAACTGCTAACATAGTTCCTATTTTTAAGAAAGAGAAATAAAGCAATCCAGGTAACTACAAGCCTGTTAGTTTGATCTCAGTAGTACGCAAGGTCTTGGAAAAAAATGTTGAGAGGGAAAGTAGTTAAGGACATCAAGGTTAACAGTAATTGGGACAAAATACAACACGGCTTTGCAAAAGGTAGATCATGCCAGACCAACCTGATCTCTTTTTTTGAGAAGATAATTTTTTTAAGAGACAGGAAATGCAACAGTTCTAATTTACCTAGATTTCAGTAAAGCATTTGATATGGTTCCCCATGAAGAATTATAAGTTAAATTGAAAAAAATGGGTATTAATATGAAAATTGGAAGGTCGATACAGAACTGGTTAAAGGGGAGACTATAATGAGTCATACTGAAAGGTGAACTGTCAGGCTGGAGGGAGTTACTAGTGGTGGTCTTCAGGGATCCGTCTTGGGACTGATCTTATTTGACATTATTATTAGTGACCATGGCATAAAAAGTGGAAGTATGATAATAAAATTTGCAGATGGCACAAAGTTGGGAGGTATTACTAATACAGAGAAAGACTGGGATATCATACAATATCTGGATGACCTTGTAAACTGGAGTAATACAAATAGGATGAAATTTAATAATGGAAAGTGCAAAGTCATGCACTTAGGGACTAATAAGAACATTTGCTATAAACAGTTGAAAGTGACAGAGGAAGAGAAGTACCGGGGCTTATTGGTTGATCATAGGATGACTATGAGCCACCAATTGTGATGTGGCTGTGAAAAAAAGCTAATGTGGTACTAGGATTCATCAGGTGAGGTATTTCCAGTAGAGAGTAGGTCTTAGTACCATTATACAAGATGCTGGTCAGACCTCTTCTGGAATAGTCTCCCAAAAGATTAATTCAAACTGGAATGTGAAGTTCAAAATGGAAGGTGTAGAGAAGGGCTACTATGATGATCCAAGGAATAGAAAAACTGCCTTATGAGAGGAGATTCAAAGAGCATGTATAGCCTAACCAAAAGAAGGCTCTCTATCGGATTGATTTCTCTCTATCCCTCATGAAAGAGATATGAGAGGAGATATGATTGCTCTCATCCTTCATGAGAGGGATAAATAGCAGGTAGGGAGAGGAGTTATTTAAGTTCAGCACGAATGTGGACACAAGAACAAATGGATATAAACTGACCATCATGAAGCTCAGACTTGAAGTTAGCCAAAGATTTCTAACCATCAGGAGAGTTAGAACAGCCTTCCAAGGGGAGCAGTGGGGACAAGAAACCTAGCTGGCTTCAAGACTGAGCTTGATAAGTTTGTGGAAGGGACGGTATGATAGGACAGCTTAATTTGCTATCAACTGATCTTTGACTACTAGCAATAAATATGCCCAGTGGCCTGTGAAGGGGTGTTAGATGGGTGGGTTCTGAGTTACTCCAGAGAATCCTTTCTGGGTGTCTGGCTGGTGAGTCTTGCCCATATGCTCAGGGCTGATTGCCATATTTGGGGTCAGGAGGGAATTTTCTCCCAGGGCAGATTGGCATAGGCCTTGGGGGGGGTTTCACCTTTCCCTGGGGAGCATGAGGCATAGGTCACTTGCTGGCGGATTCTCTGTACCTTGAAGTCTTTAAATAATTATTTGAGGACTTCAATAACTCAGTCTTAGGTTAGGGGTCTATTACAGGAGTTGGTGGGTGAAGTTCTGTGGCCTGTGTTGCGCAGGAGGTCAGACTAGATTACCAGAATGATCCCTTCTGATCTTATAGTCTATGAGTCAATAGGTGGTTGGGGTGCATTGGCAGAGTTGTGGAGTGCATAGAATTTGGGATGCACTGACAGAATTGGGGTGCACAAGGGTTGAGGTGCACTGGCAGAGCTGGGAGACACGGGGGGGGGACAGCGTGGGGGGCACCACACCTCCCTCACCCAAGCCCTCAATATCTCTTGCCTACCCTAAACATCCATCCCCAACCCATTCCTTCACTCCTCCACCTCCTAGTACTCCTTCCCTTTTAGAAGGCAAATATTTATGTCTAATTTTTCCCCACAAAATAGTATGATTACGTTCCCCAAAAATAAAACTGCCACCCATGACTCACAAATTGTAGCAACATCCAGCTGCTCAGTTCAAAACTCTTTTAGTCTTAGGTGAGGGCTTTTATGATTAATTTAATCTTTAAATAATTGAAGAGCGAGTTCAAAACCATCTGGTGAGTTCAGAGTCAACAAATTTAACAAGGCATGTGATTCTACTAGTGATTAGTACTTCTCCATGTAACAGAACAAGGCAGAAGGAGGAATGTTGTTTGGGAGAAGGGGGAGAGGGGATACAGCACCTCATAACTCAGCATCAACAGAGTCAAATAACCTCAAGTTTGGTTACTAAGACTACCCTACACCCCATGAGACACACCAAATTTCAAAGCAGTCCAATTAAACATTCAGATTTTATACAGCTTACAAGAAATTGGGCTTTAAACCAAATAAAAAGGCAGGAATAGAAACCCTCTAGCTATTTTTCTGTACTGGTGTGTGCTCAGTGTAGAAAATGCACATTTTAAATTTCTCAGGCTCCATCACTACCTTGGGTAAATCTTGGCAGATTATTAGTCAATCAAAATGGTGTCAATCAACAATTTGATCTCAACCACTTAGCAGGGGGAAAAAAACCAAACACACTCATAAGATTCTTTAAAAAATGGCTATTTTTTCAGGGCTCATATCTCCAGAACACTATATACACACGACTCTAAATACGGGTGACTAAGCCTATTCTGCACCACCACCACCTGCAAGTACATCAAGTTTCAAATAAATCCGACAAAGCATGTCAATTCTAGCGAACTTACAAAAGTTGACCATTAAACAGATGTCTTAACGCAACTGTAACTCTAGCAGCACTGGCATGCTCCCCCCCCCGGAAGTTTATTCAGCCAAAAGTTTAAAAAATACCAATGTTAGAGTTGTAATGTGAAGAATTTGCCCATTTATGATTTAAAGCCTGTTTTATTCCAAGGCAGCTGTACTAATCAATTTAAACGAATACGTAATTTAGGACTAGCATTTGTCTTCTTCCAAATACCATGAAATATTTGAACTTCTCTGTACCTTTGATAAGAAAATACTAACCTTCAGCTTGTGATGCTGGTGATCTTGCCCACTTCTTAATGCAGTTGAGATGAAACACATGATAACAATTCTGACAGCTCCACACGGGGGCTATCATTCGGATCACCTCACAGCATACCATACATTCATATTTCTCTGTGGTCAGCTGCTCTATCAGAGAACCTGGAAAGAAAATTCAATACTTATGCATCTAAACTAATCAAGACAATACATTATACACTAAAAAATGGCACCATAATATGCTCTACTTTAAATGAAACTTTAGAATTTACTTTTTTTCCCGTGGAAAGTTTTTTCTTCTGTTACAAAAGCTGAAATATTCCAATCAAAACATTTGGTACAAATTCTGTTTTTTTGTGTCAGTCTCTTAAATTTCAGCAAAATAAATAAATTGTTGAGGGGCTTCCTATTTAAACCTATTAGTGATTTTAATCTGGCAGAAGAGAAAATTTTACACTCTTTTTTCAGTTATCTTAATTGGGAGAATTTAGTTTTTTTCTACTATTTACAAGGAATATCACTACTATACCATGGTAGTGGGGAGGGAGAGGAGAAGAGAGAAGGAAAGAAATCAAGTGCGTCTTTAAAACTCAGTTTAATCTAATCTGAGACCACAAATGCTAAAATGCCTTAATCATAGTTGATTGGTTTTGCACAGTATCACTATACAGCACTTTTAAGGGAAATATTTTTAAAGTTAAGAAACATGAGGAAAAACTACCATTAAACCTAAAACAAAAACATTTACAATGCAGCCAATGCACAAGATTTTACAGAATTTTTATATGGGAAGTTTGAAAAATGTGTGACAGGGCAATAGTTAATGTTGTTTGCATTCCCTAGCAGCGCTCTCATACATGCTACTTTCACCATTCCATTCTGCTTTATCTGATGACTAGACCCAGCACAATGGGTGGCTTTTGAAGAAATTTCGGATTAATGGTGATTTTTTTACTTTTATTTCTCATAAAATACATGGCACAAAAAATTGTTTCCTTCAAAATGACCATTTCCCACTGCTCTCAATCGGACAGATGCCACACCATGCTTTGGGATGATAGCATTCCCTATGCCATAAGGAATTGAGACACTCAGTCCCGCTGTGAACAGTGAAAAAGATATTGCTCTTAAAATGGCCACCAAATATCACAATGGCTTCAATCTCATTAGGACTCCTTTCCCTCTTAAATATTTTTATGGGGATGTATACAACACGGGTTCAATGTCTGTTGGGGTTACCATCTAGTAGTTGGTCTGCTTAAGAGGAGAGCCCGCTGCTGCAAGTGACCATATTTACATTACAAACTTTGCTTGACTCAAGTTATGTAAGCGTAAAGCCCCTTCAGTTAGTGCATGGCTGCTTGGGCTGGTGTTACACATTCCCACCAGGAGTGCTTGTCTCAATGCAAACTTCGATGCACCACAGGTATATCCAGGGGCCCATGCACCACCCTCCTGCGCAATACTTTTTGCTGAATTATTGCAATATGTTCTGGGGTACACACAAGTTGCTGGGGGGGGGAGGGGGAGGAACAGGCTGAAAGCAAGAGTCAAGTTCACATCAAGCAACTTATTTCCATGCCAGAATACCATCCCAATTCCATAATTATGCCTTTTTAAAAGATCCCACAAACCCGCTCAGCACCTCTTTCTATACACCATCTCTGGCAGAAGACTGGAGCACACACTGCTCTGCAATGGTCACAAGAATAAAGCAAACACAGGATGAACAATCCTTTAGTATTTGTAGAGCTGCAGGAAGTTCCCCAACAATGGGGGACAAGACTATTTTTTTTAGAACAGACAGCTAAGGGACACAGAAAAAAAATTCAAGGACGATGCTGGTGTTTGCAGAAAACTTGCAGTTGGCAAAGCACCATTTCCAGGCCAGAGATACAAAAGCTGACTGAGGGACTGCATTTCAATGATCAATTGAGATGACAAGCAATGGCTACAGAACTTTTGGATGGGAAAGTCCACATTCCTGGGTCTGTGTGCAGAGTTTGCCCTGGCCCTCCATCACAAAAACAGCAGAATGAGAGCTGCATTGACAGTTAAAAAGCATGTGGAAATCACGTGATGGAAGCTTGATGGGTAGCTATCCAGCTTTGCAATGTGAAATCTCTTGGAGTTGGAAAATACACAGCGAGGGGCCGTTATCACACCAGCGTATATGGCCATTTAGCATATCCTGCTACACAGAACAGTGACTCAGGGCAATATACAAAACAAGGTGGGTGGATTTGCAGCAGTGGGCTTCCCGAACTGTGGTGGGGTGATAGATAGCATAAACATCCTTGTTTTGGCACCAGCCTACTTACCAACATGGGCTGGTCACAAAAGGTGCATGATGCTCATATATTTAAGAACACAGCACTGTTCACAGGAATCTACAAGCAGAGACATTTCTTCCTGACCAGCTTATTATATTGGTGACATTGAAATGCCAATAGTGAGCTTGGGGGACTCACAGTACCTCTTCCTCATGTAGCCGTATCGGTCACCCTGACTCCACCAAAGTTTCAGCTACTAGCTCAGCAGATGCAGAATGACAGTTGAGTGTGCTTTTGGCAAATTGAAGAGACACTGGCAGAGATGACTCAGTAGACTAAATCTCAGTGAGAAAAATATCCCCGTGGTTAGAGCTGCCTGTTGTGTCTCACATATCTGTGAGTCAAAGAGGAAAAGATGCCACCAGCATCGAGGGCGGAGATGTAGCAGCTTTCTGATGACTTTGAACAGGAAGACATAAGAGCCCTTAGAAGATCTCAGTGCAGATCTATGCTGCCTTGAAGGAGTATTTAATGGTCAGCCACAGTAATGTGCTATGCTGGACAGTGCTGCACCAGGCCTTGAAGTTTTAAAGGCTGTTAGGAACTGTGTACTGCTTGGTGTAACATTTATGATCATCACATGGTCTTTTAATGTACCTATCAATTTTGCAATGCTTGCTGTATATTTGTAGTTATTACACTGTTTTTATGAGTTCTGTGGTCCTCTACATTCTGGAGTACATGTTGTGAAGTAATAAAGATTATTTTTTAAAAGAGAAATGTACTGCATGCCAAAAATAGCTCAAAGACAAAAATGTACAATTATAAACATACAATTCAAACTTCTAAAATAAATCATCAGAATAGGTTACAAGTAGAACAGTAGAAAATATTCCTGTCCATTGCAGTCACACACAATTGGTCCTGAGAGTGCCACGGGAGGGTGCAGGTGAAATTCTGGTTGTCCTTACTGTCCCCCAGCATGAAGTGACAGGGGTAGGGATTCAGCTCATGATGCCACATGGAATGTTGAGGAATTGTAAGGGAAGTGCTAAAATGGAGTTCTCCACTGACTGCAAAGGGAGGTGAGCTCATGATTGTTGGACCTGTAGGTCAACAAGACACTGCAACATTTGTGTTTCCTGCCTAAAAAGACGTGTCCTAGTGCATCTCCCTCTCCTTTTCCCACTGGGACTCCTTGGCCTTTCTACACACTGTCTGACACAGTCAATCTTCTGGCCGGCCGCTCACAGTCCAATGCAGCACTGGCTTGGAGGATCTTGATGAACATGTCCTCCCCAATACCCTTCTTTCTCCTCCTCACTGAGGTCAATCATTCCCTGGGTATAGAAGAGGCATCCCTCAAGGCCACAACGGAGGCAGCTACAGATAAAACAGACCGATGTATCATTGATTTACTGTCACAATGGAAAGTAAAATATAAATTCCAAACTCCATTCTCTTAATCCCACAAATGTTTTTAATAAAACATGCTTATTGACACTTCAGCTTTGGAGTGCCTCTGCACAGCACAGCTCTCCAGTCCCAGCCATGGGGAATAAGGTCTGCCATGGGCATATAAACTGCGGCACACAAACAAAGAATTTTTTGGTTGCATGAAACAATGAAAGGTCAGTCCCTATTTTCATGGGCACGAAGATGTGCAATGGCACTGAAGAGTGGCACTATTTTCCACACACGGTAGTGATTTTAGCTGATGTCTCACTCCTGAGGGTAACAAAGGCACAGAAAGCACAGTTGCTACCGGTGTCCCAAACCCGCCCCGATTCATATGCCACTAGCCTGTTTACTGCAATGGTGACAGGTAAAGTCATCACAGAGTGTCATGGGAAAGCTTCCTACCACTGAGGAAGAAATAAGACAATCCCTCCTAGAATCTTTGGGAAAGGATTGCAGAGTACCTCATTAAAATCATCAAAATCTCTCAGGAGAATACAACCACCACTCCTATGTACAGCAAAAACGAGAGTCCCGTAACACTTTAAAGACTAACAAATTTCTGCAGGCATAAGCTTTCGTGGGCTGCCGCGAAAGCTTATGCCTGCAGAAATTTTTTAGTCTTTTGAAAGGTGTTTTGAAAGGTGCGGAGACATGGCTTTCTGTCTCTATAATCCCTGGGCAGTGTAGTTCACAATTGTGATCAGAGCAGTCATTGGGGACAGCTGCTGAAGGACTATTAGTGTCAGCATAGGTCACACAGCATTTATACTTGAACTGCATCAACCACACACCACAGCATGTCGAACACATGACAATGTCATCTGGATAGGGGCTTTACCATGGCAGCCTAATGGGGAGTTTATATAGGCAGCAATCAAATGTGTGTACACAAATGTACATACAAGTCAACACAGGTGACATCCAAACTAACTTTTTAACGTAGGCCAGGCTGGTGTGAAGGAGCTATTTTTTAGGTGAAAAACAGAAATCAGAGCTGTGGTTTTGGAGGGAATTAGTCTGTCTCCTACACATCTGTTTGGAATCCAAAGCGGGTACCAAAGATTTTTCACGTTCCACTACGGAGTGAGCACTGGGCTGGTGATCTATTTATTGATAGTGCCATGCCATTGCACTCCACTATAAAAAACTAAGGCCTAAACAGGTTTTTTTGTATTTCCAATATTACATGTTTTTGGTACTGTGTGTTTGATTGCCGCAAGGGGAGTCCAATAGGAGTTTCATTTTACTCTTGTCCCTTTCATTGGTTCCTCTGTGTGTGCAACAAAATGTTAGAAAACTTTTGCAACTTTGAAAATAATTTCATTTAAGGATGCTCCAGCTCTATACTTGTTCAAATTACTTCACATTTTCCCCAGAGTTCTACTCTTGTCCCTGACCTGATTTCCATTTTTAAATCTGATTTACAAAAGATGCAAAATTCAGTTTTAAGCAAGAACTACAGAAAGGCTGTCACTTTTCTATAATGAAGCAGGAATTACTGAAAATCCCAAGATATATAACAAACAGATGCATTTAAGTATAATCCAGGTATGATATCATTTGCATCCTTCAAAACTGACTCTGTAAGGTGTTGAGCAACTCCTATGAAATGCCAAACACCTTCAACTAACTTTAGAAGCAGAAATTGTTCACTATCTCTTAGAAAAAAACCTTTGATTTGGAGGTCTAAACCAGTCCAGCAAGCTTACCTGTATGAGTTTCCTTGTTCCTTGGTATGTTACTCTGTTTTTTCCAATGCTGAGTCCAGTTGAAATGAAAGGAGGTTGTGCGTCCCATTTGTAGCTGAAACTGTCTTCTACCATATTTAACTGATTCCCCTAATTGTTGAGCCTGTGTTATGCTGGTAAAGTTTAGATCATTGTTTTGAACACCTGATTCTTTGCTCCTCTCACTAATTTTATCTTTTGAAGTATAAGAAAGAGGTGGCTTCTTAGCTGCTTTTGCTTTTTTACTGTGGTGAGTATCTTGTCTCTTCTGAATTTCTTTATCTAACTGGGGTTTACTCCACATGGACTTCCTGGGATATTTCTTGTTCACAAATGGATATCTTTTTTGTTCATCACTATTGCCAGCATATCCGTCATTGAATGCTTTTCCATCAGAGGCTTCCGAAGAGTCAGACTGAGTTAGATCCAGAAGTGGTATATTTTCAAACATCTCATTCTTCTGTTTAGTCACTCTCTTATCCCGCTCATGTAATTGCTTCCCCTTCTCTTTGAGACATTTTCCAGGTGCAGGCATCAGGTGCGTTTTCTTTGGCTTTGCCCCTCTGTTATCTGCACTAAATACCTCCTTTTCACTCTCTGAAGAGCAATAGTCATTGTATTCTTTAGGATTCACTCTCCATGTTGGTATTTTTGTATCTAAAATGGTCATGTCTGTTGTACCATCAGTGGATACTTGCCTTATCTGGTTTCTAGTACATGTCCTATCATTTCTTGATCTGTGCCATCGCTGGCTTTGAAAGCTATGATTCTTATGAGTTTTACTGGTACCAGCAAACTGGAGAAAATCTTGCTGGCTACAGTACTGGCTTTCTGGACTATAAAAGCTATCAGGGCCTCTGTCAGAAGACAGACTAGGAAGTGGTAGATTATCATTTCTGCTCTGATTCCTATTGGATTCCAATCTACCTAAACTTGTCCAATTTACGTCAGGAGTCTCTCTCTCTCTCAGAATGAAATGAGCTGCATCTGGATTTAATTTTAATGCACCTAAAAAGGAAAAAACAAAGTTACTGAAGTATAGAACTGTGTAAGTATTAAAATACCTCTAATGATGTATCATAGCAAAATCTACTTGCATACACAATGGGCCAAATAATGCAGCTGCTCCACACCCTGTAGCTGAATAAGGACCAACATCCAGGAGTTCATTTTTTTCATATGAAAATAGTTATTTTCTATTTGCCTTATATCAGGCATGTTAAATTTGTTATGTACCTTTTCAGTTAGGTTGAGGGTAAAAATTTCACTAGGAAAAGGAAACTTCAGTCAGAAGACTGCAGTGTCCTTTAACGAGTCAAGTAAAATATCACACAGATTTTTACACAAGCAGCCCTTTGCATTTCTGAAACCTCTCTTCTTTTTCATCCCCATGACCTGTCTATCTTCTATTATTTATATGGATGTCCCTTCTTTCCCTTACACATTGTCCCACTTTGGACATGCACAACACCTCCTCCCCCCCCCCCAATCTCCACTTCCATCAACCCCACTTTAGCGTTCCCCAACCCCATTTGTTCCTCCTCTCATTAACTTCCTTTCACCCCCATCCCTTCTTCCTACTCTCCTATTCCTCTTCCCTACCCCATTTGATGATTCTTCTCCCCAATCTTCTTTCTCCTTCCTGCCTGCCAGGTCCTGGTTCCTGGACTGGGATGGGAGGGGAGGGTAGTACTAAAAACTTCCTTTTCCTTGTACTTAGTAGCATGAGGCCCAGCAGCAGTGGCAATGAGGGAAAAGTCTGGAAAGAAGATTCATAGACTCATAGGTCAGAAGGGACCAATATGATCATCTAG
>ML675601.1:0-27486 GCA_007922155.1 Mesoclemmys tuberculata | reverse complement strand
CAGCTTGGCCTACTACTCCCACCCATAGTTTTTTTCCCCTTTCTTGGTGTAACCCGTCCGTGCCCAGGGTAGCCCACTGATAATGCCAGGGTCAGGGCAGGCTGCAAAAGGAGAGCAAATTCTCCCAGCACTGGTGGGTGACACCACAGTCAGACTTCCCAACCAGCCACAAACAGTGCTTCTGATTCCCCCACACTGGTTATCAAGAAGCCACTGTGCAAATACACACAGCCCCCTTTACTGCATTTCAGTCTCTGGCTCCCAAAACCGACACTAGGTCCAGTAAAGAGATCAGTTGCTTTAACTCTATGCTCTTTACTAAAAGATTCCCTCTGATCCCAAAGGACCAGCCACAGTACCAGTTCACTATAAGTTTGGATCTTACCCAAAATACCACGCTGCCAGCCAATCCTTTAGTAACTAAAACTAAAGGTTTATTGATAAAAGAAAAACAAACAATAAGAGAAGTGTTAAAGGCTTAAAGCAATCAGATACATACAGATGATTTAAAAGTCCATATACATCAGGTTTCTAGAACAATTGTGGAGTTGCAGGCTTGTATAGTTCCTCTGGTATACATCCAGTACCTGGATGGGTCTAAGTCCTTCAGTTCAGTTGCAAAGTGTGTTAATCCAGAGGTGTGTCCGCAGCTGGACAGGAACAAGGACACAAGGCAAAGACCAAGACCAAGACGAAGACGAAGACAAAATGGTTTCTGTGGTTTGATCTTATATACCCTCTGTTACTGGCCATGTGGCTTGTGGAACTTTACTGGAACCAAAATGAAGTCCATAGTCACATGGGCCAATCCTGGTAACTCTTCAGGTATGCCTTTAGTTTCTTCCAGGGCCTCTGGCTTCTGATAAGGCCTTGAATGGGCTATTAAGCAAGCTATTGTCCTGCCGCCTCTCTGTCTGGGGTGTGTCTTCCACAGCACAGTTTGAAATACAGGGATATCAAAGATCTCCATAACTTTCCTTGCACATATTACACACGAACACAAATATTATCATCTTACTCAGCACATTATAACCTTTCTAACAGTACCTGACATGGCATGTCTTACAGGAATTATTATGATTTTGACATATTAAGGTCAAACAACACCAATGCCCCCCCCCTCCTAATGCAGCCCGCGTGACACTTGGGATGCAGGCTTCTGATCCCCGTGCTGGGAGACTGGTGGCAGCAGGAATGGAGCAGGGAGAGGAAAGAGACAAGGAGTGATTGTCATGTGGGCTGGAAGCATGGGGAAGGACCCTCTCTTGAGCCAAACCTGCGGGGCATTTGTGACACTGTTGCTGATAGAGGTAGTGTAGGAGTTCCTTTCCCTTCCACCCACTTTGACTTTAGCACCTTCTTAACCCTTTTATAGAATGGCAGAGCAATAGGGGGATACCTTTGTTAGTTTCAGGAGGTCCTTTGGGCAGGCAATATGTTTGCCACTCCTGTCTTACATGATGAAGAGATAGTTGCCTCTCAATAACAACATTGCAGCCACCTATCAGAGACATATTTCAGTCATACTCTCTCTTGCTTAGAAGACTCATCAGAAATTTTCTAGATTTACTCTGAAGGCAAGAGAGAATATTTCTAAAAAGTATGAAGAAAACTCAAATTGTTTGATATTGTTACAGGTCATTAAGAAGTTAGCCCAATGTAAAAAATTCAAATCTGGGTGTCATTTGACTGAAAACTGGCTTATCATGCCTTCAAAATTACATATAAGTATCTCCTTGAACACTCATATACCTACTATCTTCACTGAAGAAATTGGGTCATGATTAAATAGAGTTATTAACTATTTTTGTTGTGGATGGTTTGGGGTGTAATAGGCAAAATACTGATTTCCCATCCATGGAACTTTTTGCAATTGAATTCACTGGAGCAAGAATGGGTAAAATACTTGCATGACCATGTTGCAGACTACAACATTCAAAGAAGTCTTTCCATTGGTAACAGGTAAGTAGTAAAGACAAGTGGTGGAAGAAGGCTGTATTCTAAAGGTGTGGGTCATGTCTTCTAATTCCATCTTTAGAAGCATGTGCACTTTGTTATGGAAAGATGATAACCTCTACAAAGTTGAAGTTGAAGCCAGGGTCACATAAGGATGATATTTAATTTCTTTTAACTTCCCCAGCCCCTCTACCAAAACAAACAAACAAAAAATGCAATTCATACTATGACACCATGGCATGTGATCAAGATGGCCAGTGCCCCAGAAATTGACAGTTTAAACAATGAGATACCCAAACTGTGCCAGTTATTGAGTAAACCATTGAAAAATTTATTCTCCCTTTTGAAAAAGCTGAAAGAGCAGAATTTGTGAAGTTCCACATTCGTTTCAAGACTATAGTTTTCAGCTAACTAGTGCCTGGGTCTACACTGCCGCCAGCAGTCAATGGGAGATGATGTCAACAATCATAACTTGCTTTAATGATATTGGTTGAGTATGCCCACACATCGCTCCTTTTGTCATTGCTCTTGCATCGACAGACAGTGTTGCATCATAGGTAGCTATCCCACTGTGCAACTTACCATCCTTTGTCACTGGAAGCTAGGGGAACAAATTGTGGTACACCAGGGGGACATGCTTGTCATCCTGTGCACTGTGTGAAGAAATACTTTATTTTTGCTCATTTTAAACCTGCTGCCTATTAATTTCATTTGGTGACCCCTAGTTCCTGTGTTATGAGAAGACATAAACAACACTTCCTTATTTACTTTCTCCACACTAGTCATGATTTTATAAAGCTCTCTCAGATCTCCCCTTAGTCATTTGTTTTGCAAGCTGAAAAGTCCCACTCTTATTAATCTCTTCTCATATTGAAGCTGTTCCACATCCTTAATAATTTTTGTTGCCCTTTTCTATAACTTTTCCAATTCCAATATACCTTTTTTGAGATGGGGCAAACAGATCTACATGCAGTATTCAAGATGTGGGCATGCCATGGATTTATAGAGGCAATGTGATATTTCTTTCTTATTGTTTATCCCTTTCCTTATCATTCCCAACATTCTGTTAGCTTTTCTGATTGCTGCTGCACATTGAGGGAATGTTTTCAGAGAACTATCCACAATGACTCCAAGATCTCTTTCTTGATGAAGCATTTTTTCTCATCCCACTGGATGTTACAGCTCTTTCATACACAAGCTTCTCCTTGAAGCTTGGGGACCAGTCTCCTGTTGAAGTTTCTCAGTGTTCTCGATGCTTCCAGCTTAGGGGAGAGAGGAAAAGGCCAAGGCATGCAGCCTCTGACCCTTGTATCTTTTGAACATGTGCCTAGTAGACATCAGCCCTGGCATGTACAGGTGAGCTCTGCTCAGTCACAATGTTGTTCAATCTCACCTCGTGTCATTTCACGTGAATCAGGCATGTAGTTGACCAATCTCCAATCTCCAAATAGTCTTATGTAACTGTCATTGTATTGTAAATCCTTTCTTTACAACACTTTGCTGGTTGATGGTTGCTAAGCCCCTCCTGGGTGTAGATGCCACCTCTGATATTACTAGAAGCTTATGACATATTTCAACAACAGTAAAACCTCATAACTTGATACTTACTAATGATACACATATTTTGAAAGCACAATGGGTTTGAGCAAATTATTACCTTTCATTAGATATCTTATATGGCACGCTTGGGAACTATTACAGCCATACAGGAATGATGAATATGCAGTTTACATTTTGCTACTCTGGGGCTTCGTGTGTCACAACTACATCCACTGGATCACTTTTGCCCACATGCTTGTTGACCTCCATAAGAAATTCTAGTAAATTGGGAAGGCATGATTTCCCTTTACAAAATCATATTAATCTGTGTCTGATAATTCTGTTCTTTACTATAGTTTCAACCAATTTGCTGGGTACTGACGTTAGGCTTACCGGTCTATAATTGCTGGGATCGCCTCTGGAGCCTTCTTTAAAAATTGGCATCGCATTAGCTCTCCTCCAGTCATCTGGTACAGAAGCTGATTTAACTGGTAGGTTACATATCACAGTTAGCTGTTCTGCAATTTCACATTTGAGTTCGTTCAGAACACCTGGGTGAATACCACCTCGTCCTTGTGACTTATCACTGTTTCATTTATTAATTTGTTCTAAAACCTCCTCTAATCACACCTCAATCTGGGACAGTTCCTCAGATTTGCCACCTAAAAAGTATGGCTCAGGTTTGGGAATCTCCCCCACATCCTCAGCTGTGAAGACCAATGCAAAGAATTCATTTAGTTTTTCTGCAATGGCCTCATCATGCCTGAGCGCTCCTTTAGCATCTCCATCACCTGATGGCTCCACTGGTTGTTTAGCAGGCTTCCCACTTCTGATGCATTTAAAAAAAAATTTCTGTTACTTTTTGAGTCTTTGGCTAGCTGTTCTTTGAATTCTTTTTTGGCCTTCCTAATTATATTTCTACACTTCATCTGCCAGAGTTTATGCTCCTTTCTATTTTCCTCAACAGAATTTAATTTCCACTTTTTAAAGAATGTCTTTTTGCCTCTAACTGCTTTTTATTTTGTTGTTTAGCCATGATGGCACTTTACTGATCCTCTTATGTTTTTTTTTTTAATTTGGGGCATACATTTAAATTGAGCTTCTATTATGGGGTCTTTAAAAAGTTTCCATGCAGCTTGCAGGGATTTCACTTCTGGCACTGTACCTTTTAATTTCTATTTAACTAACTTCCTCATTTTTATGAAGCTCCCCTTCCTGAAATTAAATGCTACCATGGTGGGATGCTTTGGTGCCCCCCCTACTATCAAACAGGGATTTTAAATTTTATTATTGTTATGGTCACTACTACCAAGCAGTTCAGCTATATTCACCACTTGGACCAGATGTTGTCCTCCACTTAGGATTAAATCAAAAACTGCCTCTCCTCTTGTGGGTTCCAGGACTGGTCCAAGAAGCAGTCGTTTAAGATATCAAGAAATTTTCCCTCTCCATCCCTTCCTGAGGCAACATGTACCTTGTCAATAAGGGGATAGCTGAAATCCCCCATTATTACTGAGTTTTTTTATTTCTTTTAGCCTCTCTAATCTTCTTGAGCATTTTACAGACACTATCACCATCCTGCTCAAGGCAGAACCAACCCCAACTAAATCATTCCACCTTAAAAACCTCTAAGAATGGAGATTTCACCACCTTTGTAGGTAACCCGTTCCAGTGCTTCACCATGCTCCTAGTGAAAACTTTTTTCCTAATATCCAATCTAGATCTCCCCAACTGCAATTTGAGACAATTGTTCTATCATCTACTACCACTGAAAACAGCCTAGTTTCATCCTCCCTGGAAACCCCTTTCAGGTAGTTAAAGGCTGCTATCAAATCCCCGCTCAATCTTCTCTTCTGCACACTAAACAAGCCTAGTTCCCTCAGCCTCTTCTCATAAGGCTTGTGCTCCAGTCATGTGTCCTCATCATTTTTATTGCCCTCTGCTGGACTCTTTCCAATTTGTCCACATCCTTTCTGTAGTGGGGGGCCCAAAACTGGGCACAGCACTCCAAACATATCCTCCCTTAAGGAATGTCTCTGTCCAAACCACATGCTCCTCCATACCTGTCGACTTTCCCCCAGCCCTTAAATTAAATAGATAGAGCAGTTTTTAAACTTACATGCCTGCAATCCACTTCCATTTTGGTTTAGGTGGAGCCCATCCTCCCTGTATAGGCTCCCCCCTTTCCCAAAAGGTTCCCCAGTTCCTAATAAATCTAAGCCCCTCCTCCCTACGCATCGTTTCATCCAGGCATTTTGAGGTTCTACAATTTGCCTGTCTAACTAGCCCCTCACATGAAAATGGAAGCATTTCAGAGAATGCTACCATGGAGGTCCTGAATTTCAATCTCTTACTTAGCAGCCTAAATTTCACCTCCAGGACCTCTCTCCTATATCCTTCCCTATGTCATGGTATCTACATATATCACGACCACCAGTTCCTCCCCAGCATTACACATAAGTCTGTCTAGATGTCTCAAGAGATCCACAACCTTCGCACCCGGCAGGCAAGTCACCATGCGATTCTCCTGGTCATCACAAACCCAGCTATCTAGGTTTCTAATGATTGAATCTCCCATTACTGTTACCTGCTTCTTCCTAATAACAGGAGTGTCCTCCCCTGGAGAGGTATCCACAGTGTGAGAGGATAACAAGACATCTTCCGGATGGAGGATCCCAACTATCAGATCATTTCCCTCTGCTCCAGTTTGATGTTCTCCTTCCTGAGACTTTCAGCCTTCTCAACACTACAGAGGCTTTCAGTGGGTGGTGGGACTGTTCTACTGTGTCCTGGGAAGTCTCATCTATGTACCTCTCTGTCTCCCTTAGCTCCTCCAGTTCAGTCACCCTGATTTCCAAAAGCCCATATGAGGTCTCTGAGGGTCAGGAGATCCTTACACTGAATGCACACATATGCCACCCCACCTGTAAGGCAGGTAATCATTCAAGCTGCACTCAGTGCAATGAACTGGATAGTCCCTACTGTGTTGCTGAACTTCTGCCTGCATTCTCTTTTTACTCCTACAGCTCTTCCTTTATTTATGTTTTGTTTTTAATCAGAGGGTGTTTAAATGCCTTTAGTTTAAAGAAGGTTAATGAAGTGTATCTAGCCACCTCATTCTCCTTCTAAGCTTCCTCACAAAACTCCCCTGTTCACTAGCTCCTCTGGTCGTTTTGTAGAACTAAAACCTACCAGAGCCCTAGGCTGGAGTTGGGATTACCTCTGGTAAGTTTTCTGATATGCTTGTAGATTCTTTTATTCTTTAATATATTTTCTATAATTCTTTTGCCTTAAGAGTGAACTGTAGCACTGTAGTGCAGACATTCATTAGTGACGAAAAGGGTTTTGTTCCCCCCTGCATTGCTGTAATAAATCTACATCTTGGAGAGGCGGTAACAGTGTACACAGCGGAGGTTAGGTTGACCTAAATACACTACACAGGACGTGATTTTTTTCCAAAGCTTTAAGCAACATAACATGGTCAATCTAAGTGTAGACCAGGCTTCAATGTGCTTGCCATAGCCTTTGAAAAAAAAGCAAAGTGCAGGCGCTGGTCTGCTCAGGCAGTCTGGCTTGCTAAGTACATCAAAGCATACAACACTGAGCAAGTGAAATGTGGGTCTCCACTCAAGAGAGGTGACAGCTGGGAGCTAGCAATCTAAACTGGGTGCCCTTGGTGGACCCCAGAAGGGGAAGACAGGTGCAGATGCCTGAAACTTTGACACAGCACATTGCAGGTAGTTTTATTTAACTAATAAACAATTTTAAAATACATACTTTGTACATTTAATTGAATTGCAGGTTTTATTCAAATGCAGTGAGACACAAATTCAAAGTAAGAAGTTATCTAATAAATGAAAAATATGTCACACTATTTTCTAATACAGCTATAAAAATTAAGAAGCCGAATAAACATGTTACGCTATTCAATTGCTTAAATAACTGTATAAATACATCTAGTCTCCTCCTGGTTAGCAAAAGTACCAAATTTAGTGCAAGGTTATTGCAATGATTTGGGGAATCTGTCTGCGTAAAGCTTATGAATTCCAGTGTGATTTCATGGACTGTCTGTATTCTTGTTTTAGAACTGTTTTTTACTGTGGCTATGTACCTACCAAGCTTATGTCGATATAAATTATGTCACTCAGGGGTGTCAATAAGCTTAAGTGCCAGTATAGACAGACCTTCTCCTGCAGATATAGCTACTGCTGCTCATGGTGGCTGGAATAATTAAGTTGATGGGAGACCTCTCTCCCGTTTGTGTTTTGTCTCATGCTCCATGAACTAAGGAGACAGAGGAGTGGCATTGGCATCTGTATCTATAAACAGGCTGAGATTGTTAAAGACTTTCAGTATCTGAACAGATCTTACCTACGGAGAACAAAAGAGCAACTACATCCTAGATAAATCCAATTTTTTCCAACCTCTTTGCAAGGGGCTGGGATTTGAAGGAGTAGAATTTTTCTAGAAGCAGAACAAAGATCAGGGGTGAGGGCTGAATCTTAAAAACCAGAGATACTCAGAAGGGTTCCACAGAAATAAAAGAAGATTGAGCAGGAAGAACGAAAAGGGATGCTTTCACAACAAAGTGTTCCTTTTGAATGCCAGGTCCTGCAGATGGAGAAGGAAGCTGAAGAGGGAGGGGAGGTGAAGGAGAGAGACACACACATACACACCATGATTTGGAGAAGTCATGTGCAAAAAAGGGGATCCTGGACTCCTCAGGAGACTTTGACCTAAGCCCAGCATTGCTCACAAGTGGTGAGGAAACTGAGGAAGGGAAATTCATTCAGGTGTTTTATTGTGCCATGTAAAGTAAAGTGAAAGTGGTTTGGGAACCCCTTGCAAAGCAGATATCTGTTTGCTCACACTCAGGTGTCTGAAAAGGTGACCTATAAGTCACAAGGTGTAATTCTAGGAAAAAATGTGCTTAAGCAAATGGAGTCAGCATTGCTCCTGGGGGCCCCAGGCCACTGACAATGAGGTCCCATTTCCATGAATAGTGCCCAGGAAGCATGCCAAAGAAGCCAAGGCAAAAGAGTGCTGGTACCTACTCAGGTTCAGGAAGCTTACAGCACAAGGGTCCAGTATGTGAGGCCCAAACAACAGCCTGGTGAGTGTCCACAGGGTGAACTCAACCAAGGCTGCAGCAGCTACGTTTGGTTGCAAATCAACATTTTAATGATTATACCAACCATGAGAATGAATCTCTTTAGAAAAATAAAATGTATAAATACAAAATAAGATTACAATAATTTAAATCAAGATTTCCTGCTTTCTGGTTTAAATCACTGGTGTAAACTTCCTTCAAAACAGAGTATAATTTATTTGTCAAAAGATGCACAGCATTCACAAAAGTCTATTTTATATAAAAAGACCTGTATACATACTGCCTCACCTATGCTTCACATTGCCCTCATGCCCCTCAGTAGGTATATATTAGCCTTGGAGCTTATTGTAATAATTGAGTTGTAATCAACTCTGTGCCAATTTTCAGAACTCTTGGAAACTGAAGGTTTGTGAAGTGTCACAATTACCTATAGCAATGAATGCTGATAGAAAAGGAACAAAAGGGAGACCAAAAGACTGAATTAGTCCAAACAAAAAGATCTACTGATACCAACCCAGGACTGTGTTAAGACAGTGACTAATAAACAAAAGAACTTGAAATCAATGGACCAAAATTCACGTGTCAGAAACCAGACCAACTTACTGAACAAATGATGACAGGATAGACTATTCTGCCCATCACCCCCTTGGAGGAGTCCTTAAATAAAAAGACTTAGAGGGGAATCATGATGCCAGGCAGAGAACTGGTGGACTGAATGGAGCAAGTGACCACAACTGATACTTCCACCATCTCCTGGGATCCCAGGATCCATTCTAAAAACATTAGGCCTTTGACATCCTGCCCTTAAAAGGGCCCTGAGCAGATCAGGCCACAGAGAGGATGCAGATAGCAATACAACTGCCACCAGCTTCAACTAAATCCTTTACACCACCTTGAACGTGAGTTTTGGGCTCCTGCTCACACCTGTTTCCTCATGTTATTTACCTTCTCTACTTTATTTCATGTTTCCCCCTTCCCCTCTTTTTTCCTTCTGTTCAATAAGTCTGGTTTAGCCAGCCAAGACTGATTTTTTTGCAGCACTGTGGTAAGCCCCTCACCAGAAGAGCAGCTAAAAGCACACACCTCCAACAGCCCTGACACTGGTACACGTATTAAGAGTGGCTAATAAGATTGTGTGCTGTGCCCATTCTTCTCCAGTGCAGAGATGCTAGTAAGAGTCAGCAACAAACACAGAAAGTGTATTTTCTGTCTTTGCTGTTTTTGTTTCCTTTTGAATTTTGGTTTTAAACAAAGCAGAGTTGGACTGCAACAGCTCCAAATCATCTTATCCTTTGGGAAGGGAGAAAGTTAATTATCATGATCTTTCACAGGTTGTTTTGTTTTTGTATGGTATCGAACTGGAGTTTTTCCTCTCAGAAAAACTCTACAGGTAAAGGGAAAAGGATTATCATACAAACAAAAGCCTTACTTAATATTTCAACTTATATTTCCTTATCTTTAAAAAGAGTAAAGATTTTTTTTAATAGTGGCTGTTGCCGTGCAGGCTGTTGTATGCAGTACTCAATACCCCAAGCCATGATTATTTGTTTAGTGTTGTATAGAGACCAGGTCATGCTAATGCCTTAATCTTTCTGGGGCCATTTATTCCATCAAAATTAACATCATGCCTTCTGTTCTCTTGGGGACCAAGTTACAGCCTGCTTGCTGCAGTCCTTGACTCTCAGTTAGTCTGAGATCCCTGCAATCAACTCTCTGACACTCTCTCAGAAGCTTTTGGCAACTCACTTTGATTTAAAGTATGCATTCATGCTGAATATCATCACACAGCTAAAGGAGGTGCAAATTACAGTTATAAAAATAGATATTTCCCAGTTCTCTACAAACTTTTAGTGAAACTGATTTAAATTGGATATTGAAATATTACATAATTTACAGTTTAGTAAATCTCTATAAACTAAGTGTGCTGTTGTCCTATAGCATAGCTATTACGTTAAGACAGAACCAGGCTGTAAGTTAGCCAATTTATCATGTGTTAAAGAACACACTGACCTGTCTATATTTAAAAGATCTACAATATGTTAGCTACCCTACTTAACAACAGATCTTTAAATCCTAGCCCAGAGAAAGACTTAGTGATTTTGGCAAAATCTAACTTATGTTTCAACTCTGTTTAAAAAGTGACCCCTTTATAGGGATTGTAAATGAATGCACACATTGTTCTATTGTGTTTGTTGTTTTCTTTGCAGTATTATTAACAATTCTTTTGTTTATATAAGTCACAATATCTCCTAAAATGTAGCAAGAACCCTTGTATACCAAGAAGTGGGGTCAAATCCCTAAACTACCACAGAAAATTAATTCAACCTAATCTGGTTTCTCCATACTATAAAGTTAGTGATTTGTAGGATAAAATTACTCTGGCATTCAACACCTTAACTCATACAAAATATGGGTACTGTTGGAGGCCCAGCTTACACTGAGTTGCTTGACCACTGGGTGAGGCCCACGACTCAGCAGCCTAGCTGCTTTTTACATTTGGCAGAGACCAACAGATTGCTGAGTAACCTTCTGGTATCTCAGTTTCTGCGCACCACAGCACATAATGAGTATGGGTTTGCACAACACAGCAAATAGTTTGCAACTGCATATAGATAAAGATGAACAAGGATAAGAGTTTATGCATTTTATGTTAAAGGAGGGCTCTTTCCCACCATTTGGAGTGATTTTTCCCACTGCCTCTCCCACTGTTTTTCTCCAATTCATCATGATGAGAATATGAATAGTTATTAGTAACAATGAAGGATAAAGAAAGTGAAGGACAAGAGAACACTATCTAAGATAAATAAATAAATGGATGTTGTGTAAAAAAGGGTATGAAAAGCCACCACCCAGAAAAAAGAACGTGCTTCACCACCACCTGATTCTGCAAGTTGCTGCTGGCCTGATCACCTGGTGGGGCTCCTGAAGACATATACAGCCTCTGGAGTGAAAACATAACTCCTTGGGCCTAGTGACCATGGATATTTCATAGTTAATTTTTGGCTTCGTATTGAACTAACTATCTAAGAACTCCTTGCACATTAAAACTGATTGATCTGCAAATCAGGTGCACCGTATCTCACTGGTAACTTACGCTGATCATAGCAAGGGCCCTGCAATAGGTACAAAGTGGAAAGGAACAGGAGGTCCAGGTAACTGACGGTCACTTGCTGCACAAAGATAAGACACAAACATCTTTGTGAAAGACAAAGCAAGAAAAAGAAAAGGAAATTTGAGTGCGAGTACAAAGATTGGTAAATCTGCCCTAGAGTTATTCAAATGGATATGAGGACTAGTTCCATGAAGGCAGTGTGAGCCTCTATATATCTGTGTAGGGAAATCATGTATTTCCCCCATAACGTGACTGCAATGTTCAAAGACCTGCTTTCTGAAATGTTTCAGACTTATCTACTGAGGGAAGTAAGTCTTAAAGTTGGTATCTCTGCTAGTTTCCAAAACTTTACTTTCAGTTTGGCAACTATCAGGATAGGCAATGTATGTAGTTACCTCTCCTTTACTTCCATATATCATCCCTTTGTTAGCATTATACGCCTAGGACTGTTTTTCCAAGCATAAAATGGGAAGAATTTAAATTGTGGTTGCTGTATAAATACAATAACCTTCTCTGTTTATCCACCATTTTCAGTCTGGACATGACATAGGGCTATGCCAAACAACACGTAGAGTCACCCAGGGACTTCCACGAACAGCAGCTCATGGGCCAAAAGGTAGAAAAGAATGAAGGGAAAGCCAAGAGATATCTATATTTTAAGATATGCTCTAGGAATTATTTTGGGGAAGTTTAATGGCCTACATCATACAGGAGGTCAGACTAGGGGCTTGCCTATACTTGCTCTTATGCCAGGCAAAACTTTTCTGTCACTCAAGGATGTGCTCCCACGCCAACATAATAAAACCACCTAAATAAGGGGCGGTAGGTATGTCAGCAGGAGAGCTCTCCTGCTTTCATAGCGCTGTCTACACTCGCACTTATACTAGCAAAACTTACGTTGCTCGGTGGGATTTTTTTTTCATACCACTGAGCTACAAAAGTTTTGCCAGCATAAGCATGAACATAGACACGCCCTAAATGATCACAGTGGTCCCCCCAACGCTGGACTCTATGAAGGTTTGGAAATTACAGTGGAACCAGACTAGAAGTGTGGGAGATAGCAGCTGTTAATATCAGGGAGGTAGGGAAAACTGTAAAGACAGAGCAGAGTGGGAAGTGCCAAAGCAAAGACAAAGGTGGATGATGCTGAGATCCCACAGAGATCTCAGCAACATACTGACAAACTGCAGTGCAGCTCCTCATCCCTCTGATCCACCAAGTTAACAGCGCAATTATTTTCCTTTTTCACCAACACACAGTGTTGCCTCTGTGTTGTCCAACAGCATTTAGGGCAGCTTGAAAGAGCAAACACTAAAGATTCCATACAGATTACACAGAATAGCCAAATTTTCAGCCTCAAGACATAGCTGCTATTGTCCTGGGCTTTAAGTCCCTTAAACAACATTTCTCTGCACTTTCAAGTTATACTCCTCTCAGCTAACCATATTATTGTATACTAAATTCTTGTGAGTGACAGTTCAAGTGGTCCTGATCCTCCTTATTTCCTCAGATGGCCACCAGCAACACTGGCTTCAGGGTAGCTGGTAGTACACTAGTACGATGGTTTCCTCTGAGTAGTGCTACTGATAGAAACAGAATAAAGTTAAAGAAAAAGGTAAGTCTTCTGGCCTACTTGAACCTTGTGCAGTGGAGTTCAGAAAGCAGTGGCATAACACCTGGGCATTGTTGGAAGCAAAATGTGTTATAGATGTAAGGGGAATCCAAATTGCATTTTGTACCTCAAGAACCTCTAGTATAAGCAAGACCTCAGGCATAGCTGGAAGAGGAAACCACAACAGAGGACTTTGAAAAGAAACCAATATGTTCCAGTTCAAAGACAAAGTCTAGTAACCTATGTGAAAAGGAAATATGCTGCCATGTCACGTGGCCCCTAACACTTCAAGCAAAACAGCAGTCCACAGTTTATTGAGTAGCACAGTTAAATGTAATATTGTCAAATAACTTCATATATATTTTTAAAAGTATAACTTACATCTTTTCTGCTTCTTTTACAACTTCTTTGACTCCTTGGTTTCACTCCCATTCTTATACTAGAACATGATTTATCTTTTCCTGAGCAGTTGTCACTATCATTTTTTCTCTCTTTTCCCACCCTCATCTTTTCCTAACTAGTGTCATCTACCTCCTACATTATATTTCCTGTGTGTCTTGCTTCCTTCCTTCCTTCCTAGAATCTCCTCCCACCATTCTTAAGAATGTCATGCTGCAAATCGCTCATTTTCCCACATCACAAAAAACAACTCCTATACTGGTGAGATTTTCAAGCGGTCACCTAGACCCATGTGTACTCTAGCAACATTCAGACTTACTTCACCAAAAGTGAAGCTCCACTAAATGCCTGGAGAGCTTTGAACAAGAGACATCTTTTGGGTGAAAGAGTTATTGCAAGCCAGCAGATTTAACATCACTGCTATTACACTGATCTATGACTCTGAAATTGACTAATGTATAAGATTCACTTTAACCTTTTAATAACTGGGATTTTTTTAAAAAATAATTAACCTTTAGTTTACTAAAGAATTGGCACCACCATGGTTTTTTGGTGTGATCCTGAAGTACATTTTGACCTGGGGTGAGTGACTGGCTCTTTGGAGTTGAAAAAACCTAATGCGTGATGATTTTGGTTTTAATAGCCTTTCATCATAAAGTCTGTTTTTTTCTGAGGGGCACATGAGGGCCTAAAGGGGACTGTCTATATTTTGGAAGCACATATTTGTTACTGGCTTGGTAAAATCTTATGATAAAATAGATCACCAGTCTAGGGTACATGCCCTGTATTCTGGCTGTCTGACCTGAGACCGGCTCTCTTAGCTGTGTCCATACAAGGCAGGCATTTTTCATTTGCAGACCCCTTAAAATTTTCAAACAGAGATGCAGACACCTTTGGAAATATATTCTCTGTATATATAGTTGAACTCTGTTCTGTCAGTTTTGAGTCTTTCACGGACTCTTTACACATAGTCTTTGGTGTTGCATGAAAACACTTTGGGGTTGCATGAAAGGCAGTGATGGGCAATTGTTCCTCTTCTGCCGGAGCAGAAACTTGTGGATTCTCATTCATCCAGTTTTACTTATCCCACTTGATAACTATATGAAGCCACTTGGAGAAACCTTGAAACATGGTCTACAATGTCAACAACATGTAGCTAACGTGCTGTTCGTTACTCACTTCTGATGCTAATAATGCTATCCCTTCAGTTACCTCAGTGCCTGGTAGAGATTAGCAAAACTGAAATTAAACCAAAGGGTAGGCACACGGAAATACTTGAAGACTTATCTGCCACCAGAACAACTCTGAGGGAGTCTACACTCCGTGAAATCAGCCCATAAACTGGGGCTTCACATGAACACCTCAGATCCTGACCACTCAAATCTACAGCTTCCAAAACCAGTTCCTTTCACCTGCAACTAACAAGAAGATAGTGCACCTACAGTTGGATGATGACAGATACATGCCTTCTTGAATTCCAAACTGGAACTCCCCTACAGGAGTGGGGGACTGGGAGTGACACAGCAATTCACCAGTCTAGATTTCAGAGGGGAACGTCACAAAGAACAATTAAAATTTCAGACACACTGAGCTAGGGTTTTTTCTCCCAAAGACTGCTAACTGTCAGAATTAGATAAAGTGTTAGACTACTTCAGATAAATATCATACACATTTTTTAATGTTAGCTTAAAGACCTTAATATTTTGAGCTTCACTTCTATCACCAGTCTTTCATTATTATATGCTCACAAGGCACCAGCCTGAATACTTACTAATAGCATAATATTAAATGCAAGGAGACAGAAATAACTAAATTATCAGAATCTCCAATATAGCCTTTTTATACAAAGGCCTAACACAAAATAAAATGAAAAACGCATGTCACTGATTCATAGATACCAAGACCAGAAGGGACCATTGTGATCATTCTAGTCTGACCTCCTGTATAACACAGACAATAGAATGGCTGTAAAATTCCTAGAGCATATCTTTTGGACAAACATCCAATCTTGACTTTAAAAGTTCTCAGTGATGGAGAATCTATTAGTCTAATGGTTAATTACCCTCACTGTTAAAAATGTATACCTTATTTACAGTCTAAAGTTGTCTAGCTTCAACTTCAGCTATTAGATAGAATTATACCCATTTCTAGTAAATTGAAAAGCCCAGAGTGGGGAGCTAGGCCCAGTGCCATGGGTCAGGATCATAGAACCATAGAATATTAGAGTTGGAAGGGACCTCAGCAGGTCATCTAGTCCAACCCCCTGCTCAAAGCAGGACTATCCTCAGCTAAATCATCCCACCGAGGGTTTTGTCAAGCCTCAGCTTAATAACCTCTAAAGATGGAGATGCCACCACCTCCCTAGTGAAAAACTTTTTCCTAATGTCCAACCTAGACCTCCCCCACTGCAACTTGAGACCATTGCTCCTTGTTCTGTCATCTGCCACCACTGAAAACAGCCTAGCTCCATCCTCCCTGGAACCCCCTTTCAGGTAGTTAAAGGCTGTTATCAAATCCCCCCTCATTCTTCTCTTCTGCAGACTAACCAGGCCTAGTTCTTTCAGCCTCTCCTCATAAGTCTTGTGCTCCAGCTCCCTAATCATTTTTGTTGCCCTCCGCTGGACTCTCTCCAACTTGTCCACATCCCTTTTGTGGGGGGGGGGCCCCAAAGCTGGACACAATACTCCAAATGTGGCCTCACCAATGCCAAATAGAGGGGAATAATCACTTCCCGCGATCTGCTGGCAATGCTCTTACTAACGCATCCCAATATGCCATTAGCCTTCTTGGCAACAAGGGTACACTGCTGACTCATATCCAGCTTCTTATCCACTGTAACCCCCAGATCCTTTTCTGCAGAACTACTGTCTAGCTCATCAGTCCCGAGCCTGTAGCTGTGCATGGGATTCTTCCGTCCTAAGTGCAAGACTCTGCACTTGTCCTTGTTGAACCTCATCAGATTCCTTTTGGCCCAATCCTCCAATTTGTTTAGGTCCTTCTGTATCCTATCCCTCCCTTCCAGGGTATCTACCACTCCCCCAGCTTAGCGTCATCTGCAAACTTGCTGAGGGTGCAATCTACCCCCTCTTCCAGATCATTAATGAAGATGTTGAACAAAACCGGCTGCAGGACCGACCCCTGGGACACTCCGCTTGTGACCGGCTGCCAGCTAAACATAGAGCCATTGATCACTACTCGTTGAGCCCTTTGCTCTACCAGTTCTCTATCCATTTTATAGTCCATACATCCAACCCATACTTTTTTTAACTTGCTGGTAAAAATACTGTGGGAGACTATATCAAAAGCTTTGCTAAAGTCAAGGTGTATCACATCCACAGAACCAGTCACCTCTTCATAGAAAGCAATCAGGTTGGTCAGGCATGACTTTCCCTTAGTGAATCCATGCTGACTGTTCCTGATCACCTTCCTCTCTTTTAAGTGCCTTAAAATGCATTCCTTGAGGACCTGCTCCATGACTTTTCCAAGGATTGAGGTGAAGCTGACCAGCCTATAGTTCCTTAAGATCCTCTTTCTTCCCTTTCTTGAAGATGGGCATTATATTTGCCTTTTTCCAGTCATCTGGGACCTCCCTCTGTTGCCACAAGCTTTCAAAAATAATAGCCAATGGCTCTGAAATCACATCAGCTAACTCCCTCAGCACCCTCAGGTGCACTGCATCTGGATCTGCTGCTGTGGTCTGATGACAGGTCTGGCTGGATCTGCAATACACCTCTCCCACCACCTCTGACCCACTCCCCTTGACCTGCTCCTCCCACCCACCACCTCATACATGCAGACCTCTTCATATGGATAAAACTGATCATGAATACAACATTATTAGAAATCAAGAACCATCAAAAAATGAATTTCAGCAATCTCTACTAATACTTCACTACTTACTAGGTCTAGAAACAAATATTCACCCCATCAGGAAGAGGGACAGCCTTATTTACTAACTAAGGTTGCTGTAAAAATTATGACTTCTGAAGTTCCTGACTTTGAAATGTTCAGTTTTATAATTGTGTTCTTGTACTTATGCTTTTTTTCCCAGCTTATATCATATGGTGAAATCATACTGTGTGTCCACATAGGAGATTTGGGAGTAAAACATAATTACAGAAAATTAATGAAACCCTTCACCCTCCCACACACATTTTCCCCACGTTAACTATAACTTTTCATTACCAAAAAAATATTCTACATTTGCTGGCATGATTGTGAAGCGTTTTTGGTCACAGCTTAGGGTCGCAAGAATTGCTCTACTAGGCTACATAACCCATCACTAACCCGCTATAGCTTTCCCATAACCATTTATTTTCCTCACTAGCCGGCTCGCGGCGACGGGTCGTAAGGCCCGGCCCGGCCCAGGCTGCTGCTCAAACATACGAGAGGGGAAGGGAGGGAGGTGGCTTCAGCTCAGCAGGTGGTGCTCGGGCGGACAAATGAGCGCTGCAATGAGCTCGCGCCGCTCACGGGCCTAGGGCAGCCTGCCTGGGGGAAGGGAGAGAGAATGGGCAGGGGAGCTCGGCTCCCAGACTCCGCTGCGGACTGGCGGGCAGGTCCCTGCAATGCAATCCCCGGCCCGGCCCTTCCCACTCACTGCCCCTGCTCTCTCAGTCACGCAGATGCCAGAACAAAGACCCGCGCGAGCCCTACCTGACTCCGACCCGGGCTGCGCCGCCGCCATGCTGGCCGCGCACGCGCCTCCCTCGGACGGCATTCAGCAGGGGAGAGCCTAGGGACAAGCCCGCGTAAGCCACGCCCATAACGCGGCGGGAAACCGCCAAACGCGCGCGACCGGGAGGGCGGGGCCTGGCGGCGCAGCTTGGACGGGCCCGGCGGGTAGGGAGCGCGGCGGCGACCTGGGCTCGGGCCTGGGAGCTGGCAGGGCGTCAATCCGGGCTCGGGGCCGCCTCGGGGGCGTTGGCTGAAAATCGTGACTGGCCGCGCGGACCCTGCCGCGGGGATGGGGCCAGAAAGAAACGTGTCATGTAGCCCGCGGAGCCACCGCGAGGGGCGCCGGGCAACCGCGACGGCTGGAGGTGTCTCCCGGTGAAAACCGGTTACAGGAGGGGAGTGTGCGAGGCCCACCCCTGCAGAAAGCGCCAGCTGCAGTGCCCTGGGCCCGCTGGCAGAGTGGCTCCGCACACACCTCATTTCTGTGCTTAGTTCTAGTGTCACCTGAAACTCTGGGCCAGGGGTTCTCAAACTGGGGGTTGAGGCCCCTCCAGGCGTAATGTGGTTATTATGGGGGGGGGCTGTCAGACCCAGCCCTTCTGAGCTGCATGGCCCAGTACTCTGAAGGCAGCACTGCCCCCAACAGTAGCACAGAAATAAGGGTGGCATGGCATGGGTGGGGTTGTCACAGCCTGAAATATTTTCAAAGGGGGGAGGGGATCCTAGGGAAAAAAAGTTTGAGACCCCCTGCTCTAGGCACACGTGAGACAAGTTACACAAAACAAAATAGATGAGCCTTGCAGCATGCCCCAGGAGTGAACAGGTTGAGTGTAGTTTGGGTCAAGAAGGAGTGCCATACAGAGTACAGTAAGAAATGGCTCCAATAGCAGAAACACTAGGGTTTAAGAAAAAAATTGGCACAGGAGCATGAGCACTGAATTACACAAAGACCTTAAAATTCAAAAATTGGAATACATTCCTCAGTAAAAAAATCAAGGAGGTCAATCTATTTAGCTTATCAAGGAGAAAGTTAAGGGGCATTTGATCGCACTCTGTAAGTACCTTCATGAGGAACAGTAATCTGAAAATTCTAGCAGGAAAAGGTGTAACGATCTAATAGCTGGAAGTTGAAGCTAGACCAGTCCAGACAAGGAATGGCAACATATTTCTAAACTCTGAGAGTAATTAATGGTTGGAAGTGTCATTGACCAGAGCAAAGAACGAACTTTCTCATAACAATTAATTTACCAAAGGTTGTAGTGAATTCTCCATTAATAGAAATTTTAAAATCAAAGCTAGATATTCTCCTGAGACAGATGAATTTTTTAATTCCTACAAAGCTATTGAAACCTCTGCAATGAAAGCTTAGAATACTACAGTCCCTATACCCAAATAGAGCTGTTCCTGATTCTGCCACTTCTTCAGCGGAATTTTGCAATGCTGCATTTCCACTGCCCCTAGAGAGATGCTGGGCATTTCTACCATTGTCAACAAAAAAAGTTCTCATTGCCTGAGCTATAGCAGTCCTAGATTCTGATCATGTGCATAAAGTAACAGCACATACACACAGAAGAAAACAGGACAAAAAGAGAAACAGCAGCAGCAGTAGCTATTTGCAGGCTAGTCCACTAGGTGATGAGGCTATACAACAACAGGACAGACGTTGAATCTTCCAAGCAGGTTACAATCTGGTTGGAGAGTTGGACCTTCACGCAGCCTTTAGCAGTGTTCTTATGAACGGTGGCAGACACAGAGGCAGCAGCAGCAAGGGCCACTTTAGCCAGCAGCTCCTTTGCTATTTGCACAGGCATATTGTCTGGATATAGATGGCCATACCACCAAAGAAGTGTTCTCATTCCAGTGAAGATGCGGCCGGGCAAATGAATGTCACCCAGAGGTGAAGGAGTCTGTAATCTGTAGACACGTAGTGGAGTTGTCAGGACACCGTAGTTGTAATATGGTGGAGTGGTGATAGTAATACAAAGGGGCTACCATCAATCAAACGTTAACCCCGCCCCCTCTCACTGGATGCCCCGGCTCGTCTGTCCCCTTGTCACCAGAAGTCCCGTCCCATCCGGTCACCTGACATCTGGTCCCGCCCCTGGGTTATGACTTCCGGATCAGGATGGCCACCAGACTGGAAGCGGGGTGGTCCCGCCCACTCTCCACGAATGGGAGAGGGTTTCGCTCCAACAGGCTGCCCCCGAGAGCGGGATTGGACCCTGGCGGGACACCTGACTGGAAGCGGGCCGGAACGCCTCCCTCCGCCAATCGGCGTACATTTCACACCGAGAGCGAGATTGCCTCAGAAAGGGCACGGGGAGGAGCGGGGCGCCCCTCTGCCAATTGGAGCGGGCTTAGGCCGTCCCAGAAAAGAAAGGGGCAGCGATTGGGGAGGGGTGGAAGCTCTGGGGCTGGCGGTTGGTCAGGCAGCGGTGCCGCCAAAGAAGCGTCAGGGCCTTTAAAGCGTCTTTTTTTCAAGACCGCGTGGTTCTCAGTTCGTGGAAAAACGCCAAGAGGAGAACATGGACGCCCTCGCCAGCCCCGTGAGGCCTTTGGAATTTGGTTTGGCTCCTAAGGCCTTGGCCCCCCGGCGGAGAAAACGCTACATCAACGACAGTTCTGAGCACACTCCTTTGGCTCAGCCTTTGTTTGACACGCCGGAACCCGAAACCCAAGAGACCAGGAGGCAGCCCGATGAGCCTGACGGTCTCACACTGGCCGCCCCCAGGGAGGAAGGCGGCTCGCGGGAGTCGTCGGCGGACAAGGCCAAACAAAAAGACAAGACGCAGGTAAAGGAATGGGGCTGGGGCTGGGGCAGGGAGCGTGGTGGGGTTAGTAACCGACCTGCGTCGTGTAGATCTAAAAACAAAAGCCCAGCAGTAGAGACTTCTCTGAAAATCTCTTGACAGGTGACCCCAAGCAGCATTGCTTCAGACAGCGTAGATGAACAGGGCCTGGCTTGTTTCTGCTCAACAAAATGAAGAGAACCCAACGCGAACCCTGTCCCGAACCGGAACTCGAACCCGAACCCCAACCGGAACATAAGCAAAACCCAAACTTGAACCCGAACCCGAAACATAACCCTAACCGTAACCCGAACTGGAACCCTAATCCAAACTGAAACTTTAACCCGAAACCAAATCAGAACCCGAACCCTAACCTGAAACCTAACCCAACCTGAACCCTAACCCGAAACCTAACCCAACCCTAACCCGAAACCTAACCCGTATGCGATCCCTAACCCAAACACCAACCCAAACCCTAATCCCAACCCGAAATTTAACCCGAACCGGAACCCGAAACCTAACCCGTATCCGAACCCGAACTCTAACCCTAAACCTAACTCTAACCCTAACCAGAACCCGAACCTAACACTAACCCGAAACCTAACCCAACCCTAACCCTAACCAGAAACCGAAACTGAACCCAAACCCGTACCCTAACCCTAACCCGATCCCTAACCCAACCTGAACCCTAACCCCAACCCAAACCCGAACCTGAACTTTAACCCGAACCGGAACCCTAACACTAACCTGAACCCTAACCCAACCCCAACCTGAACCTGAAACGAACCCTAACCCTAACCGGAACCCGAACCCTAACTCTCACCCTAACCCAAACCCTAACCCGACACTGAACCGGAACACGAAACCTAACCCAACCATAACCCTAACCAGAAACCGGACCCAAATCCGAACCGGAACCTGAAACCTAACCCAAACCCGAAACCTATCCCATATCCGAACCCTAACCCAAACACTAACCCAAACCCAACCCTAACCAGAACCCGAACACTAACCTGAACCTTAACCCGACCCCTAATCCTCACCCTAACCCGACCTCGAACCGAAACACGAACCCGAACCTGAAACCTAACCCAACCATAACCGGAACCCGAACCAGAACGCGAACCCTAATCCTAACCCGAACCTGAACCCAAACCCAACCATGAACCTAACCCGAACCTGAACCCTAACCCTAAACCTAACCCCAACCCCAACCTATAACCGAACCCGTACCCTTACCCAAACACGTACCCGAAACGAATCCCTAACCTGAACCCAACCCGAACCCAAACTTTAACCCGAACTCTAACCGGAACCCGAACCAGAACCTGAAACCTAACCCGTATCCGAAACCTAACCCGAACCCTAACCCAACCCTAACCCGTATCCGAACACGAACCCTAATACTAACCCGAACCCAAACCTTAACCCTAACCCGAAGCCGAAACCTAACCCAACCATAACCCTAACCAGTACCCGAACCCTAACCCGAACCAGAACGCGAACCCTAACCCGAACCAGAACCCGAACCCTAACCCAACCCTGAACCTAACCCGAACCCTAACCCTAAACCTAACCCAACCATGACCCTAAACAGAACCCAAACCCGAAACCTAACCTTAACCGTAACCAGAACGCGAACCCGAACCCTAATCCAACCCTGAACCTAGCCCAAACCCTAACAGTAACCCAAACCCCAACCTGAACCCGTAACCGAACCCGTACACTTACCCAAACCCACACCCGAACTGAAACCCGAACCCTAACCCGAACCCAAACTTTAACCCGAACCCTAATTCGAACCCGAACACGAAACCTAACCCAACCCGTACGCGAACCCGAAGCCCAACCGGAACCCGAACCCGAAACCTAACCCGTATCCGAACCCTAACCAGAACCGGAAACCGATCCCGAACCAGAACTCGAATCTGAACCCGAACTTCAACGCAAACCCGAACACAAACCTGAACTCGAACGCGAATCCTATCCCGAACCGAAACCCTAACCAGATCCCGAACACGAACCCGAAACCAAATCCGAACACGAACCCAACACGAACCCGAAACCTAATTCGAACGCTAACCGGAACCCGAAACCTAACCCAACCCGAACCCTAGCCGGAACCCGAAACATAACCCGAATCAGAACCCAACCCTAACCCTAACCGGAACCCGAACACTAACCTGAACCTGAACCCGAAACCTAACCCAACCAGAACCCGAACCCTAACCGGAACCCGAACGCGAACTCTAACCCGAACCCAACCCTGAACCTAACCCAAACCCTAACCCTAAACCCAACCCGAACCCAAACTTGAACCCGAAACCGATCCCGAACCAGAACCCAAAACCTAACCGAACCATAACCCGAATCCAAACCCAAACCCGAAACCTAACTGTTATCCGAACCAGAACCCGAAACCTAACCCGAACGCGAACCCGAACCCTAACCCAACACTGAACCGAACCCTAAACCTAACACTAACCTGAACCCCGACCCGTAACCGAACCCGAAGCGAAACCCTAACCTGAATCCTAACCCGAACACGAAACCTAGCCCGTATCCGAACCCTAACCCAAATCCGAACTCGAACCCGAACCCAAAACCTAACCCATATCCGAACCCTAACTGGAACCCGAACCAGAAACTTAACCCAACCCTATACCTAACCCGAACACGAACCGTAACCTGAACTGGAACCCGAACCAGAAAGCTAACCCAACCCAAACCCTAACCGGAACCCGAAAACTAACCCAAAAACCGAATCCGAACCCGAAACCTAAACCATATCCGAACCCTCACCCGAACCTGAACTTTAACTCAAACCCAACGTGAAGCCAAAAGCGAACCCTATTCGGAACCCGAGCCAGAACCCTAACCCGAAACCTAACCCAACCCTCACCCTAACCAGAACCCGAACCTGAATCCGAACCCGAAACCTAAGCAGAACCCAAACCCTAACCCGAACCCATAACCTAACCCTAACCCGAACCCTAAACAGAACGAGAACCCTAACACTAACTCGAACCCCAACACCAACCCGAACCCGTACCCGATCCGTAACCCGAACCCAACCTGAAACCAAAACTGAAATTTTACCCGAACCCGAAACCAAACCCAACCCGAACCCATAACCGAACCCGTACCCTTACCGAAACCTGAACCCATACCCGAACCTAAACCCTAACCCAAACCCAACCCGAACCCAAACTTTAACCCGAATACGAAACCTAACCCAACCCGTACCAGAACCCGAACCCTAT
The DNA here is from genome assembly GCA_007922155.1 of Mesoclemmys tuberculata. Lineage (NCBI taxonomy): Eukaryota > Metazoa > Chordata > Testudines > Chelidae > Mesoclemmys > Mesoclemmys tuberculata. Next base: position 3,029 of record ML675601.1, on the reverse strand, counting down.
CCGGAACCCGAATCCAAATCCGAACACTTACCCAACCCGAACCCGAACCTGAAACCTAACCCGTATCCGAACCCGAACCCGAAACTGATCGCGAACAAGAACCCAAACCCTAATCCTAACCTGAACCCGAACCTTAACGCAAAGCCGAACACGAACCCAACCCAAACCCTATCCCGAACCAGAAACCGAACCCGACCCGGAACCCGAACCCGAAATCTAACCCATATCTGATCCGTAACCCTAAACCAAACCCGAACCCTAATCCCAACCCGAAATTTAACCCGAACCGGAACCCGAATCCTAACACGAACACGAACCCTAACTCAAAACCTAACCCAACCCGAACCAGAACCCGAACCCGAAAACGAATCCAAACCTGAATTTTAACCCGAACCAGAACCCTAACACTAACCCGAATCCGAACCCAACCCTAACCCTAACCGGAACCCAAACACTAACCTGAACCTGAACCCAAACACTAACCCTCACTCTAACCCAAACCCTAACCCGACCCCGAACCGGAACACGAAACCGAACCCGAAACCTAAACAAACCATAACGCTAACGAGAAACCGGACCCAAACCCAAAACGTAACTGGTATCCGAACCAGAAGCCGAACCCTAACCAGAATGCTAACCCTAATCCGAACCCGAACACTAAGCAAACCATGAACCTAACCCGAACCCTAACCCTCAACCTAACCCTAACACAAACCCGAACCCGATCCCAACCCGAACCCGTAACCAAACCTGTACTCTTACCCAAACCCGAACCCATTCCCGAACCGAAACCCGAACACGAACACGAAACCTAACCCAACCCGTACCGAACCCAAACGTTAACCCGAACCCTAACCAGAACGCAAATCAGAATCCAAACCCAACCCGAACCCTAACCCTAAACCTAACCTTAACACTAACCTGAAACCAAACCCCAACCCAAACCCGTAACAGAACCCGTACCCTTACCCGAACCCAAACCCATACCTGAAGCGAAACCCTAACCCAAATCCGAACCCAACCCGAACCCTAACCAGAACCCGAACACGAAACCTAACCCAAGCCGTACCCAAACCTGAACCCTAACCGGAATCCGAATCCGAACATGAACCCAACCCGAACCCGAAACCTAACCCGTATCCGAACCCTAACCCAAATCCGAAACCTATCCGAAACACGAATACGAACCTGAACCAACCCAACCCCAAACGCGAACCTGATCCCGAAACCGAACCCGAAGCTGAACCAGAACCCGAACCTGAACCCGAATACGAACCCAACCCTAACCCTAACCGGAACCCGAACACTAACCTGAACCAGACCCCTAACCCAAACCCTAACGCGACCCCGAACCGGAACACGAACCGGAACCCGAAACCTAACCCAACCATAACCCTAACTAAAACTTGAACCCGAATCCGAACCAGAACCCAAAACCTAACTGATAACCGAACCCTAACCCGAACTAGAATCCGAACCCTAAACAGAACAAGAACCCTAACCCTAAACCTAACCCTAACACTAACCCCAACCCCAACCCGTACCCGATCTGGAACCCGAACCCGAAATCAAAACTGAAATTTTACCCGAACCCTAACTGGAACCCGAAACCTAACCCGAATCTGAATCCAAACCCGAATCCAAATCAGAACCCAAACCCAAATCCGAACCAAAACACGAAACCGAACCCAAACCATTACCCGAACCGTAACCCAACCCAAACCCGAAACCTAACCTGTATCCGAATCCGAACCGTAACACTTAAACCCGAAACCGAACCAGAACCCGAACCCTAATCCTAACTCTAACCCTCAACCTAACTCTAACCCAAATCCTAACACTAACCTGAACCCGAAACCTAACCCAGCCCTTACCAGAACCCTAAACCAAACCCATACCCTAACCTTAACCCAATCCCTAACCCGAACACTAACCCGAACCCAAACCCGAACCCGAACTGAACTTTAGCCCGAACCTGAACTGGAACCCTAACAATAACCCGAACCCTAACCCAGTCCAAACCCGAACCCCAACTAGAACCTAACACTAACCGGAACCCGAACAGTAACCTGAACCCAAACCCGAACCCGACACCGAACCAGAACACGAAACCGAACCCGAAACCTAACCCAACCATAACCCTAACCAGAAATCGGACCCGAATCCGAACCTGAAACCTAACTGATATCCGAACCCTAACCCAAACCCAAAACTGAACCCGAACCCTAATCCGAACCCGAACTGTAACGCAAACCCGATCACAAAACCGAACCCAACGGGTACCGGAACTCGAACCCTATCCCGAACCTGAACCGAACTCGAACCCAAACTGGAACCCGAACCCCAACCGGAACCCAAGCCCGACCCCGAAACCTAACCCATATCCGAACCCTAACCCCAACCCTAATCCAAACCCGAACTTTAACCCGAACCGGAACCTGAACCCTAACACTAACCAGAACCCTAACCCGAAACCTAACCCAACCCGAACCCTAACCAGAACCAGAACCCAAAACCTAAGCAAAACCCAAACTCGAACTCTAACCCGAACCCGAAACCTAACCCTAACACTAACCCAAACTCGAACCCTAACCCGAACCGAAACTTTATCCCAAAACCGAATCAGAACCCGAACCCTAACCCGAAACCTAACCCTAACCCTAACCAGAACCCGAATCCAAACCCGAAACCTAAGCAGAACCCAAACCCTAACCCAAACCCGTAACCTAACCCTAACCCGAACTCGAACCCTAGAACAAACCGATACTTTAACCAGTACCTGAACCGAACCCGAACCCATACCCGAACCTTAACCCGAACCCGTACCCCAACCTGAATACGATCCCGAACCCACACCCAAACCCTAACCCATCCCGAACCAGAACCCGTATCCGAATACGAACCCGTACCCGAACCCAAACCGGAACCCGAACCCGTACTCGAACCCGTACCCTTACCCGAACCAGAACCCATTCCCTAACCCAAACCCGAACACGAAACCTAACCCAAAAAGTACCTGAACCAAAATC